>JAMBUR020000004.1:3600000-4200000 GCA_023721895.2 Talaromyces albobiverticillius
TCAATGCTACCGACGGCGGCCCGAGTTACACCTGGTCCTCCATAGCCCTAGAACAAAACTTTGCCAGCGGAAGCGTCCCCATGCCACTGGTTGTCGCCGACCTGCGAAGCCCCGGCGAAGTTATTGTAGGCTCAAACTCCACCGTCATGGAATTTAGCCCCTTTGAATTCGGCTCCTGGGACCCAACTGTCTTTGCATTTGCTCCGTTGGAGTATCTAGGCTCGCGATTCAACAACGGCAGTCTCCCCGATGACGAGAGCTGTGTGCGCGGATTCGACAATGCGGGTTTCGTCTTTGGCACCTCGTCGACTCTATTCAACGAGTTTATTAATTATGTTAATACCTCTGGTCTACCCAGCGTCATCAACGATCTAATCACGGATCTCCTCGACGATCTCGGCGACGATCAAGACGATATCGCCGACTATGTCAACCCTTTTTACAACTACACGCAAAACACGGGCTTGACCTCACAGACAGAAATCCTGAACATCGTCGATGGCGGCGAGGACGACCAAAACATCCCCTTTTACCCTCTCATCCAGCCCGAGCGCCAAGTCGACGTGATCTTCGCCGTGGACAGCTCTGCAGATACCGGCGAAAGCTGGCCTAACGGAACCAGTCTGGTATATACCTACGAACGCAGCCTCAACTCGTCGGGCATCGGGAATGGAACATCGTTCCCTGTTGTTCCAGACCAGAACACGTTTGTGAATCTGGGCCTCAATACGCGACCGACTTTCTTTGGCTGTAATAGCTCCAATTCAACGACCGGGGAGCCGGCGCCGCTGGTCGTTTACCTACCCAACTATCCTTATGTGACGTACTCGAATATATCGACGCTGACATTGTCGATGAACAATTCGGAGCGCGACGCCATCATTCTGAATGGCTATGACATGGTGACCATGGCGAATAGCACGCGCGATGAGAACTGGTCGACCTGCGTGGGCTGCGCTGTGCTTAGTCGCTCCTTTGATAGAACTGGGACTACTGTGCCTGATATTTGCAATACGTGCTTTGATCGGTACTGTTGGAACGGGACGGTTAATAGCACGGATCCTGTAGGGTATGAGCCGACTTTGACGCTGGAAGAGGTCGATACGTCGAGTGCGACAACAAGAAGGCTGCCGAATATGGCTTTGATGGTCGCTGTTGCAGCGATTGGGTTGGTTTTGTAGATTATTCTCATGAATATATAGCGTACTCTTTTGGTATTCAAGAGATGAAGATGCATGCATGGTGAAGAAAAGCTCTGTTTTCAATACATAGAGTGGTGGTGTTATAGATGTTGGTTAGACTGATGATTGGATGTGCATATGATAGATGAAAGTAAAAGATTGTCTTCATTAATTCGTATAGCACGCTGTGATTGTTAAAGGGTCGCTGCGAGGAGAGAGTGCCAAGCAATCAGGGCTCGGTGGTGGTTGCCCGGACAACGCGCGATCTGCGAACCTCAACAAAAACAGACTAACTTATCTGCCCCGTTCCTCATGGCCCATGCAGCGTCACCAACTCACTAATGCACATCAACACCAGCACTGGGCATTGAATCGGTAATTATTCGACATCTGCCTGCATAAATAATTTTCACCAAAGTTCGGGAAGCAAAGGCTTCAATTCCGAATACGATCGACCGGCCGACCGACGACGTGCAGATTATGTCAACACTCGGACAACGAAAATAAGAACGACAAGACACCGACAGATGGTCCCCCCTGCCGACGCCCTCAATACGAATCGACGCATTACCAAACTATGGCGCGCGCAGCAGTGATTCCCGGCGTGTCCGCTGCGGACGCTCTTCCACAGCAGAGGAGTACGCGAGGAAGACCTCGAACGGCCGCTTTGCCTGAAGAGAAAGACGCGAAGAAAGCCGAACCTGCAAAGAGGGGCCGAAAACCGGGAAAAACAGTCGCAACGAGGAATAAGAAGGACGAGGTTGTTGATCATGACGATGGCGATGACGAGGATGATGATCTCAGCTTTGATATGACGACAACGGCGACGACCGTGAAAGGAAGGGCTGCGGCTCGTCCGGCTAGGAAGGCTGCTGTGAAGACGGTCGCAGAAGTTGAACACCATGAATCGGAGGACGACGATGACGATGAACTCGCCGATTTCGAGGTCCCGAAGAAAAAGACTGTGCGGCCAAAAGTGAAGGCTGCTATATCTACAACAAAAAGTCAGACTGCTACTACAGCAACAACAGCAGCAAAGGCTACACGAGGACGACCAAAGACTGTCAAAGTCGAAGAGGCCGCACCCGTGGAGAAGAGAACCAGAGGCCGAAAACCCGCTGCTGCTAAACAACCGACCGGCAACACTATATACGTGACGACCGCATCTACAGCGTCGAGTCTGGCCAAAACCCGGCCATTGGGAGATCCGACAAAGAAGAAAAAGGTCACTTTTGCAGACCTGGATGACTCCGAGGACGATGAATTGGAACAACAGCAGACAAAGACTGTAAAGGCCGCCGCTGGCAAGAAGACCACAACGGCAGGTGCGAAGGCTGGCGGACTGAAGGCGAAGCCAGTTCGCAAGGCAGGAGCTGCCACCCGAGGTCGCCCACCCAAATCTGCTGCGAAGCCGCTTTCTCCCAAGAAAGCCACCCAACTGGCCAAAGGCTCGGCTTCATCTGCAAGCTCTGGAGAAGAAGACGAACTTGCCAGCGAGAAGAACATTTATTCACTCATCGTTCAGAAATCGCCTGTCAGAAGCCAGGAACCGCAGCACACAGGCCTCAGTTCACCAGTCAAGAGGATTATGCTGCCCGACCAAAGTAGCACTCCGGCCAGACCTGCGCATGGAACAACTCATCAAGACGAGAATTTACATCTTTCTATGCAGCCGCCATCCGCACTTCGAGACCAATCATTCATGGGAAGTCCCGCACGACGCCCTCCACCATCTACATCCAAGGAAACCATCAGAGATACACCACGCCGTGGTCCTCTATTCGCCAACATGGCATCAGCCTCGAAACTATCCAGCAATCCCGAGGCAACTACATTTTTACAGAAACTATCTCCACTCAAAGCATCGCCCAAGAAAGGTGGAAATCTAGGAGCATCATTCCTGTCTGCTTCGCCTGACAAAGCATCAGCTACACCTTTCAATGCAAAACTGTCTCTTCTTCAGAGCCCGGCTAAGCGCGTTCAATCTCCATTCATTTTCCGGAAGTTGGATACTGGAAACCTGCCGCAAGCAGAAACAACTGCGCGAGCTGATGACGATGTTGACACTGAAATGTATGATGACACATTTGCCAACAACAAGTCTCGCGCAGCTATGTCCGCGCATTTTGTGGTTGATGAGCCTAGCGACGATGAACTTGCAGTTGATGGGACGCCCGTCAAGCATAGTAACAATGGTGATGATGTGTTTGTCGACCATTCTTCTTCAAACCACGAACAGATAGAAAATGAAGACTATGCAGACGCATCGAATGCAGATGATCATGACGCCCAGGACGACGTTGAGATTATCGAAGATTTTGTGGAACATGTCAACACTGAGGTTGCTGACGAGCATGCCAATGAAGATGGTGTAGATCACATGCAACAGCCCTTTGAAGCTGAAGATGAGGACGTGATTATGAGCAATGACGAAATGCTGGATTCGCATGAGGATGTTGAGGAGGCACAACCGACACCTGCATTACTCGAGGAGGTTCAAGCCAACGAGGAAATTGTCAACACTGAAAACAACGCCGAAATGGAAGAAGATATCCCACTTCCAGCTCCCGAGTCCGTCGAGCAGTGCGAATCACAAGATGAGAATGTAGAGGCGGAGCAGCCTGTAATCGCCGAAGATGCTGAACAGCCAATTACCGCAACTGAGTTGACCAAGTCAACTGAAGAAGCTGCTAAAATTCCAGACGAAGTCGAAACTGCGGATTCCGAACAAGTTGTGATCTACGCTGATCCTGAGGAGGTTGAGAACGACGACGACGTTCCTGAAGTCGAAACTCCTCGCTCCAACACCACCCTCACCTCCGCTCGTTCTTCTATAGACCCACGCGATATTGTTGGCGTCGATGAGATTGACGAGAACGACTGCAGGTCTTCTGACAATACTCCCCGTTTTGTTCCTCCTGCCGCTCCATCGCCGCCTACTAGCTCTCCTGTTCGTCTATTTAGAATGTCATCTTACAGAGACAAAAACTATGATGATACATATTCTGAATACGGTGCGAGTCCGGCCAGCCGACGCCAATCAATGTTTTCAGGTCGCGACAGCATTCTTCCTCAGCCACAGTCCGACTCTGCTGACCACACTTTCAGCTCGCTGACCGCTCAGCTGAGTTCGTGGAAGGCAAGCAGCCCTGCAAAGATGCGCAAAAGCACGTCTGAGCGCAGTATTTTCTCGCCTGTTGTTCCGCGCCAGTTGGCAACTCCCAGACAGTCGTCGACACCGGGCAACAAGTATGGCCAAATACAGAGCATGCGCCGCTCACTGGCCGCCAGACACTCGCTGGCGAATTCTGTCACCATGGATGGAGACGAGTCGGATGCACTCAGTAGACAGACTCAGGATGATGAGACCGAACAGACCGTAGCAAAAGAACAGCAGACTGAAAGCGCGCAATCTAAAGACATCGCTTCACAAACTGCATCCGACAGCTCAAAGCCTCGCCTGTCGATGTCTATCACCCCCGTCAGAGTTAACAGGGATGAATTTCGCACCGTGCACACAGTTTCAAAAGTGCCGTTGAAGCCAGAAGGTGACGAATCGCCTCTCAAATACACTCGCAAGCGAGCCAGGTCGATGACAATGGACATTCAATTGCCGATTAGGGCTTCTCCCAGACGCGTGAAGCTAGTGCCTAGGAGTCGCAAGAGTCCTTCTCCTTCTCCTTCTTCTGCGTCGCCTGCCATCCAAGTCACTCGCAGTCCCTTGGGAGAAGTCAAGGTAGACCATGCGCAGGATTCAGAGAAGTCATCAGTGCCAGAAACTCCTACAAAGACTCCTTCTGCCCCTGCTACTACCCCTCGCCGTACCCCAAAGGCCAACCAACAATTCTTGCGTGGCGCCGTTGTCTTCGTGGACGTACACACCACAGAGGGAGAAGATGCCAGTGGCATTTTCATCGAACTCCTCACGCAGATGGGCGCAAAGTGCATCAAGTCATGGCATTGGAACCCAAATGCGCGGTCTAGTCAATCTCCCGGTGTCGATGGGACTGAGCCGGCGAATAATAGCAGTAAAGTCGGCATCACGCATGTTGTTTACAAGGATGGGGGTGTGCGCACATTGGAGAAAGTGAGACAGGCGGGCAATTTGGTTAAATGTGTTGGTGTTGGATGGGTATTAGAGTATGTCTTTCCCTCCTATACAGGTGTGTCCATTCAAAAACAGATACTAATATCTCATCAGCTGCGAACGAGCAAATAAATGGCTTGACGAGGAACACTACTGTGTGGACAGCACCATCATACCTCGCGGTGGCGCAAAACGCAGAAAGAGCATGCAACCCCGTGCCTTGTCGAATGTCAACGGATCCTTGACTTCGTCTACATCATCGTCATCATCCTTATCCTCCTCGACCAATGGCAACAGCCAGCATAGTTCCAACCGTCGTTCCCGACTACCGTCCGATTGGGATGATACCGTGCAAGACCTTAGACGCATGAGTCCAAGCAACGACAGCAACGATCACTCTTCATCCACATGCCACGCCCCAAAGACGCCCACCAGTCTTAAAACTCGATCTGATAACAATAACGACGATGATTCGAACTCAGACTACAACTTCAACTTCAATTTCGACTTTTCAACCATGTCTCCAGCGACTCCTGGCTTCTTGTCTCAGAATTCGCATCTCACGCAGCAAACCTGTCCTCCAAAGCAGACTAATCAAGGTCTTTTCTCTTCGTATACTTCTTCTGCCCGTTCAGGAGTTGATATGTCAGATTCATCGTCAGGCGCCGGTTTGCGTGCAAAACTCGAGGCTGCGAGACGCAAGAGTTTGGCATTTAAGCCGAGATTCGGGAGCCCGTTGTCTCGGTCATGATATATTTTTCTTCTCTCTTCTTTCTTCTCTTTTTGGTAATGCTGTAAAGATTTTATTCACTCACTATTTCATTTTTTATACCTCCTCTCGTTTTGTCAAGTGATACCTATGTTCAAGACTGATTGATTGATTGTATATTATTTTTATGTTTTGGTTTTTGGTCATTCATTATACCAGGTCAGATTGGTCACTATTACTTATTACTTATTACTACCATCCATATTGGGATGTTTATTCTTGACGTGCGATGTATATACATGCTATACCAAGGCGGAAATTTGCTTTTGGATTGACTGTCTTCTCGTAATTAATTTTCCTCCGGTCAAATAACGAAGTTGGCTATCACAACGCCTGGGAGATAACTAATTATCTAAATCCTGACAATAATGCTCGGTTATTATGCGTAGCGAGGAACAATATTAACAAATTCTTTGTTCTTATCTAGGGCGAGCTGTTGTTGTGGCACAGATGCGGGGATGTTCAAACTCCGTGTCACCCCTTGAATCCGCAACTTGACCTTTTCACATCACGGAGCCCATAACAAGAAAAATAATCAAGAGCCTCAATTCGCTCTATAGAGCTATATATACGATATATATATGATATATATAAAATGGAAGCAACCCCCCTTCTACACCAAAAACTCGCTCCGCGACCAAACCCCCGCGTCTTTCTTCTAACATGCCTCATCATCTTCACCTTCATCGAAATCGGCACTTATATGCTCCTCATCCCGCAAACACAGATATACGAAGACATCCTCTGCAAACATTACTATAATAACAAAACTGGCAGCACATCGCCAGTTCCAGATGGAGACTGCAAAATCGCCCCGGTGCAGGGCGAACTAGCCAAAATCAGAGCCATAACTGCTAGCATGTCTGCGATCCCCGGTATCTTGCTGAGTGTGCCATACGGCCAATTGGCGGATAATCCGAAGATTGGGCGAAAGATGATTTTGATGTTTAGCTATATTGGTGTGCTGCTTCAGGTGTATACTGAATTGGTTGTTTGCTGGTTGTCCGATGAAAAGTCGGGGGGAATGTCCTTGAGGTTGGTGTGGTTGGCGCCGCTGTGGACTGTGTTGGGCGGTGGGACAGGTGTGCTCGGTGCTGTTATATTTACGATGATTACGGATGTGGTGGATATAAGTCAACGGTATGTGCTCTTCATCTTCTTTTACTGATTCCGTGTATGTGTCTAATGTTTGGTGCAGTTCTACGGGCTTCATCTATGTCAGTCTGTCGCTCCAGATATCGCAGCTCGTGGCTCCGTTGATATCATCGTGGATCATGGCTACCAGTGTCTGGTTGGCATATATCATTAGTATTGTCATGGTCACCATCGGCCTTCCAGTGCTATTGATTAGTCTCCCGGAAACAGTCAACATACGGCCTTCCGAATCGGATGACTCGTGTGACTTGCGCGATAATGATCAGGAGGATATCATTGCCGAAGACCAAACTCCTGACTCCGACTCTGAATCTGACTCGGATCCAGATTCAACCTCAACCCTCCTTCCAGAGCAAGACTCTCAACCGACGAAGAAGAACCTGAGCGGCATACTCCACGATTACAAATTCTTAAAGGACCCAAGCATCCTGATCCTCCTCTCCTCTTTCTGTCTGTACTGGCTCGGCCGGTCTCAGATGGACCTTCTAGTGCAGTACACTTCTACACGATATGGCCAGAGTATATCCTCTGCTGGGTTTGTATTGTCGTTGAATGCCGCCATCTCGCTCATTCTGTTCCTGGCAATACTTCCTTTCATAAGCAACTGTCTCCAGAAGAAGATTGCCGCACGTCGACGATTCACCAACACCAAAGCCAGCGCAGTCGCTGATCTGTGGGTGTTAAAAGGGAGCATTATCCTCTTGACTATCGGCAGCATCGCCATCGGCGCAGCACCTATACTCCCCACCATGCTGATCGGAGACGTCATATACATCCTTGGCTCGGGCTTCGGCCCTGTAGCGCGCGGCCTGTTGACCATGTACGTGGATAAGTTGCATGTGGCGCGGCTTCATGCTCTCGTGTCTATTGTCCAGATGTTTGGGCTTTTACTTGGCAGTCCGTTGTTGGCAGTCTTGTTTGATCGTGGGTTTGCGATTGGGAAGGAATGGACGGGCTTGCCGTTTTTGGGCAGTGGTGTTTTGCATCTTCTTTTGTGTTTGGGGATTTGGAATGTTAGGGTTCCTGTTGTTGCTGATGCTGATACTGCCTAGATATATTGGGAGGTTATTGTATACCTATTCTTTGTAAATTAGATATTGAATATCTCATCTCTAGATCTATACCTATGTACAAAATATTGAAAGTCATGGATGGATTTGTATGAAGACCCTTGTCTGCTAATCCCAAGATGCTGACACAAGGATATACAAACGAATCAGCCCTACCTTTATTTCTTTATGAAACCACTCATAAATTCAACTCCAGCAAGAAATGAAGCAGAAAATTGTAGTTGGCTTTCCTTGTATGGCCTAGCGTTATATCCGGAACGCTATCACACATCAAGTTAGCTCGGATGACTTCCGCTTACGAAGCGGAAGATGGCGAGCTCCCATTGTATCACTCGAGGATCTACAGCGATATAACCGACCCTAAAGCTTCCGAACGGAAAACACCAGATATGCTCCGCTCATCTCTTTTTTTTCTTACACGAATATCGGTACTATGCATAATGGCAAATGCCCCGGACCGCTCGACCCGGCTTGGCCGAGTCACCCTTCCCGAGTCGTGGCTTGCTCGCGAACAGGATGTGTGTCATGACACGTCTTCAGCAGACGTCTAAGCGGATAAGGGGGCCTCCTGATTTGCTGTCGTCGCCTTCGCTTCTGTTTTTTGACTTCGGAACTTGATTTAGTGTATGTATATAAAGAGCAGGCGGGGGTCCGCTTTTACGCCCGGCTCGTGACAGATATGCCATGACTAGTAATTTTTCCTCCCGTTTCTCTTTCCCCTTTCCTTGGCCACTTGCTCCTACTTCAGCTTTAACTATCTTGGACAATGCAGTCTACCAAGTCAGCTGCTAGCCAGCTACCGCTGGACATATCTGCATATCCCAAACTGTCAGACGAACAAGCTGGTCACCTTCGACACTTCTATAATCTATGTTCGGCCACGGATGGGAACTGGCCTCATATGGGCTCACAGGAACCGGGCCAAGAATTCCTCGATGCCTACCGCTACCAGCTGGCGACTATGGCCTACGCGGCTGGTCTCACGCATTACCACCGTCTTCCTGCTATGCGCAGTCTATTCAAGCCCCTCATTCGCCGCCTCATTCACAAGATGCTCCGGCGCGAAGTATGGGGTTATTGGTATCTTACCTCCCAGTCCGGCAAGATGCTTGATCCGGACCTGAAGGAGCTTCGCAAGCCGTGGGCCGACCCCATAGTGCGAGAGAATATCATGTACAGCGGCCATTTGTTGCTAATGACCAGTCTTTATGGCATGTTGTTTGACGACGACGAGTTTGAGCGTCCCGGTAGTTTGACGTTTAATTGGGATCCATTGTTTTGGGGTATGGGACCCGAGTCGTTCCGATACGATAATCGTAGCCTTCAGACGGCCATCCTTGCAGAAATGGAGCGAAATGGCTGGGTTGGTGTGTGTTGTGAACCAAACACAGTCTTTGTTGCTTGCAACCAGTTTCCGGTACTGATCGATCCATTCTTCCACCTCCCCTTTTTTTACCGGAAGTTTCCGCGGGTCTGTTGCTAATGACGGACAACAGATCATCGCTATGCGATACAATGATGTACGAGATGGCACCGACGTCATCAGCGGTGTCCTCCAAAAATACAGCGCTGCCCTGGAGAAGAAAAATATGCTTTCGCGCGATGGTTTATTCCAGGATTGGTTGACCATTAAGCAGGGATACACGGTAGCTCCGAAGAGCGTTGGGCTAACCGCATGGTACGTACAATTTTTTTCATATGAATCAGTATGATTTATCGTGCTTTCTAAACATGGTCTGTTACAGGTCCGCTGCGTTTATGAACACCTGGAACTCAGACCTTGTCCGTGCCGGCTTCACCAAGCAATCCGCGGGCTTCGTCACAAAGATTGACGGCCGGGTCGAACTTCAACATCCTATGGTTGCGAACGTCTATCGATCTATCATAGCCGTGCAGAAACGTTCCCCAGAGGAGGCACTGCGGAACGCTCGTGAATACTACAAACTAAACAGCGGCAGTATCGCCTTCCCATATACCGAGCCAACACTCGGTTATGTCATTAAATGGCTTTCGGAACTTGGTCAAAGAGAAGAGCTTGACGGTCTTTTGACGTACGCTGATACACATTTGCATCCCACGTGGGAGAACGGCGGTCTATTTTATCCCAGAAACGACCAGGCCACTGACAATGAAGGATCCTGGACTCACATGGATCCATTTACTGGAAATGCGGCCATTGGTTATGCAAGACTAAATGTTGAGGATGGGCAAAAGAAGATGTGGGAGCAACCATGGACGAAGGAGTATCTCGAAACCCAGCCGTGGGTGGACGGACTTGATTTCAGCCAGGGCGTGGATTGTTTGAGGGGTGTGTGGGATGAACAGGCCAACGCAATGATCATCACCATTCGAGAATGGGCTGGTAAAGACACCCAGCTGGGATTTGAGGTCAAGGGCCTTCTTGCTGGGACTTGGACAGTTTACCAAGGAAAAGATAAATCAGTAAAGCATGAAGTGCTCGCTGGGCAGAAGGATATTCTTGTGGAGGCCACATTAACGGCCGGAGAGGAGGTTGACTTTGTTATAATAAGAGATGCGTGAGGCTATATTGCAATCGATTTTTTACTCATACGAATTACTCTCGTACTTAGGTAGTCTATCACTAATAGCCTCGTATTTATTGTAGTTCAACCCTGGATTAACATGTATGGATTTCCGTCTCTTGAAGAGATTGATCATTTTACCACGACAATCCAGGAACTATTGCTCACCACGAGGAAAGCTTTATTCTGCCGCACCAAACGTATTACTCCAGATATGTATATGTAGAAAAGAGGCATGGCTGAACGTTGACATCATTTAGAGGTCACATGACTCTTTCGTACCTTACGGGGACGAGCAGCCGGCATTCCTTCTCAATCCACACATCTCAAGAAAATCCTCGACATCATTCAGAAAAATGTAAAGCGCCACCACCAGTCCAAATTTACATCGAATATCTTCAGAATGTCAGAGATTCGCGAACAAAATGACGCAGGTCGGACACGCAGACGTACGGCTTTCGCCTGTGACGCGTGCTTCCGCAGGAAGGTTGTATAACTTCGATATCTTTTTTATATTGGCCAATAGACTAATGATGTTCACAAACAGATAAAATGCGACGGAGCAGAGCCGCAATGCAATTGGTGTTTTCATCATCAAAGCTCGTGCACTTTCACTCGTCGTCACCGTGCGCGTCAGAGATTTTCTCCTCCTCTACCTCGGTGTGCTAAAATAGCTGATCCTGACTGATTATTCAGATAGATCTGCTAACCTATATTATTTAGGAACGCTCAAGATACCGTGTCTCAATTGGACATTCAACCATCACAGCACCCGCCTTTGGCCGACTTTCACTATGGTATGATTAATTCTCATAGCCATGTCCAAGGAACCATCAACATGTTCAATGGAATCCACTTTTATTCTCCGGAAGCGCAAGAATGTGTACGAGCACGCACTGGAAAGACCCTGGATCTCAATCGTTACTGAGCCTTTGGTCCTCCATGGCAAGGTCAGGGCGTTCCAGCACCGCTCGAAGAAGGAGGACGTGAAGCGCAGGGAAAGGGCTTGCCATTACCCGATATGAATGTGCTGCGCCAACACGCCTTGCGGTTTCAATCGTCCCATATGGCTCTTTTCTACCCTGTTATAGATGTTGAGTCCTTTGAATTCACACTCCAAGCGGCATATTACAAAAAATACTCTTTGCATTCACCATTCCAAGAGAGTTCCAAAGCCTGTATATTCGCCACGCTGGCCATCACGCATACTTTTGAGCCTGAGAATGCCAATTGCTCTCTGCAGGAAGGTGACGGATACATCCGCGAAGTAGAGAGACTGTTTCCCATTATTCTCCGCGAACCGGCGAACTTAGATAGTCTTCAAGCTCTGTTAATGCTGGTGAGTCACGGAAATGGCTATTTCCCGCTACGAACCTCAGTTCTAATGCAAGACTAGTGTATACATTACGAGACAGCCTTTGGTGACTTGAAATCAGCAGAGATGATAATTGCAGCAGCAACAAGATTGGTCTATATACTCGAAGGCAACACTCATCATACACCTCCGCAGACGTACACTGCAACTTGAAGCTTCCCGATGGCCAATCCGAAGATATAGAGACTGCTCTTTTCTATGGGAATCTACACCGAGCTTTACTCGCCCAAGTCGCTTCAAAAAAGAGATGCCGAGCTGCTGAAAACAATTCGAGACCTTGACAGTACATTAGAACAGTGGAGAGAGTCACTCCCAAAACATAACCAGCCCGTATTTGCACTCGGTAGTGAACTTCCGGATTGCATTGCGGACACACGGTCTTCCTTTTTCCAGCTGCAATATCTATATTGCATGGCGACCATCCACCAAGCAAGCAGTCGATGTGAAGCTTGGAGGCCTTTCGAAGCTAGACAGATGCAAGGGATTGCTTCTAGCCTTACAATATCTGTTACAGCCAGTCGGTCTGTACTGCACGTATTCCGGGCGTCGACCCAGGGTCTTGAAAAGCAGAGTTTTTGGTAAATTCATTTCTAGCTATTGACAAATCATGCATCTACCCTGCGTCGTGCTGCCACCCCTCACTATATTTTAAATAGCTTTAAAGAGGTTTGTTAACCAGGATCTAGGCTCTCTCTATTCTACCTCATTTCAGCAGTGATAACCCTGTTCTGCAATATCCTGCTCGATCCTCATCATCCAATGTGCCAGGACGACATTCAGCTAATCAAAACAATGCCTGCTTCCGTATGTAGATTTCTGGGACCACAACTGTCCCCAAGCATCGCGGACCACTTGAAGTTGGTGAATGATTTTATCACAGATCTGGCAGATCTTGCGAGTTGTGCACTTGAGAGAGCAGATGGGGTCGTTACACAGTGAAGAAAACACTTAGTATTATTTATACACTCTAACACACTCTATCTATATCCATATAGGTATGTATATAACATGAATAAGAGAAAAAAATACTAGCCATGGCCAAATGTATCAAACTCCTGACGTTTCCCACCGGCCTCCATTTCCGTTGCCGTTTTGGAGCATCAAAGCTGCACATCAACCTTGGAAGTTGTATCCGCACATGCCACAGGGCCTATCACACGCAACTAATCTGCTCCCGGTAACCATGATATCCCTGCTACAACCATCGGCTTTCATGTCGGCTGTCAAACGCGGGGAATTCTGCGGGGAAGCACGGATAAGCATCTCCGGGGAAGCAGGACCCCCCCGGGGAAGTGAAATATCTGTGAAGGCCCAAATTTCACCTATTCAAAATCTTAGTTAATTGTCCATCTTGAGAAGAGAGAGAGATAGGGAAACAAAGAGATAATCATCTACTATTTCTGTCATAAAAATGTCTACAGCGCGGAACTTGGGTACCCGGTTGGCAGGGAAAGTCGCCATAGTTACAGGTAAACTACATTACAATCCTGCTCGATAACAGGCTATTTGCTTACGATTCATCCTGTAGGTGGTAGCTCAGGCTACGGTGCAGGCATTGCTCGTCGCTTCGCACAGGAGGGCGCCAAAGTCTTGATCACCGACATCAATGAAGAAGGGGCCAAACGCGTGGCCGAGGAGATGCCTGAATCCATCTCGTATCTCAAGGCTAACGTCGCGAAAGAGGAAGATTGGGCGAATGTTATGAGCACTGTGATCTCGAGATATGGACGCATTGACTGTTTGGTCAACAATGCAGGAACTTCATATGCAAACAAGGTAATTCCCAAACACCTATACCTTTCTTTTTCAGTCAGTAGTTGGACTGGCTGACAAGTAAATCTTGCAAACTAGCCCACCACTCAGGTCACCGAGGCCGACTTTGACAAGTGCTTTAATGTCAACGTCAAGGGTGTTTTCTTTGGGTCTTCGGTCTTCATCCCCGCGATTATCAAGCAGGGTCAGGGAGGTGTGATGATAAATGTTGGGTCTATTGGTGCCACACGCCCCCGGCCTGGTCTGGTGTGGTATAACGCATCCAAAGGAGCAATTTGGAATGTAAGTTGGCTGATAAAATCTGATAAATGCCTTCACAATGGCCCTTGTGTTGGAGCCATTCCATACCCTCTCTTCATATAATGCGTTATCATATTTACATTTGTTAACGAGATGTCTCATTTCCTTCTTTCTAGGTGACGAAAGGCCTTGCTGCTGAGTATGGTCCCCAGCAGGTACGCATCAATGCAGTATGTCCACTACTGGGTGCAACTGGCCTGTAAGTTTATATATCTGACTACTAAACACTATATTTCAATACATTTACTGATACTTTTTCTTCCTTCAACACGCAGATTCGAGACATTCACAGGAGTGTCAGACACACCAGAGAACAGGGCCAAGTTCCTTGACAACGTACCTCTCAATCGGCTGTGTGAGCCTACGGACGTAGCAAATGCGTGCTTGTTTTTGGCTTCGGATGAAGCAAGCTTCATCACGGGAGTCAATCTGGATGTAGATGGTGGTCGGGGTGTCTAAGTCTCGCAGCACAAGAAATAAATAGTTTGAGAGAGCTGGATTTTGAACATATTGAGAGCTTTACATGGACCTCTCGTTAATATTTCCAAGGCTGTCGCTGTATTTAATGCTACACCAGGGGAAATAAAATACTTTGTGCTAGTAACATATTTTCCAAGGCATGCAAGTTCCAAGGTTGATCAAGGAAGCTTGCTTCCCGGCTGGTGACATTAACTTGGTCTCGGGGTTTGGCAAGGATGTAGGCAATGCAATCCCATCTCACATACATCCAATTTTCTTCCCAATAAATAACCAGCTTATTTGGAATTGTGGTTTATTCGCCTTTGGTGCGGTCAAACAACGGAGGGCGTTCCGTGGAATTGAGTGATCGACACAGTGAAGCGACGTGCAGCTGCGAGTCGGAACTGCATGCATGCAATGTATCACGAAAACAGACCGGCGCGGGGAAAGAAAAGGAGGGGTGAAGTTATATTCTTTGCGAAAGACTTTGATTATACTCCGAGTTCTATGCATCTTCTGAAAGCTGTCATAGATACAAAAGTCTGGAGTGTTTGAAGCCTCTTTCTGCCTTGGGACTCTCGAGAAACTCTTTTCAAGACACTGCTTAGCCCTAACAACAGCCATAAAGATGTCACCAGCTCAAATCTTGCAACAGCCAGAGGTCTCGCTCGATATTAATGATAATTATGTTCAAATCATCAACGGAGTGAGTTCGCCCACGAAGGACACGCGCCATGGCATCAACCCTGCCACTCTGAAACCGAAGCCAGAAGTTCCGGTAGCAACTCCAGAAGACCTGGACAATGCAGTTGCTGCAGCCAAGGATGCGTTCAAACAGTGGTCCAAAGTTCCTTATGAGGAACGGCGTAGGGCCGTCCTTAAGTACGCCGATGCGCTCGATGCGTTGAGGACGGAATTCAGGGACAAATAGGAAAAAGTTGGCATTGAATCTGACTATGATGTATAGATCCTTCAAGCCGACGGCGAGACAGACTGGGCAATCTCGTGGATTCGCGGCATGGCTGATATCCCTCTGCCCGAGCCTCTGGTTGAAGAAAACGATCATCACACTGTAATTACAAGATATACACCGATTGGCGTTATTGGGGCCATTGTGCCCTGGAACTTTCCGCTGATGCTTGCGACTGGGAAAATTGCACCAGCCCTCCTGACGGGAAATGTCATCATTGTCAAGCCATCGTTTGTGCATCTTTTTGTTCTTGTTCAAAGATCTTTCCCCCCCCTACAAATCTAACTAATGGTTATAGTCCCTTTACACCTTAATGTGGTCTGAAGCTCGTCGAACTGGCCAAGCAATACTTCCCCAAGGGAGTTGTTCAATCACTCAGTGGAGACGACAACCTCGGCCCCTGGCTGACGAGCCATCCTGGCATTGATAAAATTAGCTTCACTGGTTCTACCAAGACTGGAAAGGCTGTTTTGCAAAGTGCAAGTAAGACCTTGAAGAGGGTCACTCTTGAACTGTAGGAGATCTTATGTCCTTGTCTTCCCCCTGAAAACTAGGTACCAATACTCATCATAATCATAGTGGTGGTAACGACCCGGCTATTGTGTGTCCGGATGTCGATATTGCCAAGGTTGCGGAAAAGGTCAGTCCCAGGAAGAAAAGAAAATCTTATTCTTTTCGTTGACTCCAATTGAGGTTGCATTTTATGCTTTCCTCAACTCAGGACAGGTAGGTATACAGGCGTTTCTCCCATCATCCGCACTGCTGCTCTGAAATATGCACGCTCACTGGCCGCCCCTTGAAGATTTGCCTAAACCTCAAGCGTATCTACATTCACGAATCCATCTTTGAAAAGTTCAAAGCAGCCTTGATAGACTGCGTGAAAGGCTATACTTTTGGAGATGGATCTCAACCGGGTGTCACTCACGGGCCTCTCCAGAACTCTATGCAGTATGAGCGTGTGAAGACATTCTTCGAGGACATAGAGACTCAAGGATGGAAGGTGGCCTTCGGGGGTAAAATTGATGATTCTAACGGTTATTTCATCACTCCCACGATTATTGATCGTCCTCCAGAAAAGTCTCGCCTGGTGGTTGAGGAGCCATTCGGTGAGTGAGATGAACATTTCTTCTCTATATGCGAGGAGCTTCTTTTTCTTATTCTCCTTTTTGAGGAAAAGCCAAAAGAATTAAGGAATAGAATAAATTCAAAGCTGATATTTTAACTGTTCAGGTCCCATTGTTCCACTTCTCTCGTGGAAGACCGAGGAAGAAGTCATTGCCCGAGCCAACGATAGCCTCATGGGTCTAGGAGCGTCGGTGTGGACGAACGACCTCAAGAAGGCCGAGAGAATCGCTAGAGAAATCCAAGCGGGCAGTGTATGGGTTAACACTCACTTGGAAATTTCCCCTATTGCTCCTTTTGGAGGCCACAAAGAGAGCGGCATTGGTACCGAATGGGGTATAAATGGAATCAAGGGATTCTGCAATGTCCAAACCCTTTTCTTAAACAAGAATGTTGTCAGCTGAGTGAGATCACTGGAGTCATTTAGTTAAGTATTGATGCTTTGATGGTTATTATGGTCGTTAGTCAAACATACATCTACGAATTTAGGGAATGATATGCTATATACTTATTTTTTTATTACTTCGGTATTTAATAGCCAGTTCTGTGAATTTTCAACGATGAGGACTTCTATTTTATCTCCAGTCACCAGTGGAAGAGCAAGCCTCGAATGGTGCAATGATATTAAACCAATGCACTATCTACGAGGGCAATTTTATACAATGTAAGACACCGGCTTAGGTATGAAGCAACCCAATTGATGAGTTGTGATCGAACAATTTTAGACTTATGTATGTTTAATTCGAAATAATTAAATGTAATATTTGTAATTATAGACGGGACATGTGTCTCGTCGTTCAATTTTGGACAAACTTTTCTTTTCTTTTCTTCTCCTCCCACCTTTCCTTCTGTTGAACAATTTCAAATCGACATATAGTCGGATTTTTATCGTGACTGGTCGATTGATGGTCTGTTTCCGACTTAATTATGTTATTTCATACCTAACATGTTGTGATGAAGAGACCAATTCTGTAATCCTCAAAGTCAGTAACATTATAAGTAGATGCGGATGAGAAGGCCAGCTCACGGAGATGGATTAAAATCTTCAAAGAAGTCCAGGTAGGTAGTTCCGGAATTCTTCAACTCGAATGCAAGCGTCTGACCAACTGGACAGGCAAAAGTCGTAATACCAAACGAATGGCCCGGCGACACATTCGTTACTCCAAAATCAACCTTCACCTGTGGCGCGTTGCTGAATGATGTCTGGTTACTGGCTGGAGCTTCCAATTCTGCGAAATTGATAGCCCCGTCTCCACTGAAGCTGAAAGCAGAAGTCTCAAGTTGGTCTTGTGTCGGGAACAGGAATACCAATGAGCATTGCTTGCCAGTTACGTTTTGGCCAAAGTCGAAATTGAAGATTGAAGATATGGTCGATGTAACTGTTCCGTTGAAGGACGTTCCTGGTGCTTTGGAAGGTGCAGAACTGTCAATGGGGATGATGAGATGAGGGAATTCGAAGCTGCCATTAACTAGAGTTGTGCCACAGACTGCTCCACCACATCCTGCTTTGCTGCCACCACCGCATGCTCCTCCAGCTCCTGGGGCAGGGGTAACACCACCCATTGGTGCGGCTCCACCACATCCTCCTTTGCTGCTATCACATCCTCCTCCAGCTCCTGGGGTTTGGGTAGCACCGCCCGTTGGTGAGGCTCCACCACACCCTCCTTTGCTGCCACCATTGCATGTTCCTGCAGGGGTAACGCCGCCCGTTGGTGAGACTCCACCCGTTGGACCCGGTGCTGTTGGCTTGCTGACATTACCCGTGGGCGCTGGAGCGCTAGAGTTGGCGAAAGGAGGCGGTCCTGGTGCAGTAGGACCGCCGCCTGGGCTACGTGGCGCACTGGGTGTTCTGGGTCCCGAAGGCCCTTCGGTGTTGGAAGGGCATGATGTAGTTGAACCAACGTGTCCGGTGCCCGGACCTCCAGTGCCTGCAGTGCCTGCACTACCTGGGCTTGGGGGTCCTGGTGTAGTTGACCCACAGGGAGCGCCAGGACCAGAGGTATTGGGACATGGGCTGGATGCGCTTGGCGGGCTGGGAGCTATAGGCGGTGCTAAACCACTTGGTGAAGGTGAAGGTGAAGGTGAAGGTCCGAAGGGGCCCGGCCCTGGCCCTGGAAGACCTGGAGCAGATCCAAGACCAGGAGTAGGTCCAGGAGCAGGACCTATAGGAGGAGGTGATCCAGGACCAGGAGGTCCTGGAGGTGGTGGTGCAGGTGTCCCAGGCGGTGCCCCTGGTGCTTGACATTTATCTGACTGTAGCTCAATAGGCTGACATCCAGTCACGTCTGAGGGAGCTGGGCTTGTGTAGATGTTTCTTTGGTCACTTTGTCCTGACTGACAGGACACAAAGCTAGTAGAATCGTTGTGATGCAGCTTCCCAGAACTGTCTATAGAAAAGCCTGGCTGTGGGACCTGTCCATCATCGCACTGCAGTTGCGAAGTCGGGGCTAGAGATATTTAAATTGATGACATCAGTATGTTCTTAGTTCGAGTCACTGGTAGAAACTGCTTCAGTGCATTCATATGGGACATAGACATACGAGTAAGATGGCATCCGCGCCCAGTACCATCTGTGATGGCCCCCGAAACGTCAATACAGAACTGGCTAGTGGTCAAGCCACTGCCGATGCGAGTTTGTCCATCATCAATTTGCCCTACCGCGCCTGAAGCACCGCCAGTGGCTGACAAGCTAAAACAGCATGGTGGAGTATCTCGAGCTACCAGGGCGTTTGCTGTGGCTACAACCACAGCTGTAGCAAAAGTGGCTTTCATGATTGAAGACTCAAGTGCGCAAATGCGTCCTTCTGATGATTTTTGACTCTTGAAGTGAATGATAGACGATATGTGGAGAGTTTTGTTTCGTTCAATGAGTAGTGCTTTTAATATTGTCTCTCTTCGAGTGGTATGATAGCGCAATAGTTGGACTCAGACACCATGCAGACCTAAAGACAGTAAGGCACAGGCACAGTGCATATGAAATCTTTTCGTCGAACTGTGTGGACCGCTATCAACCGATCGATATAGCGCAAAGAATGAACGACCTAAGCTTAGGGAATCAGGAAGTGGCTTTCTCGAAGCACCGGAGGCGGATTATATGATTCACGGTGGCCTTCAACACTGCAGACAATTGGGGTAGTGACGATGACGATGAATTGACCGTCATAATCCACCTTCCTCTTTCTATCATTGGGCAGGCATAAGTCCAGGCAAACAAATATAAGCCTGTCAGCATTCTGGGGATGGCCCGTTTTTGCCTTCAAGCGTCTTGAGCCGTACGGAATTGATCTCGAGTGTGAAAATTGTGAGAGAGTACATCGGTAATATTGACCGAGACTGCTCAGACGGTCATCGGTGGCCAGCTCTTTTTGCAGTATTATTCCTGGGGACAAAAAGTCCGATGCAGATGGAATCATTGGGCCCGTAGGGTTAAAAGCCATGCAGTTCAGTTCCATGGTTCTTCTGATCAAGAGAGTAGCTACTCATGAAAATGACATAACTAAACGCACGAGAGGTGGCATGGTGGCGAAGCATAATCTATTGATAGAATTGCCTACTATGGTTATATTAAAGAGTAAAGTGTCAAGCCAAGTCAAGACGTGAGGCAGAAGAATATTTGGATATTTTAGGGCATCGCTAATATTCGATGATCTGTGATAAAGAGACCAAGTATTGTACCGAGAGATCATAGTATAGTAATGCAGATGCAGATTCTTGTGCTCCTTTCTGTTGCTTCATCGAGCGACCCGGTGGTAAGGAAGTTGTGATGATTCTCGAATGTCCAACAGAACATGATGCATCAAGACGTCAGTATTGGCTTCCCGTGCAGCAGAAAAGTAGCAGCTAGCATGAGTGTAGTATTGGTAGTTGTTGGTAGTGGTTGAGGTAGGGCGAGGTGACGACAGGCGTGTGCAATGAAGCGGAAGGCGGAAGGTATTTCCGGCTAACCCTAACACCTTCCTAAAAAGGAAATAGGGCTCAACGGTTATTTCAACGTCAGTCAAAGAGGTCACGTGCAATTTTCCATTGATGATTATCTCTGTAGGTTAAAGATGTTTCGAATTAATTTGAGTTGCTTATTCAAAGCAAATATCCGCTTTTAGTGTCATCACTTCTCTGCCTAGCTTATAAAACTTTCTCTGACTAGTTATCCAAGATCTGCATTCTACCAATAAACGTATGGAAAGGTAGCAACTAAGAGATTTAAATGGATTTGTCATGATGCGAGACTTGCCCTATATCTTCTTGGTGCCTAAGTTGTGAGGGAGTTGCCTAGGGTCTAGGCAGAAGGGTCAACTTGTCATACTATTAGATATATAGGCAATGGAAGTAGACTTCATAATCCTCAACATAATAATCACTCATTGAAGAATCCGCTTAAAATTCCAATCAATCTTCCAGAAAGACGGAATATAGAATGCCTTCTTGGGAAAAAATGGTGAAGCTTCAACGGGAAGACCAGATCCCAGCAGTAACAATATGGACCAAGGTGCACTTCCCGAAAACTTCAACGAGCCTTTCCTTTACTAACTAATGAATTAAGGGCCTCCGTCATACCAAAGCTTGGAAACCTGTCGTGAGCAAAGCATCTCGACCACGAGTGCCACCACTGAGACATTCCCCAAACGGGATCAAACTTTCATAATTCGCGAGAAATCTTCAAGACGTATTATAGGCCTTCAAAATGGTGTGCTACAGCTATTTCCCGAAGGAAAGACGGCTTTCTCTCATTTTCTTAACGATACTAGCTGCCATTGGCACTGTGAAAGAACAGACCGCGGCTGGTTCGCCTTCCGCAATGCAGTTTCGGGTACATATCTAAGATACGACTGGAAAGAGGAACTTTCCTTGCCCGGAGAAAAATTGGTCATGAAATCAACTAGGAGGGGTTCCGAGTACTTTTTCATAGAACATAGTCCACGAGGAGGTTTCGTGCTGTTGATGTTTCATGAACACAATCCAACACGTAAAATTTCTTTACGTCAGGTTAAAAGGCAAAGAAATGGAGAAGGGTTGATTCTGGATTGGCATAAAGAAGAAGGCCAGACACTGTGGGAGTTTATCAAAGTTTAGCTGAATTCTTGGGTTTTGTTTCAATGTTTGCTTCGAGCTAGCTGCAGGAAAGGTTCTTGAGGTATCCCCCTTCTTTTTTTTCCCACGGCCAGCCTGTGTGGATTCTGTTCTTGTCATCTTGCTAGTATTAAGCCTCCATAGGCTAGGTATTCATGTTTTCTTCATCGCTATAACTTACTATGGATGAGCATTAACAGTATACTCTATTTTATCCTTCATTTTATTGAGATACTGAAAACATAACGCATAAGATCTACGATACACCTTATCCAAGAGCATTGCTCTAATCAGGCAAATACGAGGCTTTGTTGAACGGCTCAACTAGTCTATCAGAAAGTTGGTTGCGTTGAGACAAGGCAAGCATGTTGAATATTCCACATGCAGACGCTGCGTACGGCAGTCCATTGTGACACTATCCATTTTCAATTAATTTAGAAAAAGTGGGTCCTCCCGCCATCTCACTCTTCTTATAGGTCAGTCCGTAAAAGGCCTGCCTAATTATAGGGTCTTAGGGGGGGTCTTCCATTGTAGCATTTTCACTAGAGTACAAGGCAGCGTATAAAGTATAGCCACTCCAGCCAGCGTCCCAGCCAGCTAGCCAGCTCCATAGCATATAATCTAGAAATCTAGTTTGGAGAATCCAGCATATAAGCTAGCGTGTGAGCCAGCGTGCGAGGCAGTGTGTAAGCCAGTGTATAAACCAGCGTGTAACCTGGCCCTAGAGCCACTAATAGCTGTAAAAGAGGCCTCCCTAGAGGCCCTATAATTAGGCGGGCCTTTTAGGCATGGAAGCCTATAAGAAGGCGGTGAGATGGCGGGAGGGCCCACTTTTTCTAAGTATTAATTGAAAATGGATAGTATCACAATAGTCACCCGTACGCTGCGTAAAAAAGGTCGTTTCTAAGAGGAAAGGCTTTGAATGTCGATACGGTTTATGTTCGACAAGTCCAACCTGTAAGGAACGAAAAAAAAAGGAACTCCCCCGAACCGCGAGCCGGTGACCTTTCGATAACTAATTGATATTACAGTCGAACGTGATAAACCTGATCTTCTTAGCCCTTGTCATTTCAGTCCAGGGATGTGTTACTTACCAACTACACCATCAGGGGATTATGTCCTGCAAGGACCTATTTCCCATTCATCAGCTAAACCTCCAGATCAATTTGGGTTGCCCATGTTATCATTTCTTAGCTGAAACTCAAGATCAACCAATCAACTTGACCACTGTTCGCAGTAGCGCTCTTATACCTTCTGGTGATGCTGAGAGAGTTCGTAATCTGGCTTTGCTGAAGCCATTCCCAGATCCAGTTCCGCCGGTTAGGGCTTGAGCCCTCTGCCGGGAATAGCTCCTACTTTACTACTCATGCCTTGTATATTTAACTTTACAAACTTCCTTTTTTCTAGATAATATTTAGCAATAATCAGGAGTTCTAACGAATATGCCAAGCGTCAATAAAGACTTTATCACAAATAACCTTGGTAGCGGGCAGAAAAGCCAATCCGTCATACTGATGCTGACATAGGCAGTTAGGCATATAAAACCTTACTTACTTTCTTCGAGTTCTCTATCATTAATATTCCCGAGGTCAAAGCAGATAGATACATACATAATCCAACCGTGTGGCTCCTGAGAATTCGGCACACCTGAGATAGAGGGCGATTATCAAAAGTGAACTGAAAACGATTAATTAAGGCTGTAATAAGGGGCGTTTACATTTGTAGGTCCAATGTTTCCAAGAATATGGCGTTTGATAATCCCTTGCTGACCTTTATATACGCAGCACCCTGGTTACGCACCCCGTCATCAACCGAAGATGAAGAACCTCCTTCTTATTCATCCGGCCTTGAACCTAGTGATGTATCAAAGTCAAACACAGATGCGGCCTCTGAGGCATGTCCCTGGCCAGGGCTAACTTTGATAATACGCGAGCAACACTCAAACCGTGCCGTAGGGTTACGAGACGGCGAGATACGCCTGCTACTAGATGGAGAAGATAACGGTCCCTCCATTCTTAAATATTATAGTTGCCATTGGCGCTGTGTTACAAACTCGGAAACTGGGTGGCGCGGTTTCCGTAATGCCATTTCAAGGACGCATTTGGGATGCAATACATCGGCCAAAGTTAGCAAAAACTCCACATTGCTCTGTACACAAAGGCACCCAGAGGGAGGTTACATTATCTTCTGCTGTGTAGATTCTGCTCTATGTCCGATGGAGATGAAATCGGAAAGCAACGATGTGGTTTTCGGTGGGAAAGGCACAATGGGGCAAACATTATGGGAATTTGAGAGGGTTTAGATGAACTTTTTTGTCTTGGAAGCTACAGGTCTGCTTTTTGTGAAAGTCCTAAAGTCAACCGCGGAACGTATTGTCCTAATACCTAAATGACAAAGACAGTGCGGAGCACTCCTCACTCCTCTTTCTTTTAAGATTATCTTTTGACGGAAATCCCCGTCGGAGCCATATTCAGCACCGCCTAGGGCATGTGCCTAATAAATTTAAATGGACGCATTTCTTTTGCTTTACAGGATGTATCACAACCCAATTTTATCAACCAGCTTTCTGTCATAGATAACTGCATTTCCAAGACATATATCCGTTTCCTCTGCTGTTGAGAGGCTCTCCGAACTTGGGATAGAGAGCGATTAGCGAAAAGTCGACTGAAGTCAACACATGATGTCTACAGAACAAAAGCAGAGGCGCAACGGTAAGTCTAATGTTTTCATGAATATGACGCCAAGTTGAGATCTCTTCCTGACCCTTGTTGATACAGCACTCGTCATGAATGGTAGCAGTATGGAAGAAGAGGACTATGGCTACTCATCTAGCCCTACCCTTAGCAATGCATCAATTTCGGATACAGATGCTTCCCCCGAGTTTCCCTGGTCAGGACAAACTGTTATAATTTTGCACAAAAAGTCAGAACTTGCACTAGGGGTACGGGACGGCAGGGTACTGATGCTACCAGAGAAGGAAACTCGCTTTATTCCTTTTCTTATTGATTACAGTTGTCATTGGCACTGTGTCAAAGATCCAAATACAGGCTGGCTAGGTTTCCGCAATGCAGTTTCAGGCACGTACTTGGGGCATCAGGGGTCAGCCCATGGCAGGTTTGTCATATCGGCAAAGGATCACGTAGACTCTACATTCTTCCGTGCACAAAAGCAACCAGAGGGTGGTTATCGTCTCCTCGTGTCGGTAAATTCCATGCTAGTTACCGTGGGCCTGGAACCAGACCTGAATGGCACAGAATTGCAGACACTATGGGAGTTTATAAGTATCTAGATGGTTGATTTCGGCTTGGAATCTGTTAGGGGCTAGCCGCGGGGAGAAATTGGATGATGAAGCTTTGCATTTAGTGCTGGAGGACTGCATCGGATTGGATGTGTTTTGAGAAAGTTGACACCAGCGACCTTGATATTATCAAAATCTTAATAGTATCTCTTTCGAGTCTTCAATGATTTTCCATTCTCTCCTTGTGTCAAGGCTGTCTCGAAATGTGATATATCTGTAAAGAAGGATCTATCTCAACGATTCATGTAAAATAGTTTTATAAGCCCATATTGTAATATACTTCAATATTTCTAGAAGTACTTCCAAAGGCAACCATAAACATAGTATCTCATACCTAAGTATTGGTAATGTGCTACAGATCATACAAGCCCCTGATGGTGTAGTTGGTTAGTACCTCTTTCTGCAGAGTAACCACACTGAATTTCAACTAATTAAAATGTCAGGTTTATCACGTTCGACTGTAATGGTTCATACTATATAATCGAAAGGTCGCTGGCTCGTCCGGCTCGGGGGATTATTTTTTTTCTTTTTTTCCTCCACCTGCTGGAACGTTCCTTCCAATCTTTTTGTTGGCTTAGATTTTGTTTTCATACTAGAGGCCCCTTTATATAGTTAGATTTCTTGCTTCCATGAGAGGCGCACAATACACGGATTTATCACCTCTAAGAGTCTCAACAACTTATATTGATAGTCTGGACCCTAAGAGCTTTCCCACGATACAGGATATTGAGAGCTACAAGGAGGATTCCGGTCTACATGTTAGATTTGAAATGGATTTGATGATCTTGCTCTCTGACATTGGTCATGGGCCAGAGTACTTGTCCACCTTTGTTTGCGAGCAAATTGGGGGTATGCCGTATCCTGGAGGAAGAATGTATTTTACATCGATGACACGCGTCCCTAGGGAGAATGTTGGTCAGATTCGACGTGATCTCACAAAACAACAACGCCACAGTATTAGAGTGCAGCTAGCAAAAGTCTTAAACGAGATGGCAAACGATGACAGGGCTCTGAACACAAACGACCTAGACATCATGCGGTACGACGCGGAGGCTGATAAACTGTGAGAACTCGCCACTCCATCCCCTCTCCTTCTGACATAGTTCGACTGACGGATATCTATAGCTACCTCGTCGACATCTCACAGTGGATTTGCCAAAATACGGAATACGAGATTACAGAGAACAGTGATTGGGTGCTATCTTTTAACCTGTAGACCGAAGAAAATTTGACGCCCCCCGAGTACCACACCGCCCCAGAGCAGAAGAAACGGCTAGTTCAAGGGAGAACATGCCTCCATCGCCTTCTCAGTATCCTCAGAATTACAGAAGGCGTTAGAGAAAGGGGAGCGGTGGTATGGGCGTGCAAGCTGAAGTAGGATGTTGGTCAGGAACCGAGGGTTGAGAAGGGATTATTACGGGGATTCATTCTGGAATCAAAGAATAATGGTGATGCGAGTTCCTGGCCTAGATATTTTAGCTGAGCAGCAATAAAGACAAACACCATTCAACTTATTTTTAGAATATTTATGGAATAAAGCAGGTTGAAATGAAGATAATGTGAGACGCCGGGGAAAAGTGGCTCCGTAGGGAGTTGGGAGCGATTGCGCCTGCCTCCCCGTGCAGCTCTCCGCTTTCTGCGATAACTAAACAACTTGCGACGCCCGTAGCTTTCGCATTCCTGAAAGCGCCCTCAAAACCCTTCCCATCCCCCATCCCCATCTCAATTCCATCACTTTCGCTTATCTCGTGCAAATTGGAGCACGACAAAGCGAATTTCATCCCACCATGCCGCCCAAGAAGCGCTCGTCCACCGTCGCGAATACCGACGCAGCTGAACCATCCTCCAAACGCACGCGCAAGCCCATCCCAGAGACTGCTGCAACATCGCGTCCCAAACGATTGAGTTTTGAGAAGCTGCCACCTCGCGCAGCAAAAACCAAGACAACAGCACCAGCTGCCAAACCGAAGACCGCGCGTGCTACCGCCGCCAGCAATGTCCCGGACACTCCGAAGAAAAGAGGTCGCCCGTCTCTGCAAGGCACCACGCCCGCAAAAGGTATACAGTTGTCATTACAGTGGAATATGTTGAAAGTAACTAATAAATTTTGCTTGATAGCAGCGAAAGCCCCGAAACTGCCTAAGAAGGTCGCTGCTGTTGGCAGACCTAAAGTCTCTACCATCAAAACAACTGCTGCAGGTAAGCTTGCAAAACGACGCGGTAGACCACCCAAGTCTTCTCTACCCTCTTCATCCGAGACCATCATCACCAAGAAGAGGAAGAGAACTGTTGGGAGACCCTCACTGGCATCAAAAGCTCTACCAAAGAAGTCAATTGGGAAGCTCGTCGTCAAGAAACAGCCTGTTACCAGAGGGCTTCGAAAGCCTGCATATCTTAAAGAAAAAGATCCTGACCTAACCATTGAGGTGGCTGAAGATGATGCATACGGACCCGATGGCAAGTCATATTGGCTCTTGAAAGCGGAACCGGAGTCGCGACTCGTGAAAGGCGTCGACGTCAAATTCTCGATCGATGACCTGCGTGCGGCCACCGAGCCTGAACCATGGGATGGTATGTTACTTGCCAAGTCGTGTTTGAGATCTCACTTGCTAATGGAAGATGATATGCTTAGGTGTTCGCAACCCTGTCGGTATGTGTTTGAGTCCAAAATAACCAGGAAAACAATGTTAGTACTTCGTTTCAACCACTAACTGATATGAACCATAGCTCGAAACAACCTACGCGCTATGAAGAAGGGTGACTACGCGTTTTTCTACCATTCCAGCTGCAAGGTTCCTGGTATTGTGGGAGAAATGGAAATTGTCAAGGAGCACTCAGTAGATGGTTTGTGCCCCTTTTTGCAAGAACGTCTTAGTGCAGGTGTTTGAAGTATGCTAACTGATTTTCACAACGACAGAATCGGCCTTTGATCCCGCACATCCATACTATGACGAGAAGTCTAGTCGTGAGAACCCAAAGTGGGAAGTCGTGCATGTCGAGTTCCGACGCAAGTTCGACAGACCACTAACCTTGGAGACATTGAAATCGCACGCTCTCCCAGGATTGCCTTTGGACAATATGCAAACCATCCGACAGTCGCGTGTGAGCGTTTCTCGCGTTACGCCAGCAGAATGGGAATTTATCAAGAGCTTGATTGAGAAACAGATCAAGGCTGACGCGAAGGCCGAGGCAAAGGCAAAGGCAAAGGCCGATGCCCAAACCAAGGCTGCAGACGAAGCTAAGACGGACGCAGACGATAAGAAAGAGACAGAAAACTCTGAGCCTGCGCCTGCATCGGAGCCTATTCCAGAATCAAGTTCTGCCGCACCTGCAGCAGTAGCAGACCCAGTGCCAGAGCCTGCCCCTACACCTGCAGCTGGAATCGAAAAGCAGACGACCGAAGATGCAGACAAGCCGACAGAGAATGGCGTCACAGGTGACAAGATGGACGTGGATGGCAAGCCCACCGAAAATGGGGTCAACGGCCAGACCACAACTGAACGTATTGCCTCAGTCATGGGTGCTTTCCTGACAAACTGATTGGAAAGGAAATGACAAAAAGGTCGTTCGTTTTTTTGGGTTAGAAAGTCAGGAAATTATGGTAGAAATTCTAGTACTCCCGGTTCTTTCTTTTTTGCTTAGGTAGCGATTTCTTCTTTCTGTTGTCGTGTCAATAATATATTGCTTATCATGAAATCTCCTCCGTCTCGTAAAGTCCCATCGTATCAACCAATCGAGCCAGACCTGTCCGTCTAGGTATTTCGTAAAGGACGCAACGCATAATATCTGACAGGAAGCAGCCGCAAATGCTTCGGAAAGCCCAACTGTTCCTCCGACTTGACCAAATTCAGTCCCGCCTCCTTGAATATACTCCTAAACTTCTCATCTGTCCTTGTGACAGCACTATCAAGTTCATCATAGACATCATCACCACTGATATCGGTTGATAAGTTTTCCTTCACAACGATGAGTCCATTAGACGTCAATACAGTCGCAGCCCGTTTTAAGTAGTCCACTAGTTGAGCATCGGTGAGATGGCCAAGGCACCATTGGTTCCAGATGAGGTCGTATTTCTGTTCTGGTTCCCAGTTTTCGAGTCCGACGATATACACGTTTTCTACGACGCCTGTCTCTTCTTCTCTTTCCTCTTCGTTTGCCACTGTCTTATTCTTCTTCATCAAAGGCCCATTCTGAATGACTTGCGCAAACTTCTGAATCGGCTCGACAATATCCACTGTGTGGCACACATTGCTAAGAAACCCTTCTGTGACTCGCCCAATCCCCGCACCACAATCAACCCCGCGCTTGAGTTTGTGGCTTTTGCTAGCTGTTGATGATGTAGTCGTTGTCGTTGTAGCAGCTGCATCGCCATCCATCTGCAAAAGTCGTCGCATTTTAGCCAGGAAACTCGCTGATCCCCGCAGGTCAATCCGCGAGACTTGCGGAAAGCCGCCTAGCATACCATTGACGGTTGGGGGGATGCTATTCCAGTATCGGATGGAGGAGGCATGATCGATGTGTGAGTCTGGTGTTTTTGATGTTGCTGTTTCTATCGATTGGTCCGTCATATTGCATTCAATCAATATCTTGTTTTTTTTTTTTTTTTTTTTTTTTGCAACTCGGTTAAATTTGTTCCCTCCGATTGACTGATTGGGAGTATCGATAATGCAAATCCGGAAAAGAAATCAATTCCAACTCTCAAACTCCTGTATCAAATAAATCTCTTATTATATGTATGCTGCGCAATCTATCAGAGCACTGATGAGATGAGTACGAATGGGATGAACGTCTTGGACATGAGATGTGAAGTCAGGACAAAGCCATTGTATTATTTACCTGAAGAAGTGTGGGGATAAATTACCTGAAGGATCGGCCATACGGTCCATTCATTGGTCAAAATCCCCACACCAGTGAAATTTTTAGCTTCCGGTTGGCTAGTTTAATTTACCGGGTATCAAAAATTGGTATGACGATTTCATAAACAATCTCTCCCTGAGGAAAACAAGTTGATATTGAATATACCTGGGCTGTTTTGTCTCTACAATGCTTTAGGGACAGATGTGGATACAAATGGGCATCTATGCTACGGGACACTAGCCATCGGAGACAATCTCGACATCAATGTATGTATTTATTCAACCGTCTTTCGCCATGCAAAGTCAGTCATAAAATAAATACATAATTCAAATTAAAAAGAGCAGAAGTAATAAAAGCAATAAATAGAAAATCTCTCCTGTCCCTTTTTCTCCGTTCCTCGTGTGTTCTACCCAATACACCAAGACAACAACACACCTATATGCCTATATGTTACGCCGCGAAATGATTACCCATTTTTCCCATATATGCCAATGCTCTCGCTTCACGTACAATCCGTTGTCTCCCAAATCATGGACACTGAGCAGGCCAAGTTCTTGTTCTGTCAAGGTTTGTAAATCGTGTTGTTGATAAGGATAAGGGTAAGAAGAAGGCTCTGTCTCTGACGTTATCTCACTCTGTGGATAGTGCATGGAGTCGTCGGATGAGGACTGTGCGTCTGAATGGTCAGTCTCGTCATCGCCATTGCTGTCGTTATCGTCTTCGTCTTCGTCTTCACTTCCGGGCGGCGGGATTTCAATCCCATTCATGATCTCAGCATCGAAGTGAGTTGCGTAATTAATGTGTTGTAAGTTGAGCGCTTCCAGTTGATCCATTTCGTCGTGCAGGACGGAAAGAACATCTCGCCATCGGCTTCCTTCAAGCAGGTATACATATGGCAGGCGTATTTCTCGAAGTTGAGACTGGTGACGTCGCGCTATCGAGCCAATCTCCCATGAATGAAGTCGCCAGCCTTGGATTCCAAGGCTTCGCAATCGTGGCCAGTGGATATGATGAAAAACGTCCTCTAGATGCATGTTCAGAGGACTGTTAGCCGGGAACCCGACATTTATCGTAACAAGGTTTCTCGCCGCTTGGAAAAAGTCTCTGAATGTACTCGATAGTCTGGACATCAACGCAGTCACGTCTGAACCAGTGTGAAAGTATATATCTAAGCATGTAAGTCGCTCACCCAGAGCAGACATGGTCACGCGAGGTGTATTCAACAACTTTAGAGCGGCTTCCGGGCTCAGCTGGGGAGCCAGAAAACGGACTGACTGACAATTAGACCCCATGAGAGCCAATCCCAGACTTTCGATTGCACGAGAACACGCAGGTTCCCAGTCTAATTTGAGACCGTCAACTGTATTGAAATGTCTCACTCGCTCCATTATATCTTCATCTGCCTTGTCCTGTAATCGAAGAAGTTTGATCTGTTGTAAGGAGGTAAACGATGCCATTGCCCTCTTCAGAAATATTATGTCTTTGGCGTTCTTAATCAGCGAAGTTTGATCAGCAAGTCTAGCAGCATGGAGCTCGGAGAGCGTAGGGTAATCTGACGCGACGGAGGTAATGAATCGTTCCCAGTCTAGTCAGATGAAACAGTTTTATCAGCGCGAATGAAATAAGCCAGATGACGATGGATGGTCAAACATACCGCGTCCTTGGTAATAAGGTCGAACCATGTATGTGAAATATCGCGTATGATGCGCCAGTTGCATGTCGACCAACTCATTGAGACGTTTAAAGCCCTCTGCCGAAAACCTCAGGGTGAAGCGACGGAATTTCCAGGGCGTCGCGATTCTCATAAATCGAGTGCACACCAGCCTGTACCTATCCAGGTCGGATTTTTCCCCTCGCGCAGCAACGGCATTCGTTCCGTTGCCGTTTCGTTTGTATGGCAAAAACGCGTAGCCATGCAGACCATCGCGCCCTTCCGAGCGCTCCGTTTCCGTGACCAGGAACGACAGTATCAGACTCAGCAACTCGTCGGCCAAGTAGTTGATGCGGCCGGGCTCATTCATGATGTGGTCCTTGTGCTTGTGAGCAGGCAGCCGACTCGCCGGCTGTCTGGCGCTCGCCGAGTGGCATAGAGAGACCGGGGACGGGCAGACACGGAGCGGGAGTGCAGGACGAGGACGAGCACGAGATTTATCGCAGTATGGGATGTCGTTCCCCCTGTGATGAGCACACAAAGTCGCGGCGCACGGAGGCCGAGACTGTCTTAAATCTGGGGGAGCGGCTACTCCTAGTATTATTAAAGTCGGCGACAGGGGATGCCATCATCGACAGGACAGGAGAGAACAGCGCTGCAGAAACAAGCTGAATGGTCGGGGGGAGGCAGGTCTCATGTCAGTGTCACTGTCACCGCAGAGCCATGCATTAATTACATCGCCCTGCAGCCAGCGAGCGGAGCCTGGGTTAGGACTTACTCTTAGGTGCTTTGGTCGAACGGCCTCTCAGGCGAGGAAGGGGCCTCCCACACGGCAGTCACATGACCGAAAAGGTCCCAGAAATCCAGGTCCATCATGCAGGTGGCTGCGTTGCAGAGTCAGAGCGATGGGATATATTAAGTGAGCAGCGAGCTCTGGCTCTCGAAACGATTGGAAGGCCGGCGGAGATGCGTGAAGAACGGGAGAAGCCCTGCAGGAGCACGGCCCGGCGGCTAGGAAGGAGCAGCCCTCGCAGTTGCCCACCAGGCACTGTGCACAACCACCGACCACTGACCACTGGCTGCCACCGACTCGTCTGTGGTCACTGCTGTGATAGCAACCGCTACTAATCAACTACTGCACTCGCTGATCCATCCACGAGGGCCTCGCAACCTGCCCCCGCTGTTGGGCGCGCCCCCCCGTCGACTCGCCAGCCAACCATCCCCATCCGCGACCTGGCCACGCTCTTTAGATGCGGCGTGCGGGCCTGCCAGTGGTTGTCGTTGCCGCCTCCCTCCCGTCGTGACAGGATCTAAACGGAATCTGCAGAGACGCAGATTGCCTATGATCAGTGCTAACTTAGCACCGCGTTACTGCTAGGCCGACTGGGCTGATCCTGGTCCCAGCCAATGGCGCCCGCAGACTGCCGTATCTTCCATGCCAGGCGCCCTCGCTGTCCGATGCGTTCACCGGGTCTAGGCAGTTTTGCTCCTGTGCGACGCAGGAGAACTTACCATTCGGTCATACGAAGGGGGGGAGCAAAATAACATCCTGGCTGCTTTGTTCCTCTCCCCTATTGCCTGCATGCAACTGATTGGCCTGTGGCCTCGAGCAGGATGTTTGCTCTTGCATTCCCCGGCAATGAACTATCCACACCCGCTTGATTGGACAAGAGTCGCTGAAGATGAGCATTGGGATATATATTATACTGCAAGTTGTATCTGACTTGTCTGTCCATCTACAATCCACCACCCTTACTTACGTGGCACACTGACCACCAGTTGTCAAACATCAAGCCTGTAGGTGCTTGTAATACAAATTCAACCCCAGAAGGTCCGTATTGGGCGTCGAGTGCTGGATTAAAGGTTGCCGCTGGCACTCTTCATTCGACGTTGTCGAATGTCAGTGCTACTGATCTTGGATTCGAAACTACTGGCCGACGTGTCCGCTACTGCCTGTGCCTCTCCCATCTGCAATACGTCCACCTCCAAAACCTCTAAGGATGCCCATCCTTTTTTATTTCTCTCCGTGTTCACTGCCTGTCCACCTGACCGCGTTTCTGCTGAAACTATCAACGCACTAAGATGCTCCTCCGTGATGGTAGGGCCGTACGGATCCGCAATCTGTACCAACCGGACTGTCAAATCTGGTGCGATTTGAAACGAAACCTGTTTCCCATTTGGTCCTGGTTTTTCAGTCCGCTGGATATCAGGAGGAGACACTCCGGGAGGGTTGAAATCAACGATTGCCCGTAGGAACGCTGCCGTATTTTGCCATCTCTCTTCCCAGCTCTCGAGATATTCCGCGAACTTCTTGTTGACCAGCATCTCATCGCCTGTTATGCCAACCACGAGAGATCTGCCCTTGCTTTCAAGCTGGTCGTTCCTCCTAGGATCCAATGCCAACGCGGTGGCCGTCAGTAATAGTTTATGCCCAATATGAAGATGGTCAAACGTCCCGCCGACTATGACATCGAAATGACTTGTAGATCGTGTTTCGTCGGGACTTAGAATCGTCTGTGGTGTAATGGATGTATTGCCCGCAGGGAGCTTATTGAAAGGAATGGCTATCCCATGTGACGAAAATGCGGTGGCTAGAAGCTCTCCTTCTTTGGTATCTGGAACATAAATCCGATCCCAAGTCCGTTGGGAAGTTGCCAATGTTGTCAAGTCAACGATGGGCCCCTGTAATCTTATCGGGCTTTGTTTATCACCATCATCAACTAGGAAGACCCGAACATCCAAGCCACCCGGCACATCCAATTCCACATCATTAGAAGCGCTGATACCGGCCACCAGCGTATAGAAGATGGCAAGGATATGTTGTATGCTGGAGAAGGCCTTGGATCGGGGCTGGTATTGAGTGTCGAGCAATTGAGGAATGACCAAGGCAACGTCGAGTTTGTATATATAGCTAGAGCCCTTCAGCTGAGCCGCAGCATTTGAAAAGAGCTGTGACAGTGCTGGTCCATATGCCTCATTCAACTCGCGGACGGCGGGGGACGGCGGGGCTGGCAGTAATACAAGAGCATATAGGGCAGCCATGTAATCGTGAGGCGTAGCGGACATTGTACAAACTTCGGAATATTCAAAGATGAAGGTATAGACCACTTCTTACGAGTATTTTGAACGAGAATGAGAGAAAAGACACAGTAGATGGCAGTTGCGCTCTCGTCAACAGCGGAAGAGCAGCTGATTAAGCCGGGCCCTGACCGCTGGTTGGCTGGCGGGCGGCAAAACGCGGGGACGCCCATTGCGGTGTTTCGTTGTCTTAAACCAACTCGACTGAATCCGCCAGCTGAAATATCTCGGCCTTGAGCTCTAGTCCAGAACAATTGCACACAGAATGGCTGCTTGAACATCCATGGTACGCTAAATAGTGTGTGCAGTACCGGCGGCACAAGCTCTTGCTGCTCTTGGAGCTCCCGCAGAGTCTCTCATATACGATCATCACAGACACCCAGCCTCGTCCTCCATCGTCCGCCGCCTTCACCAACATCGACTGGTAGTCAGCTCTGTGCGCTCGCCCAATATGTCCAATCCTCCGTCACAACAACAGTACGAGACGCCACGGCGGCCGCCTGCGTTTGCTCGCCCCTCGGAAGAGCTTCATATTCCCTTGTCTGGCACCATATCCTCAAATACCCCTCGGTACTCGACAGGGCCGGAGGCTGGTCACGTCCCTCCGTCGATAAGTATCCAGCAGTCCACCCCCCATCACCCTCAATATGGTTCTAGCACCAGTGCGTTGCCCGGTGCTCTACAGCCAGGGAATATGTCTAGTCGTCCGGTGTCCTTAGCTGCCAACACTACACCTTCCGCTGTGCCTTCCTTACCTCCGCCATCCACGTCGCAACAGGTGAACACACCTTCTCGATCGGGAACCACCAATCATACACACGTCCATTCAAGATCTAGCCCTGCTGGGTTTGAACAGCCCAGGTACAGGCAGTATGGAACCACACCAGAAAGCTCAAAGTACTCGTCGCCGCCGGGCAGTGGAATGGCACCTCACACACCGTTAGGTGCCAAGTATTCCCCGTTAGGTCTTGCAGATATAAGGCCACCCAGCGATTCATTGTTGATGGATCACCAGATGACGCCTGGATCGTTTACTGCTTTTAATGGTGACATTCAAATACCCAGAAACAGCAATTACGTGGCCCCGTGGCCAATCTATGCGGTGGATTGGTGCAAATGGCCCATGTCTACAGGGAATTCTTTCGCTGGGAAAGTGGCTATTGGGAGCTATCTGGAAGACAGCCATAATTATGTAAGCCTCCATTAAGATTTGTTCAATTTGGTTTACGAATCCATCTAACCGGATTCTAGATACAAATTCTCGATACCCATCGCAAACAACCGGAGGCTGATACCCCAGACGTCGTGCCTGGAGATGTTGAATTGGAATACGTCAAAACAGCGGAGGCCACGCATTCATACCCAGTAACAAGGATATTATGGGAGCCCCCTTCTTCCCAGAAGCAGTCTACAGACTTGCTTGCGACATCAGGCGACCACCTCCGTCTGTGGTCACTGCCAAGTGCCCAGATGATGCAAACTTCAAACTCAATTACCGGTCGAAATCAAGGCCAGGCACCAGCAAAATTGTCGCCATTAGCTCTTTTGTCCAACTCTAAATCTCCCGAACACACGGCCCCGATAACATCACTAGATTGGAATATAATATCGCCGAGTCTCATCATCACTTCTAGCATTGATACGACATGTACGATTTGGGACATCCCGACTTTAACGGCGAAGACACAACTTATTGCCCACGACAAGGAAGTTTACGATGTGCGCTTCTGTGCGAACAGTGTCGATGTGTTTGTTAGTTGTGGTGCCGACGGCAGCGTGCGTATGTTTGATCTGCGGAGCCTGGAGCACAGCACTATTATATATGAACCGTCAGAAAAGAATGAGAAGCGTAAGTTTGAACAGATATAAGGTACTTGACAGTGTTTATGTGCTAATAAATCTGCAGTTATGAGTCCCGGAGGCTCGAGTCCGTCGGTATCGGGACATTCAGCAGCATGGCCACCGCCACTTCTACGCATAGCCAGTGAGTATTTTTTTTGGTTGATACTTGCAGGAAATCAGAGACTGACTATATTTTCTAGCATCCCCTCATGACGCCCATCTCCTCGCTACATTCTCACAAGACTCCAATCTAATCCGCATCCTTGACGTCCGACAACCAGGTCAAGCACTAGTCGAGCTCAGGGGACATTCTGCATCAGTAAACTGCATAGAATGGTCACCCAGTCGCCGGGGCACACTCGCTTCCGGAGGTGATGACTGCTGCGTCTTAGTGTGGGACCTTATCAACCAGCACAATGCAGTTCCAATACAACAACCTCCTATTGCTACCAGTGGAGCTCCTGGTGCTGCTGGTCCTGGCGGCGCAGCCTCGGGCCCAACCACAACCGAGCGTGGTCCAGCTGCAGCATGGCAATGCGATTATGAAATTTCCAATTTGTCCTGGTCTCCGCCGGGCCCTCCTGCAGGAGGAGCTGGAGGGGCGTCTTCTCGGGATTGGCTTGGCGTTTGTGGTGGTAAAGGATTTTGGGGAGTAGCTTTGTAGACTTTTTGTTTTCGTTTTTTCTCTTAACATCACGATGAGCGACACGCACTCGAGACTTGTTTGATTTCTTGCAGCAGCAGCTTTCTCTTTCATATCTAGTTTAGGCTAGTTACCTCGTTTTGTATCTCTTCGCATATGCGCATTGTTTTGTTTTTGGGCCGAGATTATATCTTTTTTTTTTTTTTTTTTTATCAAAAATGATCGAATTTCCTACCTACGAGCAAGCCCTGTCTGGTTCAAGATCCAGATCATACATACGAGCAGAAAGAATGCAATATTCAAAATATACATTATGACTAGACTTTGGATTTGAGTAACTAACCTTGTTTCTTCTTTTCTATGACTCTAAGAGGTGGTTGATTCATGGTTAAATAATTATGTGTATTTGGTAATCTATACACGTATTTATATGATGTATATATACATGAGTAAAGTTGGGCTGATAACAGTATACAATCATCCTCTATATGGGAGTGAATAAAAGGTATAAATAACAAACCATGTCCATATGTACATTCCTTATGCACACAGAAAAGAAATGGTCGAGTTTCCGTCATATTTATATAGTGCGTTGGCTCATGTGGATGTCTGCTGAAACTTGGCTAGCAGTTTGTTCTCCAATTGACGCGCGAATTTGACGCTGGGAACATCCACGGCTCGCCAGAAGATATCTGCAAGCCAAAGCGCGATAGGCAGGCAGATGCTCCATCCTATAAGAGCGCCGAAACAGAATTGGAATGCTGTCTCGCGGCCGGTCATTTGCCAAATATTGTGCATCAGGGTATATCCGAGGCCATGTAAAATTGGCCCATGCACGATGTAGAATGCGTATGATATTTGCCCGAGGTATTGGGAGAGCGAATTCACAAAGATTTTCTGAATGGATTTGGAATTGTTGATGCTTGCGACAATCAAGACCGCGCCAAGCGTCTGCGGGAATCGATGAGGCTCTGGGTATGTTTTTGGTATGAGTTTGCCCAGCCAAACATATCCCGGTGTATACATCACGCCTAAATTCGGCGATGAGCCAATATATAGTCCCAGTATAAACACGCCGATCCAGATTGATTTATGTCGACGCTGGATAAACGATTGCCAAGGTATAGCAACACCGGCGGATTTCTCCAAATCTAGAGTAGACATGGATACAGAAGGCTTCTTTGTGGTGTTGGTATCTTTGTTATCCCAGATACCATTCATAAGGTCGATTTCCGCGAGCACCAAGCCGCTCAGGAAAAGCACCACATCCCAACGACCCCATCGCATGCAGAACCAAATTGTCGCGAACTCCAAAATCATGCGTATCTTGGTCGTGAACCGACTGATGCCCAAAATGACGAGGAAGAGCACAATAGAGCTGCGAAATTCGACGGGGATTGTCCAGAGATGAGGGTTGTAGTTGTTATAATAAAGGCCCCAATCCCAAAAATTCATTAATCGACACAATGTCCCATACCAGTCCCAAAGCTGTATATATGTCGTTTTCAATATAATGGGATGCTGTTCATTCGTCCCAGTTACTGTTCGGCCGACGTCCACAACCCAACGTGAATAGTTGTATAATCCCAGGCGAATTGCGACAAATACACAAAACAAACCGACAATCGATGGGATGTAGAGACGAAAGCCACGTCGAAAAGTGGCCGAGGAAAGTACTGTGAAGGTCTGGTCAAAAGCGCCACTTCTTATCGTCTTGAGAGGTCGGTAAGACAGGACATAGCCGGAGATGACGAAGAATATGGCGACCATGATGTGGCCCGAGAAAACCATGTGTATAATAGGGAGTTGATGCCATCCAAAGTACTGTTTATTGAAGCCCCATCCCACGTGTGTATGCCATGTATAGGTGAAGAAAAAGTGAAAGTTGAAAACGAGTAGACAAGCCCATCCTCGCAATCCGTCCAACGCGGCGATATCGTGTAGCTTCTTGGGTTTATTAGGCTCACCACCGGTGACATAATGCTGTAAGTAGCTCGGCACCGTGAATACCATAAATTGCGAGACTAATCGTTCGGCATATTCGGGGAAGTCCTCGTTTTGTTGCATAAGCATCGACTTCGGCCAGGGTATGGCAGATGAGTCATGTACAATTCCGGTCGGCGGTCGATCAGAGGTTTGCTGTATATCGAGCTCCGGAAGACTAAATTCAAGGGATGATACGTTTCGTGGAAAGTCATGAGAGGGGGTGTTGTTCAGAGACGCTCTGCGTCTGACGGCGTCGTCCCTCATCTGCGCTCTAGAATCCATTCGAGAAGAAAAGGGAAAGATAGACTATAACTTTGACAAGATGAGAATAATCTCATTCTGGCACCAGTTCGCCCATGGACCCCTGATCGCGAAGGACGTTCCGGCTCCTTCACAGCCGAGTTTCTATTGTTAGTAACCAACGATCAACGCTGGGTACTATGGAGCGCCGGCGCTTGGACAAAGCGATGTGTTATACTCCGTATATGCAGGCGCGTAGCAAATGGGGGGACAGAAAGAACCAATAGTGTACAAGGGTGTTGGATACGAGAGTCAGGCATATGATATGATATGGGATGTGTCGCAAGACGAAGATGGAGGACGTTGCAGAGGCGTGAAAACGGCAGGAGAAAAGACAGCTAACCAGGAAGTCGGTGGGGCGGTGGATTGCCGCCGGCGTGGTGCTACCGTGGTCTCGACTGGGGCACTGCCCCTTGGTCGACTCGTTGCGTACCTTACTCTAACCATACTCCGTATAACTTACTCCATCTAAATTATGCCCAGGCATTAGGGCTTATATGAAATTCTGAATATCCTCCAAGAACGAGAAGATGAAAAACGCGAGCATGGCTTGTTGGTTCCTGGATTCCTAAAGAGGCACATTTGCAAACGATGACATCAATCTAGGGATGAACGCTCCTGATTTTAAGCCGGCTTCCTCTAGATTCTTGAATCTTCAATTTTTGGTTAGTTGTTTGTACTTTGGAGAGACCTTATTCCATACACAATGACCGCAGTCTAAAAAATGCCGAGTGCGAAGTCTGGTACGACATAATTTGGAGAGGAATGGATCAAACCCAGAAATGTGATTCGATCAGCCGCATCCCCGGACATGAACTGTTACGATGAATCTCCGTGAAAGCCACAGTGGGCATTGGAACTAGCTACGTAGTAGCGGCATCTTCGCTCAGGCAGGCGGGCCGCGGCATTATGGACATGGAGTACTCCGTAAGTGTGAAGAAGATGGCCAGCTCAGGATAATACAGCTACACCGCCCTCATTCTGCCTGGCAGATCGCAAATTATTACAGTGAAAAAGGCGGTGTGGAAAGGGTCCGGAAATGGGTAACCCTAACCCTAAGAATACCCCATATTAAGGTCCTAAAGCAGACTAGCCGATACCAGAGTGCTCCACCAGCATGACTCAGCAGATAATCACGTGATGCACTAGTTCCGAATTTGTTAATCTTGCGAGAGCGTCACGTGATCTCAACGGCTGTCCATTTACGGTCCAATTGAACGAGTTCTTTGTGGGAATATCAGGAAATTCTTGTGCAAATGAATGTTGAGTATAGATAGATTCTGTGTAAAGAAGACATCGTGTTAGTAATGTGGGCGACGTAGCTCAAACAGCGCGAGAGCTTCCCATTGGTGCCTTGTCGGGCTGCCATAGTATGAGAAGAGAATCATAGTCCACACCTCCTGCTGCTCCCTGGAATAAAGTAGACAGACCTGCCAGCATCCTGTCAATCGCCGTTCTTGCAAAACCTATTCCCCCCCTTTCACCTCAGAGCTCCCAACCCGAGCCAGTCGTCGCAGCCCAGTCTTTGTCCGCACGTCAGACATGGTCGCGCCTTCCGCAGTCGAAAGCGCATAACCTTCCGACCTCCCAAAAACTTCCCTCGCAAGACGCGCATTCGACCTTCAACCACCACGCCTCGCTCTCCACCCACAATCGAGTATCGCCATTGAAATGTCTATATACCAGTAACTATCGAAAGCTTATATCTGCGACTGGATATTGATGAGCTATTTCTGGGGCTGGCAGTCCCGTCGCCTTCGCCATGGATCTAAGCACTATCATGAATAGTGATGCCAGCGGTGCTGCGAAACCTCAACCTCCTCCATCACAGCAATCTCCTGCGCGGCAACCCTCAGAGCCGCTCAATACTCCGCGACACGAAGTGTCAACGCCCGGTCCTTCGTATCAATCTGGCTATTTCGCGCGCCCACCTCAACCCTCCATACAGCCACCTCACCATTCCCCCAGCCCGTCCACAACGTACATTTCGATCCAATCTCCATATCAATTCAAGTCAACCACAGCACCGAGCGGAGGAATCCCCTCTCACCATGTACAAAGTTCACCTCCTCCAAGGTACCAGCAGCCGCCTCGAGATTCCAACCCGGTCACTCCGGCGAGCCCTGCCGTGTACGCACAGCCGTCACTAGCTTCGCCATATACACCTCAGTCTAGTTCCTCAACCCAGCAGCTGCATTCGCAGCAACCCTCATATTTAGCTCACTATCCTGGGCCTCAGCCTGCTCAACACGTTCCCGGTCCTCAATCCACACACGGTTTCTCACCCCAACCCCACGCAAGCGAAAGCCCTCGTCAAGTCAATGTCCAACATCCCTTTCAACCTCAACAACAAGTATCTCCTGCGCAGAGGTCCCAGCCTGGAACACCGTTAGGTCCACCCGCTGGCCCATACCAACGCCCTCCTCACTCTGTCCGCCCCCCATCTGCTGGAGAAAATATGTCCGCTCAAACATCCAGTGTATGGAATTCACATGAGCACCATGGTCCTGAACAGAGGGCAGGGAGCTTACAAAGCTATCAGGCTGTGCCACCGCCGCATAGGGACCCAAGACAAGGAGAAAAAGCCAACAGCCTTCAATACCCACCGGAATCCGATAGGGAGAGAAGCGTCAGCATTAGCCCAAAAACTATTGTCTCGCGCCAGAGTCTATCCCAAGACCGAGAAGGTATTACACCTCATCGCACTAGCATTGATGACGATCGCTGGCGTCAAAGTCCTTCCGGCAGCCACTCTCACAGCAGTTCTGTTGCGGACCATACAAAGCTCTCATCGCACACACCGCAGCCAGCTTACCCTCACGGCCCCCAAGCGATGCAGATGAGCAGCTCACCGTTGGCAAGACAAACTCCGTCTCGTGAAACTCCCGCCGCACCTCCTCCGCCCATTAAAACCGAAATATCGGAAATATCTGAAGTTTTGGGACGGCCAGCCAAACGCAAGAAAGTGAGATACGATGAGCCGCCCATTTACGCTCGAAGAGTGCCCAGAGGTAGTGGGAAAGGACCAATTATACCGAACCCAAGACCACCTATTCCAAAACACTCTCCAGCCAGAATTCCTCTTCATCGCCGTTCGACATCTGCACAAGGAGCCGCACCGTCACCATCTACTACATCGTTGCAAACTCCCGCTAAACCACTGGCGGTAAACGGTAGCACCCCTCCAAACGGTCGTTCTTTGCCTCTGGCGCCACCAGCTCCAGCAGAGCCTGTGTATGGTTCATTAGGCCCTTGGGAACCCTCAATTTCTGGGAAAATTCCATATGAAGAAATCACAAAGGTTGTTTGTGACTTTCTTTTCAAAGAAGTCGTTCTCAGACGAGATCTTGCCGCAGGAGCCGCAGGGGTTTCGGCAACAGGGTCTGGAGCTATCTTGGAAATCGAAGCCAAATTAGGAAGGTTCGTGGATAAAGAAAGGGGAGGGCGTCTTCGCCTACCAATCATGACCGAATGTGTCTTGAATACCAATGCTTCAGATTATCGCACTGCCTTTGAAAGCTCTATGAGTCTTGTGAGTATTTTCTGTGGCCTAGAAACAATTTTTTTACTGACTTTATTTAGGCACAACACCGCGTGATGAACAATTTCTTGAATGAAGCTGTAAAGGCCTCAATGCCACAGGCTGGACTCAGTCGGATTCCTTTATCATACGCGCACAAGAGAGAACGCGATACTTTTTATGAAGTACCACCCAACGAGCTACCGCCACTTGTACAAAATTACCTTAATCCGCGACACAAACCTAAAGTGCGAGTGACTACAGATCAGAAAACCGGCGAAGTTCTCGCAAAGATTATCAAATGCCGTATAGCAGATCTGGATGTCTATAGCCCTCGCACGAATGTCGATTGGCGTATTTCTGTTAATCTTGAGATGAACTTTGATCGAGACGTGCGCCAATTCCCAGTTTCTGACGGCGGTGCGCGAGGAAGAGTGGGCGGCGAGAGAATCAAAGATCGCATGAGCTATCGCCACCTGGCTTATCAAATTGACCTCACTCAAGTGGGAACAGCAGAGGTGAGTTACCCATTCATACTCAATTAATGTTATGTAATTTTACTAACTTGCGACAGAGCGCTGTTAAAAATGATTTCGAGCACGAGCTCGAAGTTGAGCTATCTGCAGCGGAGGTACGACGACAAGGAGAGCTTGCCATGGAAGGCAATGAGAGGAACCAGTACGAAGAGCTCGTCAAAGGCTTCGTGGACAATGTGCGGTTTCTTGCTCGAGCTGTTCCCAATGCATAAATTGATTTATTATTTCTGTGCACTTTTCTCCATCTCGCCAAACACACCGGAATGGGGATGGCCAAAACCAACCAAATACTAAAAGAGAAAGGAAAGAAGAAAAGGCACACCGAGTGCAACCGGTTAAGACGAATTTCTTTGACTTCATTATAGAGCGCGATACTATTCTTCTCGGTTCGTGGACAACTAATTTGCGTCTAGAAAGGGGAAATTTATGACCTATCGCCTTTCCCCCTTTTTTTTCTTCATGAGCATTGACGGTCATATTTATTTAATGCGGTGTTTGCCTTTCTGTTCTAACCTTTTCTTTGCCGTCAACACGTCACTGAAGAAATAACGAGCAGCAGAAAGAATTTCAGTTCTCGTCACGAGCTTACTTTTAAAATTTTTGTCCTTTTTGTTCTTTTTCCTTTTGTCTTCGTCTCTCTGCTTCTGTCTCGTTCCCTGCGCAAAGTTTACATTCCTGGCGAATCTCTTTCTATTTATAATCATGGTATTTTTATTTTATTCTTCACATGCGCTTCGGGTCTTGGTATGTGCGTGGTATGCGCTTTTCATCTTCTCGATTCAATCAGTCTTGTTTTTCAATATATACATATGCTGTGAGCAGTTAACAATATACGAAAGAGAGAAAAAAAGAATTCTGCTGCTAGCGAGGAGAGCGTTTGGTGGTGCTGGTGGTTATTGGGTTATGGTGGGAGAGGGATGGTTTCTATGATCTGTGTTACTAGTACGTACATATAAAAATAAAGTAATTATATATTTTCTTCCTGCCTATATATGTTTGAATTAAGAAGTTGATTGATCACTTTTGGAAAACGCCGAAAAAAATGATGATGAATTTTAATATTCTCCGTTTTATGCATTGAATTAGAAAAAGTGTTTATACGACTTGGAAAGGGGGAAACAAGAAACAGTAAAGTAAAATCACAGATATGTAATAAAAAAGAAAACATCTCCTCCATCTATGAATACCTCACTAACGAACTCAATAGAAAAAAACTACTCCGAATCATCGAAATATGTCGGATTATCATCACCCGTAGCACCAGGAGTAGCCGCCACGGCCGGCGTAGGCGCATCATAGGCTTGATGATGTCGTCCACCTCCACCACCTCCTCCTCCGGCACCTGGTGTAGGCGCATTAAGCGCGCCAGGAGTCGGCGCGTTATCTGCCCAGCGAGGCGTGGCAGCCGATCCCGAAGCGCCAGGGGTAGGAGCAGAAGGGTATGCACCGGGCGTAGGAGCCGAATAGTCACCTCCAGGTGTAGGCGCGTCGTAGCCCCTGCTGCTGCTTGTGTTGCCAGCGGACAAGCCGTTGGCGTTCCAGGCTGGTGTACGGCCACCTGACGTTGCAGAAGCTGCTGCTGCACCCCATGCTGGAGTACGTGAACCGGCTGCAAAGGCATCGAAACCGCTGCTGCCGCCGCCTGAGCTAGAATCGTATGGTGTGCGAGCACCGCTGTTCCATGCTGGTGTACGTCCTCCACCCATGCCACCGCCGCCGTAGGCTGTGCGGGATCCATCGGCTTTCCAAGCTGGTGTACGTGATCCGCTGCCGCTGGCTGCGGAGCCACCCCAGGCAGGAGCTATTGTATTATGTTAGTATTGCAAAAAAACACTTATTAGGGGGTAAACTCTTACTTCTTGACGATAGGGATCCACCCCATGCTGGCGTCCTCGAATCCATAGCAGCCATTGGTGTGCGAGATCCGGCCCAACCTGCGTTTTGTGGCGGTCCTCCAGGTCCGCCAGGCACACGAGGCCTGCCACCACGGCCCATATCGACAGTTTGACCGGTGACGGGGCTAAGTGTCCGTTAGCAACAAGTCATGAATTGACGGAGAAAGAAAGGCATCAAAACTTACTCCTTAACAACAACTCCAGTGCGTGGAACCATGACTTTCGTTCCCTTGGTGTGTAGTTCAACACGCACAAGATCCTCGGTGGTCTCTCTGACAATACCAATCAAACCCTTATAACTTCCCTTCGTGATACCAACTGTCTTCCCAATGAGTCGATCCCGTCCTACTCGTGGAGGCGGCATGGCAGAGCCTTGGGGTGGACGTTGCATCATAGCAGGATTCATGCGCGACAAATCAGGGCCCGTAGAACGGCCTCCCTTGGCCGATACGGTAACGACATTTGTTGTGCGAACCACAATGACACCTGTGTTTTCAGCCTGGGCTTTATTGTGTAGGAAGAGGAAAGACCGGTGAATGTGCATAATGACTCCGCTGCGCTGTTCTCCATACATCTCTCGGACTGTGTCGCCATGACGAATCTCCGCACCATTGCGGTCCGTAGCTACGGCGTCTTTGCGTGTGGCAATCTTAGACACTACTCGAGATGGTAGAACATTGCGCACTGAGCCGTTTTGTTCAATAATCTTCAGCGACTCGCGATCGACTTGGATAATACAGGCAACAGTGGTGGCGCTAGTAAAGTTCGTCAGTATGTTGGCTGGTGAAAGAACTGATTTGGGACTACTTACTCAAGCTGAACAAGGTCATGCACATCAAATGTTCCAAGCTTACCGTCGACCCCAGAGTCCGACGAAATCCGGAGATCTTTGCTGAAAACAGTGATCTCCTCCATGCTCATATCGCTGAGTATAGTAACACTATCACCCTTGACTTGTACCACCATACCCAGCTCATCCTGATAACGACTACCGCCGATGACTTTGACGTGGTCACCTTCACGGAATTTTTTCCGCAACGTTTTGAGAGGCGCGTCTATTCTTTGTCCTTTCATATCGCCTTCTGTAACCTCTATGGTGATGATATCGCTGCGAGTTGCGATCGCGTTGCCAATTATACCCTGTTGTTCACCCTTGTATACTTCAACTTTATCTCCAGGTCGGAAAGCATCCTCTGCGACCGTGTTCTTCAATGTATTCGCCAAAGATGCCAAATCAAGGTTCGCGGCACCGTCCTCGGATCCTCGAGCGAACATAGTGACTTCCTCTAGGCGAGGGTTTGGGTCTGTCGTGATTAGGTGTTGGATTTTCATCTCCTTGATGAGAAAACCGTCGACATAAGTCTCGCCCATATAATTCCACGACTTCCCACTCAAATTAGACGTTCCTACCAAATGCCTGCCATGTTTTTTGCTAGCCTCTGCCTCGCTAAAAAGACGTTGAGGTGGCCGAGCAGCTGGGTTGCTTGCTGCCCCGAATCGCTTTCTCTTAGCAGCGTCTGCCGGTGCTTGGTGGTCTTCATTCAGTCCGTAGTCCAGACGGGGAACAAGTCGAACGGTGACTTCCAAGCCATTTGTCTCAACTTCTTCGATCTGAGCAAGATCACCCTGATATTTGCCGCGCTTGATTCGCACCCATTCACCTGGATTCAGTTCTGCAGACTTTTTGACTCGTAGAAGATCGGGCATTTCTTTCACAGGCACCAAAATCATTTTTGTTTTAGGATAGACGTCAAGAAGGCCGTCAAGTGCCTCCATAACCTCTGCTTGTCTCCTCGCTTCCACGTAGACGTAGCCAGTCATCGTCTTCCCACGCTCAAAGGCCGATATAATCTTCAATCCGTGACGGGTGCCGGGCGGGCGCTGTTCGACGCGCTTTTGAATATTGAGCACGACATCTCTTTCCTTTCCGGGCTTGCAGCGAACACCCCAGATACTCGGGTCGTCGACGCTTGGTAGGAGAAGTCTCTTGGGAACAACAACCGAGTCTGTCGCGGCCATACGGTTGCGGCCATATCGTTCCTTGAGGGCGGCGGCCTGTTTTTCTGCGTCCATGTGAGCCTCAAGCTCTCGTTGGCGATCAAGTTGTCTGTGTCTGCGATCATCCAGCTCAGCGCCCACAGGCAGAGCATCTAAATCGTCTGGATGAGCCTCAGCACCACCGAATCCATCGCCCATGTCATCCTCTTCATCCTCTGCTTCTTCGTCATCGTCATCGACACCAGCTTCTTCTTCGAAGAAAGCATTCACACCACCTCGTCTCCTGCGCTTTTTGGGTCGACCCTGCATATACGAAGATCCGGGTTAGAATCTGCACAAGGTGATATTTTTGTTGGCCTACTACTCACCGAGACGGCATCTTCATCCTCCTCGTCTTCCTCTTCTTCCTCTTCATCCTCTTCGTCATCGACGTCTTCGTTTCCCTCATCTTCATCGCCCGCTTCGTCGACGGCTCTTCCCTCGCCTTCATCTCCTTCGTTATCGTCCTCGGCGTCTTCATTTGCCTCGTTGTGACGATCTCGTCTGTGGCTTGATCTGGGATTTTCATCGTCCGATTCAACAGCAGGCGCTGGGTTGAAGTCGTCGTCTTCCTCGTCAGAACCAAAGTCTTGGTTCAGCACGTTGTTCGACATGATTGCAGAGGCGAGCAATGGTGTTTCCTTTTAACAATAAAAAAAATCGCGATGGTTCGGAATAGATCAACTGAAAAATCAAGAGGTGTTTTAAAGGTAACGTCGAATCAATGACAATTCAAAAGGTCACCGATAACGTAGCAGTCAGCGGTGATTCGGCGTAGTTCCGGATAACTTTCAGCGCAATAGCGGGGAGGAGTCGGAGTCGCGAGGACAATCGTACGAAAAGATGGCAAAGGATAAAAAAAAATCGAGTTGTTAGAATCGAAATTTGAAACGAGTTGGGTCAAAAAAGAGTGCGTCAGGCTCCTTTGTCCAAGGACAAGCTGCGCGCACTGCGACGGGGGCTGAAGAATCAGATCGCTCGCCCTGAGACCAAATGACTCATTCAGGTTTGATAAAATGTAGTAGTAGTAACATCCAATGTCGCAGCACCACCACAAACAGGTAATATATGGATGTGGAAGAAGAGGAGAAAAGATTCCTGGGTAAGGAAAGGTTTCAAGCTGTCCAAGCCTTACTTCTACTTTAGCTCCAGATCCAACGCCGGATGCCGAACTGCGGTCTTGGTCATTCTGGGCGACCGTATTTATTTTGCGGGCAATCTTTCTTCCAGCCAGGGATTTATCGCTCAATTACACGTGCGAAATTTATTAATCGCGACTGCCACCACAAAATCTAGATTTAAATTCTTTTTTTCACGGATTACACACTATGCCCTATCCTTCATCTGATGTCAATACGAAGTAGTTCCTTGGAAGTGAACATTGCCGACAGCGAACAGAGAAACTTGAAAATTCAGTGAATGGCTACGACGATGAACTCATGTTTAGTCTATGAAATGAAGCTCATGTTATGATCTAATAAGCTAACCGCGTATTAATACATAATGACGCCAGGCATATATGTAGCCAAATAGGAAAACATAGACCAAAGATGCAATACAAACCCAAGCACATGGACAAACGCACATACAAAGAAAACCAAATCGAGTATAACAGGGTATCAAAGCGTATCTATAACTTCATGCCGAACATCTGGTATACCTTCAAGCTCTGGCGCATGCTGAGGTCAAGCATAATCTCCTCACTGCCACCAGGAATAGCGTAGGCACGCACGTCACGGTAGAGACGCTCAATCTTGCCACCTTGTCCACCCCGGCTATAACTGAGACCACCGAAGATCTGACTGGCCTCACGGGCACAGAATTCGAAGGTCTTGGTTGACTGGGCCTTCAGCCCAGCAATGGCACCGCCCATTTTGAGCATGGCCTCGGTCTCCTCCATGGACTCAGCCTGGTAGACCACGTTCTCAAGCCAGTTAAACCCAGCTTCGATCTGGCGAGCCATGTCTGCAAGCTTCATACGGATAACGGGGTGCTCAATCAGCTTCTTTCCGAAGGTCCGTCGCTTATTCGCGTATTTGACAGATTCCTCGTAGCAAACACGGGCGAATCGTAGAGATTGGATGATGATGCCAATACGTTCATGATTAAAGTTCATCATAATGACTATTTGAAAGAGAAAGGGTAAGTGAATCTATAGTTTAGTATCAGATCGTCAAACTTACCTTTAAATCCCTCGTTCTCCTTTCCAATCAAGTTTTCAACGGGCACCTTCGTGTCTTCGAAGGTAATATAGGTAGTACCACTACTCCAAACACCCTGGCAATCCATGCGCCGGGTACTTACACCACCGTTGTCTCGCTCAACAAGCAGAACACTAACACCGTTCATCCCATCACGTCCAGTACGGACAGCAACAGTGAAGTAATCGGCCCAGATACCGTTGGTGATCCATTTCTTCTCACCATTGACGATATAGTGTTTTCCGTCTTCGCTTAGCTTGGCTTCACATGTCAGGTTCGCAACGTCGCTACCGGCATCAGGCTCAGTGATGGCAAGGCAAATTCGCTTGTCACCAGCTAAGATACCTGGCAGGATCCTGTCCAGTAAAGGTTTCTTGCCAAACTGAACCAACGGTGGGCATCCAATACCAAAGCCGCCAATTAGATTCCAAACCAAACCACCGCTGGCAGCTCGTGAGAGCTCATCAGTAACAATAAGTTCGTGGAAGTGGTCCCATTTCTCCGCTGGCACCGACTGAACTCGATATTTGGAATATTCAGCTGGGAATTTGACACCCAAAAGACCAGCGAGGTAGCCTCGCTCTCCCATTTGTTTGTAAATTTTACCCGGCACATTCTTTCCTTCGTCCCACTCTGTGACATATGGTTCGATTTCCGACTCTACCCATTCCCGGACTTCGTGCCGGAGCGCAGCGTGCGTCTCGTTGTAGTAAGGAGAGTGTTGCTAGAAGCAGCCACGATGTCAGCGCCCAATATCCTCAAATCGTCGCATACAGCGTAAACTTACACCCTGATACCATGATGGATCGGCAAATGGAATTAGATCTCCGTAAGGCTCCAACGGTTCCTCCGGCTTTGCGTCTTTGGCCTCTGAAACAGGTTGCGCCTTGGCCGGAGCAGGCGTAGCGGGGGCAGGGGCAGGAGCCGGAGAAGGAGCAGCAGCTTTCTTGCTATCGAGAGAGCCAATCTGAAGTTGGCCCTTGTATTTCTTCAAGATCCCTTCGTTGTGATACTTCCAGAACTGCTTGGAGGCATCCTTACCGGCAAGCCGCTGAAGGACTGTATCGTGTTAGTCTAAAGTCACGTACTTTGCGCGGATACGAAGTAACATACTCTTCTTGCCACCTAGTTGCAGAGGGAAAAATTAGCACACGGTCTACCTTTAGTTGACAGTATTTACGGAATTCGCGACTTACCAGGATGTTCATTCTGAAACTTCGTCAGGTCATAGACATCCTCGTCTATGACAATCCACAGGTTATCCGGCTTGTTATGCGAAGCCACCTGTTCTTTTGAAACTGATTGCGACATTGTGCTGGTCCTGTCACGAGGTAGTGACGGGTGTGTATATATTTTTCCGCGAAGAACCGGTGAGAAAGAACAACCACGCCAAACAAAGCAAACGCAGAAATAATGAGGACAGGAGAATATCACAGGCAGGAGATCAGGTTGAAATTATATAAATGAAAGAACCCCACGGGGGACTGCCCTAGGTGGGAATTTATTGTGTTGTGTGTTGGATTCGGGCACTTCGGCGCATTCACATGCTTGAGACATTGAAGTCCCGCGTCATAGGCCAGAGGTTCAAGTCACTGGATAAAATAAGTAGCCGGCCGAGCTTAAGAAGGATACAGTGCCATTCTAAGAGTGGGACTGTCCAGTAATCGGTCAAAATAGCCGTCTAGGTATGCAATGAGCGCGTGCTTGAAAGTAAGCCGAGCGAATCTTTTTGTTTCTGTGCCTAGGCAGAGGCCTGAGGCTGTCATGCTGATAACTGCGTCATGCGCTAGTCTCAGAAAGGAAAGTACCGAGGTTGGCCCGCTGGAGCGCCCTTTCTCGTATACACAATATGCCACGGCTTTCTTACTTCTTATGCTTAGTGCTTATGATTGGTGTTGCATTATTATTTGATTATTATTATTTTGTGACTATGGAGTCAAAACTACCTAGGCAAACTGTGATGCATCACGTGTGTCGCTCTGCTTTTCTTACCAAACCTGCTATATAACAGCCACATGGAACGGCCTTAAACAGCTACCTAGAATACTCGGGGTAGGACACATTGAATGACAGAAAGAATCACCATCTCGCTTGGGAAATAACTCCGGGATAATGCTGCACTATCATAGGAGGGAAATCCAGGGTCTGCAACGTTATGAATGTGATAATGTTTAGTTTGCGTTGCTTATATATATTAGATAACTACTCACCTATTGATTGTGCCTTTCCAAGATAGATCTAATATAAGACCAAGGGTTACAATTGGGTATGTGAGTGAACCCTGGAAGTCATCGCAGAAGCGACGTTCAATTGAAGTGCAATTAAATACTGGATTGACGGTAGTTATCTAGTAATTAGCATGTAAGGAAAAGAAGAAAAAAGAAAGGGCCTTCGCCCACGCTTATACATGTGTAAATGTTTAAGTTTATTCAAAGTACTGATACATGCAGGGACCATGCAATCCACCTCCGTCCCCCAGAGAGATGTCTAATTCAGTAGCCCATATCTTTCTTTAGTCCTCCATATTATCCGTCTCATAGCCGAATTCATCGGGCAGAGGGGCATCCTCTGCACCTTCCTCATCTTCATCAACCGCAGTGAGTACTCCCGCGGCCAATGCAGCTCCAGTCGTGTCATCTCCAGCTTCGCCTCGCTGTAGCGATTCGAATGCATTGTTAGAGACACCCTGCGCTTGCAGGCGGTCTTGGAAATATTGTAGGGCGTCTGAGAAGGCAGCCTGGCGTAGCTCGGTGGTTGCTCGCAATTCAATTGTTTCTCGTTCTTCATCTGGCTTCTTGTCAAGGACAACAACAACACCTCCAGTAGGCTACCGTAATAGTTAGCATATATTAAAAAAGATTTGGGAATGATGTTTACTTACGCGCTTGACAGGCTCGTATCGAGAGTCAGGGAAAGTCAAGTATTTCAGTTGCGCTGGAAGCACACGTGACATATTCTCCAACTCATACCCAACCTTTTCCTTTTCGGCCTTTTTCTTTTGTCCATCCGCTGGAGTTTCTTCCTTGTCAGCCTGCTTGCCCTCTTCACCCTCTTTAGCGGCACCTTCTTCTGTCTCCATCTTCTCGGGAAGTTGGCCAGAGACCTTGGGTGTCGTTGGGGTCTGATCAATATCCATACTCTCTCGCTGCTGCTGCTGCTGCTGCTCTTTTTCTCGGCGTTGTGCGCGTCGCTTAGCCTGGTTTGTTGTTGATAGCACAGCCGTTTTAACTTTCTCGGGAGTTTCATCTGCCTTGACTTGCTGCTCAGGAGGATAATCGAAGAGGCTAGGTCGTGTGTTGCTGTGGAATTTGAAGACAGGGACCTCCAGTGTTTGATCAACACCAATGACCGCAGTCGGTGTGAAACTAAGGGAAAGGAAGTGTGCCAGAGGGAACCAGTACCAATACTGCGTGAAGACAGCCGCACCAACAATTGCGGGCATGTTAAGATTGCCTGTCTGGGTCTGCAGGCTAATAGTGCAGTTTCGGCCACCCGCATCGATGATACCCAAAGCAATGGCGCAACCAAATTTGGCCATGGCATCCTCATGACGATCCGTAATCATCTTATTCATAGTCTTGCGAATGGAGCCGACCTTGGGGTTCATAACTTCGTTCTGTTGAACCAGCACCATGGCAAGCGAAATCAGAGCACCTTGTCTCACGAAATCGGTAGGATCTTTAAGCATAGGTTCCAAAAGATCAATGGCTTCATCAAGACCAGTGCCGGCACAAGAAATACCCAAAGCCATTGCGGCACCATACCGAACATGCGGGTTGTAGGATTCAGACAACAGCTCAACCATGCGAGGTACGCTCTGGTGCTTGCGGAAAAGGATGAATCCCAAACTCATCACAGCTACTCGACGAACATCGTCGTTGACATCACTGACCGCAACATGGAGGAGTTTGCGAACAGCCTTGTTGCTGCCTGAACCGCAGTAGGCCAAAGCGACAGTCATGATACCTCCGTAACGGAGATAAGGGTCAGGGTCACCCAACAAGCCGTTGATGAGTTCATCGGCGGCTTCTTGTCGGCCGAACATGATAAGAGCCATTCCCAACGCAAGGCCCCGCACAATCTTCTCGTGTTGAGTTTCATGGGCGTATTGCACCATCTCTTCTAGGAGCTTCATGTTACCAGTGCCCAGCATGACAAGACCCATAGCCAATCCGACTGCTTCACCATTCACGGCAGAATCTGTAAAGAGAACCGCCTTGAGATCTTCCCAGATACCCTCATCTCCTGTTGCCATACCCGCGACACCAAGGCCGAGAGCACCTCCGTGTTGCACAACTTCGTCAGTCGCTTTCTTGAAATGGTCACGAATAAGCTCAACCGCAGCACCGCCGTGATTCGCGTAGATCAAACCATACGCATATAGCGAGCCGCCCTGGCTGTAGACGGATCCTGTGCTACCAACACCGGCAATGTGCTCGCGGGGTAAATAAGGAGCGAGAAGCTTCCGGCCCTCTGAGAGATTTCCTCTGTGAATTACACCCAGAGCAGCGGTTGCCGTGAATTTCGACCAGTTGACAGCTTTTCCAAGCCACTCCAGATTATCGCGGAAGAACTTGTCATGCGTTGTACCTGCATGCATAAATGCATTTGAGAATGTAACGGCATTGTGGAAAATGGAGTTCCTAGCTTCAAGACTGTCCCGCACTTTGTTGAGAATTGCCACATCAGCCTTGTTGCTGCGGTAGAGAAATTCGAGATTTAGTTGGATAGTCTTGACGCCGTCCAGAATGTCACGAATCGCCGTGAAAGCCTCTTGAGCCTCTTTAGATAACTCGCTCTTAGAAGATGATTGATTCTGTAGCAAAGAGTCTGATTCAGTGGCTTCGGTTTCATTCGATCCTTCATTCTGAGTTTCCTCTGGAAGAAGTTCCGAGACCTCCTCAATCACTTTCTTTAAAAACTCTTGTGTACTATTATCGTACAGATCAAATGAGATCTGATATGCAATGGCCAACGACTTGGCGTCGCCCTTGTCCACAAGTTGTCGGAGAATATCTGTAGCCATAGAATGTTCATCGAGATAAACGACACACTTCGCGATCGAGAAATAGTCTGGAGATGGAATTTGATTCAGAAGCTCGAGGATGAGTTTCAAGATCTAACGCAGCAGCCTTATGGTTAGCTCTCATAGTAGCCCAAAAAACGGAGAACTGCAAACACAAACCTCATTGCGAAAACTTCGTTCCTGAATGACACCCATGCAAATATCCAGCACATATTCAATTAATTCCTCGCCGTGTCTTGTGGTTTCCCCTTGTTGCTTCTCAGCCTCACTGCAACGAAGGATAGCCGTTCGCAGGACCTCCAAGTTCTTTGCCTCTATTGCAATTCCGACAACCTGGCGGAATCGATGTTGGCGGAAACATTGTTCAAATAATCGCTCAATAACAACCTGCAGCTGCTTCTGTACACCTCTCCTCACGACCAAGGAAGTCTCTTCATATTTAGCAGCGCTGTCTTCCCCACCTGCATAGGGCGCATCTGAGCTTGGTTCTTCCTCGCGCGACAATAGAGATTTCGAAGGAAGCGCAGATTGTGAGAACGGTGTGATGGGAGAGGCTAGGCTAGCAGACGTGTTGTTGGCGCCATTCGCGGAAGAGGGGAAAGCGGTGTTGAGAGACAGCGGGGTCTCGCCAACTGCTGGACGGCGGCTAGCAGATAGTGATATGAATGTATCGATACATTTGGCTGTTGATAGAGTTAGAATCATCCATGTTCATACGGCGAGGGAATTTAACCTACAGATGACCGTCTGCTCAAACTCGCCACCCTTGTCCAAGTTCAATAACTTTCCAGCACCGAGTGCAAATACCATGCTTTCATTGTATTCTTGCAGATGGTAGTAGACCTTTGAAGCGACCAGGGCTGCAAGTTCGCGCTCGGGAAATGTCTCGTCTTCATATAGAGCCTCTCTGCACAACATCATTCCGAATTAGCAACCCGCCATCGATCTCGAGCTCGCAATAGAAAACAAAAGTAGCAAAACAAAAATATCAAGCGCAGACATACATTTCAGGAATTGCATCGACAATATCAGTCCATAGCACATCGACTTCGGCGTCAAGTGTTTTCAAAGCAAACACCTTAAGCTCCGGGTCAGGCTCCGACAGAAAGCCGACGAGGCCAGACGCGGATGTGAGTCCAACCATCTTCGATACCCTTTGTCGTCGAGCTGTCGCACAATGTATATACGCAGCAGAAGCTTGCAGTTGCACTCCGAGGCGCCGGCTAAGTAATACTGGTCAGTGTTCAGACGATGGGGATAGTCACGGTTGCCGATAGCTCTAAACGCACCAGGGAGGCGTAAGTGGGCACAAAACTTTCGAAAAAGACAGACTCTACCTGGGTAGAAATGTCCTGACGGAAATTGTAAAAGGAGAGAGGATGAAAATTAAATAACGTAGGATAGATGAATGGAAGGTGATGGAGGAGAAGGCACACACGTCAAGATGCCGGCCGGGCTGACAAAAGGTACGTAGCAACCAAGTCACGTGCCGCAGTATGACGGGGAGCTCTCGATCTGCCAAGAGCTCTCGCGCCGGTCCGATAAGCCTCACCCTATCGCTGGACGGTCACAGGCACAGCTTAGCTGTACCTTCTCAGCTGCTTCATCCTGCATTGTACGGTCATGGGAACAACACAGATGCTATATACACAAACTTGACTGTTGACTGTTGGTTTTGGTTTTGACTTTTACTTTGCTTTTGATTTCTAGCGATATATATTTCGACTGGCTTCATATTCACGATTAACGAAGCTCTAGCCAAATAACTACCACACCGTTTTAAACATGTCCACGTTATTCTCCTACGGCGATATCCCCTTGTCAGACATACAACGAGCTTCAGCTCCTGCCGAGCCACAAGATGATCCCTTCATCTACATCGAGCGACAGTCGAGACACCTGCAGCGACAAATACAGAGCCTGTTAGACGCACAAAGCGATGGTTTGCAGGCCAGCATGCGGCCGTCTCCGGGGGAGCATGCTGCGAATAGCGATGTTGCCTCGAATAAAAGCTCTAGCACTACACCGACAATATCTGTTATTGGAAGCCCAGATAGAAGAAGTGCACGCACAATACCCGTTCGACAGCCGCCGCGAAAGAAGATTGGACTGCGTGCTGCACGCAAGGGCATACTAAGGTCGATGAGCGACCTTCTTAGTTTGAGAGAGGAAGAGAAAATAGTCATCCAGAATTGGATCCAGCAGAGACAAGATACTATCGCCGAAGTAGATACATTTTCGAATAAAAAGGAGCGTCTCGAGAGAACGATATCGAATATGGAGAATGATCGCGAGGGTAAAAGAGTACGCGAATTGAAAGTGGAAACAAAGACCCTGGAGCATGAGATTGAGGAGCTTGAGCTGAAGCTTTCTGGTATGAAGGCGAGGCACCGGCATCTCATACAGGAAGTTTCTCGCATAGAGAATTCCGTGGATGCAAAGCTGTCTTCTTACAAAGAGTCCTTGTCAATTTTGGACACCGAAGTTCGCCGGTATTTAGGAAACCCACCGCTTCAGCCCTTACGACCTGATAGGGACCGATCGTCCTTTTATTCGTTGAACCCTAGGCGACGAACGCTCGAAATGGCCCGCGACCATTGGCGAACAGAGCAAACAGAACTGAAGAAAAGACTACATAACGTCGATCTAGAGATCACTGCATTAGACGATGGTGGTCCTCTATGGCAGAGCGTGGTCAAGGAGATTTCAGCCTTTGAAAGGAGATTAAAAGGCGAAATGCAACAGTCCATTATGCTCTCGAAGTCGGTGTTAGAGGATACAACGGATCAACAAGAACAACAACAAGAACAAGGCAGGAGGATAATAGCAGACTTGGAGATTACAACTCACCTTGTCGAAGAGAAGCTTTCCATTGCTGAAGAGAAAGATTGGCGGCTTCTCGTGTGCAGTATTGGTGCAGAACTTGCTGCTCTACGAGAAGCGCAAGGTATGCTAAAGCAGGCATTTGATTATTTCTCCGACAACACACCACAGGAAGATGAAAATGCGTCTGTTATGGAGACTGCCAGCAATAATGACAACGGCGGCGGCGCCAGCAGCAGCAACGACAACAATGACAATAAACAAGGACATAACCACCGCTCCCAAGAACTTATCAAAGACACAAACACAAAGTCTTCCACACTACTGAATCCTCTGCCTCCCTCAACAATCGCTACAAGTGAAGACGAACACGCAGACGAACCACCGGCCGATCTATTGAAAGATATAACATCGGAAGACGTGAAGTCCACAACTTTTCGATCAGAGGATGACGAAGATGACGAGCCTGATCCAGCTTGGTTACTGTCCGACATATAGTATAATAAATAGAAAGCTTGGCTATAATCTCATTATACTGTGATGATCATATATATAATTCAAAAAGTAGCTATGTTACTAGCTATTATGATGCTTATTCATTATGAGCAATAAATTGCGCCTTATTCCCAACAAAACGCAATACTAAGGAGCGCATCTAAGTACATCAAGAGGGTATTGCGTGTGTTTGCATGTCAAGGAGTGTGAGTTATATATCATAAGTGAGTAGTGTCCGGCACTTCCTATTCAACCGAGATATTCATTCATCCTTATTTTTTCTCCAATCAGACATGAGCAAAAAAAGGTGTCGGCAAGTAGCAGATTAGAGTAAAAAGTCTCGACCTAATCGAAATGATACGCAATAAATAGCACATGATCAACTTCAAGCACCCTAACTCGTCGATGGCAGCGGCTGTCATCGGTGGAGAATTGCTTGACTCCATCTAACGATCCTCGACCGAGACAGCCACTACCACAGACAAGTCAACATGCCGAAGTCAACTGAGTTCGTGCTATATATTAGCATATCGTGTCCGATTTCGTGAGAGTCTCATCTGCTTGACTGCTAATGCGTCCTCCACCTTTCCGGAGAAATTTGCCATGTCGACCGGATGTTATAATTAGTGTCAATTAGACGTGTGGTGAAGCCTATTTATACTGCGTGAGGCACCCCGGGTGATGGATAGTGTTCTGGTGATTGAGAGTAGGTTTCTTGAGCGACGAATTGCGACTTTGTATCTTGCTGCATGGCCTCAGTGCCAAACTGGAATGGTTGTCGATGAACCGATTCCTGCGCGACGTACTGCGTCGAGTAACCGGCCTCGTATGTCTTGCCATCATATTCGACGACATCAAACCCGTTGCCTGGAACGGCAGAGCCAAATGGAACCGGACTCTGCATCGCGAACTGTTGTTGGTACGGTGAGCCAGGATAAGCGCTCCAGGCGGGTTGCCATGCCGCATTAAAAGCGCCAGTACCCCAGCGATTGTTCTGACGGCGTGCCTTTGCCTTCTTGCGTTGACGCCTGACACAACATAGACAGCAGAGGGTTGTCAAGGCTGCGATGATTAAGAAGCCAATAATAGGCATGATAATAATGACCGTGCGGAATCTCTGGACGACCGATTCGGCCGTCGCTGTTGATGTGGAAGCGTAGGAGACGGTGGTAGTCGGTAGTTCAGTAGCGTTGAAGATACGTTTAGGGGAGATGGCAAACGCTACACCGGCAGTAGTGGGAAAGTGGCAATTGTAGCGAACAGCTTCTAAGACTAAAGATGATCGCATGAGTATTAGTAAGATAACTTTTGATAGAACCCGGCGGATGAAAGAGGACATACAATTTGTGAGGAATGCTTGAGCCGCTGTCAATGCATAACACTCTTCACATGTGTCGACGACATTGTCCGCGAATGAAGTTGAAGAGCAGAATTTATCAAGGTCGTTGCCAACTGGATCTGTCAATTCGATCTCGAGCGCGGGTCCCAGTGATGTGCACGAGACAAGGCAGGGCGTCGACACATTTGTCACGATCTCTGGATAGTCGTACACGCATGATGTGAACGCATATCGCAAATTGTCTGTGTAAAAAGCAGGGTCAGCACAGTGGAACTTGTATCGAGATATTGATATTTTTTTGTTTTTGAGAGGGGGGAAAACATACACAATCCCCAATCTACATCCGTTTCTCCGCTCGTAGTATTGTCAAAGTCACTTTCAAGCAGACAAGTGACGCAGCTCTGGAAAGTTTCACCAGTGGCCGTCGAGTTGTAGTCCGAGTCAACGCACGAAATCTCGTCGGAGGTGGTGTTTGTTGTTACGCCACAGAGCGATGTGCATGGCGATCCCGGTACTGTCCGTAGAGCATTGATGGAAGGCATCGTCAGGGTCAAGAGACCCAAGAGGGCCCACCTAAGCGATGCCATTGTGAAGATTGAAAGCCTATGGCTGTCTCTTGATGTTTGCTGTATGAATAAAGTGTCGCCAGCAGGAACTGAAGCTTCTCCCCCGTGGGACAAACGTCCGAGAGTGGCGGTAATTTATACCAGAGCTCACTCAAAAAGTAGACAAGAACCGACTGATTTTCTTTTTCTTAAGTCGACAGCGCACGCAAACGATATGCTAGCGCATGGCGAGGAGGGGGTTTTCAATGGCCTGTATGCCCGGTTGAAGACAAAAGAAAGGGAATAGACATGGATCGCAAGGATGCTACACTCTTTTGAAGTCGAGAGGTACAGTATCTCCGAACAAATCAAGAATTAGTTCGAGACTAGACATCCGACATGCAAGTCGTCACAATCCGATCACGTAGTACGTACGACCCCCGTTTAGGCGGTTGTCGCTTTCCTGGTTTCTTTCAACGAGCAAGAGGCACCCCGGGGAGGAAAAGCAACGACGAACAAAGCCGAATCGCACAGTACAGCTTAACGACTGGCGGACGCAGCAAATGGGAAGCCATAGCCATACTGGGTACGTAGCAGGAAATGCTACGCGGCGTAGGACATGAGACGATGCTTTAGCCCTGAATCTGGGCGGTTAACGAAGGGCTGGGATACGCTGGAGAACGGGCGCTGTCGACGACGGCACACCGTGCACAGTGGGGAGCCCCGCCATTAGCAGCGGTCTAGAGAAGATCACAGATGGGATGGGGGGAAAGGATTGGATGGCACATTGTGACAGTGATGGCGGGCGTGCAGCAGCAGGGGATTCGCGGGCGGTGATTCGCAGGGGAGGAGGGACACTAAGGAAGAGGAGAGGAGAGGAACTTTAGGGAAGTTGCAGGGATTAGGTCTGGCTCGGCGAGGCTGGAAAGCTTGCCGGTGATCATGTGCCGCTGCGGCCCGTTCGGTCTTAGCGCCACTATATCCACATAGGCAGTCATAGCTTGAACTTCACTCGCCTCGACTGAGATTTTATATTATTTTATATTGCTAGTTGCTAGCTCTGCATACGATTGCGTCGCATAGCGGGGTAGCTCTGATAGTTCGCAGGCTCGCCACCTATGATTAATGCAATTCAATCAATTGACCAACCAACCAACAGCCGAGCTAGTCACCGACAAGTTGATGGACAGACAGCTTCACACATGTCTCCCTGCAAGTGTTGCACAAAGCACACCCCTTGGAGCAAATAGGGGCCTGGCGTCTGATCAGCACCGCTCGTGTGCTGGAGGTTGCACTCGCAGCGTGAAATGATCTTCGTCTCGAGCGCTTTGGGACTTCGTTTGCATACCCGGACGGGTACCTGGCAGTCTAGAGATAGTGCACATAGGTAAGTCTATGCTGACGTGGTGACTAGATACTAGTCATGGTAAAGAAGCTAAATATACTTTAAATTGAAGACTTGCTGATATAGACAGCTCTTATTCGTATCTAAAGCAGGATTTGAAACTCGAGGATATATAAACGTAGCTAGCTGACAAAGAAAAGGACCTAGTACATCCTAGCTAAGAAGCAGGACAAAAATATTTCGAGAAGATTGGAATACATCAGTGAACGCCCCGTATTAGTTAGTCGAGATTAAAACATTCGTCAATACCCCCATAATTCATCATTGGATGGCACCAGCTCCTGTGGCCCAACTGGTGCCATGAATTGCTTTTGTTTCGCGCGTCCATTGCGTGAGGGCCCACGAGAGGAAGCAGAAGGGGGAGAAGACGAGGCTGACGCAGCAGCCTTATTATCACGAAGAGAAGGAACAGGAGGAATATATTCATCACCAAACATCATCCCATGGCCTTCTTCCTCTTTCAGCAGAGGCGGGACCACAGACCCGGAAAACCCATGCAATCCAGGAGTTGTCATGCTCGTGTGTTTGGAGCTGAAGCTAGCCGTTGAAGGCGTGGATGACGCAAATGTGCGCGTAGACTCGCTTTGAGAGCTGTATCGCCGCATCATTGCCGTTGAAGACAGCGGAGGAGATTTATGCTGTCGATGAGGAGTAGGAAGAGAAGTAGGAAGAGGAGGAGAAGCCTTCTGTTGTGCTCTCCAGTGATCTTCTTGTGACCGGCTCCGGTTCGCGGTGTAGTGCCGCACCATATCTCGTCTGCTTACTGAATCTGTCTCAGGGTCTCTATCGTCGTCTGCATCAGAGCCCGAACAGGAGTCATATGAGGTTCGATGTCGATGCGGACTTGATGACAAGCGCGGCCTGCTGCTGCTGCTGCTATTCCTCTGATTTTCCAGTCGTCCCTGGATCCTATCCACTGAAACAGACCGCTGGTGATTGTGCATGTCTACCATCGGATGCCGTGGGAAATTATCGACACGTGCGGCCGTGATAGTGGTGGTGGTACCAACAGAATAATCCGGCGACCCAGAAACGGTCTGCGAACGCATCAAAGCCTTCAATCGACCGACTTTATTATTATTAATATCTGATTGCGCACCAAATGGATCCGTTTTCACGGGCTTCCGCAAAGGAGGCATCTCGTTCCACGACCCCTCCGTGGGAGCCGATATCGAAGGGTCGCCAAAGCGGGCGTCCATGTTGGACGAGACGTCTTTTTTTCTTCGCCATCGAAAAATATCCATTATTCTGACCGGTTTGAAGTTGGGAAGGGACAAGCACATGTCTTGCTTTGATAGGGTTGCATGCGCGTTGATATCAAGGGTATGAGGATATAAAAAGAGAAGATTATATAGTAGTCGCAGTGGAGGAAGAGGGAGTCAAGATAAAAATGCGCAAAAGGTCGTGAAAAGAAGACAAACGCCGCCGAATATGATCAAAGGATGATTTTCATACAATAGAGTTGATGTTATACTTCAAGCATCTGGAAGGGCGAAGAGACAATGCCAGACATGAAGCCCTAAAAACAATGTTAAGCAGCCGCCCCTGTGCGTAAGAGCCAAAAAATGACTCGGCACAAGGCAGTGGTTGGTCGATTCAGATCTCGGGGAGAAGATTTAGATGAAGAAGATGAGGAAAGGATATTTCCTTCATTTTATTTTTTATTTGTTTCTCCCAGCGGAGCATCGGCAGCTGAAGAGGGGAGGGGAAAAGAAAGGGAAAGTGACAACGAAGAGCAAAGAAATGAGCGCAGGCAACCCTCCTGTACCAAACTGTCGGGACCGTGAGGGTGATTGACAGGATATCAGATGAGGAAATGGAAAAAGCCAGCAGTAGTGTTGTCTAGCTCGGCGGTTGGTCAAGCACAAGAGAGGAGGGATTTGCGTGATGGACGAGGAGGAGGGGGGAAGGGTTGCTTGCATTGTTTTGCGGCGCAGTCAAGCAAGAAATGTCACTCGTTCGAGGCGAGGCGCGTAGACGAAGTGGATCATTCATAGTTTAAACAACTTTCTTTTACTTTACCTTTCAAGTGCAAAATACGAAATAAATACCACTCAGAGTGGCGAATGGAAGCACTCTATTTCCGCTATGGCTGTACGGGGAGACGAGGGTCTGCCTGCCCATCACCTGGCAGGACCCTGGTCTGGCTGTTTTTTCTTTGATTTTATTGTTTATTGCCACAGGGCAAATGACGGGCGCATGTGCATTATCTAGGGTACTCTGTTAGCCAATGACGCTGTGTAGGAGACGAAAACAAAACAAGCTTCCTTTGTGGCTTCTGGCTTCTCATCCACGGCCGAGTCTAGAGGTTGAGCGGCTCGTTCTTTGTTCTGCCTCCCATTTAGAGCAAGGCAGGGCAGGGCAGAGCGCCCCATGGTACAGTACGTTACTGTTTACGGACAATGACCAGGGTTTAGTTACTGGCGGGGTCTGCTTGAGTCAAGCCGATGAAGTGAAGTACAAGTACATACTAGTAACTTAGTGACTACGTAGTAGTATTCACCAAGCGCCGCTAGAATTCATAGAAACGGCCTACTATTACGTACGTTGTTACTAGCTCAAAGCCTCGGCCAAAGAACAGACGAGTTCCATTTTCTTATGCATGTCTTGTCTTGCTTGTAAGCTAGATCAACACCTGTCGGCGAATACACCAGATCCCGCGCGATCTCAACCGCGACTGTGACATAGCCAAAGCCAATTATATTGGGTCTTAATCGCCGGCTGGATGCACCGGTTCATGATCTCTATTGGCCTGCTGCATGCAAGTCCGACCCAATTCCACCAGCTGCATTTGTTGTGCTTCGGGACAATAGGGAACGAAATATTCCCCCCTGTCTATCTTCTTCTTTCTTTCTATTTCGCATGGCCATGTGAAATAAATGCACGTCTTGCCTATCCCTGAGAGCATCACATCATGCCATGCCATATGATTGACCCTGAAAATGCGCACCCCGCAAGCCCTTGGCAAGGGCGGCAAGGTTCTCGGGATCTACGCTTAAACAGGGTGGGTTTTTGGCGGGCTTTAGCACTGGTCGGTGCTCGCTAGTTATGGGGGCTAGCAGCCTAGCGCCAGCGTCTGTTTAGGCAGGCCGTTCGGCGAAGCTCCCACTATCTCCGTTCACCCTACTGGCAAAGTCCTGCGCCGCATTGATCGGCTCACCTGTTGTACTTTAAACGTAGGGGCCAACTGAACTATAAAACATTCCTTAAGAGGTGTCAGCAAACGTCAGCGTCTAATTCAACCGACGTGGCACCGCAACACTCGCTCGAAATGATTATTTGAGTTGGAGGCCTTACTGAATGGTGTCTGTGTGATGGTCCCCTTGTTCGGAACTCAACGAATGAATAGGTCAAGCACAAAATTGCGTGAAAACGAGCGCCAAGGCACTTATACCTGTAGGCAAGTAACCTCGAATGAATAATCCCCTGTCTAGCCATATTCCGTACTACCTGCTCAGTGTACCCTGCAAGTCACGTCTTGTAGCTAGCTAACTACTTAAGAACGAACTGCGTCAGCAAGATGCGCCTCGCCCCCCGCCCGCACCTATCAAGCTCGACGATCAATGAGTCAAGTGGCCCTCCATGTCTGACAGGCAGCAGTGCTGAGTGGATGGATGCAGCTGCTAGCTAGGGCCTTCGGCGGTTACAGACTGACTTCCCGATGTCAGCCTTTTTTTATTGACGTTCTTGTTCAGCTCTTTTTCCGGTCACGGGGATTGCAAAAACGATTGATTCTATTGATCCTTCTTTTTCCTTTCTTGCAGGGATCAAAAGATGTCTTGCTCAAGAACCAGCGAATGAGGTTCCGCTCGTCATTGACGAGCATGGGGCTGGAAACCGGTTAGCACGCATTTACTATTAAATATTTTTTTTTTGATGCCGCACATGCAGCCCGCTGAAAATGTAAGGGATCATCTGCCTAGCTTGATGCGAGACAGGCATGAGGGCGCTTAAAAAAGTTGGAGCGACGGTGGGAATTACTCGGCAAAGTTCGGCATTTCTAATCAGACATAGAAAGTCCTTTTCAATGCAACATATATTATTATTCATCATGATTTGAATTTTGTTTTCGGTTAATTAATTAATATTAATTAAAAATTTGGATCAAGGTTAATTAATTGCTTGCTCTGTTCTTTGCTATCACACACTAGACTTGTCTGGCCAGACATCAATTCAATCAATGCGGTGTGAATATATTATTAGTGGCATTAAAGCTCTATTACAACTGAGTCGAGCAATATAAATGAATCCCCTTAAGTCTGAAACCAGACGAAACCAGAATACTGTCAGGGGGAAGTAGTTGCGCATTTAAGGTTAGGGTTTCGTCCAAGCCCTAAGTGAATGCTTCGCTCTCTAACTACCCCGTATTTTTCTTAGCTAGAGCACTGCTTATTTGTAAAATAGTAGTCTATTTGTCTAGTATCAAATCACATCTGTCGTATCATAACTGGACGCAGGTTTTTGTAATGATGGAGATTGAGCTGACTCAAAGTCTGTCTTCTAAGAGTAGTGCTGTGAAGGACTGACTGAGCGTCATTTCTATCTACCCTTCAATATAATTGCACTTCAAGTTTATTATATTTCACGTCCATAATAAAGATTCCGGAGAAAAAAGTGTGATTGCTATTTGGAAAGTCTCCTAGACATCTATCTCCAAAGCCAACCCCAAACTCCATAATCACAATCAGCCCTCAGAATATCCATCTGGAAGTTCGAATAAACCGAGCATGAACAATTAGGGCAAAAAAGGACACATAAACCACCGGCTAAAAAAATATTCAAAATCAATTCCCAAAACGCCGCCGCTAGTATTGTTCGTTCGTTCATTCGTGACCAAAAATATGTGTTTCCATGCAAGTTCGTATCGTAGCGAAAACCAGGAAATAGAAGTATGTGTATGTATCATTCGCATATTTTGATTGTCGTTTTTACGACTGGCTGTACTTTGAAGCATTGAAGGGCATATTCCGTCATGTCGATTGTCGGATTTGACCGGCAAATATCATAAAAAGTTCGCCCTTGAGATCCTCACTCTGCTCCTAACTAGAAGAACAAGGCGCACGCAATAGCCATAAATGACGGACCCATGTATTCCTTTGCCCTTTTATGATTGCATTTTTGAAGCGTCGGCGAGCAAATTCCGTCGTGATGACTGTCGGTCTTGACGGGCAAACCCAAGGAAGCCCTCTCGGAGAGTGCTAAGCGATTTCCACGCCGCTCGTAACCGGAGAACAAAACGCATGCAAATAGCAATCAATGACGGATCTGATGAGTTCAATTGAGACCGGTATATCCTCTATAAGTTTGTTATCAGGCGTGCCAGCGTGGGCTTTGGCTTCTTGGGCCCCTTGGGCCTCTCCTGGTTATTCGAAGAAGCCTGTGCGTCTGCTGGGGCAGATGAGATGTCATTCGACGGCCTGGGTGGTCCCATTGGTGGCTGAACATTGGTATTGTTATTATTGTTGTTATAACCCCTTAGTGATGTCTTCCGTCTAATCCATCCTCCCGAAGGAACCGGTGGTGGCGGCGGCGGCGGTGGCAGTGGTGGTGATGCAAGCGGTGGTGAGACGGCACCCGAGAACGATAACGAATTCCTATTATGGTGGTAGCTGATTAGTGCTTCTCGAGGCATGTCAATTGAGAGCCCTCGATTCATGTCAATTGAAAGCCCTCGGGTAGAGTCCATGCTGTATTGATTTGTGTGGAAAGACGAGGGGTCGTATTTGGGTAGCATAGAATCGCGAGTTGCGTCTCTGTCGAGTTCGGAAATTTCTAGCATTGCTTCCTCCGGGTCGGGCTCTCGTTGTCGGGTACGGCGTGGGTTTCGAAGTGACATATGCTGCTGTTGCTGTTGCTGTTGCTGCATCATATACAGTGGGTTATTGAAGTAGTGAGACTGTTCTTGTTGTTGTTTTTTCGCTGTGCCCTTTGCGTCATGCTCGGCATGAATCTTTCTGTTGCGTCTTCTCTTTTTATACGAAACAAAAAAGGCGATACCGGCAACTATACATGAGCATGTTAGCTTCTTTCCACCATTGACCGTTGAAATCTATCATTGAATGACAGGCAACGCTGCTGTGTCGGCTATAACGTACTCGTTGAAAGAGCAACGACACCGACCACCACCCCAATTATGATTTTATCAGTCTCTGACAGTCCACCATTTCCGGAACTTGGAGTGCTAGTTGGTGTAGCTGTTGTCGGGGCCGGAGCATCGTTACCAAGGGGGGTGTCGGCCTGAACTGTTGTCACCAACGAACTGACCACCAGGGCTAGGGCTAGGGCGAGCTTCGATGGTTGCGGCGTCATGAACGACAAGAGAAGACGTGGCATGGTTGCATTGATTTGGTGGAAGTCGTTGGTGAATGCCTTCGAGGCAGGTCGATATATATCATAACCCAGTACACTGCTTGACGGAATGCTGACACTGATACCTTCGGCGAGGTACCTAGATCGAGGTATAAACGGACCGAATCAACCCTGGAAGACAGGTAGGATAGAACCCGAGCCGAAGGTAGGCGACTCTCCTTGTCGATATTCCCAACCAAAGCCCAGCGTCCAGACCACACCAACCCAGGAAGCGTCGATAGTATGCTGTCAATTGGTCGAAGTGACCTAGGTATTGGATGAGTAAGAGAACCAGGAAGAGGCGAGGAGGGGGGGAGAGCAGATACATATGTATTCGAGCCGCAGAGCTAACAATGCTAGCCAAAACAGAGTTTCATCTGGCGCGGAGTAAAAGTAAGTTATTTTGAGAAGCATCAATCTAAAATTCCTCGCAGCCAGCCCAGTCTACTCCGTGTTCTCATTTAGCATGATTGCTTCCATTAATGGAGATAAATGAAGGAGCCCAAACGTCGCAAGGGCCAATTGCCGGCATTAGCGAGCAGGGTTTGAGCGCTGCCATTGGCTGGTGCCAGCACTAAGTCCACTGAAGAAATCTTAAAATAGATCGATCTGATTAGTCTCATAGAGAGGCAGAGAGTCAGTCAGCGAGTCGTACCGTGTGTGCCAAGGCGTGCAGGCGCTGAGAGCCCTAATCGGGTTACGCTGGTCGGCGCCTTCTCGGGATGGTTGGCCACGAATGCTGCCGCGGCCATCGCCTAAGGATTTAGCTGCAGCGTAGTGCTGCTATTCTTATGGCTAATCACCAGGGTCCGTGAGATGCTAACTAAACATCTGCACCTGTGTTCACACTGGTCTGTTTCTGAATATGAATAGTCGTCCTACTGCTATTTCTGAATCGCTTCGGCATGAATCGTAGGAAGGATGACTGACTCGGGTGTTTAGACGGCTCGAATCCTTTCTAGAAATAAACAAGGCAGATAGACTAACAGCAAACAGACAAGCGTTTCGAGGCAGATTTTGAGGCGAATTTCGAAGCTTTGTTCCGCGATTAACGATCGCCTATTACACCATCTCCACGTGGAACCATCCATGCGATGAGAAAGAATGTTTGGACAACAATGATCAAGAATAGCATAGCTTAGTTCTATGCAGGGCTACCTGAGCTATATTTCTACAGGATCGAAGCAGGAATTTCCGTGTCCTATTCCTGTTTAAACAATGGATGCCGAGTCATACCAAGATTAGCATTTGCTAGATGGCCTTGCATAGCAATTGATTAAAAAATCTTAGGATATACCAAAAATACTTCCCGAGCATGACAATGGTGTTGAGGCCGAAGATATGCAGAATGGACCTGTGCTTTGTTCGGTTGCCGACTACTATACAAAGCCTGGAAGATATCTAAAGTCTATTTAAAGAATAGAATTATAACTCAACTCAATATACATCAAATCATACAATGTCACATAATGTAATAGCAGCACAAGCTAATGCATCTGATAACCAGTCTATTGATTTCGAACAGAGCTCTCACATTTCTTTACCCCTCTTTTCCTTTACAGCAGTTCCTATTTCTATTCGAAAGAGTGCCTATTTCACATTCATACACATCTTAGAGCACATCTACTCCACATAAGGCATATAGAGCTCCAGCTTACCGCCAGCAGCAGCCTCAAACTCCAACTCCACTCCACACGCCACAAAGAACACCGATCCCTCCTTCAACTCAAACTCCTGGGCCGGACTAGCCACAGCAGTCATCCTGCCTCCTCCGCCAATAACAACCATAACACTTGGCCCATTGATTGGCTTCAACTTCTCCCTTTCCCCAGCACTCAAATGGGTCGCAAGCACATTGAACTCGCTAATGGGCGGCGAATACTCAACGGTCTTTCCATTAAGACTCTTCTCTGCAGGATGTCTCCCTAGTCTAGCCTCGTCCGGCTCATGAGGCCAGAAGCTGAGTGCTTCACAGAACAGTGGGACACTATCCCGATCGGGTCTTGGACAGAATCCGGTATTGAGCACATTGTCCGACCGAGCCATGCACTCCATGATATTCCCGGATAGATACGCATGCATCCCATCAGCCGGAACATAAACAGAGTCCCCAGCTTGCAAGATCATATAGTTCATGCACACGACAGCCAGGAGATTGCCATTATCGACCTCGCTATATTGCGATCTTACCCTCTCCAACATCTTGGGGATATAAGGATACTTCCCAAACGCCGTCTCGGGAATTTGGATTAACGCGTTCAGCGTCTCGGCTACAGTCTTGTCGTCTGCTTCGAGGATGTTTTGGGCTACACGCTTGAGCGTTTCGTCGTTGAAATGGGTCCCGGGCGTGGGCAGAAACCTTTTCAGGGGTGGTTGTTGGAAGAGGACTGTCAGATCGTTGAGCGGTTTCCAGCCTGCGAATAACTCGAACTGCGAAAGAGCGATGGCTATCTCGGGCTTGTGGTTGGTATCCTTGAACTTTTTGGGGTCTTGCTGGTGTAGTTGTTGAGCGAGTTGGCGGTCTGGATGGATTTGGAGAGGGAGGGCTTTATCCATTGACAGTATCTTTTTTTTCAGATTATTAGCAAGTTGGAAATACTCTCTCCCAAAGGAAAGTCAAATACCTTGGGCAAAAATGGCAACCCGCCACCAAACTGGTCTGCAATCTTCTTCCCGACCAAGTCCGGATTCTTTTTCAAATACTCCTCCAGTGTGTCGTCAGTGCCCATGACATACGACGGGACAGAGGGATATGTACCCATCCACATCTATTCCTAGTCAGCATACGAAGTTGGAGTTGTGTGAGTGGCGACTTACCTCCGAGTACGTCTGGAGCTTGTTTATCTTGAAGTCGGTGCCTGGTTGCTTCGCAGCCAGTCTGGCAGCGAGTGAGTCCTCGCCTCGCTTGCCCCAGGGATCAGTCTGGTAAGAGTCAGTATAACATACACATATTAACTGGTGTGTCAAATAGTAGAAGGCGACATACTTTGCATTTGCAGCGAAGCTGTACGACAGACTGTCCGCCCATGATGGATGTTCCAAACTGTCTCTCGATGGAAAAACCGATAATCGAATAGAAGGAAATAGTAAGTGATCCAGAGAAGAAACAGTGAACATAAAAAGAACAGTCGAGGATCTACATACAACATTCTTAAAGGTATGTCGAGGGAGGAAGTTAGGGCTCGGAAAGTGGAGCTCGATGTGGCTATCTCATCCGTGCGTGTCGATGCCGTCATACATGGAGAAAACTTGCGAACCATAACTTTTCTATTTACGGATTTCATGGACTTAGGGCTTGGATACAAAGCCCTAATAAATACACAAAAGACTGTTCGCCATTATGCTAAGTTGATCATAGATTTCAATTCAAAGACGAACAAATATCGTAACCGTACACCAACAACGCCATCAATGCCTTGCAAATTGTTGACAAAAGAAGAAGGAAATTAAAAAGAAATAGGGAATAAAGAAATTAATGTTCGTTAAAAAGAAACGTCTTGTCCATTCTGTGACCGAGTCAATACCACAAGTCCTCCTGGTTGCCAACCATTTCAAGCGTCATCGTTCGTCGATGCAACTTGTTGACACTGGATTTCGATCGCTGCACAGCTGCTGGAGACCTTGTGCGAGAGCGAATAAATCGTCCTCGGCTTTGATCAAGAGAAGGACTATTGCTGCTCGGATCCTGTTCGCGCTGCCCTGCCCAAGTGCTCGCCTTTCGAGTCAGACTACCAGAAGGCAATGCCTCTGACACCGATGTGTTTCTACTTGCGGTTCTTATAATTTCGTCGTTGTTTACCTCGTTTCGTGATCGAGGTTTCCGTCTTCCTGTGATTTCGGCGACGACAGACTTGCCGCCGATGATGTATGGGTCGCATGATTGACTGCGTGGTGGTTCTTTTTGGTGGTGTCTTTTGGCGCGGCTGGCGCTCTTTTTGCTTTCACCTTCATCATCGGCATCATCGTCTGTCTCGTTCTGGTAGCGGCGATGTTCCTTGTCCTTGTCGTTGTCGTCTTCTTCGTTGTCCACCTTCAACTCACGCAAGTAATGCTTGCTAGCGGGCACGTAACGGAAACCCGGCTTGCTCTTCGAGCTTATATTCTCCGCCAGTTCCTGTGCATAGTTTGGCTTGACTGGCACGTACTGAAAGTCGATCGCTTTCTCCTTTTCAACTTTCTCTTTTTCGACCGACTTTGTAATGGATGTGTTGACGCTCGAAGGCAACAGGATCCGACTCAAGCGTCTCGCTTTTGAAAGAGCCTTTGGGCCTTCCTTGAGACTGCTGCTTCTGCTCCTGCTCATCCTCTTCTCTTCCTCCGCCATCTCGGCATGGAGCTCATCCTCGGAATAGTCGCTATAAGGGTCAAGGATCAAGACTTCCTTGTCGCCAATGTCCAACCCGGGCACATATCCAGGTCCATATTTCTTATCCCCGCGGAGGTACGGGTTGTCCAACTGGGACCAGGCGCCTTCGACGGGAGGAGTGATGGCAACATCGCCCCATCGTGCGTGGAGGCGAGGCTGCCGGGGTTTGTGTCGACGGATCATATCGAGAGATGTATTGACAAAATTTGCCATCGGCGAGGTGGCTTAGGTTAGGTTAGGACCGTTAGGTATGGTGTTCGACCGTCGGACTGACGCCGACAAAGGGAAACATGCGATATTCGGTGGCCCCGGATGCGAAGGGCTTTGGAGAAGTATGTAACGAAGATGAAGACAAGCACAGACTGTCTTTCTTTCTGACCCAGCTGACGTGCACGGGACCAGCCGGCGGGGCGAATGATTATTTCGAAAGATGAGTGAGAGGGAGAAATGGGGTCGAAATAAGGTCGAAATAAGGATGTGTCAAGAATATAAGCTTGAGAGGGACGAGAGAGGACGAAAGTTGGTTGTTCCGTTTCACGTCACACCTGGTTGGTTGTCAAGCATACGGACATGGGTAGTTACGTATGACAAGGACAGCAGATGCAATCAAATTAATCAAATTAATGAATGAATAAAAGAGAATCCGTTTTTATCATCCAGCTCCCCGGCTGTGGATATACTACATACTATCAGGGATATTAGTGACATATACAGCCCGATGCGGCTAAGTGCCAGTTTCAGCACTGCAGATTTGGGATAAATTAAGCAACGAAGCAGGCCCAGACCTGTCAAAAAATTGTCAAAAATAGATCCCCTTCCTGCTAGGTTAATCTGTCGATAGTTGCCTATCTGGGCATGGCGCGGGCGGTTAACCGTGCGTCGTGCATAAATGATCTAAATATGGAAGTTCTCCGTTTTGATTGGGCCATCATTTGGATATCTCAGCTATTCTATGCTATACGACGCAGTAAAAAGTAAAGAGGACAATAATCCGCTCAAGCCGTGGGTCATCCTCAATATTGAGCTATAGTCGGCCTAAACCCGGCCTTCATGAGCATATTTACGAGACAGCAGTGGGACAGTTCTTGGCCTTTTGCGGCGCAGTGAACATCATTTGCACCAGCGGGATACCGGTTACCTTTTCTCTGCTAGTTACATTGCATTACATCAATAATCAAAGTAGCAGTGGAATTAGCGTCCTGATAGGAGGAGCGCTTTGCAGGGATCCGTCAGGCCTGTGTTTGGCCAGAGTCGGCCGCTTGCAAGACCACGTCCACTAGCAGTCAAGAAGTTAGATACATACGTACCTCATGATGTGCAAACCGCGCCACCGGACATCCTGCCTGCAAGACACACTCCGCTAATTAAATATTTTACGTACTGGTCAGTGTTTATTGTTTACTGTTCAGCCAGGGTCTGCCGGAGCAGCTGGCCTATGAGACATTCTATCCATTCTCTGACCACTCGGAGATCCGGGTAAAGTGCGACCATGGTGAAAACGAATAGAAAGAAGAAAGGGAACAAAAATTGTAGATCAAACCAAGATCAACAAGCCAAGTCAACGATCAATCAGAACGATTCGCTACAATGAACCAGCCAGGGTGGCGTCGACGGACTTATGCAGAGCTTCCTGACTGGCGGGGTTGGCGGGCAGGGGTATATACTCGCCAGCCAACCACCGTTGCAGCATGAGTCGATTCTAAGCGCTGAGGCGTTCGAGGGCAGCCTTAGAACATGCACTTCATATTAAATGCAAGCTATAGTACGAAGGAGAAAAAGAAAACAAAGAACACGAACAAAGAACCCCTCTTTACTTGATTTTAAATCATGCCTACCCTCGTGTCTGTCAGTCATACGTAGAGAGGCCGGGATCTACCCCTAGCAAATAACCCCTACATTGTAGCAGGCGCTTACCTGCAGTTAAGTTGCTACTCCAGCGCGAGGAGATGTTTGACTTTATATCATTTTCCACAACAATATCGTTTGGCAGCTGCTACGCTGGCAATTTCAGTATGCGCCAGACTCCGGACAGCGGCACAAGTTAGGGTTGCGGAAGCCCTTCCTACTGGCCCCGCCATTTCGTGAAATGGAGACTACGTCTTCGCCACCATGAACATCAAAGTAAAATATATTTCATTCTTAACGAACGTACTGCATGGTAATTTGTCATGCGCCTGTTTTGTGCCTGACTGTCCTGTTACCCCATGTAACTATCGGCGTATCCAATCTAAATGGATGGATGCACCCGTCAGGAAAAGTGCATGTGGCCTCAGCCACATGCTGGATTTTATATTATGCTTTGATTAATTCTTATTAAGCTGCGTGCTACGCAGTTAATTAGCTGCCATTTGGTCGAGCCAAGTTGCATCTATATGAGTTGCATTTGACAACATTTATGCCCCTCAACAGGCGGCTCGAGGTATGTAGATGAATGAGCTGCTTTGTCATCCATATATATGAATGACTAACTGGTTAAATCATGGGCATTTTAAAAAGATCCCCTGCTCTTGATGGTTTTAGTATAATGGCTGCCTAGAGAAGAGTGGAATGGCATAAGCAAGACGGGTGCTTGCTCCATATATTGGCACACGGAGTGTCACATAGGCGTACAGCCAAGATGCCGAACGCGCGTACCACCATGTCATCAACAAGATCAATGCCGCATTGGTTAGACTTGGATCATATCCTTCTTGAATACAAGAACTAGACGGAGGAACGACACTAAACGTGGGCAATGAAATGCCCGTGCATAGGCATCAAGAGCATTCTCCATAGTTCGTCAATGGTATACAATCAGCCAAGATGATATCAAGGCCATTCTAGGTAATACTATCCACAAGACTAAAATACGTAAACAGACTGACATAACTGAGTAGATAATGATTATCCAGACTCAAGGTAGCATGTCGTATATATCAAATCTTTTGTACCGCTTAGCTTGATCCCTTGCTGTCTCTTCATAGCAATCCACCAACGTCGGGTCTGCAGATAGTTGGAGCAAGCGCTTCACGGCTGCTGCGTTCCCACTTTCTACTGCCAGCATCAAGGGGGTACGTTCACCGCGATCTCGTGGGTTAAGATCTATGCTCATATTGTCACATAGAGCAGAGATTGCAGCTACATTTCCCTTTTGAGCAGCCCAATGTAGTGGGGTCAGAGCGTATTGACAAACTGCATTGACATCGGCGCCAAAGTCTAACAAATATTCGATTATTGTAGCATCTTCATCTTCATTCACGGTTGCATAGTGAAGTGCCGTCGCACCTTCCCCATCCACCCCAGTCGCAGCAACTTTGGCCTCACGTAATAAGAAAAGCACTATGTCTTGATGACCACATAGTGCCGCAACACCTAGAGCAGATCTGCCAGAGAAGAGACCCCTATCTCTTAGTGCGTTTGGGTCAGCGCCACGATTTAGCAAGGTCTTAATTTCGTCGATTAACCCTTTCGTAGTTGCGTGAAGAAGGTTTTCGAGGAGCTGCTGATGGATATTCTTTAGTTGGTTGAAATGCCACTCGTATCCATTGCGGTGCGCTAGTATCTCTGGAGATTCCCCATCGTGGTTCTTGGTTTCAATCCTAGCTCCATGGCTGAAGAGGGCTTTGGCAATGGTTAGATTTCCATTCTCACATGCTTTAGATAAAGCCGTCGTGCCGCAAGTGCAACAGAAAGAGGCATCTGCACCTCCATCCAAAAGCTTTATCACTGTTTGTGAATCGCGACTGAGAACCGCGCCATACAAAGGCGGCAAATCTAGTACACGATTATCCTGCTGATCCATTCTATTGTCAGTGGGATCGTACGGATACATATGTAGCTTTGTCCCCGGTCTGCGATGAACCACAACTTCATCATCCTGAACAATACACCGAAGATCACAGAGCGGCGCTCGCTTGCGAGGTTCCACCGTGATGAATTGCGAGATGTCCTGGGACCAGCATAATAAAGTCCATTGCCCTCTCGGCCCTTCCATCATGATGTCAAATAAAACCTGTTTACGGGCTATTCGACCTCCGGTTTGGAACATCAAGCTGATTGATCCTTCATCGTCACACAGTGTTAAAAATAACAGCGGATCGTCCTGTGCAGGGCTAGCTGTACCGGGCAAAATCACATAGTGGCACAGCCGGTCCGATCCAGACTTTGGGGCTACTGCGAGAACAAAGTTGAGATATGCTACTCCAGGTCGTGCAGTAATACTTGGTTGAGTGCCATCTGTCGCTTGCAGGTAAACTTTCGGCTGTTTAGATGGAACCACCTCGAGCACTCGACGGAGTTGGTAATCGTCAATCCAACTTAAAATTTCGAACATGACTTCACCAGTAAGACGGGTAGCGCGACCTTCATAATTACTTCATACGTTAGATCGGATAGCCTTCAAGAGAAAATCGTCGCTTACTGAATCCCAATGGCTGTGTACACGCCCTTCTTGGAAATTATGACTGGTCCACCATTGTTGCTTCCCTGTGTCATGCTAAAATACAACGCTCGTGTATCCAGATGATTGAGTTGTGAGGCATTCACCCTTCGTTCATGGTCTCTTTCTGTGTATCCGTACACGGAGATATCTGCGTTTAGAAGCTCTATATCTTGCATAAGTATATCAAAACCGCATCCCCCGGGATCTTCCTGGCCTCGATTGGAAGCAAGATGCTTCTCCTTTTTCGTCACAATGAGACTATAATCCAGCAAAGAGGAATCTTCCATGGCGTCGCTTGTTGGTCTATGCTCGTACGCTTTGGATACATGGCACTCGCTGGGGCCCACAACAAACTCCAACCCGCTTGGAAAATTTACCTGGATCTTGATTGCCCATCCCAGTCGCTCGTTGATAATGTTATGCCCTGCTGTGAGGATGCAGAAGTAAGTCGAATTGGGGATATTCACCAGGAATCCTGCTCCTGTGAAGCTTTCTTCTCCTATCGGTTCATATCAGCACTAGTTAGGTTGCAATTAGCAGTAGGCAAGATTCACGTACTAAAAAATGTTGTAAGCCGGCACACCCATTTATGTGCCTCAGTCACAGGGTTCATCGAGCTAAAACAGAGAAACATGTTAGGTTTCTTGTGTCATTTACTTTGCGGGGGGTAATAACGTACTGGCTCTGGGAATGAGAAAGAGAGTTGTCTTTGAAAAGGTTCAGAAGAGCCAAAGAATGACTCGTCAATTTCAGAGGTGGCAACTTGCTTACAGGGTGCACAGCCTGGGCTCGGGATCGGCCTGTTTTTGCTTGCTGCGCGAATGGATCTCCAGTTCTTTGAGGGTCTACATCAGCTTCAATTTCGGAGTCGGTCTCATCTCCATCAATCTTTGCTTTGTAATATGCAACAAGCTTGGCCATCTTCTTCACTGTCTCTTGATCACGCATCTCCAAAGCTTCAATCAACTGCCTCTCAACGTTGTCTAGCTTTTTTTGAAAGGATTTCTGACCACCTATGAGTATGTGACCAAGCTCAGGGTCATATCTGTTCTGAGAATCAAAGTGGGGCTCGGGCTCATCGAATGGTAGGAGATGGTCGTCTTCCACAGCATTTGAGGTATACAATTGTAGGCTTCCTTCTGAAATTGAGCTTCTTGTCTGGTTTTTGCTTGCGTTTTTAGAAGTGACGTCAAAGTAACACTTATCACCATTGTTACCATCTGAGCCGACATACTCTGTTTCTCTCACACCGTGTGTTGGCCAGGGCAGGGAGTTGAGTGAAAAGGAGTGAACATGCTCAGCAATGTGATCGAGAATCGCATCATTATCATCCTCAATATCTAGAGAGGGCAGCGGACACAGGGGACAGTGGGAAATCCCCAGTGGTAGAGTGCAAGCACAGTCCGATACAAACATGGGGATCTGGTCAGTTGATATGACCTCGCCGTGCTCAATTTGCAAATGAGAGACGAAGCTTTTCTCTTCAAGAAATTTGACCGGACGCGAACAGGCAAAACATAACCAATACTGGGACCTCGCATGGTCATTTGTCATATGCTGCATCCAGTCCGCCCGGCTTGAATACAGTCGTAAGGGCTGGGGGCATTCATCTAGAATACAAGTATAGGGAAGAATATCTTCCACAAGGTGCTTTCTGGTTCATGTTTCATATAGTAAGCGATTCTTGTGTTCCCCTCCTCCACAGAAAAGAAAAGGACTCACCTCCATCTCTGGCCTTGGGATAAAGAGTGAGGGAGTGTGAGATAGCAACACGGGCATATGAATACATCATGATCAACTGGAATTTCAGGAGCTTTCGGGTAAGCAACCTTCATATTTGTGGCTGATGCTATGGTCGTGGATGGTTGGCTTCCTTGAGGCATGACAATTGGCTCTTGCACGATTGTTGGGTATGTGCTCGCCAATGTGGGCGTGATGGTAGGTTTTACCAGGGGTTGTGGACTTTGAGGTTCCGGCTTTTGTGGACTCTCTCCTGATTCAGCCGCTTTCTTAACCGACAGCGTATCTTCTGATATTATATGTATGGATACCGGTGCTTCTCGTTCCTTGGCTTGCTTCTTCCAGCGTTTTTCTGCATACAGAAATCGATGGCGTCGTCTCAGATTGGCCAGTATCAATCGTGATTGAACTTCTGTGAGACAGTGAGAAGTGGAGTCTAAATCAAGGTTCTCCGAGGCTTTTTGATTGCTTGTTAAAGTATTCGCATACACTAGAAGTACGAGAAAATCCCGCAGTTCATTGTGGCGATCTGAATCGAAGGAGCGATCCGCTCTATCGAGTCGCTCCTGGGTACCAGCGCGACGGATGGCGATTGAAATTCTCACTAGTTGATTTATAATGGCCTCGATATCTCCAAGAGCCTTTGAAAGGGGGATGGGCGCTACGGGTCCTTCGTCGATAGAGTTTGAATCGTAAGAGTCATCGGAATCGTCGGATTCGTTGCTCGTAGCGTTGATAGAATTGGAGAGATCTTGAGTACTATTTGGATCACCTTTACACTTGGTTCAGTAGGAGAATTTTGCACATGATAGCGAGTTTACCTTCGCGTTGGCAGTGAACAAGTAGCCCTTGTAGCAAGCGTAGGAGATTGACAATGACCTTCTTAACACTCGGTTGTGAGACAAGCCTCTGGTCAAGGGAGGCCAGCTCCTCTCCCAATGCGCCAGAGCTAGTGGCCCAAAGATTGAAGTCGGCAAGCCGCTTGCGCGCCCATTCTCTCTGCATGAGGTTTGGAATGCCCAAACATCGTTGAAAATGTTGCCGACAGGTGATTGTTGTCTGATAGATCGTACTGTGGCGTATTTGCGTTGACATCAGGACGAGAGGCTTTGGGAAGCTCTATCTCTCTTGAGAGAAGAAGACAAGAAGAAGTTAAAAAGCCTAAGATTTTTCAGAAAATAGAGCAGGCTAGAAATTCCCGCGGGGTAGTTGCGATGGAAAACCAGCCTTGTCGGTCAAAAAACCCCGCGCACCTGCTTTCAAGAATCCGACCTCCGCGATGCTTCGGTTCTAGCTGATTATTCTGTATAAATGGCTTGCATTTCTGTGCTAGAAATAACACAAAGGGCATTTCCCACAATCTCGAGCATTGCGACGAAGGTAGCCCGCGACTGCCTGCACCGGGAACTGGCCGAGTTGGGCGGTTATCTGTGTACTTTTGCGGAGGAGATCAGCACATTCTCTCCTGAAGAGAAGCGTATCCTCGAAGGCCGTATTGAGCTTCGTAGGGTTCTGGGGGATATCGAGAATATCGTGTCTGTGAGTAGATCTGGCTGGTCTCCATGATTGTCTATGTTCTCCGACTCTTCTCTTACACATCAATAAATCGCTACAGGACACTGACATCGTCTCCCGGAAAATCGACCATTACCCGACACTACAAACAATTGCTGAAGGAAATGCTCTTTTTGAAGAAGAAACGAGAGGTGACGGCCGGCCAACTGAAACACTGGAAAGGGGAATTCGACGCAGGCTAAGAAAACTGGTACGCAATGGGCTGGACTTTCGACCTGTGGTGGACATGATACAAATATGTTCGAGTATTTCAAAAAATGAATCTCCCGATTTTGCAGAACCCTTGCCAGTCAAAGGGGAACCTCCAGAGCATCCCCAGCAGCTACGGACACTTTACAATGTGCTACGTAAGCACGCCATCTGCACTTGCGACTCGACGCCTGCATCAAACAGCCACTGGGTTAGGCTTCGCCTAACAGCATCTCCAAGCATGGCCGATGAAAATCAAGTTCAGTTCGAGATGCTTTTCTCCTCTTACCCGAACCCACCATATAACGGTTTTTATGACTGGCAGAGTACACAGATAATAGTATCTAGGTAAACAAGACTAGTCCTGTCTGACGGAATGACCTTTCATCTGATTGATCTTCACAGCTTCAAATCTTCCAACAAGAAAGTCAGGTTCCCAGAGCCCGCGATGCCGCTTCGCACAAGGCAAGCGAAGTATGAACAGAATGCCAATGTCGTGAAACCAGGGGATTTCTGTGGACTTATCAGCAGCAAATGTGGATCCTGCCTGCGTTTCGCGGTTTCTGCCGGCCAATTAAGAATTCTCTTAGACGACCCTTGTGCACAGCAACAGATCAAACCCGCCACTGGAATTTCTTTGAGCAAAGCTATTGAGAAATTTGATATGCGACATGGAGTGAGACCGATCCTCGCTTATATTCTAGCAAAGTCCGTTTGGGAATATTACACCTCGGACTGGATGAACACGCTTTGGACGAGCAATACGGTATACTTTATGGAAGAGGAAAGCGAAGGGAAGGTAGTATCTCATTTTTGCAAACCTTACCAACTAATAGAATTCACGAATGACAACGAAAAAAATATAGAGTATCTACCAATCGTCGGTATGATGCACAAATACCCACGAGTTCTAGCACTCGGGATTATGCTAATCGAGCTTGCTACTGGAATGTCAATATTAGCAGAAGATATCCGGATCCAGCAATTCAGTGCACGCACAGCTAATGACCGGTTAGTATATCTACGAACTGTTCTAGATACTGGAGCCTTCACAGAAGACTGTCGATTTCCCCGCTACAAAACAGCAATTAGAAAATGTTTGGATCCCAAGCTATTCAAAACAGCCCCATTTAATCCAGAGAACCCATCAGAACATCTTGAACTACGCCGTCGTATTCTTTATGAAGAGATCGTCGACCCCCTAAAGCAACTCATCAAAGGAACCGGGTGGGATTCAGAGCTTGATGAACTGGAGCGGATTCCACTTGTCCCCAAGAATGGAGATTTTTCGCCTTTATCCAATTCCATCGTCCAAAATGGATATGGCGAACCTTTCATAAATCCAAAGGTCAATTTACAAAGGTGTGTTCTCTATAAGCTAATCATTACTGTTGACACCTATTAATAATTGTGTAGGTGTATGTTAGACAGAGAGTTGCCCACTCGGCAACCCATCAATCATACTACAGTGAAACATTATAACTCTGAGGGTAAAGAGCATCATCTTCGATTGGAAGACTACCATATAGGGTGGATTTGCGCAATCCAAACCGAGTATGTGGCAGCTGTGGAGCTTCTAGATAAAGAATTTCCACCACCTTCAAACATGCCAATACGGGATGAAAACGCCTATACTTTTGGTCTCTTCGGCAATCACCATGTGGTAATTGCTTGTTTACCCAAGGGCAAATATGGGCTTGTGTCAGCGGCCTCTGTTGTGAACCATATGTTGCGCACTTTCCACGACATCCGCATGGGGTTGATGGTGGGCATCGGTGGCGGTGCTCCAAGCGAGAGATACGACATCCGACTCGGTGATGTGGTTGTAAGTACACCCGGGGCGAAAGAGGGTGGTGTGATTCATTATGAATTTGGAAAAACTATTCAAAACAAGGGCTTTCAAAGTACAGGGAGCCTCAATTCACCTCCTCCTGTTCTGCTTAGTGCCCTGCAGAATCTCAGCTCGCTACATGAACGACGTGGCCACCGAATCACATCAACTATCGAGCAGATGATTTTGAAAAACAAAAGACTGCAAGGTTATAAAAGACCCGATCCGCAGACTGACGTACTGTATCAGTCATACTTTGCTCATCCAGATGATTCTGAAAGCTGTATGAATCACTGCATTCAACAAGAAGATCAAATTCTACGACAAGGAAATCCGAATTACGAAAGGGATAGCCCAGTCATCCACTACGGCCTGATTGCATCTGCTGACCGGCTGATGAAAGACGCCCGTATACGGGATCATCTCTCAGAGACAGAACATGTCTTGTGCTTCGAGATGGAAGCGGCGGGATTGATGGATCGGTTTCCGTGTGTAGTCATTCGTGGGATATGCGACTATTCAGATACTCATAAGAATGATATCTGGCAGAAATATGCGGCTGCAACTGCAGCCGCGTATGCAAAAGAACTCCTGGAGATGATTCCTAGTTATTGAGAGAGGGAGGCGATATCGACACACGCCAAAGAAGGATAGAATTCACTCGCTTACGGAATCGATGCGATTCAGCTGCATTCTGACAAAAGCCCTATATAATAGCTGTCTAGATCTTCATATTTTTCATCTTGATAATATCTTGACAATGGTTTTCTCTTGAAATATATGGCCGTTGAATTCAATTATGGAGTGGACATGCAAAATTTAGACAGGTATATCGTAGAAAATATAGTACACCACTAGTCCACAAGTATTGGGAACACCCCGGTGGATAGTGCGTGCTGGAATATCCTAAATGATGATTCTATTTGATATATCTTACTATATAAAGTATTAGAACGTATTTGAGATCTTTATCATTCTTCTAGTACAGACTATACTTTGGTAAGTAGTGATACCGGAGTGCCCTGATAGCATACTTTAGCGTGTTCCAACTTAGGTACTCATGACCTCTTACTAAATGACAACAGCATTTATTATACATCTGGAACTCTTCTCATAGAAATATTATATTTTCTCCATACGACTCTCAGGACGTCTCCATATTAATTTAGTTGCTGTCACCTGGATGTTGTATTTGGTTTTGATGCCTTCTACAGTTGTTAACACTTCGTAGACAAGAACAAAGATTTTAAGCACGCTTTTGATATTTCTCCTTTATTTCTACTAGTAAGCACTCTGAATACCAAACCGTAACAAAATTAAGCATGCTCTGCCCATTCCTCCTCACTGCAATCATCGTCGTCATCGTAACCTTTCTCCCATCTCGGCACGCACTCGCTGCGTTTTTTGGGCCATACTACCTGTTCCCCTGTCAAGGACTCAATTTCCGATTTTACTGCATCAAATGGAATGAAATATGATATGTCTGCGTTCTTCGATGTGCCACAAAGTAAACCGACAACGAACGGTTTGCTGGCAAAAAGGTCGCAGTCCGGCACAGCCTCCTGGGATGGCATCATGATTTGATTATTGTAGGTATCGTACTTCCAGTTTGCAGCAGCAAGGATAAGCGAACCAGAATCGCCCGACTGCGTAAAGAATCCTACCGAGTTAAGGTGAGTGAGGGCCGCCACGGCGTCATCCTTCAGCCCGCTGGCGGGTTGTTTAGAAGGGAAAACTGCCCCGTTCCATGAAGACCTTTGGTTGTTATATCTCTCAGGAGTGATAATAGCCCACACAGATAGCTCCCGTGATGCTTTGACGCCATTCTTGACGAAAGGGAAGGTGTCAGCTTGGAATTTGCTTACAACTCCCATACTGTAGAAGCCCTCCCGGGAAATTTTCGCAACCACTTTGATGGAGTCTCCTAGTGAATCCACTTCCCAAGAGTTGTACGTTGTATACTCTGGTATAGAGGGCCTTCGATCGTTCTGTTTCAAGGAGATTTCTTGTGGCCTCTGCCCCTCTAAACAATCCATCTCTATCAATGCAAGGTCCATTATGAGTTTGGTCTGTGATGAGCCTATGGTGTAATCAGTATCACCAAGTCTTGCGTGCTCCACTGATCCAATATTTGGATATTGTTCGGCCGCGTTAAGGGCGTTTTTCAGGGATGCATTTTTCGGCAAGCTCTTTGCCAGCCGTTTTTCCAATCGTCGGCAGAAATTGGGGTTTGTATCTTTCTCTCCCTCGATCATGTAATTTAGATTTTGAATCTCTTTTTCAGACTTTTCGACTTTAGGACGCAACTCTGTTTTATCTCTCTGGCGGGTGTTTTCACATGGAGATTGGATCTTGATTCCTGCACCGGCTGCTTTGAAACTAGTCTCTTCACGTTCTATGATTCCGGCATCAGCAAATAGGATAAAACATTTTGGATGTTCAGAGCTTACCATCAAATACCACATGCGCGTTTGTAAGTCCATATGTTGTTCTTTCTTTTGTGTCTCTGGCCTCTGTAATAACATAGCCACCCATCGTTCCTGCTTCTAGACTGCCCTCGACGCCAACCTCACAGCCTAGTCTAGGAGGTCGGATATAATCTTCAAAAGAGAATTCATCTGTCCAGTCATCTCCAAAACAAAACAATGAGCTTGTTCGTTGTCGAATCTCAATACCAACATTACTAGGGAGTATCGAGCGCATTTCTTCTTCGAGAATATCCCATGCTTCATGCTCTGCATTTAGCGCATCAAAGAAAACGACCGTTGTGTGCTCATATGCACCTCTGCCTGTTGCACATCGGCCGACAGGGATCATAGCCTGATACATTGGAGGATGCTTTTCAAACAGCCCGACAATTTGCTTGTGATATCCATGTGCGTTGTCCCAATTTGAGTGGAAATATCGACTCTCGGTGACAGGAGGTGCGCAGATGTGAGTTGTTTTCTCGTATTCCCAGTCAAAAAGCTCAACGCCAATGTTTATCTTTCGCTCAACCACTGATTTCATTTCTGCATAAATATCGACCACCGCATTTGCCCACGCCGTACTGTAGCTGGTATCTTTGTCATAGGTGCAATCGACAATAACACGAAGTAGAGTAGAAGAGCTACCTGCTTGTGTTCGATACACCACTAAGGGGTCCCTGCCTTGGGCAATGTTGTAAGTTTCGAGAATCGCGGTTATGCGTGATTTCAGTTTCTCAAATTTGGCTTCGGTAATTGGATTCTCGTATTTGTGGATGATGGGCTCAGATCTTACTCCGGGACGAAGGAGGCGGGGGTAGCCTGCGCGAAAAGGCCAGCGAGTGTCGACATCTTCAAGTACGATTGTTTGGTGGTCCATGTTTGATTTCATAAGCCAGATCCTACATGCTGGGTTAGCTCTTGTCATAGGGCAGACACAAGCCATCTTGTTGGATAGTAATGCCAGAAAAAATAAAGTAAGCAAGGCATACAAGCATCACCAGGAACTAGGGAAGGCTTCAAGCATCAATATGTATTATATACTGCTGAAAAAAGCAAGTAACAATCATGGAATAACCACCAAGAAACAGATAGGTAACATGTGTGCCTGTCTATTCCGTCCTGGAAAATTGAAAACTAGACTGAGAAGGGCAAACAGGCATATAGAATCAAAGAAAAGTTTTAAACACAATGACTTACCTCAATTTAGTGTTGAATGAATTCAAATCTTGACCAAGGATGCCAGATGTGAGGCCACGAAAGATAATGGGGACCTAGAATGTTACTTTTGTCATCCCAGGCTTCTTTATCGTGGACAAAGACCAGATTTTCACACCGGGATCAAAGACAGATCAGATTGATTGACTCTTTATTGCCTTTTTTCCATGAAATATGAGGAAATGCTAATCTTGAGGAATAGTCTTGGCTGCTCAAATCTGACCATGAGCAATAGTATTATATGATGTGCATGGCCTGAGCGGTGCCTGATATGACACCGCCGTGGCTACAAGCGATATCCCCCATGCTCACGGGAATTCCCGTCAAAAATACCATCAAACATAGATACAGCATGATGCATGGAAGAACTCCGAGGGTGTAAGCACTTCTGTCCCCCCACTGTAGGTAAAGGTCAGGAGTGTTTTATCAATAACTGGTCAACTCGCTTTGTATAACTATCCATTGCAGGTGTTGCGCAGCCTACCTAGGTACGCAAGCTGTCGAAATTTTTCTGCGCACGGCCCAGCTTGGTGTCTATACTTCTAGATAGCGATATGAAAGTGCTGTCAATTTAAGCTTGTTTCTATTTTGGTACAAGTTTTGGATAGAAGTCGCGGAACATTCGACGTGGTTGCTCGTTTTGGACCCCAACACGCGGGATTGCGCATGACGTCAGATGCGTACGTACTTAGTTACAGTGACACGTGGTTCAATGTAAAGGTATCAATTCTGATAATTATTCAAGAACAATTTTGTCATGTACAAGGGGTAGATAAACTATGATGGTATCACATAATGACTAGTCAAACAGAAAGGAGAGGCTATGATCTGTAGCCAAGTTTGGATGTTGTCAAATCACAATTGGCATGGGTGAATGAGCTGCCGACAAGAAATAGGAAAAGAAGATTAGGAGGAAGAGGTCGTAAATTATAGCAATCCAGCGACAGCGACAGCGGCGGCGGCTGCCACGCCACCAACATTCATTCCAATATTGCCCGATGGGAGAGGAGCGGCAGCGCCGGTGGGGGTTGAAGTAGCCGAAGGGTTGTTCAACTTGTCGACACCGGCAGTGACCAGGAGTTGGTCGTAGTAAATCTCGCTGGAGGAGAAGGTTTCTGTAGCTGTGGTTGTGGTCTTGGAGCTCTCACCGTCGTATTCGGCGGAAACAATGCCTGTAACTGTGCAAGTGGCAGCCTCTGTGCTGGACACAATATTGCAGACCTGGCTGATTTCTACAGAGACAGTCGCGCCGCTTTCATCGTACTTGGTGGCATAGGCGGCGGCCCATGTGGAGGGGCCTTCGGTCAGGGTTATTGTGCCGTCTGAACCGCATACTGCGGTGTCGGTGCATACAATGTGAAGGGTGGTGGCGTATGGATCGACGCCGACAATGCTAGCGGCGGCACCGTCCAGGCCCAGGGTCGTTGGTCCGGCTTCGAAGATGGGGATGTAGGTGCCGCTTCCAGAAGCAGACAGACTGGCACTGGTGGTGATGGTGCTGCTTGCTGGGGCCGTGGAGCTGCTGTTTGACTCGGCGGCGGCGGTGGTGGCAGCGGTCGTGGAAGCGGTAGTGGTTTGGCCTGCCACAGTCATGGCTAGGAAAAGGGTAGAAGCTGCTGCGAGAGTGCTGGAAGGCATGATGGCTGTTGTTTGATGATTGAAATAGTATAGTTTGGCTGCTCACGAGCGTTTTCTTTTCTTTTTGTGATATTGTGATATTTGAGAGGATTCTGCCATGCTGACCTGGGGTGAGAGGCAATCTTAAATAGCGCGAGTTGCATGGAGTCCAAAGTCAAACGTGCTAAAGAAATTAGGGAAGCTCACTAGTGCATGTTGGATGTCGGACATCTTGGAACAGGGCCCCCCCCCCCCCGTCCACACTTTAAAGTTCTCGGGAAGTGCCTCTGGCCAATCACAGCCCCCAGAAATATGCACTATCCCGTTCCTAACGTGCGGCTGAGCCCTGCAGCCTTTCTATTGGTGAGACTTTGAATCTTGGCGGGTCCATCCTAAATTTAGCAGCAGCACAGCCAATGGCAGCGAGAGCTCTGAGCCTCCTCTGCACGCCAGATCTAGGGATTTTTGACTCCCTTGAAAACGCCTCCTGCTTGTTCCGGAATAGCTCAACAAAAAACTACAATAAGGTTAGCAATAGCCACAAGCCTAGTCTATCTCGTATAATTCATATAAGCCCTCAAATATGCACATAAGTGAGATGTTAATGACTACATTTAGTGCCTCACTTTTCAGCTGCCGAGCACGTATGCATTCACGTATTCCTTTCATGCATATTTACAAGGATATTATGACCAGTCTTTGCATTTGAGCAGCCGACTAGCCGTACTAAATTCGTTCGGGCCGTGTCGGGCCCAAAAAAAACCCCTAATACCACCCAAGACGGATGGGTCCGCTCCAGTTTCCAAGACTCCAAGAGGCTCTAAAGGCTTGTCCTTCGTACATTTTCTTCCCTTTTCAGTCCTTTCAATTTTCAGGGGACCTTGGCGGCAAGAAATGATGATGACTGCCCAGAATTAGTGCATTGGCACAACACATAGAAACACGAAGTGAGAAGCATCTGACATCTGTGTTCCGCAGCCTCATGGTCCTCGCCCACTCGCAACCTCAGAGAACGGATTAAACATCCTATCTTGGACTCCATACCAAGGCTTGACTCATCAACGCTATCCACCCGCATTTTGTGCTACAATCTCACTAGCAACAAATCGAATCACATTGTCCTCGTACAGAGCACATAGGCATAGGGAGCCGCGCCCAGCAAAGGCAGCCCACTGATAGAATCTTTATGGTCTCAAAGTCCTTAACCCCTTTGAATATACGTCACGTCTCAGAAATATTCCTCGAGATAACTTTTGTCGGACGTATTGTACGCGCCTAGCTATGCATAAGGATTCTGGCTCAGCCATGTTCCAGCCACGCTCTTGGCGCCGAACGTGATGCTGGATGGAAATGATCTACAAACAGAATAGCTTTCAAGGCTGTGGCCCAACTAGGAGAAGCTCGATTGTAATCTCATGAGGCATAATTGTGGTAGCCAAGGGGCTGACGTCAGAACTGGTAGGGCATGATTTGGCTCACGGCTGAATACTTAAGCGCTGAGACCCTCGCCAGGTGCCAAGCGACGATCAAGGATTGCGAGGGAAGTTAATGGTGTACAAGTGGCAGGCGGTCGTTGATAGTCACAACTTTGTAAGACTTGGTATGGTTGGCGCACGAGGATGGTATAAAATCTGCTATAGTTACACCTCTAATTAGGAGGTCTCTCTCCGGGATGAGGCCCGGAGAGTCAAACTCAAAAAAAAATCTTCGAAAACGGCTTGTGCACTCAAGTCAGATATAAGTTTTTTGTTGACTTTCAGCTAAGGTCTGCAGCACATAGACGCGAGTCAGGATAGTACTATCCTATTGCATAGACTATCATTACTATGACTAAAGCTGAAAATAAGAAGAAAAACTCCAAGACTCAAGATGAGACCACTGAATCGGCAATGATCCGCGTGAAGGGTGGGGAAGCGGGGAGGAATACGGGGAAGGGACTCCCGGGGAGATTACATATGTAGTACTCCACGAGCATACAACAAAGTTAAAATGAACGTAGCGAAGCCCTGGCCTATTCAGATCATCTGAATTGATATATGGTAGCGGGTAATGTGTTAAATTATTACCATTTGACGGCATTGCTGGGTAAAGAAAACCCCCGCCAGAGCATTTGAGAAGTTGATAAGACCCTTCATTTGACAGTCCTGGAACTAGCGCTAGGTAATCAACTAGATTTGCTCAATGCATCATACGCCTACATACATTGCATGGTCATGTCATCAGGCTGCCCTTACTCTTCATCCCGGCCCAATCGTTCCCTTTCTCTCTTCGCCTTCTGAATATCCAACGACATCTTCACCGGCCTTACTCCAGGAGTCTCAAACACGGCATCAATCTCTTCCAATGACAGGCCAAATGTCTCTGGGAAAATAAAGTACGCCAGGACCAACTGCACGGTATTGTAGACAATGTAAACCACCCATATCTTATACCCGAGTTTGTTAATGCCGACGCCAATGCCGTATGTCTGCACGGCACCTGCTGCACCTTGGATGATCCCGTACAGTCCCATACCTTTGGCCCGGAGTGTCAGCGCGAGGATCTCGACGGGATATAGATTGTGCATTGTAGCAATAAGCAGCGCCGAGAAAGCTTGATAAAGGAAGATCCAGAGAATGGTGAGTGCCGCAGTCGCATGGGAGCCTGACAGTGAGTATTGCCACGAGGTGATGGTTGCGGCAGTCTGGAAGATAACCATGGTAGCCAAACCCGAGAAGATTAGCGTTCGTCTCTTGACTTTGTCGACCAGTAAGGAGCCTAGTGCTGTGAACACGAAATAAACTGCGGTTGTGCCGAGTGTGATACCAAGTTGCGGGATTTGTCCGTCGATGCCGACTGTCTCTAGGGCAGGGGTCATCTGGAGTGCAAAAGATTGTTAGCTGAGATGTTGACTGGAAGGTTGGAGACGGGGGTATACTAACATAGTAGGTGATAATGCCTCCGCCATTCCACTGCTGGAAACAAGAGTATAGAGCCAAGACAAGAAGCCTATAACGAACAGTCTTGGTGAAGAACACGCGGTAATCCCAGAAGCTGCGGAAACCGGCTCGGTCGTTCTCCAACGACTCCTCCATTTGAGTGATGACGATATCGACAATGGGCTCGTTGATGTCACCGCTCGTCGTGTGGTACTTAGCGACAACCTGCTTTGCCTTTTCGCGCTGGCCGCGAAGGATGTAGAAGCGGGGCGTTTCAGGAGTGAGAAAGAAGATGGTTAGGCAGACGATGAGGGGGAACAAAGCTTCAAGGAGGAACGGTATGCGCCAGCCCCAATTGTTTTTTATCTTTGCCAGACCAAGCATGACCCCGTACATAGCCAGGCTTCCAACCTGGAAACATGCACCGAATATACCGACCAGTCGGCCACGAAGGTGTACCGGTGCTATCTCACCCATATACTGAGAGCTCGACATCATGGCTGATCCAAAGCCGAGAATAAATCGCCCAGCCATTAACACAGATGTATTAGGAGCACAGCCCTGTATAATTGCGGCCACAATCATAATCAAGTTCCCAATGAAATTGATCCCGCGACGACCAATGATATCCCCCAAAGCAAGGAAGGGAGCTCCGGCGATAGTCCCGACTGACATCAACGCGGTGATGGTGCCCACCGTTCCTCCGGATGTGCCAAATCCGAAGTAGCTATGAAGCGCTGGGAATGAGTTTATGCCGCCAATAACTCCCCAGTCGATACCGTAGCCGGCCATGTTACAGCCCTGGACGAACATGATTAGGCACAGTCGGAACCCAGTCTTTGATCGAAAGTTCAGGGCCTCTTGTGATATGCGCCAGACATCTTCTTCCGTCAGTCGTGCGAGGACTACTTCTTCGACATGCGCCGCGCCGCCTTTGTCTAATAGATCGCGGTCGGCAACCTGAGAGATGGATTGGGGTGGCTCTGCCATCTCGACACTATTTACTTGCTGGTGTTCAACAAGATAGCAGATGGCGATGGTATTTGTTATTGAGAAGGGCCACTGCCAATGCGTGATGGAAGATAGCACAGGGTTTATCTCCTGTTAAAACCCTTGCATTTTATCTTCCAAGAATCCTCGGCTGGCCTTAAGTACTAGCGAGACTCATGCAAGGCAGGACACAAACACGGGATGCCTCGTGTTACACAAGCGTGGTGGCTTCATGCGGGGAACAGTCGAGACCTCATTATTTTGCCATTTGCCTCCATGGGGAAGTCTGTTTTCCGCGTCTCGCTTAGGTTCTGGTCGTAGATTCATGGTCTAAGTTTCTTTTTAAAGACGCCTTTTATTGTCGATATAGGCTAATTGTGATTGATCCATATGCTTCGTCCATTGCGCCAAGATGGCTGCAGCGGCCGAAGAGCTTCCCCCGCATTAAAAGAAGGAATTTTGCTGTGGAGTGGCCGGGGGTTGATCTTTTCTCTGTTTCTGCATATCTCAACCATTCGATTTCATTGGATGTTTATATCGACAGGGATGACCTGGCTGTCGCGGAATGTCGCCCGCGATCTGCAGCCATGATTCGATCAGCTGACATAGAAATCCCATCAATCAGAAGAAACGTACTCGAAGTCGGCTATTTATTACTTTGCATTGCTATGGCTTTTCACTTTCTAATCGGCGGTAACACATGTCCAATTTCCAGGTAAAGTAAAATGGCAAGTAAGCTTTGGTATAGCCAGCCGGCGAATAGCTGGGATGAAGCCCTTCCTATTGGCAACGGCCGGTTGGGGGCCATGGTCTATGGACGTACTAGCACGGAACTGCTAGCATTGAACGAAGACAGTGTATGGTATGGAGGACCTCAGAAACGCACCCCAAATCCCTCGGGCAAGGACCTGGCATTGCTTCGAGACTTCATCCGAAATGAGAATCACGTCGAGGCCGAGAAGCTAGTACGCAAAAGCTTTTTTACTTCTCCGGCCAGTCAACGCCATTATGAACCGCTGGGAACTGTATTCATCGACTTCAATCATGATAGCAAGGGCAAAATCCTTAATTATCAAAGATCACTGGATGTCGAAAGGAGTCTGTGCCATGTTGAATATGAGTATGATGGGATTAGGGTCGAAAGAGACTTGATTGCATCATACCCAGACTCGGTTTTGGCAATACATATAAAAACATCAGCACCAATCGAATTTGGCGTCCGGCTAACGCGAGTCAATGCACCTGAATATGCCACGGATGAATTCCTGGACGATGTCAATGCTCGAGACAATTCCTTAACTATGCACGTCACACCTGGCGGTAAGAACAGTAATCGAGCCTGCTGTATAGTCTCAGCAAAATGTATAGACAAGGGAGGAATTGTTACAGCTCACTCAAACAACAGCCTTCTTGTTCGTGGTCAAGATATTCTATTAATAATTGCTGCACAGACCAAGTACCGTTGCGACGATATCGACAGTGCTGCCGTCCAAGATTCTCGTACTGCTCTAGAGAAGCCATGGGAGGAGCTACTTACTCGGCACTTTCAAGATTATACTGCACTGTATAACCGTATGTCTCTTCGTTTGGGAAAAGTTGCCGTCCTTCAAGAGCTCGAGGAAATCCCGACAGACGTGCGATTGAAAGAATCCCGAGATCTTGGCCTGATAAACTTGTATCACAACTATAGTCGCTATTTGCTGATATCATGTAGTCGAAATGGACACAAAGCTCTCCCAGCAAACCTGCAAGGGATTTGGAATCCGTCCTTTACACCTGCCTGGGGTAGTAAATTTACCATTAACATCAACTTGCAAATGAACTATTGGCCAGTTGATGTGTGCAATTTATCTGAGTGCAGCGAACCATTGTTCGCGCTTTTGCAGCGTGTAGCTGAAAATGGCAAACACACTGCGCAGTCTATGTATAACTGTCGAGGATGGACTGCACATAACAACACTGATATCTGGGCAGATACAGACCCTGCAGACCGATGGATGCCTGGCACGCTTTGGCCTCTAGGAGGTGCATGGCTCTGTTTTCATATCTGGGAGCACTTTGATTTTACACAAGACAAGGAGCTTTTGAATAACATGTTCCCAGTTCTCCGAGGCTGTGTCGAGTTTTTGTTGGACTTTTTGATTGAGAGTGCCGATGCCAAATATCTCGTCACAAACCCATCCCTGTCTCCGGAAAACACATTCTATGCTTTTAACAGAGGGGCCAAAGGGGTTTTATGTGAGGCATCCACGATCGACATTCAAATCATTCAATCTGTATTCTCTGCTTATCTCGAGTCCATTGATGGGCTCGGCTTGGATCATGATTCTTCTCTGTTCACCAAAGTCAAGGAAGCCAAAGCTCGCCTGCCCCCAATGCAGATTGGATCTTTCGGCCAACTGCAAGAATGGATGCACGACTACGAAGAGTTCGAGCCGGGACACAGGCACACCTCCCATCTCTGGGGTCTATATCCCGGTTCATTAATCACTCCTACCCAGACACCGGATCTAGCCAAAGCCGCCTCAGTGGTCCTCCAACGCAGAGCCGCTCATGGAGGTGGCCATACAGGCTGGAGTCGCGCTTGGCTAATCAATCTGCACGCGCGTTTACTCGAGGCCGACGAGTGCGAAGAGCATTTAGATTTGCTCCTGCAGAAATCGACTCTTCCAAACTTATTGGATACTCATCCGCCCTTTCAAATAGATGGGAATTTTGGCGCGGGTGCCGGCATCATAGAAATGATTATCCAGTCGCATGAGGAAGGCATTATTCGTTTGTTACCGGCTTGTCCTAAGTCCTGGAGTGAAGGTGCTGTTCGTGGAGTGCGTGCGCGTGGAGGCTTCGAGGTAGATTTTGAGTGGATAAATGGGCAGGTTGTGAGTGAGGTTGTAGTCCGTTCTATTTCTGATCGTGGGTCTGTGATTTACTTTCCAAATAATGGCCCTAAAGTCGCATTTCGAGGCAAAGGAGAGCATCGCATTGTGCCTAGTTAGGGCACAAGCCGCACCTATCCATGGATAATACCTGAAATCCCATGACAACGCATACCCTTTTCATTCAAGCTGACTAGTTTCTCATGGGTAAAATTGGATCTCGTGCCTAAATACACGTTGTTGTAGATTGCAGGTATTAGCTTATATTTCACAAATTATAGATCTAAATCGACCACCTAGACGTGTTAATTCTTCTGCAACCAAGTATTCGACTGCACGAGGAAGCGACGTCAAGCATGGATGCAATTGCCAGGTGTATTTTTGGGTAGATTCGGTACCATGTATCTCTAATTTAGCTGCATAGGCAAAGTTGCCAAGGACCTTTTTTCCAGCAATCAGAAACAACGCCAGTCATTTCTACCCCGCAGGTGAGTTACACAAGTGCCTAGGCATTTATACCTGGACAAAATGATGATAAAAAGTAATTTAGCCATGAGGGGATTATATGAGGGGTATATCATACATTCTATTACTTCTCACAAAGTAAGAACACTAACCTGGAAACATATACAACAACTGACACTGTCATGGACGACGACAGCCTAAAGGATCTAGAGGGCAGTTTGCGCCATGACTTTTTCCATGGCTACGCCACTGCTGCAACGCAGGTGGAAGGTGCATGGAATCGTGACGGTAAAGGCCCTACAATCTGGGATACATTCGCACATACTCCGGGCAAAGTCAAAGACAAGAGCACGCCCGACGATGCAGTACTCGCATACGATTTGTACAAGGAGGATGTCGCGTTGATGAAGTCATACGGAGTCAATGCCTACCGCTTTTCTTTATCCTGGGCAAGAATCATCCCCCTTGGCGGCAAAGACGATCCCGTGAACGAGAAGGGAATCGAGTTTTATTCCAACTTTGTTGACGAGCTTCTTGCAAACAACATAACCCCATTCGTCACACTATTCCACTGGGATGTGCCCCAGGCAATCGAAGACCGCTACGGCGGCATGCTCAACCAGGAAGCTTATATCCCGGATTTTGTGCGATATGCAACAGTGTGTTTTGAACGGCTTGGAGACCGTGTTAAGCACTGGATTACATACAATGAGCCTGGAGTATATGCACTTGCTGGGTACGCCGCGGGAGTTCATGCACCGGCACGCTCGTCCTTTAGAGATATAAATGACGTAGGCGACTCCTCAACCGAGCCATTCATAGTCGGGCACACGCAGCTCGTATCTCACGGGCATGCTGCGAAAGTCTATCGGGAAAAATTCCAGCCTATTCAAAAGGGCCAGGTTGGTATCACGCTGCACGGAAACTGGTCTGAGCCATGGGATGAGGATGACCCCCTGGACCAGGAAGCTGCCGAACGCGCACGAGAATTCGAAATTGCCTGGTACGCAGATCCAGTTCATAAAACTGGAGATTACCCGGCGTCAATGCGAGACCAGCTGGGTGATCGCCTACCTCGATTCACCGAAGAAGAGTCTGCTCTGGTCCTGGGAAGCTCTGATTTCTACGGAATGAATAGCTACACTTCATTCTTTGTTCGACACAAGACTACTCCACCAGACATCAACGACCATAAAGGAAACATCGACCAGTTCGACGAGAATAAACAAGGCGTCCCTCGTGGACCGGAGAGCGATACTTACTGGCTTCGGACATCCCCATGGGGCTTTCGGAAATTACTCAACTGGATTTGGGCACGATACCACAAGCCAATTTATATCACCGAGAATGGCACGACAGCCAAGGGAGAAAATGACATCAAACCTTCTAGCGGTACTACCATAGATGATCAGTTTAGAATTGACTTTTTCAGGGGTTATGTCGGAGGGATTGCTCGTGCGGTTAAGGAAGATGGCGTCGACATACGGTCGTATTTTGCATGGACATTCACTGACAACTGGGGTAAGTTAGCTATACAATGATCATTCACCAACACTGTGACTATACACTGACGACCAAATTTCTAACACTTTTACAGAATGGGCTGCAGGATATACTGATCGATTTGGGGTCACATTCATTGACTTTGAGTCGCCGACCAAGACTCGGTATCCGAAGCAGTCAGCATATTACCTGCGAAGCCTGTTTGAGCATCTAGTGGCAAAGTGAGTCATAGAGAGATGGATGCCTTGTCAACATGTCTTTAGTTAGCTGGATGAGAGGGTTTTCCTCGTGCCACTTCTGGGTGCCTATCTCTGAGACAGAGTCAAAGCCCTAATTGACTTCAATGGGCGTTGCGGTATTAAACATTTGCCACATTCTTTAGAAGAAATGATATATGAGTTATTGTGTCTGTCAAAAATAGAGAATGGAATAAGATTGTTATTGTCTCTATTGGGTTCTCCGCACGAAGGTTAGGTTTTGAAACCCGACCTTTAATGGCGGTCGAAAATAATTGCCTAATTAGGAAGTATCGCTCAACATAGGGCTCCGGGCATTCTGGGTGGGTCCAAATATCACCTATCACCTTGTTATTGTTATTTCTGTTTCCTGCCAAACCTTTTGACATGGAAACTTCTAGTCTTTCTGCCTTGGTTATTTGCCCCCTACGTTATGCGTCTTCCTATTCAGTTTCGTCATTATCGACAGAGCGGCAGTTCTTTGTCCAGTGTGTCCTCATTCAGCTTACTCAAAGCAACAATCCGTGCCGACTTACTCAAAAGGCGTTTATGTCGCTATTGTTATTGATTTAATTTATGATGTATCAAAAGAAACATTCCAAGGCTCTGGCCCAGTACAAAAAATGGCTCGATTATTGACAGTAACGTCATCTATTGTGATGCCTTCTTTGAAGAGAACCTGAATCGTTTTTGGCACTTCATAGGCGCTATGAATGGAACTATGTGCCTTCCAATAATAAGCTATATTGTCATCCATGATGAATTTCAAAGCATTTAACGTGCCCACACGTTGGGCATGGGACTGCGCCTGATGTTGGTGACCATTCTGGGTTCCGACAACCATATGGATTCATTCTCTTCACGTCTTGACGTACGAAATATTTGTGCGGATATAGCCGCTAGAAAGGTATATAAGCAGCATCAAGCTCCCTGCTTGACTCTTGTTTTAATTTTCAAAACAATAACGCTCACATCAAACATCTCTAGCTCCCAGCACTTCAAGCAAACTTTACCAAATATCTCGCAAACTTTCAAGCCAAACCTCCTCTCCCAACGTTTATTCCTCTTACGAAAAAAGGACTTTTCGAAAACTTCGTTCAATATGTCAAACAAAATGGCTCCACAGGATGCTGCTCGCATTCAGTCTAGTCAGGTACCCATCCCAGTCCATGCTCAATCCTTAGTTACATCCCGTGCTAAGATCTTTATAGGCTAAGAATGGCGGTGACATGTCCTCCAAGGGCTTTCCATCCCGCGCTCAGGCAGCAGCTGCCCATAATACCAATGCTGGAGAGTCTACCGGCTCCGGTAACAACAGCTCGGGCTCCAAGAACAACTCATCCGCCCGCTCTGGTGGTCAAAAGTGACCTCGAAACGATCTCTCATATCTGACTGGATTCGATCGTCTTTTAGTCATTCGATATGCATCATTCCTTTCTTTAAGTGGTGGATGGAGAAGGAGATTTTGAATGTTCCGACAATAATTCTGAAAATTCCAAAGAAAATTGCATCTACTTTTTCGGTGGGACAGCGGTAGTTAGACGTGAAGAAATTTTATTATCATTCGATATCTATAGGTCTTGTAATTAAGTATGACTTCTCTCTTTAGATGTTCTCACTTGGCCATATACAGCCTACATGTTTCGAGTAGGTAAACAAGAGACGACCGATCTGCTGATAAAGTAACATTCCTTTCGTTTATTATAGTAGGACGCAGCCGAGAACCGGCTTATCTGACTAGACATTCTTCTCACTCCTCTCTTTTGTGCCTCTCCACGATATATATACACATACAATGACCTCGGGAGCCCCTCAACAAAAAAAAAAAACAAAGACGCAAACTCTCAAATCTCTATGATTGGCCCTTCATAGACGTTCTTCGCTCGTACAACGTAATACACCACACTCAAAAACATGACTCCCACCGTGCCCACGGCGCTGTAATTCATCGTCGATACTGTAACTTGGTCCGTGGGCGGCCAGAAACTGAAAAATACAGTAATAAGCATGTATATTATGGAAAATATATTTACCACAATCCCAAACACGCCCTTCAGGTGAAAGGGTCCCCAGACGAGTTTTGCACCAGCCGTGTTGACGATTTGGGTATCCTCCTCCGACAAGCCGTCAGAGTCGATGCGGTTTCGATGGTCTGCCATTTCGAGAATTCCACCGGTGCATCGTCGATACAGCAGTAAAATGCAACATACCATATACGACAAATACAGGCCCGAAGTAGACATAGATGTCAAATCGTTAAAGGCGGTTGGCGAACCGAGTGGAATCAGTCCTAACAGAGCAGAAACTACCGCAGTGAAGAACACGGCATTTACAGGTATATTGGTCCGTTTCGAGATTTTGCTCCAGTGGCGCCAGCCTGGGATGCCACGATCTCTTGAAAAGGCCCAGAATTGACGGGATGCTGTTGCTAACATGCCGACTGTGGCACATATGGCCATAACCACGATTATGGAGGACATGGCGGCAGCACCGGCAGTTGAACCTACACCTTGTTGAAAGATTTCAATGAAAGGATATCCAGTTGGTGAATCAATTGCGTTATCCACGTTTCCAATACAGAACAAGGTGGCGATTAGCATGGCAAATCCTAGGGTGCCATTGATGGTGATGCTGAACATGAGAGAGATTGGGATGACTTTTTGGGCGTCGTGTACTTCTTCAGCCATCTATATACATTATCGTTTGTGTTAGCTTTGAAATATTACATCACATTTCTCTCTGTCTGTGTGTCGGCTCATTTGTGCCGGATCAAGGGGGGCTCTTACGTGAACTGCAGCATCACCACCAGCAAATGCAAAGACAGCCCCAATCAGGCCGACAAAGAAGGAAAGGCCCTGTGTTGGAAAATCACCGTCATTTACCCATGTCGCAAATACGTCTTTGGCGGACCCGTGATCGGACAAGTAAGTCAATGGAATGAGGACGGCAAAGAAGCCGACAATATGTAGCACGAGAATGAGACCCTCGAATTTGGGTAACAAAGACCCGCCGATGATATTAATGGCCAAACAGAAAACCAAAACTGCCCAATACAGCATAGTCGCATGCCATGCGTGTGGTACATAGCTCGGCTGTGTCAGGATGATCAAGCCTTGGATAATCGTGCCAGTCAGATAGCAAGCTGTCGCAAAAGTGGCTTGCCAACCGACCACAGTAAGCCAACCTAGGAGACTTATTATCAGCTTCTAGATCCACGAGTAGTGGCAGGTGGAAAATTCTCTCTGTGTGTACCTGTAACATAGCTTGAGAACTTCATGACTTTGCGAGAAGCAAGCATAGAACACCAATGGTACTGTCCACCAGATGTCGGGGCCCTTTTCCAAGTTAGCATGCTTTCAACATTTCTTCTTGACTTCCTCTTTTCGAAAGCAGATAAAGCGTATCGCTCACATTGACACCATTTCCGACAGCATGGCAAATGTGGTTGCTAGCCCGGCCCACACGAATAAGAAGCCATACACTGCACCTGCAGGTCCTCCACTGTCAGATTGATGTCTGTTAGCGACCATTGGCGAAATCATCTTCTTCTCCATTCATCAATAACATTTGTAGATCTCTCTATGTTCAACGGTGAAAGGGGTGGCATATTACTTTTCCAATGCTTCTAGGAAAGTTCTTGAGCAAGAGATGGTTAGCTTAGAATGGCACAGAGCAGAAGAGAAAGTGCCTACGTGAAGTAACCTTCCCAAGTAATTAGGATCGATGTGCTGAAGCCAAGGACAGCTAAAAAGCCGAAGTTGCGCTACAAAGTATTCGAAATTAGCAGTGTATCTTTCGAAGAAAATTCTTTTGCTGCTGTTGCTGCGATTCAACTCACCTTCAACACACCCTTCTTGCCCAAACGCGCCAGATTTGCTTCATCCCTCTGTTCTCTGTTTGAGGAGCCTCTGAGTTCCCTGGCGACGGGACTGTCGGCGAGTTTGTTCATTTGTACTGCCTCCATAGCTGTATGGTTTGGCAACACCAGGCAGTTCAATACAAGTGTCAGTGGAACACAGTGTAGAAATGTGACTATGCAGTAGAAAAAAGAAAAGAAAAGAAAATATTCAAACAAAGATGATAGGCGCAGATTTGAAAACTGCCTGGGTAGGGAGCTTTTACCGTATAGCCCGACGGATTGTAGCAGCACGTGTTTGTCTCAGGAGAATATTTGACTTTTCCTCGGAGTGCAGATAAGATTCATTAAAAAAACGTCCGGAATCAGGGAAGGATTCCGAGCTTCTAGAATTGACAATTATCGCCACGTTCAGGGTAACACAGGGATTGATGCCCCCCGCCTACAATCCGATGCCTTGACTGGACCCCTGCTCAATTCGGATAGGACCGACTATGCACTAATGTATGATTATGGATGCACTCGTGTCCAGACTTGAAATTAGGGCGAATCAAATAAATAACACACCCAGCACTGCAGCGTGGGTTGCACCGAGCTGTGGAGTCGACAAACGGCATGCTAATTTCACGAGAGAAGTGCTCTAGGGATGCTTTTTCCGGCTAGCAAAAATCAACGGATGCAAGTATGAGGCCACCCTTGCTTACACGGAGCCACATCCCTGCTATCTACGCTCCGTTAGTACGTACCAATATAATATCAATACGTATTTCGGCTGATCTCCCGCTGGAACTTTGTTTTGGATTTAGTAGTTTCCATATTTCTTTTTTCTCCACATACAGATAGTTTGTTTTTCCTGGTTGCCACTACCTACCAACATGGCACGGAGATAGGTACGTAAGTAGCATAATACATGCAGGGTGTTGATCCCTCCATGCCATGGAACATAACTCCGCCACGTCGTTAGCTTAAATCGCGCAAATATTCGTGGAGTGATAAATGGAAGAAATACGTACCATAACTTGGGTTTATTTAAGTGCAATGTGTTTTCAGCGGGAAACCCCGGTATGCCTGTCTACTGCTAGTCCTTAGGTGCAGATACTACTCCGTACTCCGTCCCGCATATATGCATAGGAATCCCTGAGAAGGATGCGAATTAGTTTGGTAACAAATGTGGCACAGGAGAAGGCCAAAGCGTGAAATAACAATTAATCCATTTGGCCTGTGGGTCAATAAATTCATACTATATTTTGGTCTGTTACATCGTCTACAGAATGAAGACCCTGAAGACCCTGAGGACGCTATGATAGCGAGAAGTTTTGTTCAGTAGCGACATTAGGGCTTGGCTGTTCCCAGGTTGGCAACCAGCCGCTGTGTATTGATTCTACGAAATTGTAGTTAATAGCAAGAATCTAAAATTTTTCATGCTGCAATCATATGGCAATAAGAAAAAGACTCGTTATAACCAGTAACTAACAGAACAATAATATCGTATATCAAGGACTATCTTCTTGTTCGTCAGCGTCTTCCGCAGTCACCGCCCAAGTCCTCGTTTCGCGTATAATGTGCGACTGACTTGTCTGACTTGCCCCGTCCCAGTCCGGCGAATCAACCGGGTTTGCAGTTACAACTGTCTCGACGTAAGGGCCATGGTTGCTGCGTGCAGGGTCCTTTCCGCGCGAAGTCAAATTGCGCAAGTTGATAGAGGCAAGTTTCGACACTGAATTCGAGCCACCGCTGCTGTGATGGCCGTAATTAGGGTATTTTTGGGAGTGTCCGCGCGAAGTAGTCATCAAGCCATCTAGTCGCATTCCCGAGGACTGGAGGCTGTCGAGGAAGGGCTTAAATTGGGCTGAGCAGGCAGTAATGATGCTTAAACAGAGGATGACTTGGTTCACGATGTAGACTGCCCACGTTGCGTATGTGACATCTGGGTCATCGAAGGAGCGGTTGAGGAGGTCGGTTTCTGCTATTACTGCGGCAACGACTCTGTTCGTATAAATAGAGGATTAGCCATGTACTTGTGTATGGTTTCAATCTCGTCTGTTTGGACATACAGCACCCGAAGTCCGAAAACACTGGCAATTCCGATCTTCCGGCCAATCCCCGTATGAATCCGCGCAATTATTGAAAATGTGTAGCCTACAATGGCCATTTCAGTGACGATATTCGATATGGAGAAGAAGTTTTCCCATGCTTTCTGAGGATAGGTCAGTTTTTCCTTCTCCGCTGTCTACAAAAGAAAAGAAAATTGAGCTAGTAATGAGGGCGCACACTTACTATGTCGTAGCATTTCCCCTCCAAATAATTCCACGTGGGCAGAGGTTGGCATTGAAAGGCCACAGTTATAAGACTCCCAACACCCCATGTCGATAAAGCAATCAGTAAGTAACGAGCAATTTTAACATCAAGCGGGTTTGCTGTGATGCTCTTGACGAACATGACAAATGAAATTTTGGAGCAAGCGAGACTCGCAATGCTTATCATTTGCTGAGCATACTGGCTCTTCATTATCGTAATCAATTGAGCGTCGTTTAATGTGTCTTGATGAAAGCCATAACCGTGTTCGGTGGCGATGGATAGAGCTATTCCTTGCGCTATATAGAAGACCTGGAGTGGGAGCATTACTCGATTGTTAGTTCCCCATTTTTTAGAGCATAAACTGCGAAGCAACTGACAGTAGATACGATAATCATATAATCATCTTTGGTGAGTCTGCGGAATATCCATATCTTCGTTCCCAGTCGTGTCAGAACACCCAGAGTTGCAATCACCAGAAGAAACCAGCATGCTACGTTTATCGCAGGCGTCTTGGTATCTTCTGTGAACCGAGTCATTCTTTTTAAACCCTTTTCCGAGCTCGTACCAGCTCTGATTCTGGTCGGGGGGTGTAATAAGAAGCAACAGGTTCGAAGAGGTTATATCACACTTCAAAAAGCCATCTCAGAAAGGCACTAAGCAATGAAGTGATATTGCCACTGATGAGCGTTCTTCTGATTTCTAGTGGATTATAATCCTTCGCACAATCTAGACCTAGGTCAGCTAGTCCGACGTACGGAGTTCGCCCCAGGCAGCTGAAAATTGATATCTAGTCCAACGAGCATTTAGCCCGTGATACCTAAAACCTATGCATAGACAAAGCCCAATCAAGAAGCAAATGACTGACTATTCACATCTCCTCACTTTCTTTTCTTTTTCTTTGCATTTTCCTCCCAGCCCCATAAGTCCTAGCTTTTTTATCCCAGTCCTCATTCATCCAGGGACCATTACCCTGGTTGGCATTCCGGTCGGACCCGGTCCTATGTGGCCTAGGCAGAACATTCTCTCACATCTCGTGTCTCGAGTCTCACTCAAAAGCCAAGGCTAAGAATTCTAAATGCTAGGTGATTTTAAAATTCATCAAGATTTAACCCCCGGAATGAAGAACTGATAGGTCTATATCTATGTAGGTATCAAACCTCACGTAATACTGTGAAACTTCAACCTTCTAGCTTGGTCACCTGGGCATCTAACCAGGGCATCTAACCTGGACATCATGGCCGCCAAGGCCAATGTGACCTAGGTACAGTTATACAGCATGCTCCATGTAAGTCCATTCCGTATTTTTGATGGAACCTACTAACCTAGTGAACCCTGAGAGCCACCCTGGACCCATGGCACCGGGGAGCAGGGTAAAGAACCTAGTCAAATGCGTCTCTAATTAAACTAATACAACTAACGCGTGTAAGGCTCCTTTATTTAGTTTCTTTTTGTTATTCTTTGATTTTTCTTCCCATCGTTTGAGAACGGCGCATTGGATCTGCCATTGCCAAATGCGGCCCTATTCTATACCTATTCTAGAAACATACATTGTGCAAAGCTCGGATTGACATAATTGATGTTTGAGAAGTTGGGAATAAAAATGAGGAGAAAGGAAAGGATTTAGCGAAATGAAAATTGAAAACGCCTTGGGAATTGTTGCTGGATTTTGATCCCAGTAAATGCTGCGCCGCATCCACACCTTCCGGGGTATATACGCGGCCTTGATAACCCCCTGTCAGCTACATAGGGGCTAGAGCCAACCAAGACAGGGATTATTTATGCACTTTAAACTAGCATTCCAACACCCTGTTAGCTAAACCTATCCGATTCCGTGGACCGAGGGGCCCCCGGCGAACAGGGGAACTATTCGTTGATCCTATTCCTGATGTGGCGTTGGCCGGACCTTCTTCACTCTTGTTGGCGCTAGAAGGATGGCGCAAGAGGCCACGATAAGGGTTGCATTTGCTAACACACAAGGGTCTGCAGGAAACCAAGTATGGTATTAGCTGTACTATTTTGTACAGTACTCGAAGTCTACAGCTTTAATTAATTCTCCCACGGCCGGACCATTTCCCCTTGCACAAACTTCCCGCCAACAGGCCGCCACATGGTCACAGTGTCCATGGGAAGGATCTCTTTCACATGCTTTTCCCACTCTTCTTTCTGTTCCGGCGTATATCCTGCAGGCATTACCGGTGATACCTTGTTCAGACCGTAGGCTATAAATCCCAACTTTCTGTAGACTGGTTCCCCAAACTCCGTCGCGTCAAGCCAGTTGGCCAGACCTAGATTGTCGGCGTGCGCCAGACCCCAGTTAAGCAATAGTTGGGCGACTCCTTTGTGTCGGTGCGCGGGTGTGGTGTATATGATGTTGAGAACTGTGATATAGATTAGTCGGAATCAAAACGAAAGACATGTTCGCAGTAAGACTTCAAGGATAGGTAGCAGAAAGACACATGGTACAGATATAGTCTTACATGAATGAGGTCCCTGGGCCATGCGCATTCTTGGATTCTCAAGTGCGTGCATAGCTGCTGTTGCGAATGTTCTGCCTACACCTTCCGGATACCAGACAGCCTCTTCAGCAGTAGGGTCATGGTCGGATCCTGGTTGCGGAACAAAAGGATCTCTTTGGAAGAAGTACCATTTTGCGCCGCCGACGATCTCTTCTTCTCCTCCTGCTTCTTCCTCTGTATAATGAACAACCTTCAACCAGATAAGCTCTGGGTATGTGGACTTGTATTCCTCGCGCTGCCCATTGATGGCTTCGATCAGACTACCTTCGCGGTCATTGTTGAGTACGGGGAAGAAGTTGCGCAATATTCCTTGGTAAGGATGTTCGAAGCTGTGCCAGAGAACTTCCATCAGCTTGGGAAGGTCAGCATCTTGCGCAACCTCGAGTTTGTACGGCATGCTGTGCAATGTGTAGCTAGCTAGCTGACCGTAGGAGTTTGAAGATGTTCAAATGAATTGAAGTCAACAAGCGACAACCACAAAAAGATTTGGTTTAATGGAGTCCAACAATTTTGACCTTCGGAGGAAAATTAAATGAGATGGTGTACCAATGAGGTCCTGGCTCATCCCCGCATAGCACCTGCTACTACTACTAATACGGATTACGGATTACGGAGTATATATTAATATCTTAGTTGCCTAGGTACTACGTGGAGCCTAGCTTACACCAATAGTGAAGCTCCGTGTTGTCTTTGTTCGTATCTTGCTTCACAATTACGTGCATTGAATTAATACAGAAATGCCGGCAGAGCTCATGGAAGACTAAGCCCAAGACTTATCAGTCACTCTCGATGTAGTCCTCCGGAACAGAAAATTCTATTGTACAGGCATTTATCTAAGCAAATCCAGCTTCTCCATGCGGTTAATAGTAATAAATAGTATAAAACAACCAAGACATCCATAATCGTACCACGTGAGTCCGTGGCGTAGTACAAATGCGGAAATAAAAGCGGTTGTCATTCCCCAGACTTCCAAAATTCAAACTACAATCCAACGAAAATTGGGACTTGAAAGCTCCCAATTTGATAGTAAACCGTGTCATACATTGACATATCTATACAAAATACAAAAAACGCTGCAGAAACCTCAAGACTTAAAAGAAAGGCCCATCCAACAACAATCTCAGGGAGAAATTACGGCAAGTATATCTTCAGGAGTGTAGGAGAATATCCATGCAGCTCCTCCCTGTGGTCCCTTCAGCTTCAGAGCAGCCCAAATAAGCCACTCTTTAGCCACTTTTTCATACACACTTGGGCTTGCTTTCCGCAGTTTGCCATTTTTGGTCGTGAAGTCCGTAATCTTTATGATCCGTTCTTGGCGGTGGTGTTCCCATTTCATGATCAGATCTGAAAGATCCTTTGCTTGGTTGAAATCTGGACTATAGACACGGGCAAGTACATATGAAAGGGTGTCGGCGTCTTCGAGAGCCATGGCTGCTCCTTGGCCGCCCTAGAAGAAGGTTAGTCATCTACTTGTTGTTTCTTGTGTGGAGTCTTTACTTACCGTGGGAGGGATAGCATGGGCCGCATCTCCGATGATAATAACACGCTTGTGAGGCGAGGACCAGTTCTCGAGATGAGGCAATGTATAGAACCTATAAGAAGTCAGTCTGGCTATGTCCTTTCATGATATCTCTCAGCAGTCATAATATATATACTTACGGCCAATTTGCTAACGTTTCAGGCGGCGTCTTCAGCAGAAAGTGCTTGACTATCTCTGGCCAGTGATCGATTTTATCCGAATGTATAAAGCTTTGTAAAAGCAAGTCCTTCATCTCTTGGCCATTATTTCCGAATTCAGTCCATTCTTCATGGCTGCGATCTTCAGCTTCTAGATTCGCAAACCACCCCAATTCCTTTCCGTTAAAACTAGATGGCAGGATACCAATCGATCCGTTTGCCCCAAACAACATGCACGGAAGATGCAGTCCATGCTTTTCCCCTAGCTCGCCAAGCTCGTCTGTCCTCATAGTACCACCAATGCCTATGAGACCATCGAATGCAGGATCCCCGATGTTTGGCGCGACAAATGTCCGGACGTGCGAATGGATACCATCAGCAGCAACGACAAAATCTGCCGAGACCTTCTCGCCATCGCTGAATTCTACCGTGGCAGAGCCGTTGGCATCAGCTGTTGCCACCGTCTCTGAAACGACGCGGATACATTTCTTGTTCCAGTATATAGGAATGCCTTCCTTCTTCACCAGGCGAATAAGCTGTTCCCGCAAGGCCGAGCGGTTAATACGGAGAGCAGGGTAGTTGTACAACTGGCTACTTCCATTCAGCAAATAGCCCATCTCTTCTCCATCACCATTTGCGAAATGAATCTTTTCGTAGTCAAAGCCGGACACACGGAGTGATTCGTATGCTCCAATACGGTCAAGGACTCTCAAAGCATTCGGGGCCAGAGCGATGCTGCCTCCGTGATTGTCATCCTCTGACCTGGATTCGTAGACTACAATCGATACATTGCGCTTGTGAAGGTTGGCAGCAAGAACTAGTCCCTATTCCCTCGATAATTAGGTCAGTGTTTTAAAAGAATCAGTCTCGAGATTTTTGTACGTACACCGATGCCGCCACCGATAACTATGACTTGAACCATGTCGATATAAGAGCGTGGTATTAGTGGTCGATGTCTTGTAATTTATAAGTAGAACCCGAAGGGGGATCGATGATGGTTTAGTGAAAATACTATAGGTCAAGATATTGGTTATTAGCTTGAAGGTGCTGGTATATGGCAGGACTCCAAATGCTTGAACATCTCGAAATATCTAGGTATTTATATGTTTGCGTCTATGAATTCCATCAAGAATAGAAGAAGCTTTTCGCTTCTCGCATGTCGCATGTCGCTTCTCGCTTCTCGCTTCTACGTATGACGTCTGGTGTGACAGCTTGCAAAACTCTTACAATTGGTGCCCGATACCTTATTATTTCTTTGTGTAGAGATTGGCTAATTGCGCGTGAACTAACACGCACCCCTGTCAATATCTCGCCATCTCGGCCTCTCGGATCGCCGAATCTTCGACCTTCGCTATTATCCGGATAGACCGGTCACATTCATTATACGCCTGAACCTGGGAACTGATTATCGATGATTCGGAAAATCAGTGGCACATTCTTGCCTTATGTAGCAAGGTAACAGGAAACCGCGCGCTCATCCCAGGTTTTAGTGACCCTTATGGCAGTCTGAAATTCAAGTTGTTAACATCCATTTATACCGAATTTATACATTTTTGGGCTTACATATTGTGGAAGTGCTCTTTGAGGATAGTTTCATGCATAGCATTTGCAGAATTTCGAATCTTAAAGACTCTCCTTTCAGTGGTAACATCTCGCTACACCAAGTCCCCTTTCTTGATCTCGTGTATTCAGAGGCAGCAGGAGACGCAAAATCCATTATAAACAATATATCTAATCCATTATTCCTTTCCAGTCATTACACACAAGGTTTCCTCCTTGTAAGCATAGGGCTAAGAAGTGCTCACGTCAGCACCCAGGATTAGCCCTAACTTAACTTAATCCAACGACATCCAGGCTCTAGAATGCAATTTTCTCCACTGTCTCACGTCGAATTGTTTCAGCGTCGACTGGTACTAAAAAGCCAGCGTGTAGCTGTCTTCTTAACGCAGCACCAGCTTCTTTTCGATAATTGGCTACCGTCCCATATAGAGCTCATAATTTATTCTTGTCGAACGGCAACTCCGAGCCTATTCCAACAGTCGATTAGTGGCAGGAAGATCTTAATTTGCATTTACTGTTGTTAACTCACCCCAATACCAGTTCGGCCTTCCCTTGGGTGTCGCGGCTATCAATCTTGCTAGAGGTGCTTCAGTGTGAATAGTCCTGACGCCGCCCATTGCGTTACCATGCTCATCTCGCACAATGTCGTCGCTATCTCCTACGGTATCTATCAGGCAGCTAGGGGGCGGAGTAACAGCTTCCGCAGAAATCCATCTCTCAACTGCCTCAAAGACAGCATGATAGATGAAGGAGTTTGCAAATGTGCTCCACTGTGCTCCCTTGGGCAGTGTAACGCAAGAATACTGTTCTAGATCAGCTTCAGAAGGATATCGCGACTCCCGATGAGCCATGCCCGCAATCTCATACAGACGAAACGAGTCGCTATCTGGTCGACGATGTGCCAGCCCCTTCAGCTGGCCACCTACACCGCAGGGTAAACGGACGGCCTGGAACTCTGATTCCCCCACGATTTCCACAGTTTTCACGTTCGGGATGTCAGGGAGGGCTTCACCGCCAGACTGACATGGAACGTATGCGTCAAAGGGAACACCGCCATCCGGCAGCCGCAGCTGCGCAGAGTGCGTTATAAACCGCCGCGTTACTCCTCCTGTCTGTGAAAGACCACTGAGAATAACACGCGAGGCGGTAACACCTAGCAACCCGGATCGGAGCGCCCATGAAGCCGCCGCAAGAATCTCAGGAGACTGAATGGTTGCTGGCCACCACTTTTCTTTGAAAGCGTCGTAGGCATCTGACAGAGATCTTTTAGTGACGTCTGTTATGAAGGGGATGGCCTCCTGGAACTGCTGCGAGAGTGGCGAGCCCGGTATGAAATGTATCTCAGCGTACCGTTCTGGGTCGACCGCTTTGATATTACCCAGTGCCGAAGGCGCTTGTGAGTCCACTTCGAGCCACGCGTGGCCTAAATTTATTAGCGAGTATCTTTTTCTTCTTTCTTTTCTAGTATGGCTCACCATTGCGCATGATCCACCGATTTGTTGCCCGCCAGATGCTCGTTCCACCCCATAGGTGGGAGGGTTCCTCGACGACAAAGCCCGAAAAGTCGTCAGGATCGGCAGGGCAGCGAAGGAGGAGACGTGTGCAGTAGGACTGGCCAGCCGCAATGCCACTTATCAGGTACTCGCGACTCACATATCCGTACTCTGGGAGTAGATCAACCTGATAGGGTTCGAGTGTGACGGCCTGGGAGGTCTCTGTCTCTGGCAAGGGTTTAATGCTTGGAGACTTGACGCGCATCGTCTCCGGCAGATTTTCAATGTCTTTAGCAGGCATGATAACTTGAATAAGGATTAAATATCACATATAACAAAAAAACAACACTCAAGCTAGGGGTCTTCAATTTCAATGTTTTTACAGCAGTGTCCCTAGCTAGCCGATAGTATCGGCTTTCTGTCATCGGCTGCTTATCTTGCTGGTAGCCAACCGGAATGCAGCCATACAATCTCCGATATAGTCGGACATGTAATTATAGTTGCCAATTGGGGCAATGCCTCTCTAGCCGATAATGTCGCTTACGTCAACTCAGTAAACCTCACGAGTGAGGAATTAACTGATGTATTTAGACAAGATATCATTCTCCGCTTAAATGGCAGCCCTTTCCCCGGGATGTCTGCTCCCTACAGTTCCTAACCTCATCCCCGCAATACTGTATACCTTGCTTTTTTTCCCCTCTCCTCTCAGACGAAGCATGTCCACACCTAACGGCAAGACCTTTCCTACGGAGATGACCCAGGAACCCCTTGACCCGAAAGCGGACTTTGCAACTGGTCAAACCGTCGGATCTGAGGGCCTTAGATTCTCCGAGGAGGAAAAACATCGAGTAAAACGGAAGATCGACTTCATTCTCTTGCCATTGCTTTGCGGATGCTACATTTTTTCTGTGAGTCAAGCATCCCCCTCAATACCTTCAACCTTTCTAACCAATTCAGTTTATCGATAAAACACTTATCAACTACAGTTCAATCTTCGGTCTACAGGAAACACTTCATTTCGAGGGCTCTGATTACAGCTGGCTGGGCAGCATCTTCTACTTCGGATATATGCTGGGTTCGATTATGTGGTCCCAACTTGCTGGACGGTATCCGCAACATCTGGGTAAGATGATTGCTGGATGTATGCTTTCCTGGTCTTGTCTCACAATGCTTTTCGGTAAGTCAAGACCTTCACAAGAACCGTGTTCTGGCACCGCTGACGAAACCGGTCAGCCATTGCCTCGGACTTTACCGATACTGCTGCTCTGAGATTCTTTCTCGGTGTTGCAGAGAGTGTCACCGGTGCCGTGTTTGCCCTTATCACCGGTAACTGGTGGACTCGGTCAGAGCAGGCATTCAGAACTGCTGTCTGGCAGGGCGGTACCCCGATTGGGAACTTCATCGGTGGCCTCTTATCGTATGCTGTTGGGAAAATTCACAGCCCTGTCGCCACGTGGAAGATCTTCTTCCTTCTTTTTGGGTCCCTCAGTTTTGGCTTCTCGCTGGTGCTTATATCCCTCCTCCCTGATACCCAGGCCAATGTCCGCTGGTTGAATGCCCTCGAGAAAAAAAATTGCGATTGAGCGGGTTAGGCAGAATCAGACTGTCGCTCGTGAGAGCAGTTGGACATGGCCGCAGTTCTGGGAAGCCTTGAGAGACCCGCAGACGTGGTTCTTCTTCGTAACAGCTGTGTAAGTAAACATCTACGTCCTCCCGCCAATACGACTAACATCATATACAGAGGCGTCACAATGCCTTCAACCTTCGCCAGCCAATTCGCAAGTCAAATAGTCGAAGGCTTCGGCTTCACGGCATATCAGACAACAATAATCTCCACCTGCTCCGCGGCGACAATTCAGCTGGGGACGTATCTGATCTGCTCCTACATTGCCTCCCATTACCAGAACGTCCGCTTAATTCTATGTGTCATTGCCTCAATTCCTCCCCTAATCGGCGCCTCACTTCTTCATGCCCTACCCGAGCATAACACTGCAGGGAGGCTCACAGGATACTATCTCACCTTCACGTAAGACAACACCGACCTCAGCGATGAGCAATTACTGACCCGATCATGCAGCCACACACTATCCTTCTCTCTAGCGACAGCGCTCATGTCCGCCAATTACGCAGGGAATACAAAGAAAGCTACGGCGTCAGGACTCGTCTTCGTCGGGTGGGCCGCTGGTCTCATTGCCGGACCACGTATGACAACCCCAGCCCATTTGAAACCCATTTCAACAGAACTAACAAGCAAAAACTCAGAGTTCTTCCTCTCCTCCCAGGCCCCTGTCTACGAGCTTGCCTTTAGGATGCTGAGTATGATTTCCAGATTTTTGACCTTCTAATGAAGAAATTTACTGACCTGTGTGTGTTAGTGGGCTGCTTCGCTCTTATGATCATCGTCCCTGTTCTACAGATCATGTGGTGTCGTCGTGAGAATTCGCGGAGATACCGGCTTGTGTCTGGTGATGGAGATGATTTGGCTGGCCATACAACGGGATTCGAGAATAAGACTGATTTCGAGCAGGAGAGGACATTTAGATATGTTATGTAGACTTCAGTTAAGTTGGAAATAGTGCTGTTCTGAGGACGGCGAAAGTAGTAATGAATTCTGGTGAGAATTAAAAACCTAGCCCGCTGCAGATACATTCAATGCCTGAATTAGTAGTCATGCACAAAGAGTCAGAAGCCCTTGACATGAACGTAGACAGATTCTAAGCGACTAACATACCTAACATCATAAGATCATTGAATGTTGCCTATATCACAAAAACTCCCGTGGTCCTCTCCATCGCGCCAAGTATATCAACTGGCCCACCTAGAACTCGGGATTTAACAATCTTCCTAAGCAATTTGCTGACCTTGCGGATATAAGTTCCCCAACGCTCCCCTTGTTCTAACTGTTTCAAGACCCAGTCACGTTGAATCAAGTCCGTGGTACAGACCCCCGCTAGAAATAGCGGGGCTAGCATGAGAGAGCCGGGAGAATTCGCGCGAGAAGTGTCGCTCTGGATCAAAAATTCACAGTGAAGCATCCTTGAAACGGAGTGCTGAACTGGGCAAGTTGGTAGGGGCTATTTATTAGTTAGCATGAGAGGCGCGGTTGCGATTGTCGAGGGCCCGAGTACTCACGAAAATAAGGCAGAGGTAGAGCCTGGTGGAGTGGAGGGCTGAGAGAACGTTGTAGTCTCTGTAGCTGGTTGTGTCAAGGTTAACTTCCTCAGCGGAGGATAGATGTTCGAAATCGAGGCTGCATTTCATAGAGGCTTCCCATGCACGAATGTGGGCGTCGAGTGAAGCACAGAGAGACGTGATCTCCTCCATGCGAACTGGCGGCGTTATAATCGCCTCGGATTCTAGCTGGCGATGAACCCGGAGATCAAAGTCCGCAATCTGCATCCGGATCATGCCAATTTGCAGCAGGCACATAATTCCTTCGGCTGCCCGGGTCGATATGAACCGGGCTCGAAAAGATGTCTGCTAGGAGTGGTAAATGGCGAATACGCCGAACAAATTGACCGCCCCCGAGTCGATATGACGCTGCGCGGGCATCAAGGAGCGAGCAACAGGCGGATGATGATTCTTCGGCCGAATGCGGACGATGAGCCCTTGAGATACTCGAGGCCCTGGTTGCTAGTCAAGATATCTGCGGCGACTTGCATCAGTTCCATAAAAGAGCCGATACTTCCGCCGGTGGCATGGACCATTTTGACCCTGATGAAGATTGCAGAGAGTAGGCCTTCTACGGAAATATTGCGCGCAACCCGGAAAGTCTCAAAGCATTCTGTAGATATACTGTTGTACCTCGTCGCTTGTTCGGTAAATGATGGGTCATTCATTGCAAGATGCGCAGAAGAAAAGGCCAGAATCGCATAATAGAGGGGCCTAAACGAGAGAGACGTGGGAAAAACGGAGAGAAATACATTGACATCTCTAGGATGATCTGGGAGTTTGGCATAGCCTTGTAGAGTGTGGAGATAATGCTGGATTAATGGCTGTTCTCATCAGTGATAGATGCAGAGAGTTCACGAATCCGTCCGTTTATACTTTCCAGGTTCCACGAGGGTTCTAGAGATGTTTCACTGTATTCTTGATAATGTGCATCCGGTAACAGGAAGTCGAGACTGTCAAGGGCAAGGTCCTCCACCCAGTCATTGATGTCTAGCGCAAACAGAGGATCGGAAAAGTCGAGTTCTTGGCCAACTTCAATTGAGGTTGTTGCCATAGCAGGTGATAATTGTCGCCGTGCGGACTGGCGCCTGCGCTTGGGCGGCGGCGTATAGTGTTCGCCAGCAGTTGGCGCACTCCATCGGCATCCCAAGCCAAGTCTTTCACAGTTTTTGCAGGGGCTGTTTGATGTAGATGCCTCTTCAGCGTCAATACACCGTACTTTCCGGGTCTTGCAGGTAAAACATCCTGCAAAGCACGTCACTTCAAGTTTTGCGCAGATCCGGTACACGTATACTTACCATTACGAGACCTTGTTCTCTTTGACTCGGCCATGAGAGTGTCGATAGGTAGACAGAGCAGATCAAGTTGTTTAAAAATGAGAAGATATTGATGAAGCTAACGAGTGAGATTAGATCTCAGCCGGATCACCTGATGGCGTAAGCCACACCCGTGCGCTCCATATTGATTCCATAATTGTTGGATACTCCGTAGAAGGGGATAGTGTAACTAATTATTATCAATCCATTTCACTTTTCTTATATCTTCTCCAAGCATCACAAATTCTTGCATCCTTGTCTTCCAATTATTGATGGACCAATGCACTTGCAAAAATTGTGGAGGTCACATAAATGAGATGGGCTTGGCAATACTAGCCATTAAATGAGGGGGAGTGATGCCATTCAGGTCTCAGATGGGATGTATGAGATGATATATCTAGCTGAAAAAGTGTATTGGAGAAATCTACACAACGATTCGAGAATTTTATAAGGACAAACTGTGTGAAAAGTCCAAAATCTATCGTTCATAAAAAATCACAATGTCCATAGCTATAAAGCTGGCTATAGCAGACAGCCGATTTCGCAGCCCGTTTAGGCCTGGATTAGGGCTTCGGCTGCCTTATCAGCGACGCTGCTATCTCCGCGGCTTGGCTCTTCTCTATTCTGCACACCGGGTGACTCTGCAGTCTATATAACGTCGACAATATGCAGTCTAGACTCATAGTGCATACGCGTACAGGGTCTTGTTGTTCTCTTTATAGTTGCATATAGTTGCACTTGCAACGCAGCTCTCCACTCAAAGTGTTGGGCAGGACTTTTTTCTTTTTCCGTGGAGATTTTTTCTCGAAGCGGATGCTTTCTCCTCTCAATCCGCGAACAAATGGCCAATCAGCACCAAGCTCTTCGAACTAACGGTGGTAGAGGTTGAACTAAGCTGGTAGTAGTATTTAGGCCCTTGCCACTAGTCCCTTTCCTATACACTATATCCGACGATCTATGCAATTTGAGCTTTTGCACCGGATGTTCGGCCGGCGCCGCGCCCGCCTCTGGGCCTCGCCTATTACTTGATGTGATTATCAGATCGTTTTTGAATCGCCAGAAAAAACGAACCCCATCACATGTCCGCGGAAAAGCAGGCCCCGCTGCGGGGTCCGTGTCTTCAAATTTTGTAGTAAAGGTATAAATGACTCATTCTGCAGCCAGTGGTCACTGCTCACGGTCAGACGTATTCAAAACAACGTCAAGCCCCCAAGCTTTTGATGCTCGTGTTTTGCTGTAAATAAGAGGGTCCGAGAGCATATACCAAGCCAGCCTTTTCAGGGGAAAAGAAAAACATGGCTGCAAGTATCTCCAATCAGGAGGACGTGATCACCACCACGACCAACGGTCGAAGAGGTGGCGGAATCGAGGCCCAAAGCGCCTTCGCCTCCACTCTTGTGAACGACTTTGGTGCTGGTGATATCGAAAAGGCTCAGGAACCGGCTCCGTCGGGTCCTTCGGGAGAAACATATGGCAATCTCTTCGGATCAACCGTTGAGAACCCTGCCACCCGCCGAGATGGCGATGAGTTGTACGCTGCAAAAGCGCAGTTGTTGAATGAGGCGCTGCTTGATATCGGACTTGGTCCTTTTCAATGGTTTCTCATGGCATTGACTGCTGTTGGTTGGTTCCTTGATGGTGTAAGTTGATAGTTCACTTCCCTTGATCAGTTGCCAGTTGCTCACGAAAAATAAACAGTTCTGGGTGGCTTCCTTCACGGTCATCGCCCCCTCAAGCTCAAATGAAGCCCAATTCTTCTATACCAACAACCGGGAAACGTACCTCTTCGTGAGCATGTACGTGGGCATTGCGCTCGGCGGTGCAGCCTGGCCGGCCATGGCCGATAGCCTCGGACGCAAATGGATCTTCACGAGCACCTGGGTTCTGATGGGCATGGGAGGATTGGTCGGTGCAGGTCTACCTGCCTTCACAGGTCTCTGTGTCGTCGGCTTCGTGGTTGGGTTGGCAATTGCCGGCAACCAGGCGACTGACGCCATTATTCTCGTTGAGTTCCTGCCCGCGTCCAAGCAGTACTTGGTTGCGCTGCAGGGTGCTTTTTGGGGAATAGGACAGTTGGTCGCGTATGCTGTGGGATGGTGAGTTTCTCCCTCTTTTTTTGCTACAAAAGTATATCCTGAATATTCAACCTGATGGTCTGCAGGGCATTCATCTCCGAGTGGACATGCGGCACAGGTCCAGATGAGACGAGCGGTTCATTCAAACGCGCTCATACTAGCACCACTACCGCATCTTGCCACTACGTGAGCAACAAGGGATGGCGCTACGTCTGGTGGACATTTGGCTGCATCACGCTCTTCTTCTACCTCTGCCGCTTCACCTTCACCGCATTCAGCGAGACACCAAAGTACATGCTCTCTCGCCGCCGCGATGCCGAAGCCACCCAGATCGTCAAGGACATTGCCACCTACAACAAGACCAACAGCTGGCTGAACGAGTCCTCCTTTGCCCGTATTGACTCTGCAATTGACATGGAAACTCGCAACAAGCGCAAGTCTCTTGCCGCACGACTCATCCCCCATGTCGGAGGCGTCATTGGCCTTGTCATGCTACTCGCTCTGTGGAGCGTCACCGGAATGACCTTTGTCCTCTACAAGACCTCTGTTAGCAACTACCTTTCCGGCCATGGAGTTCAAGCCGTCACCGCCACCACAGTCACAACTCCATTCCTCTATAGCCGATACATTTACGTGGCCATCTGCGCGATCCCCGGCCCCATAGTAGCCGCAGTAATGATTGAAGCCAAGTTCCTCGGCCGCAAATACACGGGTGCCATCATCGGCGTCCTAACCGCCATCTTCATGCTTGCCTCGACTGCATCCCGCTCCCAAAACGCCGCTCTTGCCTTTGACTGCATCATCCTCGGATTCTTGCAATTTGCCATGCTCGCCATCCTGTTCGTCTACACTGTCGAAGTCTTCCCGGCTACCACTCGCGGTGTCGGCCTGTCCCTGTCGGGATTCTCCTATGGACTTTTTGGGCTGGTGGCGTATCTTATTGTGACGTTTGCGAGCACCGAGAAGGGCGCCGTGTGGTTCTCCGGGGCGGTATGGATTGTCATGGCTGGTATTTGGGCTTTGATTCCAGTCGAGACTCGCTGTGTTGCGGCTGCATAAGCTATCTTTGCTTGTAGCAGAACAAGAATGAGAGTACGGGGGCAGGATGCTAGTAAACATGCTAGGTATTAATTTAAGAAGATCTATGGATCTATGGATGTTGGGTTGATGTCAAAATGATATGACTAATGCGTACATAATGATGTTATCTAATTGAATGAATATGTCTACGATTCAATTCCTTGCATTACAAACATATTCCGGTCTGATAGCAATCAATATGTACACAGAGAAGTAGAGGTTGCAATTTATATGCCTTGCCTATTTCGGAAGGCCTGCGAGACCCACTGCTGCACTGCGATTGGCTCTAAATTCTCCATACTCCATTGCGGCCTGAGGATAAACACACAGACTCTCCACTCCATACACCCCTCTCTCTGTACATACAAGAGACGTCAAAAACAGCCCAAAATGCAGAAATTCGTAATTAAAGAGGTATTCACAATCCACCCATCTGTCTAATACAAGTATTGTGCTGACAGAAAAAGCCATTCCTCGACTCCAAATGCGGGCTGTCCGAGGGCCCATTCTATGAAGAAGCGAACAACACCTTGCGCTTCATCGACATTGCGAAACGGCATGTCTGGTGGGTGGACTTGAACGAGGGTGCATCCTCGGCGCGGAAAATCGAATATGGTGTTTCATTTGGGTTAGTCAATTCTCATCCTCAAGATGGCTGTCATCCATGCATGACATGCATAATTCCAAGAATTCATACTCAAGATGTTGTTTGTAAAGGGTCACCGCAAATCTGACTTCGTCGTCAGACAACTTTCTATTCGGTGGCAAACATGGTGTCGGCATCGCAAACCGCTCCAGCAGCGAATACAAATATATCCAGCGGTTCTGGAACGAGGCCGAAATTGCAAAGGACTACGAAAATATCATGCGAGCCAATGACGGCGTGGTTGATAGCGAGGGCCGTTTCTGGGTCAGTGCCATGAATGACCCGGCTGTTACGGGTGGAAAGTTTGATCCTGTTGGTTTGTATCTCCTCTCCCTTCCCCTTATGACAAATGCTAAGCTGCATATAGGCATTCTCTTCCGTCTCGACACAGACGGCACCCTGCACCGCATCATCGAAAACGTGACCATCCCCAATGGCATGTCATTTAGTCTAGATGGGAAAACCATGTTTTGGACCGACACGCCCACAGGCAACATCTACGCATTCGACTATGATCTCTCGACCGGCAACATCTCTAACCAGCGTGTGTTTTGGCATACCGACGAAGGTGGTCCGGATGGTCATGCCATGGATGCAGAGGGCAATTTGTGGGTTGCCCTCTGGGGTGCGTGGAAGGTTGTTAGGGTTTCCAAGGAGGGGAAAATGACTGCTGAGATTGAGGTGCCGACGAGGTGTCCTACTGTAAGTTTCTCTCCCCACCTCTCTTTTCTTCTGGCTAATGATATCAGGCCGTCGTCTTTGTTGGAGAGGACGTCTATATTACAAGCGAGCAAGACCCGGAGGCAGACAAGCACCCGGGGTCGGCCAAATGGCATGGCGGCGTTTTCAAGTGTCATGTTGGCGTTCGAGGGAGAAAGCTGTATGATGCCAGGATCGCGCATTAACGTCAATATTCGATGTTTATATTATACCGAAGCAGTATAGATACATTTGCATGGGATCAATGACTGTACAGAGAGATTATTTCTGCTCCAACCCACGCACAACCTCATAAATAGCCTCGACATACTGCTGCGTGCGCTCACTCCCCATCACTCCTTCGCCCATTTTATTCATCACATAAGCAATAGTCAGCTTCTTCTCCAAATCGACGAGAACAATCGAACCACCCCATCCCGTCCAGAAGAACACCCGGCCCTGCGGTATATAAGGAATGACAGAACTTGCGAGCCCGTAGCCAACGCCCCATCGCACAGGAACCATGGTGACTATATCCGTCCCATCGAACTGCACATCAAATATCCTGTCAATCGTCTCCCGCGATAAAAGACGTTTCTTCCCATCTCCATCATCCGCAACCACAGCAGAGAAAATCCGCCCCAGCGCCTTCGCGTTCGTATGCCCATTCACCGAACCAATCTGCGCGCGTCTGAACGCAGGCGTATTCGCCCTGGGCGCACTATCAAACGCAACCCCAAGCGTCTTCACCATCACGCTCTCCGGATCAATGTCCGGAAACTGATCCGGATCAAAGGGCGGCGGAGGCACGATTTCAGCAACACGATGCCAATCCTCCTCGCGCGCTCCCACCTGATAATCAGCATCTAGCGGAAGAGCAATCTCATCTCGCACGAATTCGCGCAGCGTCTTGCCTGTTACGCGCCGCACAAGCTCGCCGATTAAATGCCCATAATTAACGGCATGGTATCCCGACACAGAACCCGGCGGTGACCACCACGCAGCCTGGTCCGCCAGCCGGGCTGTCGAGGTTTCAAGATCGTATATCTCCTCGTACTCAAACGGTTGCTCCCAACCCGAAACACCCGATGTATGCGACAGCACATGGCGTACAAGGATGCCTTCTTTCCCCTTGGCAGCGAATTCAGGCCAGTACTGGGCCACAGGGGCATCGAGGTCGAGCAAGCCGCGCTCTACCAGGACCAGGGCTGCTAAGGCGGTGACGTTTTTACTGGCGGACCAGACGTTGACGATGGTGTTTTCGGTCCAGGGCTTGGTGCGCTGGGAGTCGGTGAAGCCGCCCCATAGGTCGACGACGGTTTGTCCGTTGAGGTTGATATAGAGGGCTGCTCCGAGTTCAGAGGTCTTGTTATCGGTGGTGAGGTTGTTGTGGAGGAGGGTTTTGAGATGCTCGAATGCAGGTGCGGTGGTACCGTGGATTGATGCCATGTTTCTTTCTATCCTCTGTACCTGGGATGTGCCTAGGTGGATGTATGTAGATATGCGAGGGATAAAGATGGTACTCTCTCGTTGACTTCAGGGGTTGCTATATATTTATAATGCATCTGCCTGAAGTACAGGCTAGTACAAACACTGCTAGGCTTAATAAGTCGTCACGGAACTCCGTTCAATTTGAAGTCTGTCGTATTAATAATTGCGATATCCATGTACGTACGTACGTATCTAGTGCTGATCAAGCGTATGTAATATAGGCATGCCCAAGTTCAGAGGCCAATGAGGAGGTTACCATGCTGCGGGGAAGCTGGTAGATCTATGCCTCGACTTTGCTTCCTGCATAACAATGCCATTGGCTTGGCCTAGAAGTGTACGTAAACCTAACATATTACTTGAGGAGATATAGACTGAAATACTTCGTATATGATGTCTTTTGAACGAGCGAGGGTCTTTGATAAGTAGTTGTAGTTGTTTAGCCCGGGGATTAACCAGTTAGTTATCCCTGTAACATAATGAGTCATCCACCAGCTCTCCAAATCAGCCATTTAGCATCATAGATGAACCCAACCAAACAGAAAAACAAAAAAGCGACACACAGAGAGAGAGAATGCAATCATACAAAATAACCCCGGCCACATTCCCGCGCGACCAACAAGCCATAACAAGCCTCTTCACCGCATACACCTCCGCGCTAGGCCTCGATCTCACGTTCCAGGACTACGAGACCGAAGTCAATTCCTTGCCCGGTAAATACGCAGCTGACCAAGGAGGGTGTCTCCTCGTTGCTCGAGTGGTACGTCCAGATGGCACTGAAAGCGAGGACAAACTCCTAGGCTGCGTCGCCTATCGCGCCTTACCTATCACCACCACAGCAGCAAACGAAAATGAAAATGAAAATAAAAGATACTGCGAAATGAAAAGACTCTACCTCGCCCCGGCCGCCCGAGGCATGGGCATTGGCACGAAGCTAGTCGAAGCTATCATCGCGCACGCCAGAGTGTCCACGTCCCCGTTCCGGTATGCCGGGATGAGGCTTGATACGTTGCCCTCGGCGTATATGGCGAGTGCGAGGGAGCTGTATAAGAGGTATGGGTTTGTGGAGGTGGGGCCGTATTATGAGACGCCGCTTGAGGGGACGATTTTTATGGGGTTGGAGTTTTGATTTTGTGAAGAGCGTTGTGATGAGTAGAGGATCTCGGATATATATATCGCGCGCTACCTAGTTACGTAGATGTTGGAGGAGATAGGTAGATGCCGGGTTATATCGATTTCGGTCCAGTCTAGTCCAGTATGCTCTATTAATCTAGCAATTAATGATTCGATATCCATACAACAATCAGTCATATCAAGTGCGTAGTCAACCTGTCATCGACAGCTTCGAAGCTGTCGAGGCCCGGGCAGCCAATCAACGCGCACCGGCGTCCATTGGTCAATTGAATTTTTCTGCGACTGGCTTCTTCGCTGAGCGATCGTATGTGCAGTCCGGGGTTTGACCCCGGATTCTCTACCTACTTGAAAGGAATTAAGGAATTATTCTGGGGAAACACATGCGAGCAGAGTAATTGATCTGTCCGAGTGGAGATAGATATAATCACAAAGGAAATATGATAATAATGATGAGATGATGCTAAGAGTACAATGATAATACACCCATGCCAAAATCGGGGTTGTCCAACTTGGAAGAATTTGTCGTGCCTTTTTTTCCTGTTTGTTGGTCTTTTTTTTTGGGGAAGAGATTTTTGTATAAATGAAACCTTCTAATATCCTTTCCTTCTTTCGCTCTTCTAATAAACAAAACATGCCCTCCCTTCTATACCTCTAAACAAGAAAATTTTTTTCTCACTAATAGAAACAACAAAAGGAAAGAAAAGAACATAGACGGTTCGGAGATTGGTCTCGAGAAGAGGTCGAAACTGGGCGATAATATTTTCAAAAAACCAACGGAGCTGTAAATAATATCGAATCGAAGATTGTCGTCAAAACAAATAAACCAAGTTGATCCGGATCATGGTGTAATAGGCTGAAAATAAATAGTTTACAAGAACTTGGCCATCATGGCAATCATGAGGTCGAAAAGACCAATGGCTTCGACGAAAGCGAAACCCAAAATGGCGTAACCGAAAAGAGTACCACGGAGAGATGGGTTGCGGGCAACGGCGTTCAAGAGAGCGGCGAAGACGAGACCAATACCGGCACCAGCACCGGCAAGACCGATGGCAGCGGAACCCATACCAATGTTCTGGGAGACCTCAACGAGGGCGTTGGCGATCTCGGAGGAGTAGCCACGGCGAGCCTGAGCCTGGAAAGCCTGGCGGGCGACGGTGGCAGGGACAGTGCGCTTGGTGGCCTGGAAGGCATTGGCACCGGCGAAGCGCTGGCTAGGACGGACAGCGTTGGTGAAGGTACGCTTGGGGACAGCAGCGAACTGGCTGCGGACGGCCGGGCGAGCGACGGAAGAAGCCATGGTGGCAATGCGGGAGGTCATCATCTTGGAGGCCATTGTGTATGTGTGAGAGAAAGAGAAAGATTCTCTTGTCTTTTTTTTTAGATATAGAGAGAGGAGAGGAGGGAGGAATTGAGGATTGAGGTTGGAGGTATGGAGATGGAAGAAGGAAGGAGAGAGAGGAAGAATGTTTTTTGTTGATGACGAGAAAAAAATAGGAGCGTTTTTTTTCCTGGCAGCGGGAGAACAAGGGAAGGGGGAAGGGGGTCGTCGCGGCTGCTCCTTGTGGCCTGAGAATAGCTAATACGATACCGTACGGCGGTGGGTCATGTGGTTCTGCAGCGAGCTGTATCGGCGCATACAAAGCGCCGCGAGAGGTACTTGCACTGGTGTGTTTGTTACGGTACTGGTTCCCAGTCGGGATGAATCGGGTGTATCGCTACGGTGGCCGTATTGTATTATTCATATTAATAGCAGAGCAAGCAGCGCGCAGAGCAAATAGTCCGTCGTAGCAATAATACGTGGTAGTAATGCGCTGTATTGATGGGGCCGTGGGTGCTGCAAGTGGGATCCATGAAGCTATCCGAGCTGTGGTGCTGGGCGACGAGCTCCGGTCTTTATACTGGGCGCTATCTGGTCTACTCTACTCAATTGAGCTGCAAAATGAAGCCATCTTCTCCCCCCGTATCCATTGCGCATTCCTCGCAGGGCGGCCCAAGGGGGGAGCCGCTGTGGTGGTTGCTACAGAGTCGCGAGATAAGAGAGAAAAATTTTTCTACGTCAGTCGCATTAATCCAGAACCGGAAAGGAGCTCTCATCGCTAGAAGGGCTGAGTGGAGACGAGGCTTGCCCCAAACCAGAGGTTCGCCTGCCACGATCCACTGCATGCAGCCAATCAGAGGTGTCCGGGGACAACATGCCCAAGGTCGGACCGGATCGGGTGGTCTGCCCCACTAATTTGGTCACTCTGGTTGGCTGCTCTGCCAGCCAGCGTCCCGTCGGGATTCCGACCGACCCACGGCAAATGCTCGATTCGGGACTCGCGATGTGGGCTCTCATTTCCTAATAACCTCAAAGTTTCACACGGTGTCCTCTCTTGCTTCAGATGGGTTTTTCCTGCTGTATCTCATGCACCGGGTCAATTCGTTTGCTGTACAGCAAGGCGTATTGCAGGAACCTACAGCAGGACGCATCAACGGGGAAGGGTTCCTGCAGGATCTGGCAGAGCAGCAGCATTCCTTGCGTCGCCGTGGTGATATCACGGCTGCGTCGGATTGTGGATCCGCCCAGAAAAAGCTCGTCGCGGCTTTCTCGGATTACAGGAAGGAAGCCAATTCCAATTGTCCAATGTCGAGCTTCGACGTGTTATGTTACGCCGTGTACAGTACTTGATACGTGTGCTGTACGGATCCTCGGTGGGAAACAAAAGGGCGCGCTAGAAAATGCGAAATCGGCGCCAAGAATGAGTGCCGAGGGAGTCCTCGGAGTATTTAACCGGGGCTCTCCCAGCATCATTTCACGTATTTTAAATAAGGAGAATTTTGTGAGAGTGTAGATATCAACTGTCCACTGTCTACTCTCTGCGACACATCAGCTGCAGAAATGCCAGGGTGCGAGCTGGGAAGGATGTCAAGGCATGAACATGGCCAGCACCCGGTGAAGCGGATCGGGCAAGCGAAATCCCGAGTCTATTATTGACTGGCTGATCCGCTAGTCCAGCACCATCGGCGGCTTCCCGCCTCACTCTGTCACATGACTGCATCGCCAATTATTGCTGGGATTAATATTATGAGGCTATTCGTAGAAACAGTGACACTCAATTCCTGCTGTATGGCCAGTATATATGGTGTTCTGTTCAATAATACGTAGTCGTGGTACGCCGTACAATGCCTGCAAAAACCTCAATCAAGAATGACCCCCAATTCCAAACACCGCGAAACGCCAAAGTGGGCACGGAAACCACGCCGATATCCACGTAGCAGTACAGACTACTACAGACTACAGAGCCGTTCTTCCCTATTCAGGCGATCCCGTGATTTGTCTGACGACATGTCGTCGAAATGACATGACAACAAGCGTGTATCGTATTTTTACCGTATACTCTTGGGCGTATCGTGTATTGCTGTTCGGCTGTACGGGTACCGAGGACGGATGATGTCCAAAATAGGGTCTTAGGTCTTAGGGCTCAGGGCTCGGGGTAAGGGTTTATCTATCTCTTTAACCTCAAGGTTCCGCTTCAAGATTGCACCCGATCTATTGCAATGTTGCGCGGCGTGGAACCAAGTAAGTGTGAGCAAGGAAAAGAAGTGATATTTCTTGGTAGCTATGAAGGTCTATTCTCTAGAACTCTCCTAAGGAACTCTAGCAAATTCTTCCTTGTAGTCCCTTTGCATTCCATAAAGCCCTTCACGAAATCCATGTCATACGAATACTCTAAAAGATCCTTCCAACGTTTGGAAACATACAAAGCCTTTTCATGAATCTCATATAGCCTTGCCAAGCCGGGCCGAAGGCAGCATAACGTTTCCAGATCGGCCGTGCTTTCAATAATCTGCTATCCGTAGGGAGTAGATCATCCGCAGGATAGATTCATCATTTCAGGTGGTATCTTTGTTGCCTTGCTCTTTTTCGTATTGGTTGTACGTAGCCAAATGTGTGACTGTACCTATCTAGCTAATTAGCCAACGGCTATCTAGCTAGGCGTTTGTACAAGATTCCGTTTGGACATGAAGAAGAAAGAAGTTGCTATGCGCGCTGTAGCGCCGTTTATGACCTCCGGCGGTTCTGGGAGAGCTCCCCAATACCTATGGCCAATTGAAGCGATTTTCAAATTCGGCTCCGCGACGGTAGTGTTCTCGTGCTGTAGCTGTATCCAGAAATATATCTTCCTGTGGTAACCAGCATCGTATCGCCGGTGCACGCGGCACAAGCCTACCTAGGTACGCCCTTGATCAGCCTCCAAGTCTGCCATCACAGCATGAGGTACACCCTTCTTTTTTTGGAAAAAAGGAAAAATAATTACTCGCTTCTACAAACAGGCGGTGCGATGCTTTTTCAATTCCGAGGTGTCTGTGAGCATTCATGGGCCTCGGGATGGAGTTATATATATCTCAAAACGAGTTAGCGGGACCGTGTATATATATTCACGGATAGCCCGAGAAACAGTATACTATTCATCTATATAATGTGAATCGTACAAGAATTAATCAGCCTTCAAGTCAATGGCTAAATTTGCACATACCTGGAAATTTCCAAGCTGAGTCTAGATCGCGAATGGTCGTGTTCATCCTGCGGCTTTTATCGTGACCAATGAATTATAACTATGCCGCCTATATTTGCTATTATTTGGAGTAGAGGCTTAGAAGTTAGAGCTATTAATCTGTCGATCAAAAAACGGTTATTTTTGTATTTAGTGCGATAATGAACTTTGCGAATCAGTAGGTAGGGTCGTACATTTGTATGCCACTTCCTTGGGATCTGATGATACCTTCGTGGTAGCCTGGGACCCAAGGTACCCGTTGGATGGCAATTCCCGTCCCGATCCTTCCATTTAGTTGAGGTGACCTAGAACTCGGTAAGCACTTGTACCTATATTGATTTTTCATGCACGTTATATGAGAAAAGCCGTTGATTGGAGTTACGTATGGTTATTTGATGGAACGATCATGAGCAAAGGTTGATGCTTAGGAAGTTGGTCAGTCGCCTACCGGGATGGACAGTGCGCATCGCACATCGCGCATTTTCCCCCAAATAAGCCAGAGAACTATATCTTTGATCTGCATTAATTCCTAACGTTCCTATTGTAAGTACGTACGGAGTAGTAAGTAGGTAGTAAAAAAAAAACCTACATAATAGGTGACGTTGACGGCCCCAGGATCTACTGAGGCTCTGTCCTCGGCAATCCCAGTACAACGTCCCTTGTAGGCTACTATATTTTCCTTCAGACCCACCAACAATCCAACAGTCCAACACAGTGCACAGTGCGCAGTTCACACAGAAGGATTACTGATTAAAAAAAAAGGCAATGTACTCCCACGGACTCCTACGGAGGATCTGGAGTCCCCTATTTCTTCAGAAATGGCACCCAATAAAGTTCCTGTCCGATGGCACGCTGAGGCTCGTATATCCCGCGACGATCAGACCTAATAGGGTGTTACCCGTGCGTCGAGATCAGCCCTGAAGGCTGATGCGTTTTTTCATTCACTTGCTGACCTGGCACTCCAGCGCCACACGCTGACAGGCTGTCAGCCCCCAACCTGATTCATCTTATGCATGGCCAAGAATAGATCACAAGCCGGAGGCTTCCGGGTTATGATATGCCATGAATTCGTGATCTGTTGACCTGTTGTCGACATGGCACATGCGCATGCACCTAAAAAGGTTAACTCTGGATTGATTGGACTGACTAAGAGTTAAGAGCATGCCACCATTGGTTAGTAAGGTCCCTTAATAAGCTAGGCGTCTCGTATCCGGACCCGCCAGCCCAATGGATGTGGATACCCACTTGTGCTCTGGGCGCCCAATAAGCTGACTCGCACATCAAGAAACTCCGCGCTAGCCACCAACCGCCCAACAGTATAGAACATCCAGCCAATCACAGCCCAAAAGCACCCCAATAGCCTCCTCTCAACACGGTAAAGTGGCAAAGCTGGGGATGGGCCGAGAAACCACGTTAGGCAGGTTAGTTGCGGATTAAGCCTTAATTGGTCTAGTTCTTGAATTCCTTATTATTTCTCCAAATTTCTCTCGCATGCTCTCTCCCGCGGCGACCTCTCGTCTCTCCATTCAGATTCCCTCGTTCAACCACACTTTGCTTCTTACCGTTGCGCCTCTCGTGTCAAACTATGGCCGTGGAAGAATAGCAGATAGACAAGATCGACAATGCGCAAAAACTTGCGTACCGGTGCAACAGTCTAAATCACAGCCAACACGTGAGAGAGAATCGGAAATCGGAAAAGGGGCGGGGAACAGTCCCAACAATTACTTTTTTTTTATATTCTACGATATAATCCTTCGAATTTACGATTATTAATTTATTATACTTAATTCACGACATCTTATATCATTATATATATATTTTTATCTCGCCTTATCGACCTCCTGTATGTCATCAAGCCCCCGAACGGATATATATACGCCACAATGGGCGCAAGTATACGCAAATCGTTCAAACGATACTTTATCAGCGTCTTCGTGTGCATGGTAGTGCTTGCAGTGTACTACCGGGACTCATGGTTTAATTCATCTGGCGACAGGGCGATAGCCCGGATGAATCTGTGTATGTTTTTGCATTTCCGGCGCGCGCTGTCATTCCCCATCCTCCACATTCCAAGTTTATTCGTCAGATATGATAAGAACTTGACTAACGTAGAAGCCTGTTAGCTATGAAACAACCGCCTCCGACAGACCCAAACACCACACCCCGCGTAGACGCTGCGCTTATATCGCTCGCCCGAAATTCCGAGCTCGACGGCATTATCTCGTCGATGCGGTATATGGAGAAATCGTTTAATCATAAATTTCACTACCCATGGGTGTTTTTTAATGAAGTTCCGTTTACGGAAGAGTTTATGAGGAGGACACAGGCGGAGACGAACGCGCCATGCTCATACGGTCAGTTTGCTTTGTCTGTTAGGAAGGAAGGAAAAAAGGACTAACATTGCATGCACAGAACTCATACCGAAAGAACACTGGGACGTGCCCGACTGGATCGATCAGTCGCGAATGGAAAAGGCATTTAAAGAGATGGATCATAATGGGGTCAAGCATTCCACACAATTAAGCTACCATAAAATGTGCCGATGGTACTCGGGGTTCTTTTTCCGACATCCCGCGTTGGACAAATATAAGTATTACTGGCGCGTCGAGCCTGATGTCAAGTATGTCTTCCTATCTTGAACCCTAACGACTCTTAAAAGACCGATGAACTAACTACGTAATTTGAAGATTTTTTTGCGACGTCGAGTATGACGTATTCCGATTCATGGCCGAAAACAACAAAACATACGGCTTCACAATCAACATCTACGACGACCCAAACTCCATCCCCACCCTCTGGCCAACAACCGAGTCCTTCCTCGAATCCAACCCGGAATACGCCCTCTCCCCCTCCGAAAACTCCTACAGCTGGCTCACCAACTCCGTTTCCCGCCCTGCCATCACCAAAGCCGCCAACGGCTACAGCACATGCCATTTCTGGAGCAACTTTGAGATTGGCGACCTCGATTTCTGGCGCTCCAAGACATACACCGACTACTTTGAATATCTCGACAAGACAGGCGGTTTCTTCTATGAGCGCTGGGGCGACGCACCCGTTCACAGCGTTGCGTTGGGTCTCTTTGCGCCCAATGAGCAGATCCATTGGTTCCGCGATATTGGCTATCAACACAGCGTGTTTTGCAACTGTCCCGATAGCGACAAATGCCATGGATGTCAGGCGAACAAATTGACGCCGCTTACGTATTGGCTGAATAAAGAAGATTGCCGCGTCAATTGGTTTAAGCAGGTTTGCGAGATAAGTCGCAACAAAGGCGTTTTGAATGAGGAGATGTGTGGACTACATGGGTCCGGTAGGACCGTGGAACACACATATGTATAAACAAAATAAACTTTTGGCTTTTTTGGAGGTTCGCTTTTGCTTTTTTTTTACAAGGAGTGGAGTTACTTTTTACAGGTTGTGTGTATACGGATTCTTTCTTTGTTTATGTTTGAGATACCAGATGCGTCATGCCCATGTATTGTGTATATATGCGATAGGATACTAGTGGTACATGACGGAATGATAAACATTTCACATCTTCACGTTTCGCCTGTCTAAGCAATATGTTTATTTGTGTACATACATAGATTGGTACCAGGAACCGATCTCAAAAGGTTCCAGACACAGGGCCAATGTAAACATTCTAGAGATCCATGCAAGGGCTCAGCCAAACTGCGCCACAGCAGTGTCCATGCAGGGGGCCTAGACCGCGACAACAATCATATTGTTTTTATTTCTACGACGACCTAGGTAACATCCATCTGGTCAGCCAGGGTGCCATTTGCAGAGTAAGCACGATGATGTCTAGCGACACGGGAGAGAGCCTCAGGAGTCAGGCACCATGCCAAGGCCGCCGCAACGCTAGAAGCGGGCGGCAGCTTCTCCGGCTGTGCCAACTGCGGAAATCGTTCTCGGCCTCAACTCTCGCTGCGTTCGCTCACTACTCTCTCTATCTGTCTGTCTTTCTCTCTGCATTCGTTCGTTTTTTTTCTTCTTCTGCTAGAGCCTGCTGCTCACTTGTCGCTGTATATTCATTCGTTCTTTTTTCCTGCTTTTTCTTCTTTTCTTCTCCTCTATTCACCTCCCGTCCAGGTAGACGTCGTCTCCTTTTTTTGACTCCTTTTTTCCAAGTCGTCCCCTTTCAGATCGCTTCCCCTCCGCGCCAGAGCCAAAACAACAGAAAATACGGTGAAAATTGACTCCACCAAATTTCCGCGTCGTATAATTCCACAATCGGTTCTAGTGTGTCGGAGACCATTTCGTACAGGGATTATTTTATCATTTCACCGCTCAAGTTTGAAGGGACCTGGGGCCGCCGCCCGCATCCTCCTCCGTTTCAGCCAAAGTACCACTGTCACTACTGTGGCTGCCAGCAGCCCATACGCACGCATACGACAGGGTTTGCAAGTTGTTGGGACCAACCACAACAAGGCGACACTCCTCGAAACGCTTATCGTTTTCCTCCTCTCGTTTTAAAAAAGAACAATTCTCGAACAGCCGACCGGCCTTCGCCATGGCGACCGCTACGCTGACTTCGCCCAGCTCCGTTCCGGACCTTATCACGTCCAAGTCCTCAAAATCATCGTCCTTCCAATCGTCTTCTCACAATGCCGACATTAATGTTAATTTCGCGGACACCTCTAATTTTGAAGATATCGGGCTGGAAGATGACTCCGAAATGCAGCCTTTCCCCCCATACCCTCACTCTCGTTCCCGAGCTGGTTCTCGCGCTTCCAGTAAAAACCGAACCATTGCGCATGTTAGCAGCATGAGCAGTTTGAAATCTGCAGCAACTCCGTCTTCGAAACCCGTGCGAGAATTGACTTCTAGCCAACGGAGACAAGTTGCTCCACCAAATTCGTCGAGGACTCCCAGTCAGGGCATGTCCGGAAACTACCCACGGGGAACACTGGAGCCCAGAATGATGAAGAAGAGTAGTCGCCGATTGACGAGTGGCAGTGCGTCAACTCCCTCTCTTCACCACCGCCCTCTCCGCTCTCGTTCGGTGTCTCCATCTGCTGCCACTGTTCCGAATTCCATCGCTCAGTTGTCGTCGGCATCTGCGTCCACCCAGAATCTGTCGCCGTCGGCTCCACGGGGCCCCCCCGGTTCGCGCCGAGGCTCTCTGCAGCCAGCGGTACGGAAATCAGTCAAGGAACTGGAGGACGAATACCATGACTCGGATGATGACTTGCCAGATGATGCTAGCTTGTGGAATGTTCCTCTCTCTCCGCGCCCGCCGCAAGAACGTTCAGCTTCACGCAGCAACAGCCCCGAGCAGGAGACAAACCCCAAGCCTATACCATTATCACATGCGGTCTCGCAGGAACATACAGCTCCACAGTCGAAATCGCGGACTCCTCGAAATTCGCCCGGCGCAAAGTCACGGCTTCAGTTCCATCGTTCTGCGTCCGCGGGCCCCGAACGAGGTCAGATCTCGCCGCGAAATCCACGTACTTACTCGTACAACCTGGCCATGGCTGAACTCTCGGAGGAAGCAAAAGTGTTGACCCAAACACTCGAGCATCATGCCGATGATTCTGATCGCAAGCACGAGGAAAGAGTCCAGAATGGAATTTCTTCTGAGCGCTCAAGCGTGGAATCCAAACGAACGTCGGGTGGGCTTGGAGATTTGCCGCCGTTGCAGAAATCTAATATCATGATTGACCCGTTGCCTGTCAGCAAAGAAAAAGAAAAGGTCCTCAGTCGTACGCGCCCTAGCTGGCTGCCACCAAAAGACCCGTTGGAGGAAAAGAGACATATTAAAGAATATAAGAAGATGATGGCATTGTCCAAGGAAGCAGGTTAGTAATCCGAGCCATTTTATCGTGGCTTTCCAATGCTAACGCAAAGTTGCAGAGAAAAAGAAGGCTGCCAAAGCTGCTGCGGAGCAGTGTGAGAGGGATAATACAAGGGACACACTTCAACGAATATGGGAAGACCACGTCTTGCCCCATTGGAACGAAGCAATTTCCGAACCGCGAACGCGGGAGCTGTGGTGGCGAGGCGTCACTCCCCGGTGCCGTGGAGCTGTGTGGCAACGGGCCATTAACAATGAGTTGTCCTTGACCATAGAATCGTACCAAAAGGCACTCCAGCGGGCCAAGGATGTCAAATCTCGCGGAGATGAAGACGGTGGCGAGTCGAGTCGAAGGATGCGAGAATGGTTTGCAGCCATCTCTCGAGATGTTTCGTCTGCATTCCCCGAGCTCCATCTCTTCCAAGAGGGCGGACCTCTACGGGATACATTGATCGATGTGTTGGAGGCCTATGCCATGTATCGCAGTGATGTAGGATACACCTACGGCCTTCACGTAAGTTTACTCTTTCTGTCTTTGTTGCTGCTGGCCATACTAACAGAATCAGAATATTGCTGCGCTCCTCGTTCTCCAACTCCCCACATCTGCTTCCGCTTTCATTGTCATGGCTAATGCCCTTAACCGCCCGCTTCCTCTTGCGTTCCTCACTCACGACCGCAGCGCCATCGCTCGAACTTACGGCCTTGCATCTGCTACACTACGATATAAATTCCCTCGTCTTTATAGCCACCTATACGAAACAGCCCAACTGACTGATGAAGATATTTGGGGTCCCATGTTCAGATCGCTATTCACCAATGGCCTTGACCTCGAACATCTCAGCCGCGTCTGGGACTGCTGGGCCTTTGAAGGCGACCGCATTATAATTCGCGCTGGAGTAGCCATTCTAGGCTGTCTTCAGACGCAATTGCTCGGTCTCAAAGCAACGGACGACAAGTCTTGCGAAGAAATCAAACACGTTGTCGGCTGGGGACCGCATGATTTGGGTACGATTTTGAGGGATAACAAGACTCGCCATAGCTCGCCCACACCGATCATGGGATTCGGAGGCGGTCAATTTGCCAACGCCGGCGTTGGTCATTACTGGATTTTGAGTCTGGCTGGCAACGAGGATAGTTTCATGAACGAAGTACGAGAGGCTGGCAAAGTCCAGTCGTGATTATGGTGTTCCTTTTTACTTATATCCATCCATTCGCTTTCTTTTTCTTTTACCTTCTGACTTTTTTCAATGATCAACGGAAACGGAAGATTATATATTATTGACTTTACATATATTTACCGACTTATTACTTCTCTTCGATTCTTGATCTGTATAATATAGGAATTTGATTTATTTTTTTCCTTCTGCATTCATCTCTAAATCCGATAGAATCATAGAAAAGAGTAAACAAGCTAAGCCTAAATAGGGATAGTCTATCATCAGACTTGGCATTATCTGTCGGACTGAACGACATCCATTCAGTGACCTTTTGCATATATACATCAACTATTTTCTTATTTTGTTTTGGATAGACACGTTATTATTATTATTAAATATATACAACTAGCATGCCAACTCGCACTGCGGGAAATAGCAGCACTGCCAGGAAAAGAACAGCCAAAACATCGCGCTATTTCACTCGTGCAGCGAATCAGAATGATAGCAACAAAAAGAAGAAGACGGTATCTGCGGAGAGGGTGAGGCAAGCGAAACAAGGGGCTATAGATATATACACTCTTTCTTCCACGGAGACCGGATCGTTATCATTATCATCCGCGGACGGTGCGGGTTCATCGTCTTGTAGAGATGGATTGTCATCGGCAACAGATGTGTCAACTTCGGGGCAGGATGAGAATGAGCATGCCCCGCATGGCTTAAGAGAAGAGTTGGTGATTGAGAATGGCATTTTCGCCACCGTACAAGATGACGGTGAAGGGGGCTGTGGTGACCTTGATGATGGAATTCCAATCATCTCAACTACAACACAACAAGAACCACCACAGGAACAACAGCAACAAAAACCAGCCCGAAAACCACCACCAAAACTATCCCCCTACTTCCACCAAACCCTCCTCTCATTCCCAATCAAAAAACCAGTCCCATCATCCTGCCTCCCCTTCCCACCCCTCTCCGCGCCAACCTTTGGCCTAATCCAAGAACAACTCTCCTCCACCCCCTTCCGCCTGCTCATAGCCACAATATTTCTCAACCGTACTCGGGGCCCTGTGGCCATTCCGGTGCTCTTCCAACTCTTCCACCGCTACCCAACCATCAACGACATGGCAAACGCAAACCATGAAGATATAGTCAACATAATCCGGGGATTGGGCTTCCAGAATCAGCGAGCCACAAAATTTATTGCGCTGGCGCAAAAGTGGCTCGAGTGTCCGCCGGAAAGGGGCAGGAGGTATAGGAAATTGAATTATCCATGCAAGAGGGATGGGAGGGATGTTGGTGTTGATGAGGTTGTTGGCGATGAGGATGATACTATCACTACCATTACTAGTACTACTGATGGAAGCGGCGAGGACAATGATCAGCAGCCTGGCCACCACAGCCAAAAAGTTGCATGGGAAATAGCGCATTTACCTGGCGTCGGCGCCTATGCGATTGATTCATGGCGCATTTTTTGCCGGGATCGACTTCGACATGATCTCAAGAACAACAACGGCAGTGAAAAAGAAGGCTACGAACCAGAATGGAAACGCGTTCTCCCTCAAGACAAGGAGCTGCGGGCCTATCTTACCTGGCTCTGGCTCAAGGAAGGCTGGACATGGAACTGCGAGACCGGGGAGCGAACGAAAGCGGATTCGGAAATGATGCTGAGGGCTGGAAAGGAAGGGGGTGTGGTGTTTGAGGATGGTCGTTTGGTGCTGAACTATAATAGTAGTACGATGACGATGAGAGATGACGCGGGCTGGGTTAGGAAGGCTGGGTTTAGTTTGGATCGTTCTTGATATATCTTCTGACCATTTTTAGGATATGTGAAGAAGTTGACTGCAGATCTATATTAGATACCCATTGAAGCAAATATCCATGTACTTTTGACTACCAACGTGAAACATAACTATATGTACGACTATTTTCATTCTATATACAAGATACGAGGAACGGCCACAACCATATATACGTAATTACAAAGCCAACCCAGTCCCATTCCTCGTCCACCGATACAACGCCAAAACAGCCTTCCTCCGATGCCGAATTTCACTATGATTGACCGGCCGCCCCCTCGCCTGCGCCACAGCACTGCGCATAACTTGCCTGAAATTGCGCTGATACTCTGTATTCAGAGTAACGACGCACGACTCTGTAGCGCGAATCACGACCTCGCAGGCCTTTAGGATTCCTTCTCCGGCCTCCTTCTGCAGTCGTTCCACGATTAGCAGTAACAGGAAACTACCCTGGAGTAACTGAATGCCGAAGAAGTATGGCATGAAACTGACGTCTGGATCGTAGTGGAGAATTCGTTCGAGCGCATTCGCGGCTTCGAGGGCATGTGAAATTGTTGATGCAAATGTTGGAGAGGATGTCCAAAAGTCCTTGTCTTCGAGTAGAGAGACGGGATCCCATTTGCCCATGAGGAGAATGTGGAGCACGTGCACGACATAGGAGGCGTACGCGACGACTGTTTGCGTGTGCCATGAATGGTATGATTTGTAGTCCGTTTCATCGATGCCGACTGGTTCATTGAGCATTGGCGGCGAGAGTGTAGTAGGTTGCTGCTGCGGCTGACCCGGTCCTCCCGGCGCCTGCTGTGGTACTGGCGGTGATGTCGGCGGAGGAACGGCAGCGGCAGCGGCAGCAGCAGTAGGAGGTGAATAATGAGTCGCAAAGGCCTGCAGAGTTGCCTTGTACGTATCCAATTGCCGCAAGACTTCGTTCACTTGCACATCCCACGCATTCTTGCCTTGCAGACGAGTACCCAGCATGGGGTGATTCTTAGCCTGGTTGAGATTGATCAACTCTCCCGTGATGGCCATAAGAGGCAGATAAAATCCAAACACCGAGTGGTCGTTGCACGCGAAGTTCGGGAAACAGCGCCTTTTGTTGGCCTCACCGGACACGAGACATTGTGGACCATCTGCTTTGGAACTGTTACTGTGCACGTCACCGGCCTGCCATGGCCCTTCTTCCAGAGGCAAGAGGAGATCGTCGCACTCTGCGTCTAGTAGTGCGAGAGGGCGGTTATAGCACAGTGCCAGATGGCGGTCCATTATGTACAGAAGCCACCAGGTTCGACGTCGTTCTTCGCGGTGTTCCTCCGTCATCAGATTAGGCCGCTGTTGCTGTCTTGTGCACACACAATTGAGGTTTGATCGGCCGCTAGGAAGGAAATAATCCCAATTGGTCCTGTTGAGAGGGCCTGTGATATTGGCATAACCGGTGGTACCCTCGGCGAATTCGAATGGTAGATTAGAGCTGTCAATGGGGCTGTCGAGACTCGACATTGCTTCGACTTCCTGGTTTAACCGTAGTTCTCTTGCAAGTGTAAAAGCAGCATGCCACCTGCAGACAAAAAAGATTAGCTATATAGTTCCAACGTAGAAGCAAGAGAGAATAAATACCATCGCATGCTAGCTGCTTTTTGCTCGCTGGCAGATATAATTGATGCCACATGGATATAAGTGATCACATCATCCAATGAACCCGCCGGACCAACCAAGCCTCGGTCATCACCGCCTTCTTCAAAAGAATGCGTCCGATCGTAACTTGCGTTCGGAACGTTGTTGTCGTTATCGATTATGGGCAGGCTTTCGTCATCCTTGAACGAGACGTGAATCAGTGGCCGTAGTAGCCGTACAGTCAATGCGCATAGAAATTGACAGAGCTTCTTTCGTTTTGGAGGGGAGATCGACAAGGAGAAAGCCCGGTCGTCAAGCGCAGCCACCCAGAGCATGCTCGCAAGCAATGCCGGGCTACTGTTTCGAGGATTTTCGCGATCGAGGAAAGACGCTTTCCGGACAACATAGCAATGAATGTGATGGCAGACAGGATGCATAGCTGTCGAGAAGGCGCTCGTAAAATACAGGTCTAGGAGGTCATAGACTAGATTCCGTGAGAGATACGGTTCGAGAAAAGGCATCAGTGGTGCCAGCACGGGATATTTCAGAGGGGGTTCTGCCGGGCGTCCCACTTGCTCATTATTTCGCTGTTGTCGCGATGCAGATCGTGATAGCTGGTATCCGGTAAAATTGTTCATACCCATCATCCCGAAGGGGACGTCAAAGAACCCATCCGAAAATCCCATATTCCCCAAGAGCGGATATGCAAATGGTGGTTGACCAAAGCCATTTGAACTCGACATCCAATCTTCAACGGCCTTCTCTCCCTGTCCCGCAGTCTCTCTGGGTGACGGCTGTATAGTCTCTAGCCGCGACTGACGCTCGCCGCTGCTCTGCGCAGAGGCAGCAAGCAGTTGATCGGGCGATGTATGAGTAGAGGGAGAGAAATTGGTTGCTGCCTGTGTAATGCGCTCGGTGGGTGGGGGATCTGTGACCATGCTGATAAAGTCGGGCTGATGGGTGGTGGTTATGTTGGTTGCGGCAGGCTTTTGCACGTGAATCTTTTTGTCGTCAGTTGTATCCTGCTGCACAAATGTGCTATCTCTGCGCGAGAACTCGTTTCGTGGTATGCGCCCCCGTTTCCGTCTCTCCCGCGTAAGCTCGCACTGTGTCTGGCTTGCGATGCATCTTGAACAGGGGAAAGCACGGTCGCATCTGACGCGGCGGGTATGGCAGGCATCGCAAGCGACGCGATTCCTACGCCAGCGTTTCTTGACACCATCTGCCGATGTCGTATCTGGAGCGCCTTCTTGTTCTGGGGACCCCTCCAGAGGGGAATTGATCGTGTCTTCGGCCGACATTTCGATGATTTCGATGAAACCGGGGCGTAGAACTTCAAAGACCGGTGTGAGTTGTTTTGTTGCGCCTTATGACCGGAAGACCTGCCGGCTGGTTGCTGTTAGGAGTCGATAGCATCCATTGACCTTCATATATATATATCGAGGGAACTTGAAAGAAAGACAGAGTAGAAGACAGCAGTCACATAGTGCAAGTGTAGGAAGGAGTAAAACTAAAGGCTGAGAGCAGCGCACGAGCCCAAGACATGGGACTTCCCCCGGCCGGTGGCTCCGCGTCTGCGGGGAAATTACTCGAAGCTAAGAAATAGAGCCGGCCCAGGGTCTGCAGGCTGCACAGTGCAACGGTCGCCGAGCAGCTGAGGAAAGTGAAACATATGATTTATTCTGCTCGATGTTTCCACCGGTATATTTCTAAACCAGGCTTGTTGGTTGGCACCGATTCTCCGGACACCGTCGCGATGGGCCTCAGGCAGGCAGTTCGTAGATGCATCCATCCCGTCTGAACACTCAGCTCTGAGGACTTTCTAGTTAGTTAGGATTCTTCCAGCTTGTAGAATATTCCCCTTCATTAATAAAAATTAATTAATACAAACATCAAAGCGGTCCAAAGAATGGAAATGTTAGGAGAACTTCCACCGGGCCGTCCACCAATCAGCAGCGAGAGACCCCGTGACCTGACCCGTGCTAAGTTCTAAGCGAACCCGGAAGCGTCCCGGAACAAGTTTTCGCCGGCCCAGCACACAACACCAAATTCGAGGCCACACAGAGACACGCAAGGCAAGAGACTCGCATTCATCAACAACTTTTAGCCGACATCAAGTTCGCAGGTACGTGCTATCAGTCAAATCTGAATCCCGCGCTCGATCGCATTTTTCGTCCTCGCTTTTCCATACCCCGCTCGGTTTTTTTCTGCTTGTGTGGCCGATCGACAAATTTGAAAACCGACGCTCCTACAACTTTTTACACACGATATCTCGTTGAACGCCCTGCTGATTCCTCTCCTATCTACAGCTAGTCAAAATGGCCAAGAGAACTACCAGTAAGGAATCCTATGTCCTTTGAATTTCTACGTCCGACAAAATCCCTCCAATTTCAGTCAATTATCGACTATATACGCCGATGTGCCTTGGGTTTTGACGACGGTGCAATTTTCATATTCTTGAAAGTACTAACTGGGTTCTTCAGAGGTCGGTATCACCGGAAAGTACGGTGTCAGGTATGTTGATATTCTCCATTTCCATATACAGATGTGAAACCGTTACTAAACAAGCAATAATTAGATATGGTGCCTCCCTCCGTAAGCAGTTGAAGCGTCTCGAAGTTGCGCAACACGCTCGCTACACCTGGTATGTCGGATAATCTGGAAGCGACAACAACAACGACATTATGCTAATAATAAAACCCAGCACTTTCTGCGGTCGCAACACCGTCCGCCGTCACTCTGTCGGTATCTGGAACTGCTCCGGCTGCAAGAAGACCATCACCGGCGGTGCCTACGCTCTCTCGTTAGTTTCCCCCGGTGCAACCGACAAAATGGAAGGAAATAATTTGCTAACTGTCGACCAGTACCCCCGCTGCTTCCGCCGCCCGCTCTACCCTCCGTCGTCTGCGTGAGATTAACGAATAAACGGTGACGGCTTTTATTTGGCGCAGTTTTCATGGGTTAGGATATCTTTGTGTGTGGTTTTAAAATAAATGGCTTGATTGCATCTGGACGATTTTTTTTTCAACGGAAAAAACGGTCCCAAAACATGATCATATGTCACGAGCTTCTCCTTCCGGCGGGCATCATGGGATGCGGATTTTCTCGTGTATGTAGCTTCGATTTTACGAATTAAAAGCTCAATACAATACCGCCTTCGATTCCAAAAGAATAACGTTTCCATACCTATAATTACGCTTGACTGTCTGGAAGATTAAATTTGATAGGGACTGGCAAACTCAGCGTCTCGTATGGGATGAATGTGCCCTGGGTAATCGGCGCTGCAGTAGCGTTTCTGTGCTGCTTGCAGACATTGTAAAGGCTCTATATGCACTATAATTATGTAAATGACTTGGTATTAAATGCCATCTAGACGTAGAAGTGCTCAATATGCAACCACAATATGCGCTAATCCGAATAGCGACTGATAAGCACGTAATTCCCCACTCCATCGTCAACACTGAGAGATAAATAGGCAGAACAATCCCTCCTGGCTTGGACCATCCTTTGCCATATTTCTTGCTGTATATATCGCAATGGGTTTCTCCAAGGTCGCGGAGACAATACGCCCTCAGGCACCGCATCGGCGACGTCTTCGGCGCGTAGTCCTCCCAGCTCTTATCGTGATAGGCTTCCTATTGTTGACATCTTACGATGCACCCAAATCTAAATACGTTCTCGAATTTCATGGAGACACGGAAGCTCAACTCACGCAATTCGATTGGGACAGATTTGATGCCCAGCTTCAGAAGTGCGAAGAGTACAGCGCGCCGCCTGTGTCTTATTCAATTCCCGCCGTAACAAATCGCACCAATCCTCGCTACAACGTAGTGAGTGGCCAGAAGCAGACCACGGTGTTGCGAAATGTGACCCTTTTCGATGGAGATGTCATACACGCGGACCCAGTTGATATTGTCTTCCAGGAGGGTGTTGTCAAGTCGATTTCATCGAGCAATAGTCCTGCTGCTGCCCATTTCCAAACCGATTCTCCCAATACTGTCGTTCACAACTACAACGGCGAATTCGTAACACCAGGCCTTGTGGATATGCATTCGCATCATCTAGCTCTCACCTGGCCGGAGCTTCCAAGCACACGCGATGAGAATGAAGTAAACGACGAGACGGGGCCTTTAACCCCCTTCGTTCGATCTCTTGATTCTCTCAAGCCATATGATATTGCTGCTACCATAATTGCATCCGGCGGTGTGACCACATCGCTCATTCTGCCTGGTTCAGCAAATATCATGGGCGGCGAAGCATATCCCGTGAAGAACTTTCTTAGAGGCGGAGAACACGGCGAGGAAGTCGTCGAAGAATTGCTCCTAGAACATGGTATCCCTAAAGAGGATCGACGCCGGTACATGAAGATGGCCTGTGGTGAGAACCCTCGCAGGGTCTACAAACACACCCGAATGGGAAATGCGTGGAAACTTCGCCAACACTTTGCACGGGCCAAAGACTTGCGAGAAAACCAAGATGCTTGGTGTGCTGCTGCATCAACAGCTAAGCAAAATAGAGACGCTGCTGCGGTTGCAAGTCTCCTTGCTGATGGTAGCCTAAAAGGGAAAGGAGGGCTACCGGAAGCCCTTGAGCTGGATTCCAGTGTCGGAATATTGAGGGGGAAAGTGAACGTGAATGTTCATTGTTATGAACCAGAAGACTTCGAAGACATGCTTCTACATAGCTCTGAATATGGCTTTTCAATCAAGGCTTTTCACCATGCTTTGAGCGCTTGGAAGGTGCCGGAATTGATAAAAAGCAGCGGCCAGTATGGATTTCATGTTGTAATAATGGTGTGAGTTGCATTGAACTAATTTGCCGCTCAAGGAACATCACAGTCGCGACATTCGCCGATTTCAGTTTGTACAAGAAGGAGGGCTATGATGGGAATCTATATGCTGGCAAGATCCTGGCCGAGCATAATGTGCCACTTGCGTTCAAGTCGGTATGTCACTCAATTTGTCCTTCACTTTTTTCATGAGATTCCGATTCTGATAATATGAGCAGGACCATGTTGATGAGACTACAAATGCCAGATATTTATTGTAAGTCTCTTTTCTTCTTCAGTTGGCAGGTTTTGTGTGTGTGTATGATGCTAATCAAAATGCAGGTCTCAAGCTGCTACTGCGCACTCATTTGGTCTTTCAGAAATTCTTGCTTTGAAGTCAGTCACTAGTGTTCCAGCAAGGTCTCTTGAACTGGATCACCGTATTGGCCATGTGAAGCCTGGCGTATGTACTTACCGTCATCATTCGCAACCTGTTGCTAACAACGTTTATAGTACGACGCAGATATTGCAGTATGGAATTCTCATCCATTGTCCGCCGGTGCCTGGCCATTGCAGGTATACATTGATGGAAAGTCTACACTGGACGAGAAAGTCAATCATTCCAAGGAGAAACCTGTTGTTCAGAAGCCTACAATGCGCGCAGAAGCCGCACCTGAAGATATAGCGGCCTTTTGCTCCGCTTCAACAAGTAAAGACGAAACCCTGATTGTTACCGGCATCAGCGCTTCTTATTTGGAGAACCAGCAGATCAAAAAATCCTCGACAGAAGGAAACCTTACCATGGTCCTTACGAATGGGAAAATCGAGTGTCTTGGAGAGCACCACGAATGTGGCGTTTCTACTCAATCAGCCGACAACAGCAAAGTGATTTCGCTTCACAATGGCCACGTACTTCCCGGCTTGACTACAGTGTCCATTGGCCTGGGTCTTATTGAGATATCATCAGAGGATAGTACCCAAGATGGAAGTGGGGATTCGAATGCCGACATCTTCAACCCAGAGTCTGCTCTCTTTGCCAAATACGGTATTCATTTTGAAGGAAAGGCCTTTGATCGCGCACGGCTCGGAGGGGTGACACGTAGCATTACCCACCCGGCCGGCAGTGGTTTCTTCAAAGGTGTGAGTGCAGGCATCAAGACAGCTGAAGGCAGTAATCCTCTCAATGGAGGAATATTCAAGGATGATGTTGCATTGCATTTTGTCGTTGGACAGGACGCAAAAGGTATGTCGACTCTGCGGGTGTATGTGTATGGAAGAATGACTAAACTGAAGCTGTTGTATCCACAGGCTCATCCCAGACTCCAACGGTATCCAAGTCTGTTGCCTCCCTTAGGAAGATACTGTCGGAAAACAAGGGCAAGGATACGCTATATGGCAAGGCTTCTGATGGAAAGATCCCGGTCGTTGTGCATACTGAAAACAAGGTGGGTTGATCCAACCAAATCTAAACCAAGAACGAAAGACTAACTATATGCAGTACGACATCCTTCAACTGATTAAGATCAAGAAAGACTATCCTAAAACGAGATTGGTCATTTATGGCGCCGCCGAAGCACCCAGTGTGAGTAACACACACGCATTGTCTTGAGATGGGCCAAATTCCTCTAACTGCAACTAGGTCGCCGATGAAATCGCGGCAGCCAACATTCCCTTGATCTTCACTGGTTATCATTCGGCTCCGACCACCTGGGAGAAGCACGATTTATTAGTTGGGCCTCCCTTGACAATATCACCAGTCGAAGTTCTCGTTTCATCAAACGTAACCTTTGCACTTGCACTTCTTCCTGACTGTGCGTTAACCACCCTATTCACCTCTTTATTTTAGCATATCTAACAAGATTTAACTATAATACAGTCGACTGGCATCTCGCAAACCTCCCAATAGAAGCTGGAGCAGTCGCGAAGGAAGCCGGCCTCGGACCCCAAGAAGCCATAGATCTCTTCTCGGTCAAGATCGACGACGTCCTCGGCTTTGAGGGCACGGAAAGAAATGCAGATTTCGTGATCTGGGAAGGCAATCCGCTCGAGTACGGGGCCAATGCAGTCTTGGCGGTTGATGGGCATGATGGTGCGGTAATTGGATGTTGGCCTGAAGCTGAGTAATTGGGGTTTGTATATCTGCTTGCTCTTTTTGGTGGCGATTGCTTCACAGAGACACACATATAGGATATATATGGAACGGGCCATACAGAGCTAGGGAGATAAATACTTGTAAACATGGGATTTCTTGTGATATGAAGATTGCAATATATATATGGATGACCTATCATCACACCGGAGTGGAAATTGGATGTGATGTCGTTGAAATAAGGTGCAGTGCCTGAGGCATGTATTAGGGTTAAGCCAGGAAAGGAAATAAAAGCAAGGAGAACAGAATGTCGACATGAGCGTCGCAAATTCCACATCTAAGAGCATCAAGTAAATATAAAAACTCTACATTCATTTGAAAAGGCCATCCGCTAAACACAGTCGAGAACGGAGAACCATTCATTGCGTAGAGTTGAGCATGGGCGCCCCAACCATCCATTACGAAACACGCCATTTTATGAGCCATTTAAACCAAAACTATTCGTAATCCTGCAGAGTTACTAAAAATTAGCGTATTAATAGTCTCCCTTAAGGACGAATAGTCGAATCCAGTGTTGAGGGGTAGTGTTGCTAACTATAATGGCGTTAAGTAAGACGCTGTCACAGTCGCCCCGCGGGCATCAAGAAGCGGCCGACTTAGGAGTAACGGAGACAAGGCCGACCACAATAGAAACAAACAAATCTAGATTTCGAATTTCGAATTTAAAATATCGTAGCTTACTGGATTTAGCTGTATATACATTTCTTGTGTCCAAATTTCACTGTACAATGACCAAGCCTCCGTTCAAAATCGCCAACTGGGAATTGGCCGCTGCGGCCAGACGCCAGAGTCTCTATGAGAGCATTCCCAATGACTATCGACTACCCACAAGCCTCGCCAGCCTGGCCTCAGCTGGGTTGCTTAAACCTGAAGATCTAGCTGTGCTGCAATGCGGGATTTTAACCGAACCCGACATAGAAATCACCAATATAGCAGATGCCCCAACACTTGTGTCATTGATAACTAGCAGAAAGTATACCGCTGTACAGGTCACACAGGCATTCTGCAAGCGAGCAGCAATTGCACAGCAATGTCTCAATTGCTTGACTTTTTTCATGTACGAAAGCGCCATGCAGAGAGCACAGGAACTAGATGACTATATGGCACGAACCGGGAAACCGGTAGGAATCTTACATGGCTTGCCAGTTTCCTTGAAGGACATATTCGATATCGAAGGACAGCACACGACGGCCGGTTTAGTTTCCTGGTTACCATACAAAGCTACCAAAACCGCAAGGATTGCGGAGAGCATTATTGCCGCTGGCGGAATCCTGTACGTAAAGACTTCGACGTCACAGGCCTGTCTGATGGTGGAATCTATTAACAATATATTCGGCACTGTACGAAATCCGTACAACTTGAAGTTGAGTGCCGGCGGATCGACGGGTGGTGAAGCGGCTCTTGTAGCTGCAAAAGGAAGCATTTTAGGCTCTGGCACGGATGGTGGAGGCAGTATTCGTTTCCCGGCTGCCTTCTGCGGACTCTGGGGCTTGAAGACCTCCAAAGGCCGCATTCCCGGCGGTGGCTGTAGTGGTCCACAGACAGGTAATGAATCGGTGAACGCAGGGTTCGGTCCCTTGGCGAAGACGGTGGAATCGTTGGAGATGTGGTTGCGCGTACAGCTGGCTTCCCAACCGTGGCATGTAGATCCTAGTTGTATTCCAATGAAATGGGATGGAGCTGGAGCTGAGAGGCCTCAGGGACCGCTTACTATTGCTGTTATTTGGGACGATGGCGTAGTGAAACCCGCGCCTCCAATAACGGTAAGTCTATGAATTCTCGCGTTAATCGACCCAGCTCACTCCCTCTATCGATTGATTATTCCTTGGATGTGTAGAGTCGTTGCTAACTCGGAGTAGCGTGCCGTCAAAACCGTCGTGGATCTACTCCAGAAAAACGGCCACAGAATCATAACCCTGCCCGAAGATCAAATCAAGCACATCCACCGTCGTGCCACTTCATGTTTCATGATGTCAAATGTGCAAGAAGGAGGCTACACCGTAATGAAGCACATCAAGTCATCAGGTGAACCAGTCGTTCCTCGCACAGCAACAGGATCAGAGAAATCGCGTCTAACAGCTCGCGAAATATTCGACAACCATATACTACGAAAATGTCTTGAAAACGAGTACAATGATTTGTGGCAACGCTATAAAATGGATGCCATTCTGGCACCTGCAGTTGCTCACCCTGCTCCGCCGCATGGGAAGTACATCAGCAATGCATACGCCTCTGTCTATAACATGTTGGACTATGTCACTGGGTGTGTTCCAGTTGGCGTTGTTGACATGGGGCTGGATAAAGCTCCTACAGAGTGGTATCAGCGAGAACCATATGAACGGATTGAGCCAGAGCGGTTTCCGTATGACTGGGGAGATAAAGAGATGATGGATTTGTGTAAGTTGTCTCAAGTTTCTTTTTCCCGTTGGAAAGAAAGTGTTCATTTTGACTTCCTGATTATGTTGAAGACTCGTCGCCGAAGGTTTTCGAAAATGCACCTATTGGCGTGCAGGTTGTTTGTCGTAGGCTGCAGGAGGAGAAGGCCATTGGGATTATGAAAGAGATCGAATGCATCCTGGATAACAAGTCTTAAGATGGTAGTTATTTTAAGGTTAAATATATGTGTCGTTGAATTAAGCTTATTTGGACGACATGTTACTATTTTGGGAAGGCAGCCACGACGGGTACCTGCTTTGTGACCGAACGGCAGTTTGCGTCACCAATTGTTGCATTAGGCTGTAAGGCAGTAAATTTGTGCCTAGGAAGTCCAGCAGCCAAAGATACAATATTTCGATATGTCTGTTTGAATGATGGGTGAGCAGCAGGCCCCAACAGAAAGAGAAAACGATGGAGTAGTTGTTGTTCATGCTGAGAGAAGCTGCTTAGCATTTGTCAACAATGAAGAAACGCCATTCCGATGTTAACTGAAGGAATTTTAACAAAATAAAGAATCTTGGAATTAGGTGGGCAGATACATGGGTGGAGTTGGTCTTCAATTTTCAAGTATACCTACATCAGTGCCTCATCGTTGAGAACATCTTTTGGTCAAGCGATTCAAGCAAACCCAAGCTTTTTGTTAGCTTCTGCCCTCATCTTCTTTTGCCCACTAGTTATTCCTTTCTCATCAACATCGAAAGGATGAAGCCCCAGTGCCTGTTTTCCTTCCAGAGACAAGATATTCTCCTCCTTCGCCCCATGGTCTTCGTGGTTTTGCTCAACATCTCCATGGGGATACTTCTCAAAGTCGAAAGGAATGCCAACATCGAGAAAACTCTGCCGCGTGCTAATAAGACTCTCCAGATTATACGGACACAACGGAATACAAGCATTATAGCTAACAGATGAATCCAACTTTCCAGGATGAAATCTATCCACCTCATGGATTAAATCACAGTGCCAAAAGACATAATCACCTGGTTTGACTGGTGGAATCCCCACTGTGCTTTTATTCAGTTCCAGGTGAGGATGGCACTCTTTTGTTGGAAAAAACTGCAGATCCCCAGGCGTAGCACCTGGGAAAACTGGGAGTACGTCGTCAAACTTTTCATTCCGTACGAAGAATGGCCGGAGCATCAGGTATGCCGTGGATGCTTTGAGGCTCGGCACAAGTCGCAACGTTCCTTCGCCAGTACCAGTATGGGAAAGACTTATCCAGCCCTGCAGAGAGCGGAAGGCGGAGCATGACACTGTTGTCATTTTTATTAGTCTATTTTGCATCATCTAGGGAGTCATGTGTATTCTCACTTCCTGATGCATAGAGATCTGTTTTTGCATCGGAGCGGAAATCTGCGTTCCATGCATCGTATTCCTCCCATTTTCCTTCGAATATTTTTCGGTAGCACTCCCGATAGAGAGGATCTTCCCAGCGTTCCATGGCGCCACTGTCTTGGTGTGGTTTTAGGGTATATTCCTCGTCTGAACTCATAGTAAGCAGCCTGTCACACGTACACGCACACGCGTAAATACTGCAGCAAGAAAGTAATCACACCTTTAGTTGGATGTCTGATCCTAAACCGATCAGGGTAGGATACCTGACTTTCCAAGTCGAAAAGGGCATCCTCGGAACTAAGATGCCAAAGCGAACTGACAGCTTTCATAGCCTTCAAGACACGCTCATCACTTCTGATCTGCACTTGCGGCGGCGTCCAAAACAAGCTGAAGTTCTGAGGATTATGTTTGGGAAACCCAGCTACGTTGGGATGTCGACGTACGTAGTCTTTCAACTCACTCTCCCATTGAGATGCTACCTCTTGAGGTACCACGTTTCTGATTACGACGCACCCTGCATCACGGACTGATTCGGCGGCACCATCAGGTAGCTTTCCTCCGTTCTCGAGGATGTCGGTGAAGTTGATGATGGGGACTGAAGACGGGCCCGCTTTGACGATTCGGTCTGCTTCTGACTTGAGAACTTGGACTAGTCGCCCATAGGATTCGATAACGGCTTCACGGTTCTCGGATTTGATGATTGACTGTTTGAGTTCGGAAAAGCGAGGCTCTAGTAGCGGACAGCTGTGGGAATTTTTCAATCATTAATTGATCAAATTAGGTCAAAGCCAAAGCATGGAACGACAAAGGGCTGGAGACAGCTTACGGTAACTGCTCCTCCTCAAGCACTAGGGTTTGCTGATATTCGACTTGTGTCATTTTGATATTGTTGTTGATCTTTTCTTCAACTTTTCACCTTTCTCAAGACAGCTGGAAATTCCCTCGAAGGAATGAATTACTTATGATTGTATAGCTTAAAACTACTCCGCTTACAAATGGCAAGAGAACAAAGACATCCCACTTAGTTACGTAACATTCATGGGGTATTCTTCTGACAAGTCGCCCGCGGGCGAACCAGTACTTAGTTACATAAATTATTACGTCCTACTAAGTAGTTAGTTGCACTTAGGGCATGGGGATGGCCCGCGGGCAACTCAATTTTATGCGCTAAATTAATTACATATTCCACCTGATACCGAGGTATATGACAGGAATTAAGATGGGCAAAGGACTGTTAAAGAGGTATACAAGGTTCTCGAAATTTATAAAGATATTGTGGGACTATTTTGAACCAACATATTGACCAAGGCTCTTAAATCGACGGAATACATTCACCATCAACATCCTCCATTTCCTCCTCCCCCTCCTCCTCTTCTTCCTCCACGCCAGGAAACACTCGTCTGAAGAGCAGGTTGAGTCTGATACTAGGCAGCTTTGCGAATTCAAATCTAACCGAAAGATCATTCAACAGTTTACGATACCGCTGCAAAACAGCCTGGCGGTTATTCAGAGTCGTGTCATCGACGCTGGAGAGGAATATTGTAAGAATAAAGCTCCCGATTATACCTAAGCTGCCTTTACAATCTTTTGGTTGGGGGCTTTTTGTAAGTTGAGAGTTCAAGTTAAGACAGAGGGAAGAAAAAACGTACAGCTTAGCCAAAGACCTGTCGGATTTTGGGATAGCAACTGCTCCAGACAACCAAATAATCTATCGAAAAGCTCTGACTCATGCGAGAGGCCGCCCGAGGTCGATCCTGTTGATACAAACACTGCTCCTCGTAACAACGCTTCTATGGCGTAGTAGGCGAACGCCAAAGCATATGCTAAATTAACCTCATTAGTATTGAAACATCCAAGGAACTTGTAATATGTTCAACGCACAGTTGGTACTTTCACCCTGCACAGCGTTGCCTGTGAACATATGCTGCGAGCGCCACTCTTCGAGTCTTCGCGCCAATGAATCTGTAAGACTCAAGACATCCGATGTTGAGATAGACGACAGCGGTCTCTGAAGGGAATAGAAGGCATCGAGCACATCCGCTAGAATTTGGGTCAGATGACAGAGGCTGATGAATCCTTGAATTGAGGACGAGGACGCTGCGTCTAGAATGCCCCATTCATTTGTAAAGTCGGTGATGCTTATCTTCTTGACGGTAAAATGCTGATCAATGATGTGACTAGGTCTCCCAAGCCAGGTTGCAAGCCTGTCTGAATGTTAGCCGGAGGGAATTAGATAACTATTTACTCGCTCGTACCATTTGTCTTGTATATATACTGTCCACCATAGGATTCGTCGCAGCTTGTATTCCTGGGGTGAGATTTTCCATCCTTCGGGGTCTACATGAAGTCCGATTTCTTGTGCCACCGCCACGGCCTAATTGACTGTAAGCTTTTTTTCTACTTTATTTTTAATAAATCCGAGAATTAGGAGCGTTAGGGTTAGGATTACCTGCGCCGTCACCGGCCAGGAGCCTGGATGATTTGGCTCTCGCATTTGTCCAGGAGGGAACTGCAAATACAAAATAAGAGCCTGTAGTGTTCGAATAGTGGGATGGCGAATTTCGATCATGAGCGACTTGTAGGCAAATTTTTGGAGGGTGTTCCTCGGAACTCGAGGCTTGTCCTGAAGTTCTATGCTGTAAGGCCAGAAAAATACAGCCAAACTATACACGGCCGAGATCAGGCTAGCTGGAACTGTCTTTGCAGCGATCGCTGTTTCGAACTCGGATCGTGTCTCCAGTATTGGCAGTGTTGGATGCACATATTTGTAATACAAATTCAGCAGCTCGCAGTGATGAGTCGCTGCAGAGGTGGGTATCTGGCTGGTATCAAACGCATTTCCTTCTACATCAAGGAGCGCATCAGGGTATATCTGGGATTCTTGCTGTTAATCTTTCATTTTTATAGTGACTGGTTGATGAACTAACCGTAAAATAGGCATTGTGCGTAAAGCTATCTGCAGCTCTCCAGATCGTCCAGTTGCTCGTGCCGAAGACAGAATTATCAAAGGGCAAGTGTCGTAGAAGATTAACATTCTGATCCCCGCTAAGCCCCGAATAAAGGAATGATTGGCCAGGTACAATAGTTGTCTGGCCAGGAATGAAAACGGACGCCGTTGTCGTCGACTGACTCGCGTCCTCTGCTAATTGGGATGGCGTGTTTCTGCTGGTTGTTGGAGTTGGAGGAATGCTGTTGCTGTCCAGCGGTCTCTGGCATTTTTTCTTCGGCGGAGATGAGAGGAATGTGCAAGAAAGACCGCGGTGCCGACACAGAGAACACGCCTGTTGGCCTTCCTCGACCACACATCCTGTGCGTCGGCGACGACAGGCATCACATCTGGGACAGTACGTCAGTATCTATGTGATTCGTCAAACAGACTATGGAACGTACGGTTTTCGTTTCTTAGACCGGTAAGGTCTCTGTTGCCCGCTGGGCGAAGGAATTGGGTCAGCCATTGTGTGAGGTAGTAGTATGCAGGGCAGAGATGCAGGAAGATGCTGTCCTCGCCTAGTAGCTTATCCACCAGTACAGCCCGTGTTGGCCCGCTATCTCGGGTGCTACTCCGAGTGGAACCATCGCCCGCGGGGCCTGTAGATAACAATGGACTCGCGTTGATCCCCAGGATAATGAAGATAACTCCAGAAGTTTAATATGCATGGGTTGATTATGTTTAAAGCCGACGACCTGCCGCCCTCTCTCATTTCGCAGGGAGTAACGCAAACTACACATCAACAATGGGCTGGCAAAAACCCACGCTCCTTCGGGAGCTGACTCCTCGACTGATTCGTGTTTATCTGTTGGTTTCGGTATGTATAGTAGCTCTCTCTTTTACTAAGTAACGAGTTACTAACGTGCTTGCTATCTGATAGATTGGAGCAATGGTGTGTCTGCATCCATTGAATCCCGACACAAAGAAAACATCAACGGTGCTGACATCAAACAGAACTTTGGCTTCGATAATAACTGGTGGGGATCTATTATTGGCCTTCAAAAGTTCATCGATGACTACGGAGAGTCCCACGGCCCTGGTCAGCCTAGGACGCTTCCATCCTCATGGATTTCTGCAGCAAGTGGGAGTCCAATCGCCGGCTGGATTATCGGCTGTTTGGTGGCAGGATTCATCACGCGCAGCATTGGCCGGAAACTCACGATCGTGGTGATCTGCTGTATTGCCATGGTTGGAATTATACTGCAATGCGCGATTCCGTCGTACTGGGGAATCATGGCTGGTCGCCTCATTAACGCGATTTCTATGGGTTCGTTTGCTATAAGCCGCCTGGAATTGAAAAGAACTAACAGAACCAAGGAATGGAAGCTAACACTATCCCGATGTTTATGAGTGAGCTGGCCCCAGCAGCCATTCGAGGGAGCCTAGTGAGCTTGTATCAAGCATGGTTGATGATTGGCGCTGTGATCGCAACTGGAACGATATATGGAACATCAGAGCATCTAAATGGGCAGTGGTCGTACAAGACAGGTTAGCTGATTTCTTCTTCTCCTTGTGCAGTGGAAAAATCGCTGAGCACATCTTAGTCATGGTTCTCCAAATCTTCATTCCAATTGCCCTTCTGATAGGCATATGTTTTATCCCCGAGTCCCCGCGTTGGCTCCTATACAAAGGCCGGAGAGACGAAGCCCTAACAGCTTTGCAATTCATGCGACACGGAACCGCCACTCATGTAGAGGTGGAATCGGAGCTCAATCTCATCCAACAGGCCCTCAATGAACAGGAGGAAATGCATCAAGCCAGCAGCTTTGCTGACTGTTTCAAGGGGTCTAACGGACGCCGCACGATGATTGCCGTTGGTGTACAGGTCCTGCAGCAGTCTCAGGGAAACTCCTTTGTTACCACCTATCTAGTCACCTTTTTGGAACAAATCGGTGTTGGAAGCGCTCTATTAATCAGCTGTGCCAATGCTTGTACAAGTTTCGCGGGCACAATCCTGGCTTTCTTCCTGAGTGACTATATTGGACGACGGCCAATGTTGATCGGGGGAGCTTTCTTCATGATGGCGTTGATGTTCATTATTAGTGGCGTAGCTTCTGAAGCCGCGGTGCTTAGCAAGTCATCGGCCCAGGGCTGTGTTGCAGCGCTGCTGCTATATAGCGTTTTTTCCAATTGTGCGTGGGGAGCGACCATGTGGACAGTCACGGGCAAGTTACATGAAAAACAAAAACAGTATCACAATTAAAAGAGAGAAGATATGCTAATTATCTGAGCAGCTGAAGTTGGAACCGCGAGCTTGCGTGAACGGACCATGTCCATTTCAACAACCATCAGCTTCATCACTAGCCTAGTCATTACTTACGTAAACCCGTACGTCGAAGACTCCCCCGGAAACCTGGGTTCTCGCGTTGGGTTCGTGTATGGAAGCGTCTCCATTGTCGCGATGGTGTTTGTGTACTTCTTCGTACAAGAAACAAAAGGCCGAAGTCTGGAGGAGCTTGACGAACTATTCCAGTCGGGGGTGCCTGCATGGAGATCTACAGACTTCAAGGCAAGTGGTATCGGTGCTACCATCACGGAAATGGAGAATATCAACTCAGGTGGGCATGGGACGGAAGTGCTAGTGGCAGCTGAGATTAGGGGAAAGCTTGACAAGGAGGAGCCATAGCTTTGGAGCCCTATACAAGTACAGGAGAGCTGTATCTAGGTACAAGCAGGATGGTTGTATAATCAAATACAATAGTAACCAAGATAATTCATACTTGGTATAATTCACAAAACTATCCAACGGCTTAGACTCCGAGTCAAAAATCATCTAGTAAGAGCCCAGTCAAGACGGCTAAATCAAGTTCAAAATAAATCTTATCATCGAGATCTCGAGATTTTATTTGGTTTTTATCATCGAATACTCAACAGTACGTCATTGAACACTGGGATAAGACTAGCCTCTCATCTGATGCGAGAAGAAGCGATGTTATATTGCCTTGCTTGGAGGTTTCAACCGGGCCGGTTGTCTTCAATTAAACTACTCGATATGGCCTTCGTCACCAATTGCTATTTGTCATTGTCAAAGTGAAGATCCAAGTTGATTGTCGCCTCCCAGCTACCACCATATATGCCGGAGTCTCTGTCATTCAACATCAAGAGACCCCGGAGGGTCAGACTACCAGGCTGCAGAAGCGACTGCAGGGATTTTCCCTGAGCAAAGGTTGCCTTTGGTATCAAAATCCCTTGTGCATCCGACTCACGCCAAGATGTTCGTCAAGGCAAATAGAGTTGAAGTTCCATTCTCTGGAGTCCACAGTCGTGCAATCGGCATGTACATAGGCCAGGTCTGATTTGGAACATGTTCGAGATGTCACCGTCGATTTATGTTCGTCTCTGGCTGAGGATACATGGAAAAGCGGGGTTCGGAAAACTGCAGCAGGCTTAACCTATTTTCAGATACATCTCGAAAGAGGATAGAGCTATACGTAGGAGAGAAGAGATGGAGTTGAGATGCTCAATTTATCTTCTGATCCTATCATGATATCTTGAACTGGACTCCAGGCAGCCTATTTTACCCCTCCATCACGATTTCTGATCCGGCAAGACTTTCAGCCAGCCTCTTTAATGCAGGTGAGCGGCGAGTCGGCGACTGATTTGACCGTTTTGGGCTTAGGCTTGTGAATTGACTGCCCAAAATTCTACCTCAATGTCTGGTGGGGTGACGCATTCTTTAGTCCCGAGTCAAATTCATGATGAATCTATTCGCAAGTTTAAATCCGATCTGGCCGTACGGAAGCTGAATGGACAGTTATAGGCGCTTTCACAAATCGCCCAGCTAGTTACCTGGACTATATCAAACTCGGTTTGGTCATTAGGAATTCATTGGGGATTACCTACATGAAAGTGGCTGGCTGACGACTAGTAGTGGAGCATAGTTGTCCATCATTGATGGAACACATTAAGAAATTATGTTTTATAAGAATATGATAGGTTGTCTATAATTTCCTTCTGCCGTAAGTCGCATTATTAGAGGTTAAGAAATATCTAGATTGTGCTTGGTCAATAAAAGAACATCCCTCTGGATTACAATATTTAAAGCTGGGCTTTTCCCTCATTATTTTGAGGGACATTCAGACGCCACTTTCTCCAGGTTAATCAGATCAGGGATCCATCACCATGCCATTTTCCAAGTAAGTCAATCAGTTACTTCTGTTTTGGTATATTATATCTTTATAACCAAGTCACAGCGGAACACGAGTTACTTTCCCCACCGAGAGCGGTGATTTTAATATCGGTACTGTTCAAAGCTTCGAGGTATTCAAAACCCTGTTAGATATAATTATTCAACTTCAAGGCTCACAAATCCTCAAAGAATGGAAAATACCAGGTTGAACTCGACGATGGCAAGACCATTGAAGTCGAAGAGACAAATGCGAAGGAGTTTGTCATCCAGATGCAAAATCGGGGAATGTTTGACATATTTAAATAAGGGGGTCCAATGTTAGACATCAAATAAGGGATATTTTGCCTAGGAAGATAGTTAGTAGTTTGACCTTTGTGGGAAATCACGCTTTTAAGGCTCGAGCAATACAAGCATTTAACCAGACTATCCTAAGTTTCCTCGTCCACCTCTTCTTATCTCGGGAATCAATAATGCATAAGTATCGGATGTATTCTCAGTTAACCCTAACCCTTTTCTATTATAACAAGAGAGTTTTATTTTGGGAAAGCCTTTAAACATCTATCTACCCAAAGCCGTACGCACTAGTTCTATCATGTAAACTTATTGCTGTAGAAAGATAGTTTTTTGAAAACAAAGATGCCATACAATGTACTTTGAACAAAACCAACTGCTGGACAATATTTGATCTCGAATACAGTATTAATCCGGGGTCAAGTACAAATACCACAGCCTGTTTACCACATCATTTATGCAAGCGGTATTAAAACATTGTATGTGAATTCGAGGTCTATATGTTAGTGAATAGCATAGTTGTGAGAATGGAACCGGAACCAGACCCTGAGCGGCTTAAGGTTAAGCCTGTCTTTATATTACAAGCTAAAAAACTGGCAGCGGCTGAGCTATTTTAATGTTGAAGTGGCGATTCGAAATCTTATCTGTTATGCTTCCATACTGTACGATAGCATGGCAATTTCTGTACCAGGAGAGGCTCTGATCGGCCAGGGCGGCCTCGGGCTCGGCCTCTGCGCTGGAACGATCGTCTGTTCTGGGGTTTGAGGTATAGTTACTAGCAATCATATAAATACTACTTTTGTCTATTTCAAGGCATTTCGACCTTTAATACATGCTGGTAGTGAAGATACTTTTTCTTCCTCAAAACGTCTCTTTGCTAAGAGTTTTTATCACTTTCTTGGACTCGGCTATGCTTGAATGAGAGATCGCACTTGGTAGTTGACAAAATATATCGATTAAGGTTAAGTCAAGTAACGTATTCCATAACTGTATCGCGCGCCTCGTCAAAATTCTAAATTTTCGGTTCGCTCTTATTATGAGAGGAGAGGGTTCCGGATCTACAATTTAGGGCAAGGAAGGCACGTGCATGAGGCAATTATTTTAACCATACAAAATGCCAACCAGCGCTACTCCGTAGTGACTGTTATACCGCAAGCTCTAAATTTATTTCTATTACTTAATTATTTCTTTCTAGCGGGTCAGTTTGTTAGTCAAGCGAAATTAGTATCTGATGATCAATTGCTTCCTCCTAAGAAGTTTGTGGCAGGTGGTGCTACGGCAAAGAGCTGTGGCACGTTATTTGGTTTAACGTCAATGGCTGTAGGCGTACAGATTAATTCTTGGTATAATTTAATTTTTCGTCCTTTTGGAGTAATTTGAAATTTCTGCAAATCCTTTTTCACCGTGCACTACAGGGGCGATTTAGGTTAACCTTTGTGTCAAGGTACCGACCGCCATTACTTAGACATACCAGACTCACGATGCGTACGTGCCACTTTTCTCAAATCCCGAAAATAAAATCAATACACGTACGTAGCTACTCATAAAATTTTATAGTTACGTGTTATGTACCCCAGAGTTCGACTCGTGTAACATCTTGCCAAGCTTGAGAGGATACACGCATACCAACAAGTGGATACGGTGCCATTCCATTTGATGTCATTTCAGTCAAGTTTGAAAGTCAAGGAAATTCTCAGGTTAAACATGTAATATGTAAGGAAGGATGCAGTGACGAAGCTACATGTGCGCTGGTCCTTAAGGCATGCCAGCTCAGATAGATAACCCGTCCATGGGAGAGGCGTAGGACCTAATATGAGGCATTTATGAAGATCAATGAATGCCATCTTAATACACCGCTTTAATAATATTTACTGAGAGGTATTTTATCGAGGCCATTAGATAAGACAGATACGGATATAAGCCTGGAGCCCATCTTGCTTTGATGTGGTAACTTTCTTATGAGTCTTGAGTTTTGACCGACTTTCGCCACCTTTCCCCCGATAGAAGTGACACGACACAAAAACAAAACAATGCCGATTCCTATTTATTCTAATGGAAAATGCTCTTTAGGGTATTGCCAAATACACACACAGAATGACGAGCAGGCGCTCTTGTATTGCGCGTCATTTGACGGATCACAAATGGACTCACCATGTCGTTTGAGAAAGGGATCGTCGTCAACTCAGAGTGTCCAACCTGATCAAAGGTATACCGCGTTGGAAAATGGTACCCATCGACACTGTCTTCCGTCGTGGTCATGCCAAAATCGCAATAGAAGAAGAGGAAGAGGAAGTCATTGCTTCCGTGGGAGCATAAAGCATCACGATCCTGATATGAGTCTCCCGTTTGATAACATCTTGTCGACCTCCTCTGCTTGGTTTAACAAAATAAAGGAGAAAAGCTTTAGGGCGCGTCAAGAAACACTGTTCATGAAATATGACTACCAAGAGGATATTCTGGACGACTCGTCGAGTCATATCAAAATCTGCCTGGTACGCGACAAAAGCGTGCCATCGTCGACAAAAGAACGAGGAAAATATTTCGCAGTCAAAGTATTTGTCCGGCCACGACAAAACTCACTCAAACGATACCTGAGACGAGTAACAGCAGAATTCTGTATCGCACACACCTTGCAACATCCAAATGTCGTTCGCGTGCTTGAACTACTACCCAACGACGACGGGGATCTATGTCAGGTGATGGAGTTCTCCGACGCAGGCAGCCTTCTGAATGTCCTGGAACGCGTCAATAAACTGGAAGCCGATGAAGCAGACTGCTTCCTCAAACAACTTCTTCATGGTGTACAATTCATCCACAGCGTGGGGGTTTCACACCGAAATCTCAAGCCCGAAAATCTCCTCTTGACCTGTCAAGGCGTCCTGAAAGTGACAGACTTCAGTTATGCAGAATGCTTCAAATTATGTCCATCATCAAGCAAAACAACGGATGATCTTGGGACAACCACTCAACATCAAGATTTGAAAGGCACGATTCCATTCATAGCGCCGGAACAGTTTGTGCGAACCAGGTTTGACCCAGCGGCCGGTGATATGTGGGCTGTAGGTATAATCTACTTTGCGATGAGATCTGGCCGATTGCCCTGGAGGAGCGCTACACACGAGGATGCGCTCTATCGGAATTATTTGCATGATCTGGAGAGTGGAAAATGTAACAGGTATATAGATAGTATCTCTGAAGTGAGTTTCCCCTCCGAATACGCAGATACAGGACACGAGATTCTAATCATATTCAATAGGGGCCTCGACAAACTGTACTCTACTCAATTCTACAACCGAATCCTCAACGTCGGCTGACAGCAACTCAAGCGTTGGGCACCGACTGGATCAGAGGCATCAAATTGTGTGCAGCCGCTGGAAGCGATGCTTCGTGAAGTTAAAAGCTCAACCAACAAGTTCAATAACACAACCTCAATGGCGATGACAACTTGGCATATGAGAGGCATTTGTTTCATCCAGTCTCTCGTAGTCTCTCTCGTATTTAGTAAACATTACGTTATGCACTTCTCACTTGATCCAGTCAGCGGTGAGTGGACTGCCTGCCTATCCCTGAAGTAATTTACTAATTTATTATCAGTGACGATGTTATACTTATCTTGCCATGAAGATCGAAAAAAGAGAAAAAAAGACGGGTTGGGAGCAAAGCACGTGGAGCCATGGCCGGTTTGTATGAGAGATTAATTTCCAACCACTTAGATTGACAGCTGAGTTCGGCATAACCCTAACAGCAAAACAGAGCCCGAACTCGAGGGATTTATCTCTACCAATGCCATGCAATTCCACCATGTGGCCCGCGACACGGTAAATTGCGTAAGAACAGGTTAGACCGTTGGATCGACCAGAGGAAAAGGATAAAACCGCAGCGCAGCAAATCAAATCGCTCGCAAATCTGCCGCCATCGTCACGGCTCAGTGCACACTGCAATGTTGGCCCTTCACATGGCACGTCAATGTCTCCATATCCAGGAAAAAATACTACAGAAAAGAAAAATTCTCCATGGGGTCAATTCGTTCAGCATGTACCTTCCTCTTACGGTGTCCTTGATGTGTCCGGGTACTTAAAGGACTGACCGCGCATGTTCCCTGGAATTTTTTTGTTCGTGGCTTATCCCAATCTCTTACGTTGCTTTTCAGGCTTGAATTTGTTTCTGTGCATGCTAGCACTGCACTAATTTACTTGCCAGTCTCCCTGGGCATTCATTCCTGCCAAAGACAAGAGATGGACGACAAGCCATCGGATCTAGAGGAGGACTCCAAACATACCCAAGCTCCTGCTCAAGATGACACAGACCTCGAAGCTGCTCAATCTCGTGATCCGCTCCCTCAGCGCATCACTTTCCGGCCCGATGAGAAGGACTACGTAACCCGTCGGCCCCTAACAAGGGGCAGCCAACATCGTTCGCGAAGCAGAGCCAGCTCGCGCGCTCGTTCAATCTCCTCTGAAGTACCCATCGAATTCCGTCGTTTGAGCTATCAGCTTTCCGAATCGCAGCGAGCGCTCCCGGTGGGAGACGACGAAAAACCCCCGGGCAGAACTACCAGCAAAAAGGACAGGGAGGAGGAAGCCAAAGTCGACAGTGCTGGCTCCTTTGAGGACCTCGATTTCCACATCTTGCCTCCAGAGCTTCTATGCAAGCAGCTTGGAGTTAGTAATGAAGGCCTTTCAACGGAAGAGGCCTCGCAACGGCTTGCACGTGATGGCCCCAACGCTCTTCCACAACGACGAGAGAACTATCTCAAGAAACTTTTCTTTTACGTCTTCGGGGGGTTTTGCAGGTACGCATTTCATCTTTGATTTCTCATGGAATTCCTTTCTAGCCCTAAACCTACCATCCCTCAACAACCCAACCCCTCCTCCACCCTGCCAATACTTACTTACACGTCCCGCGAGTAGCATCCTTTGGATCGGCGTGATAATATTTTTTGTGTGCTATAAAATCAGTGGAAAGCAGCCTTACAATTTAGGATTGGGTATGTACTTGCTTCTGGCTTGCTGTCTCGCCGCTTTCCGGCCGGCCTTATTGCCTGTCCTGCCACCTGGTTCCTGTACTAACCGTCCCCCCTTCCAGCGATTCTAGTCATGATTGTCATCATGCTACAGGCCTCGTTTTCGGCTTTTCAAGATTGGAGCACTGCTAGGACCATGGCGGCGATACTAGACTTGCTCCCTGCGGAAGCTCTTGTGGTTCGATCTGGCCAGTCTATTAGAATCGCTTCATCAGAGCTCGTGGTTGGAGACCTCGTGAAGATATCAGTTGGAAACAAGGTGCCCGCCGACATGCGCCTGCTCACTACCTCTGGCGACATTCGTTTCGACCGTTCCATGTTGACAGGAGAGTCCGAAGAAGTGGAGGGTGTCACTACTATGACGGATGAAAACTTCCTCGAGACCCGCAATATCGCAATGATGGGAACACTGGTTACGAATGGTAGTGCGACAGGCGTCATAGTGCTGTCTGGGAAGAACACCGTCATGGGAAGCATTGCAATGACTACAGCGTCGGCCAAGACCGAGGCTACGTTGATTCAGCGTGAGATCAATCGATTCGTTCTGATCATTGTATGCCTGACTGCCATCCTTGCCTGTGCGCTTCTATTCACCTGGGTTGGCTGGCTTCGGGTTGATCACTATGCCTTTATGAACGTCGTTGACATGCTGGATGATGTTATGGGATGTGTTGTCGCTTTCATTCCGGAAGGAATGCCTGTTGCTGTGGCTTTGACCTTGATGAGAGTAGCAGATCGTATGAGAACTAATAACATTCTCCCCAAGGGTCTTTCAACGGTAGAGACTTTGGGTTGCGTGAATGTGATCTGCTCTGATAAGACCGGAACGTTGACAGAGAACCGCATGACCGTTGTCACAGCCGCCTTTGTGGACGAGCACATGCCTGCTAGTGATGCTGCTATTTCGACCTCGCCACCGATGCGTGAGCTGCTTCGTGCTGCTGCCATTTGCAACGACGGCAATTTCGATGCCTCAACTGTGAATATGCCAGTCATTGAACGGCAGGTCCAGGGCAATGCCACGGACGGTGCATCACTCAAGTTTATCGATTCAGTAGAGGACGGTTCGTCCCAAAGACTGAGAGACGCTAATCCACGAGTCTATGCCATCCCATTCAATTCGTCAAATAAGTGGATGCTCACTCTTCATAAAGCCGAGCCCGAACAAAACCAACAAGACAACCAGATAGAACAGATCGACAACCCCAGCTTCCTCCTGCTAGTCAAAGGAGCAGGAGACATTCTCTTGCCATATTGTACTCATTACTGGTCCTACAAGAATAACAGCGTCCAGGAGTTGGATGAACATGCCAAGGAACAACTTGCAGTCCTCCAGGAGAAGATGTCCCGCAACGCCGAGAGAGTTATCATGCTATGCCAACGCACTATCACACCACAAGAGTCCCTGGGATCCAATGCCTTTAGCGACGAAATTCGTGAGGAGGGACTCTCGAACTTGACACTGATCGGATTGCTCGGCATCATTGATCCGCCTCGCAAGGAGACTGCCTCGACTGTAGCCTCCTGCCGACGTGCAGGAATTCGGTTCATGATGATAACAGGCGATCTTGGGCTCACAGGCAGTGCGATAGCTCGTAATGTCGGCATCTTCTCCGGTTCAGCAGACCCAGACACAATTGAAACTATCATCAGCAGACGCGGCAAGGAAAACTCCCCTTCCCAAGATAGCAGTGATGAAAGTCATAGCGACTGGTCCCAGACGAGTCTCCTGCTTGAAGGTCCGTCTATTTCTCAGCTCACCGACGCAGACTGGGATGTGGTATGCGGTTATCAAGAGATTGTCTTTGGCCGAACCATGCCCGAGCAAAAGCTGCGCATTGTCAACGAGTTTCGATCACGTCACTATGTTGTCGCAGTCACTGGAGACGGCGTCAATGATGCACCAGCTATGCGTGCAGCAGACGTTGGAATAGCAGTCGTATCGGGTTCTGATGTGGCCCTGGAGGCCGCTGATCTCGTGCTAATGGACAAGTTTGACTCCATCGTCGAAGCAGTGCGGCTTGGTAGACTAGTCTTTCAAAACTTGCAGAAGGTTAGATTATTCGCTTCCCGCAATTATTTAGGTACAGTTTGCTAACTTGCAGCAGGTTATAAGTTACTTGCTCCCCGCAGGGTCGTGGTCTGAAATCTGGCCTGTCCTGATGAACGTATACTTTGGCGTCCCCTTGCCACTATCATCTTTCCTGATGATCATCATCTGCGTCTTTACAGATCTGTTCCTATCGCTCTCGTTGATTATGGAACAGGAAGAATTCGATCTCCTCGACCTCCCACCCCGCGATCACCGCAAGGACCATCTCATCAATCTCAAAGTCTACATCCAAAGCTACCTCTTCGTCGGCGTCATGGAGACCATCTGCGCACACGCCATGTACTTTTTCTACTTCTACAAACACGCCGGCATCCCCTTCCACGCCCTCATCTTCGCCTTTGAGAGTTACTCGGATGGCTTCTATGGCTACACCGAAGCCCAACTAACCCATTTCAACACCGCCGGACAAAGCGTCTACTTCATCACTCTCGTCATCCTACAATGGGGCAATATCCTGAGCGTGCGCAACAAGCGGCTGTCAATCTTGCAGGCCGATCCGATCCGCAAGGAGAGACGTAACCCGTGGCTTTTGGTTGGTGCCGTCATCAGTCTGGCGATTGCCGTCTTTGTCACCGAGGAACCGGGCTTGCAGCGCATCTTTGAGACTGCTTCGGCACCCATAGAGTTTTGGCTGTATCCTATTCCGCTGGCGTTGGGGATTTTGTTGATGGATGAGATGAGGAAGTTGGTTGTGCGTGTCTGGCCGAAAGGGCCCCTGGCGAAGATTGCTTGGTAATTTTATTAGAGATGGGGACGTATCTAGGGTATGAGGGTAGAAGAGGTATATACAGTATATAGCATTATAAAAACTATTTTTCTTTTCGGGAAAGATCTTTTTTATTACAGGAATCAACAAGTATTAGCCCTCTCATACATTTCTCTAACAACTTATAACGCCGTTAGACGAGTGTGGGACCATCTGTCAGGTCCGCCCCTTTTTACTCAAAACAGAGGGAATGTCTCAGCGATTGTCCAATCGATTGGGCAGATCTCTCCGGCCGGGCGCTGTATGCAAACACACCAAGCTGGTCACGATAAAGAAACTAGGCAGCGACCTGGGAGTACCAGGTGCTCTGCACGGGTTTTTCCCCTCTCTTTTTACAATCTTCAACAACAAGTATTTCGCCATTGACCACAAAACACCATCAATCTAAGAACGTAGAAAGCAGAATCAAACCCCATTCTCGCTAGTAGTTATCGTAGAAATTATGCTCCAAGTGTGTACAGGAGAGCAAATCCATACGAATCTCGGATTTGCGGGGAACGGGCAGGACCCACTATGTCTCCGTATTAAAACGATCCACCCTCAAAAGAATACGTTCGTCGCTGCAATGAAGCATTCTCCCGGAGTATACAAACAAGGGAGTATAATTTCAACGCGTTGCCTGCTCAATCAGGTTATATAAAAATCCAATATAGAAGCGAAAGAGACATTTATCCAGGTTTGACGCCATCATCGAGTTTGATAGCTCGATTCCTTCGAGCTGACCAATCAAAGGAAGGATATACTGAGGCATCGCAAGCTTACCCACACAGATCATATCCTAAGCAAAGATTTAGAGATTTTATAGGCAGACATCGATAAGGCGATGATAGTTTTAGTAGCCCCTTTTAGAAACCAGGTCGTCTCGTGTTAGAATTTGCCTTGGCGACGAATTTTCCTGCTTATATGCTCATCTGGGAGCTTGGACGGCAAGACAAAGTGGCTCAAGTTCAACGCTAAGCTGCCTGCACCGATCGTCATGGTCGATGATGAACTCAATTCAAAGGCTGAGTTCCAACAAGATCAGGCTGGTGCAATTGGTAGCACGCCTCAGTGCCTTGAGGATCCTTGCGACTCGCTCGCCATCCTCAATGGCCCCCTGGTTTCTTTCCTCGGAAAGGACCTTGAGAGGAGATCTGGGTCCAAGTCCCAGGCCTGCCATTACTTTTTTTTTTCCCTCTCTCATTCCTACCCCTGGAGCCACCCCACCCCCATTATGGTCATAATAAATGGTGAGCTTAGTAGCTAACAGTCAAGATAAGATGCCTCAGAAGGTTTGTTTTTGTTGAATCAGTTCGCGTCTTGAGGAGCTAGGTAGTGAACGTTCGCGGCGCGTTGTGTTTTGAGGTGCCTGAGGCATTCGTATGGCAAATGCGGCGGAGATCTCTTTCCTTTTCTTCCACGAAATGCTTCTGTTCTCTCGCTTCGATTGTCTCTCTCCATGAAGGTTTAAGAAGACGTACTATAAGTAAAATGCAGAGCACTGACTTTCATGCAACTATGACTAGCATCGCCTCAGATTACACCACTTCTTAACTGGTCCTCCGCAGTACATGAAGTCCACTTGTAGGTTGCTATCGCTATGAGAGCTGTAATACTAAGCGGTGTCTATTACGTAGCAGTCGAGCTTCCCCTGTCATCTCTTCCATGTCTGAAGTGTGGAGTCCAATGGAGGCACGTCTAGTGCCAGCTGAAGTCAGGTCGATTGATCAAGATGGCGTCATGGAGGAATCTGCAGGAGGCAAAAAAAGAGAGAATTGGAGCAAGTATTCTGCGGCATGATATCGACGCAATACTTGAGAACGTGGAGAAAAACAAAGTCAAGGTACCAGGTCCTGTCATTAACATACGAAAGAAGACCACTTACACGCTGCAGGATCTTTTCCAACAACCGGAAACGCGTGGTATATGAGTTGAGGAACAGATTTCATCCACGTCATAACTCGAATATCGCATGCATCTAGGTATGATCTCTGTCAAGGCCAACGTCACGAACAAAATTAACACCCAGCCTAGACACTACAAAACGATCCGTCAGAATGATGGTCAACTACGACAATGATGAAGAGGAAGCCTACGCTGATAGCAACTAAAGGTGGGGAGTGGAAGGTGCAATGAACAGAAGGTTGACTGTTACGAAAGAATTTCTACAGACGGGAGATGTCGGTCGACAAAAGAAAATTGAATTATTTGCCTAGACTACCTAAAGTAGTAAACAGGGATGATTGTAAAGTAATGATCCCTGAAAGTCCATCTCAAAACTGCGGGAGCTGAATGTTAGCAGCAAAAAGTCTGGCCTGTACTAGGACCAGTTTAGCTCTCGCTGTTGCCACATTGTTTTCAAGGCGAGGGCGATTTAGGTTGAGACGCTCGCGGTCGATAATACGTTGTACAATTTCGACGCAGATCTCATCATAGTGAGCAGCCTGGCGGGGTGTGAGATCGTTGGGTTTTGGTATTATATCGTATTCGCAAAGAGAACGGATAACAATCTATGTCAATCACTCAAGTTAGTCATGATCAAAACACTGTAAGAACAGCATAGGATGACATACTGCACGAAATTGGATTTCGGTAGTGGTATTGCTGTATTGATCAAGGAACTTCAAGTTGTCAGCTACATAATGTTAAATGGGATCAAGATCACCTTACATCTTCTGCTTGGGCTTGGTCTGCGCTTCTGGATTATGGGACAACTTGGTTGATGAGAAGTCGTTTAAGAATTGCGAGTACAGCGGACATGGACGGAGGAACGCACTTCCAACGGGCTGGACGTGACTTGTTGGTAAGCACTTGCTTGCCTGCTTTGTCTCAAGATAGCAGCAGATCAAATGATATAATCGATTGTCGTCATGTCGATTCTATGTTAGAAATAACATCACAATCCAACAGATCGACAGGAACTATCGCACATTTCAACGGAAAGGGAACCGTGACGTCAGCCCGCCCCATCCCGCTTTGGGGAATGTCATGCGAGCTCAGCCAATCAAAGCCGCCCCGCATCTATTGCCCAATGAGGTAACCTGGATGCTGAATTGTTAAGGCTCCTTACACGCTGTGAAGAGGCTTATTTTGGAAAAAAGTACAGAGGAGCTGAACGGTTGGGGCCAGAGCTAGGCGACGTTGGTCATTTAGCTGAAGCTTAGTTCGATGACCATGCTTTGCCTGTTTGGGTAACTGTTCGCACTGGAATTTGGGTATATAAACCCCCCCGATATGCCCTGTGAATGTCAATAAAATCATCCATCTACATTATTTCCTTCTACAAGAACCTCAAACAATCGAACAACTATACCTGCCTACGTCCCAATACTTCAACTCTATTCAATCAACCTTACCCAGACCGACGAACAACACAACACAACACCATGTGTCTGACCATCCCATACATCTTGAAGAAGAGACGCCAGAAGCGCGAGCGCGAGGCAGCAGCGAACCCAGGAGGACCGCCTCCAGGATTCCAGAACCAGGGAGCATCACAGCCGAACAGAATGGTGCCGAATAACCAAGGCTACGCGCCTCAGCAACCTCAACCTTATGGCGAGAAACCGCTATGATAACAAGGTGAGAAAGACCCGGCATATCCAGTAAAGCAGAGAAACCTTTGCTGATTGAAATATTTTAGCCCGGTTTAAACGAGGGAACGAGGTTGATGAAAGCGGCGTTATGAATTTTTTGTTTTCATCTTTTTTTCGTTTGTAAATTAAATCATCCTCATATCCTCATTGCATGTTCAATTCGATTCTTTATACGATCTTGGAATGAAAGAATTTTAAATCACTGATCAATCCCCCTAAACTAGTTTGAGCATGTAAGAAAGATGGGAAATGTCATGCCTGTGACGGTACCCATACCCATTCTAGTAATCCCATTCGAACTAGATAGGCACTAGCGTACGAGAAAATCACACTTATGATAGAGAAAAGAGGGAATAAGCTTCACTCCGTGCGTTAGAGCACCCTTCATACGCCCCTCGCTTACTACGCCTTTCCCTATTGGGAAGCATGAAGCTATTCCCGACCTTGTATTGCTCCGACGACTAGGGCTTACTCGCTCGTAACCCTATCCCGTGAACTCACGGGCTTCCGCCACATTCCTGCTGCGTGCTATGAGCAGGAGTAGATACAGTATGTATATAACTTTGTAAATTTTTTCCCTCTCTACAATGTAACTAGTTACTGAGAAGAATGAGCAAATCGACCGATTTAATTAATCTTAGTGGTATGCGCGCGTGTATGTACATTTCCATGCCCGTCGACGCATAGATCGAGTTCCATTCAAAATAAGGAAAATGTTCAAGCGAAAGAGAGGATAAACATCAATGACATCCAAAAAAGCGAAGGTCAAAATCGTGAGTAAATGAATAATCACATGAAAAAAGGAAAATGATTAATGTAGCATGAAGAACACGCTGCCAATCAACATGGAAGTTCCGGCAACTAGGAAACTAGTCATAAATCCGGGGGCAGACGCAGGCACCGATGCAGCAGCACCATGAGAAGAGGATGAGGATGCTCCTGATGAAGTGCCAGTGGCAGTGGCAGTGGTAGCCGCGGAGGTCAAGGTCAGACCAATACCGGCACCGGTTGTCTCTGTAGGAATCACGTCCGTTCCTGTAGCGGTAGCACCGCCGTCTGATGAAAAAAGTTAGTATAGGATACTACTTCTCTTTATTCAAGGATCAACTTACCCAAGGGGTTTTGTGTGGCTGTCTGGGTGACAGTAGCACCAGTAACAACGCTTGCGATAGGGCTGGATGAGCTGATTTCAACAATGTTGCTGCTGGTAGCGTTGAAAATCGTCTGGGCAAGGGAGATTTGCTTGTTGTCGAGATCGTAAACGACATAGGCGGAGCGCAGGAAGGTGTCGCCCAAAATAACGGGCAACTCTCCATCAGTCGGCTCGAGACCAAGGACACAGGCCAAAGAGCCATCATCAAAGGTCAACCACGAGCCGTCGGTGCCAATGGCAGGCAGCGCAAACTCAGAAAAGGGCACCTTAATGACGGGACCGCCCTCTCCGCCAAAGCCAAAATCAAGAGTGCCGTTGGATGAGTCGAGGAGTCCACATTCGACAATTGCGTCGCCCTCGCCATCTGATATGGCCTGGAAGAATTCGAACAATTCTTCGTAGATATCGTCCGGCACGATAGTCAAAGTAGTACCCGAGTCCAGCAAGGCGGGCGATGGGAAGTCATCGTTGGAAACCGTCTTGGTTTGACCGCTGTACGAAACGTTGAGCGAGGTCCATGCGACAGTCATACTCGTCAAATTGCCGGTTTGTTCGTCAGGCTGGATGTCGACGGTCAGCAGCTCGCCTTGGAACTTGTCCTTGTCGTATCCCCCGAACAAGACATTTCCTGTGCTGGAATCTGTTGTAACAAGTCAATATAGAACATTTCAATTTTCATCCAAGAGATCCAACTTACCCAAATCGTTCAACCACAGACTGTAGGCCTTTGTGTTGATCACGTTCTCCGAAACCAGAACATCAACAAAGTTGGGGTATGGGCTACCACCTTCATCGGTGATAGCTTCGTTGGTATCGAAGCCAATTCCCATGATACCGGTCGGAACGTAGGCGGCGTAGGTGGCATAAGCCATGGTAAGGTTCGTCACGGAGGCAGCGCCAACTTTGAAGTTATCTCGAATATAATTTCCGGTGACATTGGAGCCTGCTGTGCCGTACTGAATGGAGAAAGCACCCTGGGGCTGGAGGATGGTGACGCTCGAAGACTTCGATGGGTCATCTAGAATTGAGCTGTTAGCAGCATTCCAATGGAATTTTCCATGCCGCCAAGCGCACATGGAAAGCGGGACGCAATTAAAAAACAAGCTCTTGATGGAATGTAGCCAAGAATGAAGCCAAGAACAGAAGAAGGGACTAGAACGTACATGTTCCTCCAAGGCAATCAGATGTCTCCTCATCGCACGAATCTTTTCCAAAAAACCAGGTATCGCTACTGCCGGTATCCAGGTCCAACTGGACCGTCTGGCCGGGAGTTCCAACAGAGGCATTCACGTAGTAGAGACCTTCGGTCATGTTATTTGTGACGGTAACAACGGCATCGCCGGCAGCACGCTTAACGAGGGGGTTGTTGGCATTCCTTTTTGCTGTATCAAATTGGAGCACTTTGGGGGATGCCGACGCAAGGGTGCTCGCGGCTAGGCCCAACAGGGTGAGGCCGCCGATCGATGATGGCATTTTTGTTTCGTTTCTGGTGTTTTATCTCTTCCTCTTTGTCTCTGATATGGTGGGCAACGGTGATGTGACGGTGGTGAGAGGGGGGAGGACAGAGAACAAAACGACGAGAAGAAAGAACAGGTACACTATTATATGAATGACGCAGCGCGAATCACGGAAAGAACGTCCCCCAACCTGGGCAGTAACCACTGAGCGGGAAGCCTGAGGCTGAGCCGTCTCGCGCGAGCTATACCCAGAGCGGACTAGCGGCATCCACCGCAACTTTGAATCGGCACATCACCACTCACAGTCTGCCACTGCCTCATTTGCCGCAAACAGCCTTTGGACTCGGAGAAAAAAAATACCCCTATGATTGGCTTTCACAATGCGCTCATACACCTGGCTTAGGTTGGCTACACTGACAAAACGCCTTTTGTTGCTGCCTACCGAGTCAACTTGTGCTGACAGACAGTGAAACTGAATGCTGACCACCAGAGTGGGCCAGCGGAGCAGCAATTTCACCCGACACGAGGAGCCTCCTTTTACGCTTCGCTGAGCCTCCAATACGAGCTGCCCATCCGGGTTAGTTTGTTGGCAACTTGCAATTTCCACGCCGACTATCACGTCTTGGCTGGAGGAGACTCGCCAGAAAACTCTTCACAAGTCAGAAGTCTATGCGATATTTTCTATTTTTACTACCCCATACCTAACCTGGTAGCTCGCAGCCTATCTAATCTTGAGCCTCAGTCCGGCGGCACCCGGCGCAGCGAACTAACGAGCTTGGACGGGGCTGTGGAGTCGTTTACAAACAAACAGGGTCGACTTCCAAGAAATACCGAGCCATGGCTTAAGGGGTGTGCACTGCGCTCAGGCTTGCCGGGGTTGAGCTGAACAATTAATATTCTTGCAGCTTTAAGCTTAAATATACTTTCCTGCTTTGTGGCATTATTACTGAATATAGCAGCAGAAGGTCAGATCTAGTATATAATAAACGGTCCGTTTTAAATATAGTAAATGGCATAGCGAATTCTACGAATATGAAACTACGTACGTCTCGGATTTAGGAAATTCAATTGATATAAAGATTTGATTCATTGGGTATCACTCATAAATCAAGTTGAGCATAGAAACATTATCCCTTCCCCGGAAGCCACATATTCAGTCAAAAATAAATGTCATTAAATCATAAACCAAAGGCTGTAAACGCGAAACACCGAGAAAATCTAAGCATAAATACATATCAACACGAAATGCAAGGCTGCCCCTTTATTTTATGTTTATTTTCTGCTGTTTACACGTGACGGAATGGTTCGTACGCGTCTTGACGGAAAGTCTGCATAGGAACGTTGTGTTGTTGTTGCTGGTGGCCATATGGAGTGGTCTCGGCAGGAGCACCAGCGCCACCCACATACGGACTGTTGTTGGCATAGGGGCTGCTGACGCGCTCATAAGTGTAAGGAGCCTTCTCAGCCATGACGCGGTTGCGACGGTGGTCGCCGTGATAAGGCGAGCGAGCGGAGCAGCAGCACGAGCTAAACAGCCAGAAGAGAGTTCCCGCAGCAGAAAACGCGGCCGCAAACCATGTAGCAACGTAGATGTTCTTAGCCATAGAGCCATGGACACCGTACTGCTTCAAATCAGAGTTGAAGACACCCGTAAACACGGCGAACATGGCCGTTGCTGTGATCGAGGCAGCGACGGTGAACAAAAAGGCAACGCCGGAAATGAGACTGGTGACGAAACTGCCCAAGCGGCTGCAAATGGCAGTGAGACCGACAACCAACTCGAGAGCCGTGGCGATGAAAGCGACGATGTAGGCAATGGACATCCACTTTGAGACCTTCTTGTACGTCTTGATGGCGTCTTTTAGACCGCTGGGAAGAACATCGTCGGCCGAGGTGCCGTTGCTTGACGAGTTCAAGCCCAAGGTGCCCACCCAGTCGAATGCGAACTCGGCCTTGGGCTTGGAGCAGTAGTCGACCTCAAATTTTCCAGAGCTGGTCTTGTTTCCCGTGCAGTAGCTCCACAGACCGATATCGTAAAAGTCGCGAATTTTTCCATCTGCTACGGATTCTGCCAATGCTTCTTCTAGGGAATCGCTGCCCAGACCGGTTAAATCGCTGAGGGCGTTTGCGGCGTCGTCCGCGAGGGAGTTGCCTCCTGTAGTGGTCAGGTTGCTTAGATCGGCCTGTTCTGGTCAGCCACCTGCATATCACGTTTTAAGAAGGGAGGAAGGACATACCCTGAAGAAGTAGAGGCCATTTTCAGTATTCGAGTCGGAATTCGTGCTGCCGATTCCGACAAATATTAAAGAGACCAATGCACCGACAGTGGCGGCGTATGGGAAGACGAGACAGGCGATGCGACCGGCGGAGGGCATCTTGGCGGGCTGATCGAATCACACGATATAGAAAGTGGCGGGGAGTTGTTGTTTTGTCGAATACAGAGATTGGAATCGAGAGTGTTGTTGCTGACTGAGAGCGAAGGCGAGAGTCAACAAAGAAGACGTAAACCAACAATAAATAAAGGATGAGGGAGAAAATCCAAGGGTGAAGAAGAAGTGAAGATCCCCCAATAAATAGATAAACAGCCCAGCGGAGGGCGAAATTGCTGCCGCGTGTAAGGAGCGCTGTGAGTGGCCGACAAGCGTGGCGCAGCGGGCCAGAGCGCGTCTTGGCGCCGCAGATTGGCTTAAGCAGCCCCACAAGAGGCTGGTGTCCAGCCTCAGCCTTTTTCTGTTTCTATTTTGGTCTTTTCCCACGTCTGCTCCTCGCTTGGCACTGACGAGTCGACGCTGCGGCCGTAGGGCGTCGTACCTGGTCGGAGGCTGTGGCATGCTTGTTTTTGACATATTGAATTTTATTTATTTTTTTTTCTATTGAATTTTAATCGTGTTCTATCTGCCGTGACAATCTCCGTGACGCAGAGTGAAACGCCTAGACGTCATTGGCATTCTGGAGCTTACGCAGAGCGGCCCATCCTACCCCTTTGCGGTTAGCCGGCATGTGCCACCCTTCCATTTTGCAGCTGATGATGCCTGAAAAGTTAGGCCCGTCAACTGACGTCGTCAGTGCCTGCTGTACATATTTTCTGCCTAATTCCTATGGCAGACGCAGCATCTCCATGCCGACGCCGCCTACAACCAACACTCTCTCTGTGCTATCAGCAACTTCCATAACGTCCATTGCCGCAATGTCGGCCACAGGGCAATACCGATTCGACTTTAGCGAAATGCTAATGCTCTTCTCCGCGGCTTTAACACTGACAGACCAGGTTTTTATCCGTTGGTCGTTCCCTGACGACGCAATCTCCAACGTTGCAGTTCCATCATGACTCTCGGAATGAGAGCGCACTATCTTGACTGCCGTGATCGCCGATGCGTGCGCATTAGGAATCAACACGCTGCTAACGACATGCACAATATTATCATCCAGCTTGACCAGCGTAACGGATAGAGAGTTGTCGTCACCACCGCCAACGAGGACATGGAAGCTGGGCGATATCTCCTCTAGCTCCAAAGTTTTAATGCTGCTGGTATGGATAGCATGGTGCGTTTCCCACTTGATGGTGCGCACGGAAGGAGTAGAAGTCGTCAGGGATACCAAGCCATTATGGTGCGTAATCCATTCGAGAGGCCAGAAGGCGAGATACCCATCCGTGGCCCCGGTGACGAGGAATACTGCAGAATCTCTGCGTAGAAAATGGACTTCTGTTAGACAATTCGTGGAATAAGTGCCTCTTCCGAGTAGCTCGAAAGCAGGGGTTTTTGCCGAATTAGTATATGAGAAGACCTGTTTCGAGTTAGCGAGAAGAAACAAAAAAATTAAAGTGAAAGTAAACAACCCACCTTGATCGTAGAATTAGAATAAACAAGCGCCAACAAAAAGCGGTCCTCGTCGCCCCCCGCTTCCATGCGGAGCACATCGAAACTCATGATTCGGAGCTCCGACTCAAACTCCTCCCGTGGACAAGCCGCCTCCATCAAAATTGCAATGCTGAATTTTGGCACCGGCCGAATTCTCCAGACGAAAAAGTCTTCTCGTCCGGCGCTCGAGAACAAGAAGCGACTGTCTTCTGACCACTTTACTTGCTGCAAGCCCGTAACGTGGTTGTCCACGATATGTAAACACCGTACAGTGTTCCACATGTCGCCTCTGTCTCTGTCTATATCTCGCGATTGTATCGAAGGAACTGATATGCGTATTAATGTATCCTCTCCGCCAGTAGCTATGAGTGGTGGTAATTCCTTGCTTTGTGGATTCCGACGCGGGCCTGTTCCGGAGATTGCCAGGTTCTTAATTTCACGTCCATGGCTGCCCAATTGAAGGGGGCGATGCACGACAGAGCTCATAACAAGTACATGCAAAGACCGGGCTTTAATCCAGACCACCGTGCCAGTCCCTATTCCGTCAAAGTCAGGAATAAACTCCCACACTCGGTGCACACCACCACAGTCAAGGCTCAGAATTTCAGTCCGCGTAGTCTCATCCCAGAGGATAAGACTATTGCTCTGGAAACCCAGCATCATGAAATGCCCTGTTTTCTTGTCGAAATAAGCCCGTTCTATCAACGCAAATGGCGCGGATGAACGATGGATTATCCGGATTTCATCATCACAAGCACCATTTTCTGTGTCATCTGATTGGCGGCGGCTTGAAAACATATAGACGCAATAATTGCCATCTCGACCCATTGTCAACGCGTATCCCACATTAGGGTCTTGTTCATCGTCTTCAATAATGTCGTCTATAAAAGTAACATAACCCTTTCCATGGGCTCGGTGTTCGATAAACGACCACTCGAGGCTTTCTTTCTCGGCGTCTAGTTTGTAAAATATAAGTTGGCCGAGTTTGCCACCGAGGACCAGATATTTGCCACGAAATATGATGGAGCCCGTGAATATTTCGATTGACGGCGGGTTTATCAGTTTTGTCTGTATGATGCTAGGGTTGCTGCTCCCTGCTATCCCAACGTCAAATAGATCCATGTATTTTGAGTTGGGATATGCTATCATGAACCTGAAGCGTTGAAGATCCTCCGACGAGCTGGCATCAACATCAAGCATAACAGGTTTGACGGGACGATAAGTGACTTTGGTGAGTTCAGTCAAGGTCCTAGTAGCGTGGTTGTAGAGGCGTAGAATTCCGGTAGAACCACCGATTATGGCAAGACCGTGGCTTGAAAGCCCGGCTATGGAAGCAAAAGAGCGCAGGTCCTCGTGTGTACCTAGATTCTCCCAGGAAATCTGTGATTTGGTTGTAGCAGATTGGCTTGGTTCGTGAACAAAAGTTCCTAGTTGCACAAGACCAGAGTAATAGACGACGAGAAAGCTAGTTTTCGAAACAAAGGCAAAGAGTCGTGGGACAATGTCATGGGTATCAATTTTGGACCGCACAGCTTGTAGAAGAGTCTTCGGACTGTAGGGTGAGATTCCGATAGATGGCTCTTCGTCGTTATTGTTGCCAATTTTGCGGGTGTAAGTTAGCTCAGAGATTCTGACTGCGCCATCGTTACCCCCAGTATATATAAACTTCGTATCGTCATCCGTTTTAGACAAAGTCAACGACCAGATTTGTTTGCCAGCATGATGACTTAGATCCGAGATATGCGTCAAGCTGAATTTCATGTCTCCATTAGATTGCGCGCCTGTCACATCTAACCGCCACAGCTGACATGTAGCATCCTCACCACGGGAGACAATATTGACAACAGCAGGATAGTCCGCCCGAACAGGTAGAAAGTATACTCCCCAGATGCGGGATGCATGGCCCCAGCATTTGGCAACCGATGCTTCTGAGCCGCTTGATATGCTTGCTGGGGCTGTGCTTCCGAAACCAGTACTCCTTAGGTCAAACCCATCTGTCACATATGCCGGTTGGTCCGTGGAAGTGGCATAATAGCAGTCTGAAATGTTCCAAATCCGGATAGTACGATCATCACTGCAACTAGCGAGGAATCTCCCCGGATTCCCCTTTGCGCTTTTCACCAGCGGGAACTCGTCGGAAATACCGACTCCGAAGATGGAACCCTCATGGCCGGTGAAAAAGTGATGAATGGAGGAGCAAACATCTGCACTTGCAACTGTGTCTTTTGGGTTCTGTTTGAAACAGGACCAGACAATGATTTCGCCAAAGACAGTTCCGGCTGCTATCAGGATATGCGAAGACGAGAGAGCCAGTATGTTGGCCGAGTAGAGGGTAGACTTGACACCGGCAGACAAATGCCTCAGCTGTATGGCGTTTGAGTATTTGGCATTGGCAGTCTCCTTCACATCTACACTGAGCACCGAGTTGTGGCCCGTAACCAAGTAAGCGAGGCCGAAATTGTCTTCGACATGCGCAGGGCATATGTCATAGATCCAGTCTGGCGCAGCATGTTCAAGCGTGCCACAAGCAATCCGGAGATCTTCAATCCTCTGCCCATAGATGTTGATAATCCGTAACGACGAGCCGCCCCATACTAGGACGGTGATTGTGTCTTGTCGCTGTTGCCGCAGCTCATCAATCATGAAACCGTGCACATTGTTCCGTCTAAAGATTCTGATTTTATCGATCAATTTCCCGTGCTCCACGTCAATGACAGACACGAATGGCCCCTGGCCCTGCAGGAGGAGCTGTGAGCCGCCAAGCCTGAATTCTTTTAAGCTGGTGACCGGGAAGCAGCCATCCAAGTGCTATTGATTGGTTAGCAAGTAAGCGAGCACAGACGGGGCTTGTGCAAAGGATGCCCTGTAAAATATACCTCTAGTGACTCCGACATTTATTGATCATCCTCCGTCAAACAAGTGCGAGGCAGGGTTGCTTGCTGGTAGCACAGCGCATGATGAATTCTTTTTTTTTTCTGCCGGTGCCGCCCCGCGTTACCCGCGGAAGTCGCTCCCCACCTTCCCAAATGGGGAAGCTGCTACCTATGCATCCGGGATTATTTTCGTGTTCAATACGGAGTGCATTGCACGTATCTAGGTAGCGATTTACTCTTCGTAATATGCTACATAGTACGAACTTACGGTGCACTACTACCCAGCGATCCCTAAGATGGAGTCAATTGGATTATATATTTTAATTTTGTAAGCTTGCGGAATATAAAATTAAATGCTTTGAAGCAGGAGAAATAGTTTTCAAGTCCACAGCTGCCCAGGTGCCCAACATGAGAGGTCCCTACTTCATCTCCACCGTCTCCTCCACAGCATCCCCATTGAATATTCCACTGTGCACCTGACGCACAATATCCTCTGGGTTCTGTTGGATGACATCGAGCTTTGCCTTGGCGTAGCCCTTGAGCCCTGGCACCTTGACTAGCGTCATGAGAATGCGTTCACGTAGGGTACGCTTCCCTGAGCGTTCCTCCCACAGCATATAGCTAACAGTCAGGATGATGAAAAGCCAGTAGAGATTGTACGACAAGATAGACCCGTAGGTCGCCGTGTTTTCCCAGCCGAGGATGGCATTGAAAACGTCCCAGCCGTTGTCAGTCTCGGCATTGCAACAGTTTACATGCCAGACTGTTTCCTTAATGTTGTACGAGCCCGGTCCACTGCCTGCCTCGGCGACGTCAGAGCCCACGCGGACCCGGAAGCGGTAGTATTGCAAGAACCAGACAGCCTTGGAGAGCATTCCGGCCCCAATCAAGTATAGCACACAGGTTGACGCAATGAGGAATATTTGAATAGACACCACATTGCCTCCGCGGTAAATAAGGTATCCACATGTCAACCCCGTAAGTATTCCCGTCACAACTGGCAAGGGGAATGCGGTGGCTGGGTAGCCCAGGGAGACACCGCCGACAAACACAACCGCTTCAACACCCTCGCGCAAGGTGGTAACAAACGGGAGCAGGAACATGGCGTAGCGACGGGCCCAATCGCCGAGTATTTTGGACTTCTTGCGGCCCTTCCCATTCTCGACCAGGGCTTTGGCGATCTTGATGCGCCACTGTTCTTTAGTCTTGTTGATGCGTAGCAAGGCCAACCCCATAATCGTGATGATGACAGTCGCGATTAGATAGAAAATGCCCTCCCACAGCTCCTCTGCATTGGCCCAGATGTTATGGCCCAGCCCGTAGAAGACACCGATGAAGGCGCCGCCAATCACAAGGCAGATGCCGATGCCCGACAGCGAGCCCGTCCATACCTGCCGGACGAGTCGTTTGTATATCGCTTGGTCCTGATGTGGTTGGCCGAGACTCTGTTTGAGAAACGAGAGAAGCACCGAGACGATGATGACTGCCTCCAGGCATTCCCGGAAGACGATGAAGAAGACCTGGACGGCAAACACGTTCACCATGGTGGGCAGGAATGCAATTGGCTTGGCGGCAGGCAGAAGGGAGACGTGCTTGACGGCAAGTTCGTGCAGACCTTGAGGGCCAACAATAATTAATATAGGAATGTGAATTTCGTCAGGCGAAAAGCGGGTCAGGCCACGACGGAATCCGAGTGTTTTTTTTCTTTTTCTTATCTGATGATCTGATGCGCGTGCGGCCGACGCTTTGTCCTCCTCTTAAGCATGCGCTAACGAACTCTTTTTCCGGGCTGCCAATCACCACGTCGACTGAGAGGAGATGATCATGGACCCCCGTGGGACACTTTATCAGATGTCGCGCTCTGGTTCGCTGCCGGCGGCGCTCTGTGCGTTCAATGTTTTATCTGATGGCTGAGGCTTGATGCAGAATTTGCTCCCAACGTTCCGAAGCACGGAAAATAATTTGCTGCGAGCACCGTTTGGTAAATTGACCGCCGGTTAATTTGCACAATCGGGGGAAAAAAAGAAAGGAAAGAAAAAAAATCCCGCACGTGGGCAGGGGCCTTCTTCCCTCCGAAGCACGTGGAACGTGGAAGCTCTCCAACTCACCTCGTCCCTTTCTTACATACACGAGGCCGAACTCAATTGCAGCCGGCAACTCGAGGCATGTTTTCAACTCACGCCCAAAATGCTACCCCTTTTCTTCTGTCTGCTGCTAGTATTTAGCAAGCCATTGCTTGCCAAAACGGTGGTGTATGACTTCAATGTTACATGGGTGACAGCTAACCCCGACGGGCTGGCTGACCGCAAGGTGGTGGGCATCAACGGGCAATGGCCGCTGCCCGTCATCGAGGTCGACAAGGGTGACCAGCTGATTGTCAACATGTACAATGGCCTGGGTGACAAAAATACTAGCATTCACTTCCACGGAATGTACCAGAATGGGACCAATGAGATGGACGGGCCGTCTATGGTAACCCAATGCCCAGTTGTCCCTGGATCGAGCATAACCTATAATTTCACTGTTAATCAGAACGGGACATACTGGTATCATTGCCATACCGACTGGTGCTACCCGGACGGCTATCGACAAGCATTCATCGTCCACGACAACACTTCGTATTTTAGCAACGAGTATGAAGAGGAATTCACAGTCACTTTGTCGGATTGGTATCACACCCTTACAGAAGACATAAAACCAGAGTTCATGTCACTTTATAACCCGAGTGGCGCAGAACCGATTCCAAACGCCTTTCTGTTTAATGATACGCTCGATGTCAGCCTGGACGTCAAGCCCAACACAACGTATTTGCTGCGGCTGGCAAACATCGGTGCCTTCGTTGCGCAGTACTTTTACATTGAGGATCACACCTTCCAGATTGTCGAGATTGACGGTGTCTACACCGAGCCCACCGAGGGCGACATGCTCTATATTGCGGTTGCACAAAGATATGCGATACTGTTCACAACAAAGGACACCACCGACAAAAACTATCCAATTGTCACTGTGGTTGATTCAACGCTACTTGACACAGTGCCTTCAGACCTGCGTTTGAACAACACCAATTGGCTACAATACAATACATCAGCGCCGTACCCGCAGGCCAATATTACAGTCTCTGTGTCGTCGGACCTGGATCCTTATGACGACAGCACGCTAGTCCCCTACGACCACATGCCACTGCTTGAAAACCCATCACTGTCGATTAATATGGCAGTCGTCATGGCGAACCTTGACAATGGTGAAGGCTACGCATTTCTCGACAACATCAGCTACACTGTACCCAAAGTACCCACACTATTTACAGTCATGTCCTCAGGTAATCTGTCAACCGATGCTACTGTCTACGGTGATTTCACACATGCCATGGTTCTGGGCCATAATGACGTGGTCGAAATCATTCTCAATAACAATGACACGGGCTCGCATCCGTTCCACTTGCACGGACACCAATTTCAGGTCCTAACGCGCTACCCTAGCTATGGACCTAACTTCTTTGAGTACGCCGATGGAGACCCTTACCCTTACGATGGTAACACAACCTTTCCCACGAGTCCTGCCCGCCGAGATACGCTCGTCTTGCCGCCACAAGGGTACTTCGTGATCCGTTTCGTGGCAGATAACCCGGGAGTTTGGCTATTCCACTGCCATATTGACTGGCATTTAATGCAAGGCTTGGCCATGACGCTAGTCGAGGCGCCGCAGCAATTGCAAGAGCGTCTGACTATCCCCAGCGACCATTATGACGTGTGTCGCGCTGCAGGCGTGCCATACGAGGGCAATGCTGCCGCAAATACGGAAAACTATCTCGATCTCAAAGGCCAAAACACACAGCCAGGATGGCTCCCAGCTGGCTTTACGACGCGGGGCATCGTTGCCATGGTCTTTAGCGTCGTGAGTGCATTTTTGGGCATGGGGTCGATTGTGCTGTATGGTTTGTCGGATCTCAAGTTTGTCAACAGTGACACTCAAAGTACACCACAGGAGGCGGTGTCAGAGGAGTACCGTGATTAGATTAAATTACCATGGTGCGAGGCTATAGCAGGGGTGCCATTATCGGATGTGAATAGCTCCAAGTTATCTAATAGGGCTTGTTTGGCACGTGATCTAGGATTTGGATCTGAGGAGTTTTTTATGGGGAGTTTGCAAAATTATGTGTCGATTAGGTATACCTTATTGTTCCGATCAACTTCTGACGTCGCTTATTTAAAATAAAATCACGTTTTAGATTCTTTTTCATCCAGTGATATTAGCTCTATCCGAGACTTTATTCCACCAATGTCTTCGTTACAAACCCATACAAAGCAATCTATTGCCAAACTCAATAAAATAGTAGTCCGCATAAACCAGCCCATGATCTTTATATCTCATCAGCGCGTTCGGATTATTATTCGCCGTGGAATGCCTTAGTATCGCATCCCAAGTCCCCGCGGGCACTTGTACTCTGTTGTCACTCTTCGTATCGATCTCCAGGTATGCGACGTCTTCTTTATCAAGCGCGTACGCGATAGTTTCCCTCGCAATATTCAGTGCTGCATCGAGATACCTTCTCCCATCATAGTCCATCTTCTCGCTATCCTCGCCCTGTAGCGCCTGGTGAAGCAGCAGCATCCCATTGGCAGCAATCATGCCAGCAGAGACATCCCTTAATCTGTCCCCCTGCGCATCCAACTCGCCGCTCTCATCACTAAAGTCCCACAACGGCACCCACCGACACTTCAGGGCAGGCGAGTCCTGGAGTCGGGTAATGAAGTGATCGGCCAGCCGCCTAGAAGCTTCGAGGAACTCGGCGTCCCCGGTCCATGCGTACGTCTGCGCGAACCCGAGCACTCCCCAGGCCTGACCCCGGGCCCATGTAGAGTCGTCAGCCAGTCCCTGGTGGGTCATCCTGTACTTGGGCGTAGCTTGCTGGGGCGCGTGCTGGTCCAGGTTCACGACATGCCATGTCGAGGCATCTGGGCGGATAAGAGTGGCCAGGACCGTCCGGGCATGCCGGGTTGCGATGGCGATGAGGGATGAGTTACGGGTGTGATGCCCAGCGTAAAAGAGCAGATCCATATCTAGGGCGGATTAATGTTGGTTAATTAGAACTTGTGAGTTAGGGTTGGAGAGAAGAGGGGACATACTACACATGCTGTCGATGATGACCAGGAAGTTGTTCTCCTTGTCTGTGATCTTGTAGGCGTGACTCCGGGCTTGGTCCCAGCTCCGAATCGCCCCGACTCGCTCGTCGTACCGCGATACCAGGCTGTGGGCGCCAGATATATAGCTTTGCAGACTGGCCTGGTTGCCAGTCAGCTCCCAGTCCATGCGCAGCGGATAGAGCATGAAGCCTAGGTCGTGCGTGTCTGTCCTGGTCGCTTGCGTGTGCAGGGGTGCAGACCACGAACGACAGAGCGCCAGGAGCTGGGCGTAATGGGAAGGTTCTGGTGTGGATATCGGCAGAGATGGAAGGGGGAACCGATGTGGAAACTTGATACTGCGCTCGAGGAGACAATACAGGCTGGACGGGAAGAATCCGCAAGTCCAGAACCTGGCTGGCTTGGACTCATATTTGCCGGCATGGGGACCGGTTTCTGGGACGTACTCTGGGAATGTGTCCAGAGATGGCTGTTAATTGTTTTTAGTGAGTACTCAATTACAAGCTGCATGAAGAGTGAAGTCACCGACGTGGTCGTTGAGGTATGAGCTGGCAACTCTCCATATTTTGGCGGCAACATTTTCGCTGTATAGATCTGAGAGCTCGGCAATGTTCACCACAGGCAACGAGCTCTCTTCTGTCGCCGCTTTGAGATTGGTCTTGACTACTGTAATAGTCATGGTCGAAGTGGTCAATTGTTGGTGTGTGTTGAAAGAATGGCGGTGTCTGCTCGGCTTTCTGACTAGGGTCACAATCAGAGGAAAAATGAATCAATGAGCAGCTCAAAGCAACAAGGCGCCAATGTAACTCATCTATGTGTCATTCGAACAAGACCCCTCACCACTTCAAAATTACCTATTCGAAAAGTGGTGCGGGTTCCAAATAGTCCGCCCGGAAATTCGGGGGAATCATCACTCCGCTGCCCGTCGCAGCCCTAAGTTGCCATTGCCAACACATTCTGACTCGAAGTTGCAAATTATTTGCCATGTGGTATTCCAATCATTCCTTCTACTCCCTGTTCGTCACAATCAGACAGGCCACGGTGATTCAATATGACACTACATCCCTCAACAGTAGTTCTGGATGGGTTTCGCCTTGCCGAAGCCCGAAAGCACCTCGGTGAAGGCACTGATTCGGACTTTCAAACAGCCCTGCATGTTCTCACAAAAGAGGCGGACCAGTGGATGACACAAGGTCCATGGTCAGTCACCACGAAAGCAGTTCTACCCCCAAGCGGCGACAAGCACGACTACACCAGCCTGGCCCCCTACTATTGGCCGTCCCCAGACTCACCAGATGGTAAACCATACATCAATCGTGACGGGAAAAAGAATCCAGAAGTACTAAACTATACGGACCGCGTCTACTGGGGTAAGGTCTCCTCGTCATCCACCTGTCTGGCCCTGGCCTGGTACTACACGGGGAATGAAGCATACGCCAGACATGCAGGCGATATTATGCGGACCTGGTTCATCAACCCCGAGACACGCATGAATCCCAACCTCAACCATGCCCAGATTATCCCATTCGCCAATACGGGCCGCTGCATCGGGATCATCGACTTCTCACAATATTATACTAGCCTTCTCGACGCTGCCGCACTTCTAGCTCACGGTACTACCGGGAGCACCCCATCACGAGCACCTGGCTGGTCTGATGCCGATGTGGAAGGGTTCAGGGGGTGGAATATTGACTTCCTCGAGTGGCTGACCGATAGCCCGTTTGGCCGGGAAGAGCGTGCCCAGTCCAACAATCACGGTAGCTTCGCAGCCATGCAGATTACGGCCATTGCACTCTTTCTTGGCGATACAGACCGCGCCAAAAACGAGGCTCTTGCCGTGCGTGCCCTCCTCACGGATACCATTGCTCCAGATGGTTCCCAGCCTGAGGAACTCCGCCGCACTCGCAGCTGGCACTACTCAACGTTCAACCTCCTTGCTCTGACGCGTCTCGCTTGTGTAGGGCAGAAAGTCGGAGTTGACTTGTGGAAGTTCTCAGGTCCAGGAGGAGAGGGAAGTATTTCACGTGCGGTAGACTTTATCATACCAGCAGCTACCGGTAACGAATCGTGGGCGTTCCCTGAACTGGGGTTCAAGAGGTACGCTGCGGCAGATATTATCCGCAACGCAGCAAACGCAGGTCATAGCAGGGCCAAGGAGGCTTTAGGCCTACTGCAGATGCCTCCAGCAGGTGACCTGTGGTTGCTCAGACCGGCACCAGAACAGCTGGATGCGGTTGTTGTGGATGAGCACTCGAAGTGAGCACAAAATCGCGTGAATAGGATCATTCTATCTCTAGAAGGCCCTCAAGGCCAGTTATAATAGGATTTAGAAGTTTCAACAATAAACAAATTATATTTATTCATCTGCCTAGCATGTTTTGATACTTCATTCCACTCCTTGTCCGTTGTATGCTCCCACATTTGGTACTGCGTTGCTTGACACTGGGTTACCGAAATAATCCAAGTTTCCATTCTCCGCGATCACTGCCCCATTTCCCAAAGCCGCTGACCCAGCGCCGACGCGATAACCAAATCCTGCTCCCAGTGAATTCCCTGCTAGCCCAGGATCCACAAACTGAGGGTCTCCCACGATTCCATTCTCTGTCGGTGGCAGGACCGTCTGGAACATATTACTCTTCCAGTCAATGCCACTGCCCGTCGGCAGACTCGCGTTAGCCTCGGCGCCCACGAAGATATTGTTGACCAAGTGAGAGTTGGGCGGTACATTGATGTCAAAGGGCCGGTCCGGGCAGAAAAAGATGTTACTATAGAGCCATAGCTCGGGCAAGGTTCCGACGCTTATAATACGACAGTCCCGCTCGAAGATATTATATCGAACAACCTGCTTTGACACAGTACCAGCGGTAGTCCCACAGCCATCGCAATTGAGGAACGCCCCGCCAGCGTTGTCGTGGCTGTAGTTATACTCTACGATACAAGTGCCGGTGACACCGAGATCGCAGTCAAAGGCTTCACTGTCATACGCGCTCATCGTAGTTCCGTATACGACATTGTGGCTGATGACAGGATCTTGCGATGTTTCAACCCATATGCCCGCAAAGTTGCCTCCTGTCCAGGGATACTTCCCCGTGCCAAGGTTGGCAGCGACATTGTGGTCAATTGAGGGTGAATCAGAGGTCGCAACGATGATACCATCTCCACCACACGAGGAGATTTTGTTGTACGAGACGCGCACATTGCGGGCAAGCATATCCGTCTGGCCAGGTCGCACTTTGATGGCACCACCTCCGCAATCGTGGACAATGTTATCACTCACTGAAACGTTATTGAACAAGCTGCCGTTGGAGGCCGATATGGCTATCCCGGCCGAGTTGGAAAAGTCCGATGAATGAAGGGCCTTGTTCGTCTGGCCAGCTACATCGAAGACGACGTTGTGGTCGATGGTTATTCCAGAGTGCATATTCCCGTCATTGGCTGTCACAAGCATGCCCTGCCTTCGGCCAATTTCGCTGGCAGGGTTTGTGATGGATAAGTTTGTGATGCGCCAGTAATCTTGGTTCGTGAGCGTCAAAGTCACATCACTGCCACCACCATTGATGATAGCCGGACCGGCAGTGGAATCTATCGGATATGTCGTGATCTGAATAGGGGCAGAGCTGTTTCCGTTGCCCAGTGGGGCCAGTTTGCCTTGACAAGTGACATTGGAATTGAATGATAAGATGTCACCGGGCTGGAGGGTGAAGTTATTGACGGGGGCCAGCGAGTTCCAAGGAGCCGTGGACGATCCGTTGCCTGATGTGGGAGCACTGCAATTGACATAGTATTGAGTGGCTTGTGCGGTTGCAAGCAGTGTCAAAAGACAAAGGAACTTCAGTCCGCTAACTTGGATCCTCATATCGTACATTTAGATACCAATTGATCTGATCTGGAGACTGTTAGAAGTTGGGCGGTACCAGCTATTTATCATACGGTCCCGGAAACCCCGTTCAATCATGTTGGTCATTCTCGAGCTTTAGATTTTCACTCTCTCTTTCGAACTGTAATAGTAGCATTATGGAAACGTTAGATCTGTAGTAGTCTCCATATCTTCCTGCCCACAAGGTAACAATATCAAGGTTACACCAACTACGTAGTATGCAAGCTATCAAATTCCGATAATTTACTATCTCATAGATATCGAATGCGATAAAACTACTGAATGATAACCATAGGGTTGCGTTATTCCCCATATCTGTGGAGAGAGGGGAAGATTAGGATATCAGGTATCCAGCGTCATATTAGATTAGCGCTTTATAGGTTACTTTGCTCTATATGGAATGTCCATGCGTAAAAATTACCAAACGATAACCGTGGGGGGTGATACGCGTTCCCCTTGTCTGTGGAGAACCCATGGAGATCGGGATATTAGGGCTCCGGCGCCAACTTTACAGCCACCTCGCTAGAGTCACATGGAGTGTCCATGCGGGAACGAGTACGGGGGAAATCTTAAATTTTTATTATCCAATCAAGTCAAAATTCAGGATTCTATCTTGGATAGCAATATGAAGTATAAGAGAGAAGACATTCATTATCTTCGTCAATTGGACTTGTAGAGACAAATCAACCCGCACTCTGAAATTACAAAATTACTTTTTCTTGTACCATCTGACTCAAGTAACCATTATGTTCTCACCCTCTACTTGGATAGTCACAGGTCTTGTGTTGGCCGTTAAGGTGATTTCTGCGCCCTCAACATGGATACATCCCGGTATTCTGATGAACTCGACTCAACTCGAGTTCATGAAGGCTCAGGTTTCTAGCGGGTCGTCACCATGGTCTGACGCCTACACCGTAATGGCCGCTAACTCCTTGTTTAACCTCAGCAGGACGGCGTCTCCTGTGAGTATGGTCGAGTGTGGGTCGTATTCTATCCCTGATGTTGGATGCACTGCCGAACGCCAGGATTCCATTGCGGCGTATAGTATGGCACTAGCTTGGTACATCACAGGCGAGACAGAGTACGCGACCAAGGCCATATATTACATGGACGAATGGTCATCTACTATTACGGGTCACAACAACTCCAACGCCCCCTTGCAGTCGGGCTGGGTCGGATCTGTCTGGGCGCGAACAGCTGAAATTATCCGCTATTCCGATGCTGGATGGAGTGACGATGGAATCAGCCAGTTTGAAAGTATGTTAACAGATGTATATCTTCCCGAGATTATTGGCGGTAGTGGCAATGCGAATGGAAACTGGGAGCTGGGTAATACATTCGTTATCATTGCTTGGTGTATTCGAGTCTAACCCTCTTTCCAGTCATGATGGAAGCCTCCATGTTCATCGCCATCTTCGTTGAGAAGTCAACCGCATATGACACCGCTATGAGCATATTTTCAGACAGAGTACCCGCCTATATTTATCTTACATCTGATGGCGACGTGCCTATTGCGCCTGCGGATAGCACCTATGATACAACGGCAGAGATTGAGGCGTATTGGTATGGCCAAACAACGTTTGTTGACGGTCTTTCTCAAGAGACATGCCGCGATCTTGAGCATACAGGCTATGGGCTTGCTTCAATCTCACACGTAGCCGAGACCTCTCGAATCCAGGGCGAAGATCTCTTTGTCCAAGAGACGGGTGAGAGATTAAGGTATGCGCTGGAGTTCCACTCGTACTATGCCCTAGGGGGATCCGTTCCAAGCTGGCTGTGCGATGGCACACTTACTGGGGTCCTTGATAATGGTTAGTCAAGTCATTTATTTTTGACTATAATGTCAAAGCCTGTTCCTAACGCTAGTAACTGCAGTCACCGAGATTGGGCACAGCGAGTTTGTGACGAGGCTGGGCTACACAATGGGTAATACGACGGAGTTCACAGAGCAACAGCGCCCAGGTGGCGAGAATGGCCTTTTTGTGCTGTGGGAGACTCTTACACATGCGCGCTTGTAATCGTGAAAGATGCTAGTGATGATAGGGGGGTGAGCGTTGAAACGTAATCACCAAATCAACGCGAGCGATGCCAGATAGTTCAAGGCCATCACATGGATTGAAAGCTTTATCATGCGATACTCTCACTAGAACCTACTGGTTTATTTTTTTTAGGCTTTGTAATCCAATAGATAGTGGGAATTTCTATGAAGTGACCGAGTGCAAGCATGGGTGGAATGGTAGAGTTGGACAGTAACAGGAAGCTTCCTATATACGACGATAGTTTTATTATTCTTACTTCAAGAATACCATGTTCCTACTTCTTTATTATTATCTGACTTTCTGCGCCGTCACTCTGCAGGTGATATATTTAGGGTATAACCCTAACCCTGAATACCTCGTTTGGTTGAATATCGTACATCTTGTTCAACAAGCCTAATCGGCAAAACACAACATGAAACAGTTCTGATATGCTCTAATGACCCACTAGGAAGTAGTACTTGGAAGATAAGCGTGCGTACCACCAGAAGAACCATTGAAAGTTGGAAAGTACTACTGCATCCCCGTCCGGAGTGCCAATGGCCCGATATGCCGGTATCGCAATTAAGCTCTACTTTGCGGGGAGAGTATCCACTACAAATCCCCACAAGCTCACGAGGAGGCCGGGGAAATTGGCTCTCCGCGTTCAGTAATTCTATCTACTGGGCTTCTCTTGATAAATCGCGATGTTGGCTTGTCTGACAATCGTTACCTCTTTCTTCTTGAACCACCTGCTCAGTTTGAGAGCCACTCGTATTTTCTGAAATTCATCCCCCCGCCCATTGATATTCTCGCTTCTATACCCTGTCATGTTCCATACCGACAAGTCCAGGGTCACTGGTGTGGAGGGTGTGACCCTTCAGCGGACTGACCAACGGACGAGGTTCTGGTGGCACTACCCTGGCTTGCGGTCCCTGAACCTCATACTACTGGGCTGTATCGTCTGTGACTTGACGAACGGCTACGACGGCTCTATGTTAAACGGTCTCCAAAGTGTCGAACGATGGCAAAAAGCGCTGGGAAACCCGACGGGCACACGCCTAGGCACTATCACCAACGGTACTCGCTACGGGCAGCTGGGCGCACTTCTTGTTGCGGCGCCCATGATGCAACGACTCGGCCGTCGGATGCCTGTTATCATCGGTTCGTCCATTCTTCTGGTTGGTGTTGCTCTGCAGGCCGCGTCTGTTGGCTACGATATGTTCGTCGTATCGCGAGTTTTGATCGGCTTTGGAAACACAATCCAGAACATGGCATGTCCCATCCTGGCCTCGGAGCTCGCACATCCCTTTCAACGCACCCAAATCATTGGCATCCAGAACACGACTGGATCACTGGGCCAGATCATGGCTGCCTGGATTACCTATGGCACTTCTTTCATGGCATCTTCATGGTCGTGGCGCTTGCCTTCTTTGCTGCAGGGGGCCTCATCCATCTTTCAACTCGTTATGATGTTAGTCACGCCCGAGAGCCCACGTTGGCTCGTAAGCAGGGGTCGACGTGACGAGGCATACAGAATTCTGGCCAAATATCACGCCGAGGGGGATGAGTCGTCACAATTACTGCAACTGGAGATGGCAGAGATTGAGACGGCCATCGAAACAGAGCTCTTGCAGGGGCGCTCATCCTGGCTGGAGTGGTTCCGCACGTCAGCAAACCGTTATCGGCTCTTTATTATCATGACATCGGGATTCATCATCCAGTGGTGCGGCAATGCGCTGATCACGTACTATATTCATCTCGTCTTCGAGTCCATTGGCATTACCAGCTCGAAAAAACAGCTACTCATCAACGGCGGCATGACAATCAGCGGCTTTGTATGGGGCAATGTGTGGTCACTACATGTGGACAAGATGGGACGGCGGCCAATGTTCCTGATTGGCATGTCTGGCATGTTCGTCGCATTCTTGATGATTACCGTCTTTACAGGTGTCAATGCGGGTATCGACTATCGCAACGCGGGTCTGGGCAACGGCACTATCTTTGCCATTTTTCTCTTTGGATTCTTCTACAAGATGCCTGGATGCATGCTGCCGTCCTATGTCGCCGAGGTTGCACCTTTTGCCCTCCGCGCCAAGGCATTTGTCCTGAATGGCTTCGGCGATGCAGCCGCCAACATCTTTAGTGGATACACGAACCCCGTCGGCCTCGAAGCCATTGGTTGGAAATACTACATCGTGTGGTGCTGTGTCCTGGTGGGCAACTTCACTTTGATATATTTCTTCTATCCAGAGACCAAAAATCTCAGTCTGGAGGAGGTCGGTCAGCTTTTCGACGGACCGATGGAGGGAAAGCTGGCAAAGGATGAGGAGGCCAAGGAAGAGGGACGCGTCATTCATGTCGAGTGATGACTTTCTAGTGAAGCTTATATTCATGGTCAACCAGTGAATGCCCGGCCTAAGATAACGCCCGTTTTTGTAAATACAAAACCTATGAAATCTATCAGTTTTAAGCTTTTATAACACACCCAAATCTAAATATTAGTAGAATTGTAGATACATTTATTTTCCACGTGTCTAGCTTACTTTAAGTTCACAATGGCAAACACCAACAGGACCCATCCCCGTATTGAAATCTTACCCAATTGTTCCTAAGTAGCTCTCCAATCATCCCGTCGAGCAAAGACTTAAATTTCCCCCGCAATCTAGCCGAAATGAGGGGGTTGGGCTTGCCTCGGCGGAGAAAAGCCCCATCGGAAACCACATAAAGCCTGGCCCCCCCCTGCTTCGCAAGGGACTTACCCCGATGTCCGGTGTGCTCTGCATCCCGGGTTGATTACCAAAAAATGAAGTAGCTCGAACCAGCATGTATCAGTCTGGGGAAACTATGACACGCGACATGGCCGGCGAAGGGGCGGACGACATGCCGGCCTGCCAGTCATGCCGACGAAGGAAGCTCAAGTGCTCGAGGGAAAGACCAGCCTGCTCCCAGTGCCAGAGACTGGGTAGGTCATGAAGAGGGATGTTTAATTATGGAGCGGAAACTAACTTGCATCCAGCATTCGAATGCGTTTATGTGAGCAAACAAAAGCCCGGTATCAAGACCGGCGCTGTTGATGGTCTAAGCCGCCGATTGGGTAATGTTCCATTTTGCCCCAAAAAATACTGTTGACTGACAAAGGATTTGTTTTTGTAGATGTACTTGAAAAGATTCTGCTAGACGAAAGTGGCAACCGTAGACCGCAACTAGCTTTCCTGGATCTTGTCAATCCTTCAAGACCCCAGTCTCAGCCTGCACCAGAGCTAAATGATCAAATTGCTGATAGCCCACTCAGAGTAGCTAGTTCAGCAACTACCCCACAGCAGGAAACCGGCCATAATCGAAAGAGGAGACGGACCAGTGATGTAGATTCCGAGGACGATGAAATACCTGCACTCCCTCCATCACATGTCTTGGAAGCGATCATCGACATGCACTTTCAAACGGTGCACCACTGGGTTCCAATCCTCCACCAAAGTCGATTCCGGGCCAAGATCCAGGATCACCAGGAAAGAGACCGACTCGCAGTGCTTCTCCACTCACTTACTGCTGCTGTGATTAAACACATAGACTTTGAGAAAGTTGGACTTAGCCTAAATGATGTCAAAAAGCAGATCAAAGTGTCCAGAAGGACAGTCTTGCTCCATGCCATGCAATCCCTAGCAGTGGAGAGTATACAAGCTCTTATCTTTCTTGCCTTTGACTATGTATGTTTTCTATTTCTTGATATCGTTGTTTATGTCGAGTTTTATTCTTCTCCTGACCCCTCTTTTTATATTGTAGATGGGATCCGGCGATTTTTCCAGAGCGTGGCCGATTATCGGCTCCTTGACTAGGACGGTCGAGTATCTTCAATTGACCGTCGAAACCGCAGATTTATCTTCGCATAAGCAACTCCTTCTTCGCCCAATTACTCTTTTATCCTCCCCGCGCGATTGGACAGAGTCCGAGGAACAAAGGAGACTTTTTTGGAACGTGTTCCTTCTTGACAGGTAAATTGATTCATCCGGAAGTGTTGCATGATTGACCTAACGACTACAGAGTTTGCTCGGTGACTTCTGGGTAAGAATTGCAATGACTCGCAATCTCGGTATCTCACATCTAACTCATTCCAGATGGCACACAAGCCTTACATCCGAGCATGTGCAGCGACGACTTCCCTGTGGCGGAGCACCGTGGGCGAGAGAAGAGGCTGTTTCGACGCCATTCTTTGGAATATGGACCAAGTCGACAGCTAAGATCGGCCAGTCTATAGCGAATGTCCCAGCACTATATGAGTCATCGTTTAGTAACAATTATAGCCCTGGCAGTGATCAACCGGACACCTCGAGCCTGGGAGCATTTGCTTATTGTATCGAGGCAACTGAGAACCTTAGCCAAGTGAACTCTTTCTTTTTGCAGCAAACCATAGACTTTGGAGATACTGAACAGGTAAGAAATTGGCTGACGAGGTTCAAAGAGCTCGATCTACGACTTGTACAGTATGTTTTTCGTCTCTCTTCTTCTCTGGCCTTCTTCGTTGTCATTTCGAGTGTTTTATCGTTAACACAGTGGTGATTCAGTTGGAAAATGTTTCTCCCTCGCCAATGGCATGACTCCAATGTCTCCCACGACGTCTCGGTGGTCAAGATGGACCCAAACCTGACGTTGGCGCATCTTACACATAACGCAGCCACAATTCTTCTTCACCAACATGTCGCATACCCACCAACAACCTGGCGCGGTGTTGTCAAGCTGCCCAGCGCCTGTAGTGCTGAAACATGTCTACTTGCTGCTGTCGAGATCGCATCAATCATCGATAAGTATCTGTGCTATATGGGTGGCATAGTCAATAGCCAATTCGCCTTTTGCGCATTTGTTGCCGCCCGCGTGCTGCTTGTTCATTGGATCTCTGTTTCTTCGGAGACGTTGGCACAAGAGTTTTTTAGCCTCACGGATAGTCTAAATGCCATGTCAGGCCGGTGGATTGGGGTCTCTGGTAGAAATAAAGCCCAGCTAATGAGCGACAATGATGGAGATAGCCTAAGGCCCCCTTCCTTTCCTGATCTGATGACTCAATATGCCATGCAGCTTCGGCAGATGCAATCTCGATACATGTCCGGGTTTGGGACAAGTAATTCCGTCGGTGATATTCTATTGGACGCGAGTCTAGATGGTCTCCTGGGTATACAGTCGCAGGCCGGTAATTCAGGCGCACCAATATCGAGTATCAGCCCGGGAGTTATGGTCTCCTCCGTTCTCTCGCCTTATAATCATGCAATAGGGCCCGAAATGGCACGAGTGCCAACTGGTCCGACTCCGCCCAGTACATATGATTCGCGCACCATGTCAAGTGAGATAGATCCTACAGGAATTCGACATCAATCAGAATTTCGTTATGCAGTCAATGCACCAGCCACGGGGACATCGAGAATACGACCTTCAGCCGCAAGGGATGTGGCTGACCTCAGGTTTATGGACATGGAAAGCAATAAAGGAGGAATTGGTGACATCGGGCACGGCGAGGAAGAAGATGAACTAGCATCCATGGCGCAAATGTTGTTAGGGCAGCAGTTTCTCGAGATGGACCGAGTTATCACCTTTGATGGGACAGATTTCTTCGGATCCTATCAATATGGCAATGGCAGTGGCGCTACTTCCTAACCACGGCGGTCCGTTTTAAGAGAAACAAGAATCAGAATCATCTAGATAAAACTACAATAAATACTTTTTAATACTTTTTTCTCTCTGACAACAGCTATAGTTTATTGAACTAGGGTCAGTGAAAAGCCTGTAAATCATTCAACACCTCCGCCAAATGAGGCTGTTGGCACCATCTTCGAAGCATTTCCTCACGGGTAAAGCGGTTCCTCTTCCCGCTTGCAATGGCAAAAACACCTGTAGCTAGAACAGCCTCTTTTCCTGGTTGTATCTCGACTTTATGCTGTATTGTTGGGATCAGTGTCTTTGGCTCCATCAAATTCGTATTTGGGTCCGGCTTCAATATCTTGCCTTCAGCTACAGTGTCTGTAGCAAGGATACTCTTCAGACCACTCACACCAGTGATGCTGAGTACTAATGAGCTGGTATCGGTTTCCAGAGTGCCTCCATGACATGATCCTCCTCCCCAGTTCTGATCTAACTCGCCTAGCAGTCGCGGCTGTTTTGCTTGAATTGCAAAGCCTCCTTCAACAATATTGAACCTTTCTGAAGCAGAAGCACTTTTCCGAATACGGTGGATTCTGACATGCCAGTCAGGCCATTTCTGAAACGGCGGGATAAGCGTTGTCTCGATTTCTGTATCCCCGGTTTTCCATGGCTTCCAGGTACTCTGCAGACACAATATGTCCTTATTTTCCACGGTGATCGTTAGAGCATGAGAACTACCAACGGTCTCCCACCGTGTAGCCCATGTATTGCCATCGTCCCGGCTGATAGCAAGCGTGCTATCAGGGGCAAGCTGGGTCAATAAACCCCCTGTAGGGACACTGAACCCGAATGCTGATGAGTATGCAAACTTGCTATACTTCGCTTGTGCTGCTTTCAGAGGCCACATGCAGAACTGTCCACTAGAGAGCATGAAGTGATGCTGACCATTCGGATGGTCACACAGAATCTGACATGGCGCAGGCAGAAATTCTACTCCGGAGACGGACTTCTCGTTGCCAAAGGAGGTCTGGGAGAATGGGTGAGGAATTTCAGCCGCGGTCCAGAATGCATCATCTTCCCCCAGTGCGAGAACCACCAAAGCCTTCATTGCCCAGTAAGGCGACTGAGGAGAGTTGTAATCCTCGCACATGAACATGTTCGGGTACAGATATCCTATTGTCAAGGTCCCGTCAATCAAAAACATGTTTGACGAATTCCTTGCCCACCATCTGAGATGGCGCAAGAGCATGCCTTTCACAAACCCAGCAGATGTGTAGCGGTTTTCTTCATCATAGCATTTGGCCAGAGCAAATACGGCGTAGAATGCACCCATGGCAAATCGATAGGTCAACGATCGTCCAAAGGGGATTGCTGCACCGTCCTCGTCGAAAAACCGCCAGAATTGACTAGCAAAGACTCTCGCCTGGTATCGATAGCGTGCAACTCGATCAGGATCGGACTCTTCCGCGATCATGCAATATAGCAACTGGCTGAACTGAATCGCAAAGCTGCCCGAGTAATAGTCTGCCTGACGACCATACCTCTCGTCCTCGTCTCCTTTTCTCCAGATTCCATCCGCGGACCATCCATTCCCTATGTCGAATCGGTCCAGCATGTCAAAGTCGGACTCGATATAGTCCTTGACATTTCCATAGGGAACTCCGCATACGCGACTGAGAGCAAGATTTGAAAATATGCGAAACCAGCGCCAATTATTCTCAGGCATTACTTTACCATTGAGACCAGATAGCCATTTGACCAGGTGCATGCGACTCTCTTTCGAAAGTGGTTCATAGAAAACTTTGGGCGCTATCAAAAGTGCAAACGAGATTGGCTCCGCTTCAACCATGCGTTGGTCCCAATCACCTATTGTTCCCCAGTACTCAGGATGGGCAGGATTAAGTCCATTGGTAAGGCCTTCCACCAACTGCTGAACGTAGTGGGTGACTTCTGGGTCGACAATTTCCGATGACTCGGCTACCGCAGTAGCTATCGCCCATATTGGCCGTGCGAAACCTTCCAGTTGCGCAGCAGTTTCGTCAAAGTGTGCCCCAGAGTAGACGAGCAGTTGGACGCGTGCTTTCCCCGGTGAAAAGTAGGGCTCAAGAGCCCGGACGAGGGCTTTTGTTGCAGTCAACACATCGCCACGAGTCCGAAACTTGTTGTCTGAAAACCCACGAAGCGGCGGCATTCTTCGGTAATTGAATTGGATATTTTGATCTTCTTCTGAACGTTTGAGCCTCAAATAAGTGGTTGGTTAGTTATTCTTTCATCTAGGGGCCCAGATGCATACCAAGCCAAGTTTCACTTTAGGGTTAATTTAATCCTACTGGCTTTTGAGCGTGATAACAATTGGGGGTAAAATCATTGGTTCGGGGTATTGAAAAGGCCTTTGGGTATACAAAAGCTTGCATTCTCCCAGCACCCGAACTCTGGACAAGGATTCCTCCGACGCCCGAGCGGGCACGACACAACACAGCACCCACTCGGACACACTCGCATTCCACTCTTGTAGAAGGTGTAAGCTGCGTTGCTCAAGGGAGCTCCCCTCTTGCTATCGAAGCACGCGTCTTGGTGATCGTTAACCCTAACCCTAACCATAAGCGAACAGGCTGGCCCGTTGGCATTTGTTAGTAAAGGCAACCAATAGTTAGTTAGGTATCGTAAGCTTTTGGCCGCGACGTCAATTCATTGCTAAGTCTTTAGAGTCAACTACGGACAGTGTCGATATTTAATGTAAAGTATCACTGCCTTTGCAGTCAACGGTACCAAAATATAAATCCGATTCACACTTGACTTTGGAATCTTTCGCCGAAAAGAAGAAAGAAAAAAAGTTTCTTCCTATTGCTGTTCACCAGTTAATTACTCCGGGACTAAGAATCAGTATTTCCTTTGGTGTCGTCTGGTTTAAGATCATGGCCCTCGTTTGAGTCTTTGACATTCCAGACAAGAAACACGGAGAAGACACTGCTCAACATGAAACGCCAAGAAACCTAAACATTCCTTTTTCCGCTCCGTCGGCAATTTCTCCCTTGCCAAGCTGCCAATGCGGCTGACCTTTCGGTCTCAGGGGGGAATCCCGGTCCAACTTTCCACCTCCCCAACGAGTCACCAACTGAACAATGGACTGACTTCATCAATTTGCACGATGTTTCATCAGACGGAGAGCGGGTAAGTAATGGAAACTAATGTGTTCAGAGCAACCAAATCTTGTCGTCTTGTCGAGGTCGAGATGCGGGTGAGCATCGACAGAGAGATACCGATATCCAACCAACAAGCCAAGTAAGCCGCCATTGGCTACGTTGTTGACACAGCTGAGGTCCTGCGAATAAAGACTAACTTCTCCCTTTTGACTTCTTGTGTTGCTTTCCCAACTCAATTGCCGTGAGGGGCCATCACAGCTTTGCTCATTTTTCCCAACGACTTTGTTCAGTATCTTTTGTCATGCCGGACGTGTCTGGCGATTTCAAGCTGGGCCCAGTCCTTGTGACTGGGGGCAATGGCTTCGTGGCCTACCATATTATCGCAAAAATCCTCGCGGAGGAGCCCGACTGTAGTATCCACTCGCTTGACGTGAATATTGATCGGAATCGTCATCCTAATGTCCACTATCATCGCGCCGATATTTCCGATGATGCGGAGGTGAAGCGGGTGATGCAGATCGCCCGACCCACGACGATCTTCCATACGGCGTCGCCCGAATTCTCCAACGTCCCAGTGTCCGCCTACCGTGAAATCATCGCTGGCGGCACTCAGCACCTCCTGAATGCCGCCATCAAGGTCGGAACCGTACGCGCCTTAATCAACACATCGACATACGGAGTCATCAATGATAACCACACAGATATGCTCAACGCCACGGAGGAGATGCCAATCTTGCGACCCCCACAGCAAAAGCGCATTTACTGTCTCGCTAAGGCCGATGCCGAGGAGGCCATTCAAGCTGCTAATCGCAACGGCGGTGAAGATGACCAAGGCATGCTGACCTGCTCGATACGCACTTGTTTTGTATTCGGTGAGCGTGATATTGGTGCCTTGGGCAAGATGGTCGCAGTTGCCCGTCAAGGACGGTCACGGTTCCAGATCGGCAATGGACAGAACCCGTACGACTTTGTATATGTCGGCAATCTTGCAGATGCGCACTTGCTGGCTGCCCATGCATTGCTCGATGCCTGGGGTAAACCTCGTCCCACGGACCCGGCCCTCCGTGTGGACGGCGAATGCTTCAACATCAATAACGATGACCCCTGGCTCTTCTGGGACTTCCAGCGCGCTGTTGCCGCCGAGACGGGCAACCCAGTACGTCCCGAGGATATTGTGGTCATTCCAAAATGGCTGGGACTGACAATGGGCTTTGTGAGTGAGTGGGTTGTGTGGGCAATATCGCTAGGATCTAGGGCTCCAAATATGACTCGTGAAGGAATACGCTTTAGCACCTTAATCCGTACGCTCAACATCAACAAGGCCAAACAGGTGCTCGGGTATCACCCCAAGGTCAGCATGCAGGAGGGCCTGCAGCGCAGTGTGCGTTGGTTCATGGAGCAGCCCCAAGGAGGTCTATAGAAGAATGTTCGATATACATCGAGTACGACCTGCACAAAATTTTGATTATGTAGAATACGATAGCTAATAAACAGCTTAGCAAACTATAATATAATTGTTTTTATAGAGTTTAATTGAATTTAATGTCCAGAGTAAACAGCTGGAGTAAGTTCCAATAAGGGTATAGTGTTCGTGCTAGCGAGTCAACCAATATTCGCCAATGGTATGTAACATCAAATTTCCAACTGATTAGAAACACACCAATCAACTCGTGTAAGCCAAGGAGATGAATATCGCGATTCCAAGCTCCTGGACCAATTCAAGTATGCAAAGACAGAGACTAATACTGATGGCAATATAGAAGAGAATAATAAGGAAGACTAAGATGTCAGCTAGGAGGATGTATTGGGTTCATTCCATTGATTATTTACTAGCACGAGAATTGTATAGAGAACAGACTGTTATTATAACACCGTTCATATCCTCATTTATTATTTCCCATTTTACGCCCCAACCAATCCAAATTATTTCTCCCCAATTAAGACCGAACTTCCCCGCCTTCTTTGAGCCATGTCGCATCGGTCGACCCTTTCTCTGCCGGGCTGAACCTGGCAGTTTGCTCTAATACTCTGCAAATGTCGATATCATCGTCGTACAACATTATTTTGACAGAAAACAAGGAGATAGATGCGTTACTTGATTGAACGGAACGGGCTCGACATGAAAAAGAGACAGCCCCGACCCTAGAATTGCATCGTTTTGATACTGTACTGTACCAGTACCCGCATACGTACCTTCCCTCCATTTAGATTGATTTGACGTCAAAAATAGGCTGCCCTGGCCAAGCCGGTTGTTGTTGCCGAATGGGTCAAGCGGGAGCGGACCGTGCCGCTCCAACCCTAATTGCACCTCACAAATTGCACCTCACATTCGAATATTTTTTCAGTATGTATTGCGCGTTCTGGTTATCGGTACAGACTCGAAATGCGCGCGTGTGTGTTCGTGTATGAATCAGCGTGGCTGGTGAAATACCCCAGAACGGGGGACATCTAGAGACATGGACACATCGAAGAAACAGCAGGAAATTTCAGGTCACGTTCTATTCTAAACGTACCTTCCAACAAAAACTATATGGCTGTTTCGAAAATTGGTCCCTTGTAGTAATGTCTAGCACGCACAAAATACCAAATAATCGCGAAGCCAACTATAGCACCGTAAATTAGAACGTTGTAGTTCATCGTCGCTGCCTCCACCACCTTGGTAGACGGCCAGAAGCTCCAGAAGAACACGAGAACGAGGTAGCAGCAGCCAAAAATGTTGTTCAGTAAACCGAAAGGCTCGGGAATTTTCCATGGTCCCCAGTGGAGATTGCCAGGACCAATACGGGCGTCGGGGTTGTAGGGCTTGATTCGTCCGGACAAGCGTGTCCATAGGAGAAAGCCCGTAACAAGCAAGTATGAGGAGTAAAGACAGGCCACAGTCAAATTGACGAGATCGTCAAAACCGACGGATGAGCCGAATAAAATCAACGATAGAAGCATGCAGACAAAGCAGTTAACAGCGAGGGAACGCAGAGGCACAGATTGGCGAGAGAGCTGTCGTTTATCTTGTCAGAATCAAAATTATTATAATACCCAGTGGCTAAAAAGCAAAGATAAAGAACACACCTTGCCCATCCAGCCAGAGAAAGGAACAGCTTTGTCACGCGCAAAGGACCACAGCATACGAGAGGCAGAGGCAAAACAGCCAATGGCGCATGCACAGGCCATGATAAGAATGATGACATACATCAGCACGGCGCCAGCCTTGGACTTCACGGCTTGTTGAAAGATGAGAAGAGCAGGACTCTCGCCTGCCTCGACCGCGGCCAGGACGGCGCTAAAGTCGCCAATCACATACATGCTGCAGACCATCATGACAAAGCCCAAGCTGCCGTTGACTATAACCAGTTAGCTTTTATGTATTCTGTGCCATTGCGTTGCTATCCAGAACTGCTTACTGATGAGGCTGAACACAAGTGCCCATGGAACAGCGATGGAGGCGTTTTTGATCTCTTCAGACATGTGTACGGTACTATCGGCGCCTGGTTTCGATTTAGCCACCAGATCTTTTACTTAGATCCTTGACTCAAGTGACCGATCTGTAAACTTACCGAAAAGTGCAAAGCCTAGCCCCGGCATGCCCACGAAGAAAGACAGCGCCTGTGTCTGCCATCCACCACCGTTGAAGAACTCGGTGAAAATAGAAGCATCCCCCTTTGGTCCATAATAGACCATTGGTACCAAAACGAGGAAAAATCCACACAAATGGAGAATGAGAATTGTGCTTTCGAATCGAGCAAGCGCCTTGTTTGACATTGCGTTTACGGCTAGACAGAAAGCCAATAGAGCCCAGTAGAAGAGCACTGTTTGGTATGGCTTCGGATCGTAGTCGGGCTTGAAGACAATGATGAGGTATTCAAAAAGTCCCGCGATCAAATATGAGTCGGAAGCGCAGAGAGCCAGCCAACCGAAAACTGTAGACCAGCCTGTATCATATCGTCAATACCTAGTATCCATTTTGAAATTCCGATTGAACAAGATGAAGGGCATTGGTACCTGTTATGTAGGAGAAGAACACCCGGTACTTCGGTGGTGCCATCATAGCCACCCAGCTATTTGAGTCAACATAATTCTGCGCATGCCTCAATGCGTTGTAAGCTAGACTCACTGGTATTGACCCCCTGCTACGGGTGCTCTAATATTCTATCAGCATATATAGATATAAACAAAGCGACATACCGCGAGTTACTTACATAGATGCCATTTCGGCAATAGTCGCAAACACTGACAGTGTTCCTAGCCAGTCGACCAGGAACGACCAGATCACACCGGCGGTGCCTCCACTGTGATATTACAATCAGTCTGTGCTCTTCAAATCAGGGTTGATTATTTGACATACTTCAAGAGGGCCGAAGTGAAGACACTAGATTTTACAAAATGTTATTGACTGCTCAATTGATTGATTTGATCGTGGAATTCGACGACTTACACCAGGGCACCCTGCCAAGTGATTAACACGGTACACGAGAAGCCAAGGACGGCCACGAAGCCAAATGTGCGCTGTAATTGTTAAATTTCTAAATAATCAAAGCAATTGGATTGAATTGGACATACCTTCAACACAGGCGTTTTGCCTAAACGCATCAAAGTATTGTCATCTTTAACGCTGGACGTCGTCGTTGCTGTGAAATCATTCCCCTGGTCCGCTACAGCAAAGGACAATTCGGCGTCTCCGGCCGACTTCATGCTGTCTATTCAGTTGCTGTATTCTCCGTGGACTCACAATCGCAACCTTGGAAAATTCAACTTCAAACCTTCGAGAAAAATAACAGTTAAATGAAAACCGGGCGTAAAAATTAAATCACACTCCCACAAGTCTAGATGAGCTAAAGCCTTTCCGGATAGCACTTCACCACTGACCGGCTGCAAGAGACCCTTTTGGTTTCTATGTTTTTATGATAGCAGCGCCACTTCGACGCAGAAAACGTAACCCACTGAGCCTATAAGGAATGGGATTCGCGCGGAGAGAAGAACGAAATATATTAAAAACGGGTTCAAATAAGAGTGGGCATTCTCAATAGCAGAGGTCCCAGAGTCAGACATTGTTGTGTCGCAGCTGTGGTCCTCAGCTCGTCGAGCCAGGGTCGCACGGCAGAACGCCCCATGCATGCAGGGAAAATCCGCGGCGATCTTCCTAGAAGTTGATTGGCCCGTTTTCTTTGAGGAAACTAGGGCCGACCCTTTAGAGAATAAAATTCCGACTGCTGATTGGGTCTCTACCATTTGCAGGTACGTAGCTGTTTTGTGCCGCTTTAGCGGTATGCCGATTGGTTCTTTGTTTTTCAGCGTTGGCCAAGCTCGCCTTGTAGTGCGTACGTACTTCGTGTCTTCTTCAGCTAAACTACTGCTGCACCTAAGCTTAGTCGGCCTTTCGCTACCCTGGTATGGCGTGTAATATATTAAGATGTCCAGCAAATTTCTCGCAAGCGAGATTGCCCAGCAGAGTTGATTCCTCGGGATACAGGACGTAGTCGAACAGAGGGTTTTTTTCTCTCTTTTTCATTTAAATTGGAAGATGGGAAAATTCCCACGTAGATAAGAAATGAACATAGAATGCACTGGTCGTGACTTTAGTTTTAGATATTTCTTGGCTAGTATCGATATAGGACGGAGTATGTACGACAGCTATATACAGACAATTCATTCAAGAAATATGAACTAGTTAGCTAGCAAATCGATATACATACGGCCAGCTAAAATATCTACTTCTGGTGCTGCAATCACCTTCTGCCCGTCCTTTTCGACTGTAAGCTCATTCATATTGAAGATGGTCACCCTCGTCGCTTTGAAAGGGGCCGGTGGGTTCATCCAGACGTAATCGACTGCAGGATGCAGGGACTCCATGTTGATTCCACGGGACCCTTTAGCGGCAGCGTCCTTCATCTCCCAGTGTGCCATCAACTTCATCAAACCCAAGCCCTCGTAGTCCGCCCGCGTTGATGTTCCCGTCCGCATGATGACCTGACCGGCAGCCGTGGGCTCCCAGGATTTGGGATCGCGCGAGTCGAGTTCGTGGAAATTCTCATGCATGGGGGCGAAGAGTGGAAGAATGGCGAATAAGTCTGCCATCCGCTCCATGTCCAGCGGGTGGAAGCCATCGTATGCCAAACAGATCGAGACGATCGGACTGTCAATCTCGTCAAGCAGCTGCTGGGATGTAGCGGCCAGATTGGTGTGATCCCAGTACAGCGCGCCATCGGTGGTAGCCGATTCTGGTCGCTTGAATTTGTACTCTCTGTCGTACACGGCGTACGAGAGCTGGCTCGCGATGGCGGCGTTCACAAGGTAGTCAAGCGAGTCATGCAAGTCGTAGCAACGCTTGATCTGATCGTTTGGGTGTGCAACTGCCCACATTGGTGAGTAGAAGAGATTGGTATGCGTCAGAATTGCTGATACAACAGGCACATCCTTGGCCTTGAGCAAACGCACTTCAAAGCGAGGGGTAAGTTCTGTTGGGATTGCCATGACGTATTTGTTTGCTTTTTTTTCTCTCATGCTTTTTCTCCCTTCTCCTCGTCTCTGCTATTTGATTAAATAGTACCCCTTCGATACCGAATGCCTTTCAATTCGCCACCTGAGCAGTGCGTAAATGTGTTGTTTAACTAGATGTTCAGCTAGGCGGGGGAGGGGCTATTTTATCTAGATATGATAAAAGCTAGCAGGGTTGGACAGATAAAGTACAACCTTGAGAAGGGAAATGGGTGTTACAAGCATGTAATTTAACCTTTTACACCTATGAAAAATCAATAATACGAGACACAGGTTACATTTTGATTTTAGATAAGTCGATCCAATCCCCGCTCCTGGGACGCCTAGGCCTTTAACCGCCTAACGCTAGTTAGGTAGCATGTCTTAGTAAGTATATATTAATTAGTTATAATTTATATATTTTCTTATATTAGCTATAAATTTATATATTTAAAAACTGCCTTATATACTAGTATATATAAATAACTAGTTATAGTGTTAGCTGCTTTAATTAAGCACCTTCTCTAGATAATACTAGTTTCTGCCTAGTATCATGCAAGTTGGTTTTGTAACATACACTTAACCGCCATGAAATGTATCTATTTTAGTGCACTTGATGTTGCGTTTCCTTTCAAGCGTTGGGTTAATGAGGAAATAAAAGCACAAAACCACACATTTGCAGATATATATATGTATATATACTAGGCAAGTGGCACTGGTTGACAGATTTATGTGGGAGTTTGGTTTTTGATAAGAGCAACAATCGAAAACAGATATGTAATGCCCATGCCTTGTCGATGGGACGAGTCAGTCTTTAGAAGTGGACAGCAATAACTAGAAAGAGATATATGTAGAGAAACAAATTTTCCTGGTCGGACCCGTTTTGGGTACCGCCTGTCCCCTGGCTCACTTTCAAGCCTCTTCACAGCGGCGTTTGTTCTGTCCAACCTCCAGGACTGCCTACAGATCTTACCAACTGGAATCTGTGCGGCTATTTCCCCTTCGTCCCCCCTCTTTCCTTGAAAGCAGAACAGCTTATTCCGTTGAATGTCGTCTGAGGCAAATCAGCTATCAAATTTTCGAGGTAGGTGTTGTTCAACCTCGTTAGCTCCTCAAGATGGTATGCTAATATGTAAAATCTGCAGGCATCTGAAATACGATGGTTCCACTCCCGCATGAAGACCTAGAAAATGTTGTTTCTGCGCTGGCACAGAAGCTCAATTCATTGGGAATCGACTATGCCATAATGGGGGGAGCTGCAACCAGTTTGATGGTACACCCCAGTCGAAGGACTGCAGACGTGAATCTAGTCATCGACGTTGACCAGCGCCAGATCACCGCTGACCGTCTTACAAATGTGCTCCTGACAAGCTTTCCCTCTGAATTCCAAGGAATCAACCAATATGGGCACACCATTCCTGCATACATCTATCGTCGATACAATTTTCGCCGACCAGGAACGAAGTTCCAATTAGTGGAGCTGGAAGTTTTTGATGCTCAAAGTTGGCCGCAGCGCCCACAGTACAACCTCCAGACTGCCACACGGACCACGAGGATTATCAATGGCCAGGTGGTCAATTTCTTCAGTCCAGAGTGGATCTTGCGAGAGAAAATCCTGTCGCAATACCAACGTCAAGGGAGCAGCAAAGAGTCAACCGATCATCAGGATATCGCTAGCCTGATCCCCTTGACTGCGTCGGGCAGTCCAGACCTCGACTTCAGCCAAAGCCAACAGTTGGAGACTGCCTTGGCAAATTTCGTGCAAAAGAAGCCAAATTTGACACAGGCCCTCCGGGCGAAGATCAGATCCCCGAATGTTTTCCAGAACTGGTAAGTGTCCCTGCCATCCCCCGCAGCCAGATTATTGACCGACCTGTAGAATTGCACAAAGGGAGGAGGTTATGAAGGGTTCCATTAGAAAATCTTCAAGTTTATGTGGAGAGAGATCTTCCTGTTTGTGGTGGCCTTCTTGAACGTCACGGAGTGCTGCAGATATTATCGAGACCAGCGATCGAATAATGCTTGATTAGTTAATGTTTCATGGAACCCTGCAGTTTAGCTCTACATCTAGCAGATGAAATGAAATGCTTTGGTAGAATCGTTTCATAGCAAGAACATAACATTGTAGCTGAATAGAATCAAATAGGATTTCTCCTCATATCTACTGGCATCTCCTTGCTTGAGCCAAGCCGTTTTGAAATACGTCGGTCTATCGGACCGAATTTGGCCTCGCGGATTCGACCAAAGTGATTACTATACCATTCCCTTGCCTGATCGTCTAGACAATGATCAAGAATATCATTATTGACCTCTAGGTATCCTGTCATCATAGACACCCAAGTCTCCAGTGACTGGCCCCACGCAGAAAAGGCAGTAGTGTATTTTTCTTCATCGAGCGCAGCCTTAACAAAGCTTTCAACCAGTGCTTGTTCCAATGGGTAGTGCAAATTGCCATAGGTATCAAATTGTTTATCTTTGACTTTGTTTGAAGAATGGAGAATATCTTGCAGAGAAAAATGCGCAAATGAGTTTGGAAAAAGGTACAGCTGCGTGCCTTTTCCAGCCGAATAACCGGGAGGGTAATCAAACACTGCACAAGATTGATCCAAGCGTATATACCCAGCATTTATTTCGTCCACTATCTGCTGTGGGTTTGGATGACGATCCATGATTTCCGGGGGAGGGGTGCGATTTGGGACCGTTTGGACAAACCCTGCAATGTTGAGCTTTTCAATCGCAGCTGTGTAGTCGTCGTCTTGCACCACAAACATGAGGGTCTAAGGGAATATGAAGATATTAGCACGAACAAGGGAGAATTGATCGAAGATATAGGCTCTTACATCAATGCCTATTGGGACTCCAAGATAGCCCATTGCAATCTCCCCCCAAGGAATCACGGTGAGAGGTTGAAGTATTGTATTGAGTTCCACTGAGAGGTAGTCAGGCTCGGTCTCTCTCGGGTTCCTAAACATAGTTGCAGCACTTTTATCACGATCACGATCACGATCAAGAGGCTCGTAATGCAGGTTTGGAAATCGAGAACAAATTAATGGCTGGGATACGTCACTATTATCACGGCAAGGCGAGAGTTGAAAAAGAACTCACTTTGATTTATCACTCCTTTGGGCTAAAGAAACTGCGTCCGAACAGTGTAAGAAGAATAAGAAGAAGAAGAAGAAGAAGAAGAAGAAGAAGAAGAAGAAGAAGAAGAAGAAGAAGAAGAAGAAGACGAAGAAGGTGATGCTCAGAAATATCGATATCCAATCATTCATTCTCTCGAGCCAGTGCGGAGAACAGTCGCTCTCCAGACGGAAATTCTATCCGCCGGCCCACCCCCACATACATAGTGGCTTCCTGGTCCACCAACCCTACCACGTGACTTCTGCCTGAGGCCTCCGCCGGGCTACGGGCATGCCGTTACAGGATCCAGGACTGTGATAGTTTACTCTAATCTAGACAATAGTAAAGCATCGGTTTACGACATATATATTAATTTATTTTTAATTTATTTTTAAATAATATTAAATTAGTATTAAAATAAATTTATTTTAAATTATATAATAAGTAATAACATAGCTAATTATAGTAATAAGTAATATAATTCAGATAGAATCTTTTAGTTTTAGATAAATAGTTTTAGTCTTATATAAGAAACTTATATAAAATAAAAACTTTTAGCATAGTCTAAGTAAAAGGCCTATTTTGGAGCAATATGAGTGAATTTTGGGGCAATGCGACCTGGAACCCGGCGTTGTGGGGCAGTGCGGAGTTAGACGGAGTAATTTTACGGAGCTCCAATTCCGCTCTGGACAGCTTCAGAATCTCACACGAGTCCGTGACGAAGATTGGATGCACTCGGAGATAGCTATGTGATATTCTCAGACTGTTGGTCCAGGATGGAATATTTCCATCGCGGCCCGGAGAGTGCAATATGTCCACGTGGTACGTCCGTGGTTACTCTGTTTATCACACAGGGGAGACGCGAGACACAGCTGCTGCAAGCAGGGCTCATTTGCATACATATAACTATTCACTTTTTGCGGTGACTTGTTCATGCCTGAAACTGTCAAGACAACCACCCTAAGGTGCGCTAAAAGATTCATGAATCTCACTGGAACCTAATACCTACTTAGCTATTGGCCTTCCACACCCCCCGCAGCCTGCAACTGTTCAACTACAGAAAGTCGAAGCAATCGATCACTCCAACGAAATGGGAAGTATCACTCAGGAGTGGGCGAGCGAGCCTATGGCCATTATTGGCTTGAGCTGCAAGTTTGCAGGGGATGCTTCGAGTCCTGAGAAGTTGTGGAAAATGCTCGCCGAAGGCCGAAATGCCTGGTCTGAAATTCCATCTACTCGTTTCAAACCAAAAGGGGCGTATCATCCAGATTCCGAGAAGCTCAGCACGGTGAGTTAGTTATGCCTAGTCCCTTACATGAGAGCAAAGCGGGATGCAAATACTGACAAGTGAGAATGGAATTAGACGCATGTAAAGGGGGCTCATTTTATTGAAGAGGATGTAGGGTTATTTGATGCCGCCTTCTTCAACTACTCGGCAGAGACTGCATCGGTAAGTTTTATTAAAATCATACAGAGAAATATACTGACTTATTAAATCTTCGTCCTAGGCGATGGATCCTCAATATCGGATTCAGCTTGAGTCTTCTTACGAGGCCCTAGAAAACGGTACGTGAGCCATTGATACTGAAGCCTATGACTCAATCCACTCACCTTCCGAAACATTATAGCTGGCCTGACAATGTCCCAAATTGCGGGCTCCAATACATCCGTGTATGCAGGCATTTTCACTCACGATTACCACGAAGGGCTGATGCGAAACGAGGACAATCTACCCCGTTTCTTGCCAATTGGTACTCCATCGGCCATGGCATCAAACCGCATCTCGCACTTTTTCGACCTAAGAGGAGCCAGCATGACTGTGGATACGGGCTGTTCGACTTCTCTTGTAGCACTACAGACATGTCCATTGTAAGTGGGTGCAACTTGATGCTCAACACAGACCTTTTCAAGGTATTCTCATCGTTGGGGCTGCTGGGCCCCGACGGCAAATCGTATGCGTTCGACCCGCGCGCCAACGGCTACGGCCGCGGTGAGGGCGTGGGCACCATTGTGATCAAACGGCTCAAAGACGCCGTCGCAGACGGTGACCCGATACGCGCTGTGATCCGTGAGACATACCTGAACCAGGACGGCAAGACTGAGACTATTACATCGCCTTCGCAAGAGGCACAAGAAGCCCTCATCCGCGAGTGCTACCGCAGAGCTGGCCTCAGCGCACGGGGCACGCAATACTTTGAGGCGCATGGCACAGGAACCCTCACAGGTGATCCCATTGAAGCGCGTGCCATCGCTGCTGTGTTTTCGGCGGAGAATCGCGCCGAGAAACTACGCATCGGGTCCATAAAAACCAACATTGGACATACGGAAGCAGCCTCTGGGCTGGCTGGCTTGATCAAGGTAGTGCTAGCAATGGAGAAGGGCCAGATCCCTCCCAGTGTCAACTTTGAAAAGCCAAACCCCAAGATAAAGTTGGATGAATGGGGTCTCAAGGTGGCGACAGAACTGGAACCCTGGCCGGCCACAGGGCAAGAACCTCGTCGTGCTTCCATCAATAGCTTTGGTTACGGCGGAACTAACGGCCATGTGATTCTTGAGGACTCCAGGGCGTGGACTGCACCGACTCCAATCAAGATGTCCCTCGGCTTCCACGTTGGCGACAGGAGCGAGGTGCTTCTATTCTACGGTCGCGATGAGCAGTCATGTCAGCGTATGGTGTCCAACATGAAGGAGTACCTGAGTAGACGCAAGCAGGAAGACCCAGATATGGGGGTGAAAGGAGTTGTCACGCTGATGAAGAGTCTATGCTTCACGCTGAGCAAACGCCGGACCAGCTTTCCCTGGGTGTCGGCACACGCAGCTCCCTACTCAGACGACCTGGACCAGGCCATTCAGGCCTTGGACGCTCCGCAATTCAAACCTGTCCGCCTTCCTTGGCGTGCACCCCGCATTGGTATGGTCTTTACAGGCCAGGGTGCACAATGGCATGCCATGGGCCGCGAACTCATCAATGCATTTCCTATTTTTCGAACAACCCTCTTCGAGGCAGAGCTCTCCCTGCGCGGCTTTGGAGCCGACTGGTCTCTTATGGAGGAGCTGAGCCGAGACGCAGCCTCCTCGCGTGTAAGTAGCACAGCCTTGGTTATCCCCGTGTGCACTGCTGTACAGATTGCGCTGGTGCGACTACTCAGGTTCTGGGGTATTTCTCCAACAGCAGTGACAAGCCACTCGTCCGGCGAGATTGCTGCCGCGTACGCGGCGGGTGCTTTGACCCTTCGCCAGGCGATGGCCGTTGCATATTACCGCGCTGCTATGGCAGCGAATGAGACACTAATCAACGGATCAGGGCCCAAGGGCGCCATGGTGGCTGTAGGAGTCGGACACGAGGCGGGCAAGGGCTACATAGACCGAATATCGAGTGCCAACGGAAAGGCTGTGTTGGCGTGCATCACTAGCCCCAGTAGTATTACCATTTCTGGCGACGAAGCAGCTGTACAAGAGGTCGAAGAACTAGCTACTGCAGACGGTATATTTGCCCGTCGCCTGAGGGTCGATACAGGATATCACTCACATCACATGATGCCCATTGCTGAGCCATACCGAGAAGCTCTCCGCGATGCCCTGGGCAGTGATAGCAGTGCAGGCAAAGACGAAGAAGAGCACAAGAAAAGGCTTGCGGCACAGGAGACTCCCGACGACATGCATTGGGCAGAGCCATATACTGCGGCTGTGCGTACTGCGGTCGAGGTTGAAACGCAAACGATAAGAAAACAGGGAACCATAGCCTTCTCATCACCAGTCACGGGCGGCCGTATCGTCCGTCTAGAGGAGCTTGCTCGTCCGGATCACTGGATAGCTAGCCTACTCCAACCTGTACGGTTTGTTGATGCCTTCACTGACATGGTGCTGGGTGACATGGATGAGTCGGGGACGAGTGTTGACGTGATTCTCGAGGTAGGACCACACACAGCCCTCGGTGGTCCCATAAAAGAGATTTTGTTGGAGCCCGAGTTCGAAGATCTCGATCTTGCGTACATGAGCTGCCTGATTCGCAACGAAGATTCACGCGACACTATGCGTGCAGCAGCTCTCAATCTTCTGCGTAGGGGCTTGGAGATCAATCAAGCCAACATCAGCTTCCCTTGGGGACAGTGGCCGTTTGATCCGCGTGTGTTGACGGATTTGCCCTCGTATCCATGGAATCACAGTATCAAGCACTGGTCCGAAGCGCGCCACAACTACTCCTATAGACAACGGGACCAGGAACCACATGAACTTCTCGGTGCGCTAGCACCTGGAGCAAATCTGGATGCCGCTTGTTGGCGGCAGCAGGTGCGGGTATCAGAGAGTCCATGGCTAAGGGACCATGTCGTTCAGGGAAATATACTGTACCCTGGTGCTGGGTTTGTGTGCCTGGCCATCGAGGGCATGAAACAGCTGGTGGATATTGAATTAACCACCAGCAATATTGATAAGACTAGCCAAGTCACGGGCTACAGACTTCGCGATGTCAAAATGCACTGAAGACAAAAGGTTTGAATCACGGACCCATGTTTCAAAACACCACGAGCATTGTGCAGGACGGCAGGTCCAAGGAAGCGCGTTGTGTAACAACGATTGAGATTGCAGACCTTGGGAACAAACACCTACTGCATCCCACAACACTAGACTCTGTCTTTATTTCCTCCTACGCTGCATTGCCTGGAGTAGGCGTTGCCAACGATGACAGTCCCAAGTTGCCGCAGTCTATCCAGAAGCTCTGGGTCTCGAGCAAGATGGCCACAACTGCCGGCCACAATTTCACGTGTAACACCAAGCTGCCGCATCGGGACGCACGCAGCTACGAGGCCGATATATCAGTTGTAGACGGGGCGGAGACGGTTCTCGAGCTCCAAGGGTTCGTAGGCCAGTCTCTGGGACAGAGCACGGCTGACACTGATCCCCAGCCGTGGACAAAGGAGCTATGTGCCGAGGTTGAATGGGCGCCCGATCTAGCACTATCACTAGGGTTACCCGGTGCGCTGCCTGCTGTAAAGAAAAGGCTCAGTCCGCCCAAGGCTATGGAATCCAAGGACAAGGACGTGCTAATGGCCTTGCGACGCGTGTGCGTCTACTTCTGCCATGATGCGGTGCAAGCTCTTACTGAGCAGGACGTGGCCCGTCTCGCACCACATCACGTCAAGTTTTATGCATGGATGCAAGGCACGCTGGAACTTGCGGCCTCGCGTCGACTGGGAGCCGACAGTGACACATGGACAAGTCACGGGCCCCAGGAACGCGAACAATGCATAGCCCTAGCAGCAACACGGAGCGTCGACGGCAAGCTGATATGCCAGCTAGGGGCGGTTCTTGTACCCATGCTGCGTGGCGAGCGAGCGCCACTCGAGGTCATGATGGAGGGCCGGTTACTGTATAAGTACTACGCCAATGCATTTCGAATGGGACCGGCATTTACACAGTTTACTTCATTGCTACGAGCGGTTGCTCACAAGAACCCGCGTGCACGTGTCCTTGAGATCGGGGCTGGCACCGGGGCGGCCACACGCCACGCGCTTACAACGACAACAGGCGACACAGACAAGGAGGCTGGCCCTCCTTGCCAGACGTGGCATTTCACCGATATATCTTCCGGATTCTTCGAGGCAGCGAGGTCCGAATTTGCAGCCTGGGGAGACCTGTTGGAGTTTGACAGACTCGACATAGAGCAGAGTCCCGAGTCGCAAGGTTTCAAACTAGCAAGTTATGACATTGTCATTGCCTGTCAGGTACTGCACGCAACGAAGAGCATGGCTCGAACTATGCGCCACGTGCATAGCTTGATGAAACCTGGAGCTACACTGCTCCTCATGGAAACAACCCAGGACCAGGTCGACCTTCAGTTCATATTTGGCCTCCTTCCCGCTCGTGGCTAAGTGAGGAGCCTGAGCGTAAATTAAGCCCTTCACTGTCTGTTCCTCTATGGGACACAGTGCTCAAGGGGGCTGGTTTCAGTGGTATCGATATTGAGCTACGCGATTGCGAGACCGATGAAAACATGTATTCTATCAGCAACATGCTGTCAACAGCTCCTGCACAACCCTTTAAACTAGCCTCAGACAACATTGTCATTGTTACCAGTGGCAAGGCGCCTCCACCTACCGACTGGCTTCATTCTCTACGAGAATACATCGCCAAGGTTACAGAGGGCACTCTTCCTGCTGTGCAACCACTCGAGTCATCATCCAATACGCCAGAGACTTACAGCACCAAGTTGTGCGTGTTTGTAGGCGAGATTGACCAGGCCGTGCTTCACACCCTTGATGCCACCGGCTTACAAGGCATCAAGGCCATGGCAACGGGTTGCAAGGGCCTTCTCTGGGTTACCCGTGGCGCTGCAATTGAATGCGTGAATCCATACCTGGCGCTCGCTACCGGTTTCTTGCGCGTCTTGCGTAGCGAGTACGTAGGACGCCGCTTCCCGACTCTTGACCTCGATCCCAAAGCACCCGCGTGGTCTGATACAGGCATCAAGGCCATTGTGCATGTGCTCCAAGCTTGCCTAGGCACGCCTGACGACGTCTACTCAATCACAGCCGATACAGCACCAGTAGAGAGTGAGTTTGCGGTGCGCGACGGACTCATACTGGTTCCGCGTATATCCAAAGATATTGTGCGCAACAAGATACTCACGCCCGAAGCACCAAACTGGACCGTGCCTGAATCCATCACGGAAGCGCCTCTTTTCCAGGAACAGCGGCCGCTCCGCCTGGAGATTGGTATTCCCGCTCTTTTGGATACCATGGTATTCAACGATGACACGGACGTCGACGTCCGCGGCAGCGAGTGCGTCCAAGCTGACATGGTCGAGATAGACCCTCGTGCGTACGGCCTCAACTTCCGTGATGTTATGGTGGCTATGGGCCAGCTTCGCGAGCGCGTCATGGGTCTTGAGTGCGCAGGCATTATTACGCGCTTGGGCAGTGAGGCCGCGGCTCAGGGCTTCGCTGTGGGCGATCGTGTCATGGCATTACTGCTTGGCCCCTATAGTAGTCGCGCTCGCGTTAGCTGGCACGACGTCGCACATATGCCCGAGGGTATGAGCTTTGATGATGCTGCATCATTACCCATGATCTACAGCACTGCATATTTTGGTCTTGTTGACGTAGCACACCTCCAGCACGGCCAATCGGTCCTCATCCACGCTGCTGCTGGAGGCGTGGGTCAAGCGGCCATCATACTAGCCAAGGACTACCTCGGCGCCGAAGTTTACGCTACTGTAGGGTCCCAAGATAAGCGCGACCTTCTTATACATGAGTACGGAATTCCTTCAGAGCGTATATTCAACAGCCGTGACGCATCCTTTGCTCCAGCCGTCCTGGCTGCTACGGGTGGCCGTGGCGTCGATGTAGTGCTCAACTCGCTAGCTGGCCCGCTACTACAAGCTGGGTTTGAGGTTCTCGCACCATTCGGCCACTTTATCGAGGTTGGCAAGCGAGATCTGGAGGGAAATAGCCTGCTAGAAATGGCTACCTTCTCACGGGTTGCCTCCTTTACATCTCTAGACATGATAACACTGCTGCGTGAACGTGGGCCTCACGCACACCGTGTGCTTAGTGAGGTAGTACGACTCGCTGGAAACAAGGCCATCAGGCCTATTCACCCTGTCACCGTCTTTCCCATGCAACAGGTCTCCAGGGCCTTCCGCCTCTTACAAACGGGCAAGCATACCGGCAAAATTGTGCTCTCCATCCAGCCTGAGGAGCAGGTCAGGGTTCTCCCACAAATTCCGAAGCCGAAGCTACGGCCTGATGCCTCTTACTTGCTTGTGGGCGGCGTGGGAGGTCTTGGACGATCAATAGCGCACTGGATGGTAGATCATGGTGCCCGAAACCTGATCTTGCTATCACGTAGTGCCGGCCAGCAAAATTCAGGCACCTTTGTTTCTCAGCTGCGGGAGGCAGGAATCCGCGTCGCTGCTAAACGCTGCGATGTTGCCAATAGTGAAGCCTTGAGAAGGGTTCTTGATAGCTGCGAGCATGACGAGCAGTTCCCTCCGGTGCGGGGCGTTATTCAAGGCGCCATGGTATTGCAGGACTCTATCCTTGAACAAATGACGCTGGATAGCTGGCAGACTGCGATTCTACCAAAGGTTGCCGGCAGCTGGAACCTGCATTCACGCTTCTCACAGCCTCAGTCCCTTGACTTTTTTGTCATGCTCTCATCACTGGCGTGCATTCTCGGCTGGGCCAGCCAGTCCAACTACGCGGCTGGTGGAACGTACCAGGACGCACTGGCACGCCGCCGCCAAGCGACCGGGTTGCCAGCTGTATCTATTGATATTGGCATTGTCAAGGGCGTTGGCTACGTCGCCGAATCGCGTGCCGTGTCAGATCGCATGCGTCGTGCCGCGCAGTCGCTCATGCTTCCCGATGATGCTGTCCTACGGAGCATTGGCGCCGCCATCCTTCACCCCTTTGACCAGCCTCAAATCCTTCTTGGACTCAATTCAGGCCCAGATCCGCAATGGGATGCCGCAAGCGAATCTCAGATGGGTCGCGATGCCCGCTTTGTACCCCTCAAGTACCGCAGGCCACCTAGCACCCAGACCCAGCAAGTTGGCGACGGCATTGACGCCGACACCAAGCCACTCTCATCACTCCTGCAGCAGGCTAGCTCGCACGACACGGCGACCCAGCTAGTAGGCGATGCCATTGCCAGCAAGTTGGGCGACATCTTCATGATTCCTACAGATGAGATTGACTTAGCGAAGCCGCCGTCCCTGTATGGCGTCGACTCGCTTGTCGCCGTGGAGTTGCGCAACATGCTAATACTCCAGGCCGCCGCGGATATCTCCATTTTCAGTATCTTGCAAAGTGCGTCTTTGGCCGCCCTGGCGAGCGATGTAGTAGCTCGAAGCCCGCATGTCGAGATAAGTTCTTAGATATATTCTCATATTAGCTTTCTTTTTTCTTTTCGGATATCAGCCTGTGCCAGATTGCTCCAAAGACGATGTCCATATATTCTACACCACAAATACTATCTTTGTTTATTTGCTCTGCTCTTCTCCCTGGTCCTTATTGGCTGCGCAGAGAGGGTACTGGACTGGACCCTGGACCCACCTTGATTTAATGTTGGATATAACCCTAACCCTCACCCTGAGTTCCCGTAGATTGTTTGGCTGGGTAGTCAGTGATAGTAAGACAAAGAAAATCGAACAGGGGTTCTTTGTTCGTTGTGCAAATTATGCACGCTAAATCCGGAACTCGGAGTAATTCTGTCATCCCCCACAGGGATATAAGGTGAGGGGAACCCACAATTCCTTTACATACCTCTCTCTCCAGGGCTAATAATCCAACCCACACAATAACATCTACGTACAATGGTCGCTCTGGAACAAATCCGATCTTCCAACTCCAAGATCGCAACGGCTCTCCAGCCTGGTCTGGTCGCCGTCTTCGCCGGTGCAACAAGCGGTATTGGCGAGACGTCCCTGAAGCAGTTCGCCAAAAATGCTGTCCGCCCCAAGATCTACTTCATCGGCCGATCCAAGGAGTCTGGCAGTCGAATCACCGCAGAGTTGCAGAAGCTAAGTCCTGAAGGAGAGTACATCTACAAGAGTGTTGACGTCAGCCTGCTCCATTCTGTGGATGATGCTTGCCGCGAGATCAAGAACAAGGAAACAGCAATCAATTTATTATTTCTAAGTACAGGGACAATGCTCTCTGGAAAAGGTACGCAAAAGGCACGGCACGGTAGTAGTATGAATGAAGCTAATTCATCTATTACAGATACTGAAGAAGGTCTCGTATATCCTGTTGCAGTGTCATACTATGCCCGTCTTCGCTTCATTGTGAACCTCTTGCCTCTACTGCAAAACGGTACCCATTTACGCCGCGTGGTGACTGTTCTTGCGGGCACCAAAGAAGGTACAATTAATACAAGCAATCTTCAAGGCCGTGGCAGCTCGATGCTTTCCCAACAAGGACATTTCAGTTCTATGATGACATTTGCACTCGAAGCTATTGCAAAAACGGCTCCAAATGTATCGTTTATTCACGCTTTTCCAGGTTTTGTCAAAACCAACCTTGGAAATGATTTGAAAGGGCCAGTGGTTACTGTCTTGAAGATTATATTTGCCGTTCTTTTCCCACTTATTGGGCCATTTATTGCTACGCCATTGAACGAAACTGGTGAACGCCAGCTATTTTTCGTGACAAGCGCCAGGTTTCCCGCGGCAGCTGACAGTACCGCTTCTGGTATTCCAGTGCCAGATGGTGTCACTGTTGCGCGAGGCACAAACGGCACCAGTGGCAGTGGCGTGTACTCCATTTCTAACAATGGGGAGACTGCATCGCAAAAGGTGGAACAGCTTCTGAGCAAGTTGAGGAATGATGGCATAGCAGAGAAGGTTTGGTCGGATGTTGAAGAGGAGTTCATTCGAATTACCGGAACTGCGTCTGTGTAGAATCCCATACCTATTGCGAGGCTTTCAATTGCAGCGGATGGTTCTCGTTCTTTTTGTTTATCCAGATTTACGGATCATACTTCCATGATACACAAAGTGGCCTTTATGCCTAGTAGGGTCGTTATTTAAGTGACTAATACAACTCCCCTCTTCATATATTATCTTAATAAACGCACTGAAATAAAACCAATGTATGTGCCATTGCAAATCAGGTTACATAATGATCAACACATGAACCAGAGTAACGAAACCCTTCTTACACTTCAGGCTATGGAAACAAGATCTCTAAACAAGGAAGATAGTTGTGTCAATTTCACACTTCTACTTCTTCAATTCTTTTTTTTTGTGTAAAGACGTTTGCTGAACGCCATCCTTGACAAGCAGAACTGTCATCAGTCATGGAAAGAAGTAAGCCGGAGCTGTGATTCACTTGTCCGGAGTTCCCAGGCCTACTGCAATTCGGATTCGGACTACGGAGTAATTTGCGTTGCTCTGTAGAACTACAAAACAAGAATTCGTAACAATTCAATCTGTATCACCATGAGCTTTCGGCTTAGCTTGGCCATCTTGAGATTTTTTTTTTGTTGAAGATGGTATTGTCAAATTTTGCAGAATGCCTGCTCGCTGCTGTCGGCGCGAACTCCAGCCTTTTGGCATTACCTTCGCAAGCAAACTATTCCAGCATCATTGCCCCGTATAACTTGGACTATCCTGTGACTCCTGCTGCTGTAGCTTTCCCACAAACAGCTACTCAGGTTTCTGCGCTTGTAGAATGTGCCGTTGAGTCAGGTTACAAAGTGCAACCCAAAAGTGGCGGTCACAGCGCTGCCAATTATGGTACGAATACTCTCCTAACCAGTTCAATTCTTATTTCCTCGTATTCTAATGCCTGTTTTAGGCTCATCTACTGGAGAATTGTCAATCAACCTTCAGTATCTTCAGGATTTCTCCATTGACACAACAACATTCCGTGCGACTGTTGGATCCGGAATGCTCTTAGGAGACATGGATGAGCTGATGTACAATTCTGGCCAGCGATTTATCCCACACGGCTCAGATGCCTACGTTGGTATCGGTGGTCATGGAACTGTGGGAGGTGCAGGATATGGGTGGCGCGAATACGGCCTGACGATAGATCACGTCCACGAAGCTGAGGTTGTACTGGCTAATGCAACTATCGTCAGAGCGTCTGCCTCGCAGAATCCTGACCTCTTCTTCGCCATACTGGGCGCAGGAGCGAGCTTTGGCATAGTTACGGAATACGTCTTTAACACTCTTCCCGCTCCAGCGCAGACAGTGAGCTTTACGTACTCCTGGAATACTACCGACATCCTCTCGAGGGCAGCGATCTTCAAAACTTGGCAAGCCTATGCCTACAACTCAAGCGCCCCGTGGGCGGTCGAAACAATTCTGCAGGTCACAAACAGTAGTATCTTGATGTCGGGGGCATATTTCGGTTCACTCGATGACTTCAACGGCCTCGGAATTCCAAGCCTATTCCCAGCGCCACAGACAAGCAGCACCGAAGTCTACACAAGCTTTCTAAACTTGTCGCAGCTGTGGGCTGAGGAGACAACGGAGAGCGGAAGAGACTCCCCTGCGTTCTTCTATACCAAGTCGACCGTTTTCGGACCCGAGACGCGCATCCCCGACGATGTCGTAGACCAGATGTTTGACTATATCGCCACGACGGATAGCGGCGCTGAAATATGGGATATTGAGATTCAGGCCGGCGGCGGACAAAACGGTGTCGTTGCCGCTAATGCGACTGCTTTTCCTCATCGCGACGCGATGTTTGTCTTCCTCTTATATGCCGCGACGGATGGGAATGTATCAGAGCAAACTACGTCCTTCCTTGATAATCTCACTGCACTGGCTAAAAGCGGCAACCCCGACGCCTATTATGGCGAGTATGCGGGATTCATTGATGCAAAGGAGGATCCAGATCAGGCGCGACATCGTTATTGGGGAATCAACTTGCCAAGGTTGGAAAAGCTCAAGGCAGTGTACGACCCGTTTGATGTGTTTCATGATCATGAGAGCGTTTTACCCAACGGTGAACATCGCTAAAGACATTCTATATCCTATGCCGGTGTCATCTACTTCTTGTACGCTCATGATAGGAAATAACAACGCAGGGGATCGCCTGCTGCACATGCGACTTGACTTTAGACCGCTTGCAAAAATACATCCTAATGCTTCAACACATATAACCATACGATTTAATTGATTGTTCACTCGGCACTGTAGGTCTCGGCAATTATAACAGCCACCGCATGGACAGCTTTGTTACTTTGTTAGGTATTAGCGATATCGTTCCATCTCTTGTTAGGAGGGCTCGGAATATGCAAGCTTTTTTTTTTAAAAAAAAAAAGGAAAGAAAAGAAAAGAAAAGAAAATTGTAGATCAATGTGGCCAGCAATCTTAGGAGCTGCTTTGCCCTGCAGCCCGGCAGTCAATGCTTGCACCTCTTCATTGCTGCATCTTGTTCGATGCCTTCTGAACGGGGTGGTATGCCTGACTATTTCTACGCCGAAAATTAACTCCGGTGACATTTCAGGGGGCTCGTGCTGTGCCAACTGGGGGCCCCGCAAGGGCTTGTTTGCAATGTCTTATCAGATGCCTAGACACATTACACGTGCATACGTAGTAGCTGCGCCTCCCCTCACGCTGTTCGATGAATTCCGAGTTCCAACATCCGCCTCTAGACTCCTGTGGTGATTGGATGACACGTCTACAGTGATTCTAAGACTATTCCCGGCCATTAGCCTTCAGCTTACAGGGATGCTTTTGGGTGGAAGGTTTCTTTTTGCCCACGCGAGTTAGCCAATTGTATAACCTCCGAACGAATAGCCACCAGGTGTACTTACTACATGTGGACTGCCACATGACGTTGATCATAGATCGTATGATATTTGAGTGCATTAAATATGCAGTAGCAATTAAAACAATCTCTACACGTCAAGAACGCATATATACCTCATTAGTCCATATGACGAGGCTTCAACTACGCCTTTAATCAAGCCAGTAACTAAGCTAGTAATTAAGCTAGTAAGTAATGTCCAATATAAATTTATTAAATATATATATATATATACCAACTTTATTAACTAATTCACAGGTATAAGAGCTTGTGTGGAAGTTTATAGATGCTCTAACTAACAAATATACATGATACGAGCAAGTACACGAAGTCGAGCAAGGATACGAGTAAACAACCCAGCTACAGCATCAGTACACGTATGATCAAGCAGTGGGCAGCCCAGCTAAGCATACAAACAATCCCTACAATAGGTGCCTCCGGAATGGCCTCCCACCAGCCGCTGGGGGCCAAATATTGGCCATTGATTAAATGTTTTCCGAATTCGGTTAGATGTTGGATTAATATCGACTGTAACCGACCTTACATTGCATCATTAGGCCTGGCTACGAGGACCCCGCCAGTCCAACACAAAATATGGCACGCATCTACCGAATAGAATGCAAGTTAAAGAGCTAAGGGTCCGGGACTTCCAGGCCACTTTGTATCAACCCCTCGATGGGGCTGCGACTAAACTTAACGAGGCAAGAGCTCAATATCTGGCAGGCGTATGAAACTTCCATGTGTACTGCTGCTACTACCCGGGCATATACGCAATGCCCGCATTGCTAACTTTGCTGCATGGGTATGCATGCATTAATGAACAATACCAGAACCAAAAGAAAAGCACAGAAAGCTGCTCAGTAATGAGAGGTATTAATTGCTTGCCCGCCGACCTCTTCGTAATCCGTTATTTATGATGTATTCAGTGCAGCTCCCTTCAAGACACGACCTACCATACACCATAAACAGACCACCGTGATCATGGCCAGCGTCGAGGGGAGAGCCTTGCGGCAGCAGCCTGGTTTTGCCTGTGAGGAGTGCCGTAGACGCAAGGCCCGGTGCGATCGAGAGAGACCCAAGTGCGGTTTCTGCAGTGCGACAGGTGCCCCGTGTGTTATTGTTGACAAGAGGCAGCAGAGGGGGCCCAAGAAGGGTCAGCTCAATCAAATGCGACGGCAAATTGGTTTGTGTAATCTTTCAATAGCTGTAGCTTCATGGAACAGGCTTCTAGACCTTCCCTTGTTCACCGGCATGACTGGCTTCTTTGATAGACGCAAACGACGCGCTTGATATGCATATGTATTTGCCTGGGTTTTTTTATACTAACAATTGACGTGCGCAGCAACACTTCAATCGCAGCTCGACGAGCACTTTGGATCCAACTCGGGAAAAACTGGGCCAGAGCAACACTTTGACAGTTCCTCACAAACCGACATTATCGTAGGTCCCGACGATTATTATGACCTACAAACAAACAACTTGAATGAGGCGAATCTGGCCCTCACTTCTACAGCATTGGCGACAACGACAACGACATCATCAACCCCAACGTCAACGAGAACGTCTACATCCATGAGCTTGGACTTTGCTGGTACCGACTTAGCTGGCTGGACAGAATCCCTAGACTGGCAAGACCTGGAAGGCGGCGCTGTGATTCCATCGAATGAGACAGGAACCGTACATCCCAATGCAGGTCAATCTTTGATGGCCCCGGGATTCAAGTTGACTGATCTCATGCGAGCCGAGTTGTACGAAACCCGATGCTTTTCCCCCCTTCGTAATGTATGTTGACCGTTTCTTCTTGCAGAGACCAGCTCTACTTTGACCGCGTGCATGAAGTATGCCCCATAGTTCAGCGCGAGCGCTACCTCGCATGGGCTGGTCAGGAGAGCCTCACGCCAGCACGGGCCTGTCTCCAGTCGGCCATGTGGACCATCGCAGCAGCCATATCAGTCCATTGGCATTATATCGTCGATCATCTCTGTGTCGAGACGCGTCGTCTACTCGAGACTTAGTGGCACCATATACGATCCATGTTCGAGGACGAGATCCAGCTGGAGCACATACAGGCGTGGCTGCTACTAGCGCACGCTGAACGGTTACGAATGGGCGAACGCCAGGCTATGATGACTGCTGGGCGTGCATTTCGTCTCGTGCAGCTGACCCGTTTATATGACGTTGATGGGTCTGCCCATTCAAGCTCATCAGCCTCTCCTGTGGCTACCATAGGTACTCATCGCAATATGCACGAGGATTTTGTCGACGCCGAAGAGAGGAGACGAACCTTTTGGTTAGCCTTTTACCTTGACCGCTTCCTTTGCCTGCGAAGCGAGTGGCCCCTGACGTTGCAGGATGAGATGGTGAGTATTCGTTACACTTGCCAGGGATCTGGCCAAGTCACTCACTGCTTCCAGATCTGCACGCATCTCCCGGCACCAGAGGAAAACTTTCAAAAAAACCAGCATATCAGTGTCAGCTTCCTTTCCGAAGCTATGATACAACACGGCCCAAGCAATCTGTCACCCTTTGCTGAGTGTGTAGTCCTGGCGGCGCTCCACGGGCGGTGCATGACACACCGGCGCACATATATGAATGATGGTCCAAAAGCCCCTGGAACTGAGCAGCGAGACTTTTGGGGTTGTCAAGAAAGGCTTGCCCTGCAGTAGACAAGCGACTGCAGGTGCTTGCTCCTTGCTCGGCAGTCGATAGTGATCCCATGCTTCTCTTTGTGCATATGCTAGCTCATAGCGCCATCGTCTTTCAGAGTAACACGGCACAGAGACATGCAGCATCCAGTCTCACCCTAGAGCAGCAATTCGTTACAAGTGCGTACGAGCGTCGAGCCTCCGTGGCGGCACTAGAAATTGTGCGTCTGGCCAAAGCAATCCCACCGGTCAGCTGTTTGAAGGCCCATCCCTTCCTACCTGACCCGCTTACTTGTGCGGCTATTTTTCTCTCTACGCCTTCCAAGACGGTGGTGGTGGGAGCCAATGACGGCGTTGAACATTTGTTTCGTGTGCTTAAAGATTTGCAACTGATTAATAGTCTTGCACGGGAACATTGCCAATCGCTTAAATCAATAGCTGAATTTCCATGTCAGGACATGTCTTTAGGGCTGTTTAAAACTAGACAAAGTTACCGTTGACTGTCTCGACCTGGTATATTTATATGGTAACTCAAGTAAATTCGAGGGCGAGATGTCATCAGATAGGTGTTTGATGTATTTGATGTTCGCAATGTTACTTATTGTCTCAATACTAATTGTAAAAGAATAATAGCATCATGTCGGCTGACATAGCAGTGCTTTTGCAACACGATGGCGTATAGTCATATAACTAGAAAAGAAAAATACATATTCTTGTAAATGAACTTTCTATTTCCTATTGGAACTCGCTGCCCCATTACTATAGTTATTGCTTCGTTGTATACATTATTCATGGTTCATTACTTCTCGCACATTCTATTACGGACATAGATCACCGGTGTTCAATTGGGCACTATACTTCAATGGCTGAGGGTGAACAGATGGACAATGACGCTGTGGATTGTCTAGAACTGTTCTAGTGACCTGCCCCAAAGATTCTGGAAGAAGCTGAACTCCGACATTTTGCGACGGGGATTGGTTAGTTTGAGACACAATGACACACACTGACTCGCTAGTTTTTCGCCCCTATTCTACCGGACTCAGGAGTTTCGGAGATCTATCAAGACGCGGACTAAGTTGGACAAATTACATCCCGGAGAAATTCTACTACCAATCTTGCATACAACCAGTATCAGATACGATGTTATCGGCGCATTTTAAGTTATTGCGCCGCAACGAGTAGCCGTGCCCGGGGCGGCATAGCTTCTCACCAGATGAGTCTTTTTACCAACCATCAAACCATTGTAAACCCTGCATGTCTATGCCTGTTGCAACTTTCAAAAGGGCTCTTGTGATACTACCTGACTATAATACAAATAGATTAATCCTCTTGTTTCCAATCCAAAGTCTATTCAAGACACCCGATATAATGTCTATCCCTAAGTTCTGTTCAGTACTTGTGGTGGGAGGTGGCCCCGCTGCTCCTATACAGCGTCTGCGCTTGCACGAGAGGGCGTGGATGTTGTGGTGCTCGAGGCTGACGTCTTTCCGAGGTACCACATCGGCGAGTCAATGCTTGCGTCGATGCGCCATTTCCTACGCTTCATTGATCTTGAGAAAACCTTTGATGATCACGGCTTCCGTAGAAAGGCACGTATTTGTTTCCATAAAACGGGTGTATCTGAGTCTAACAGGCCATAACGGCAGAACGGCGCGGCGTTTAAGTTGAATAACAAGCGAGCAGGCTGTAAGAACAGCAAAAGTGATCCGCTTAGTCCAAATGAAACAAGCTGATTGAATCACAGATACCGATTTTATTGCCGTAAATGGCCCCAACGGGTATTCTTGGAACGTGATCCGCTCTGAATCAGACAAGTTGATGTTTGACCATGCTGAAAAGAGTGGTGCTCATACCTTCCAAGGCGTAAAGGTTGAGTCCATTCACTTTGTCCCAGACCAAGACTTCCCTGAGGATGAGAGAGTCTGCAACCCAGGCCGTGCAGTTTCGGCAGAATGGTCGCGCAAGGCGGATGGTGCTACAGGCACTATCCAGTTTGACTACATTGTTGACGCCAGCGGGCGCAATGGCATCATTTCCACCAAGTACCTCCACAATCGCAAGATCAACCAGGCGCTCAAGAATGTAGCCAACTGGGGCTACTGGAAAGGAGCCAAGACGTATGCTCCAGGCACTGAGCAAGAAGGGGCTCCTCTCTTCGAGGCATTGTCAGATCATAGTGGTTGGTGTTGGGCGATTCCACTCCATGACGACACCTTGTCTGTCGGCATCGTCATGCGCCAGGATTTGTCTCTCGCTCGCAAGAAAGCCTTAGGTTCGCCGTCCATGGTCGAATTCTATAAGGACTGTCTCACCATGTCCCCGGAGATCCACATCAGATTAGCCGACGCTGAACTTGTATCCCCGTCTATAAAGGCCGCCTCGGACTGGTCATACAGCGCGTCGGCATACGCGGGCCCCAACTTCCGCCTGGTAGGCGACGCAGGCTGCTTCATTGATCCGTACTTCAGTTCCGGTGTGCATCTTGCCTTGGCTGGAGCCCTCTCAGCTGCCATGACCATCCAAGCCTCCCGTAAGGGGGATTGCAGTGAATTCGAGGCGGCCAAGTGGCATTCTGTCAAGATTGCCGAGAGTTACTCGCGCTTTCTCTTGGTGGTCATGACGGCCCTGCGACAGATTCGAAAGGGTGATGAACCAGTGCTCAGCGATTTTGACGAGGATGGGTTTGACAGGGCATTCGGATTTTTTAGGCCAAGTGAGTCTGACTATTCATCTCAAGGGTGAGAAATACTACTGATAAGCATCGTAACAACAGTCATCCAAGGCCTCGCGGACGCCGACGTAGGCGGCAAGCTCACGCAGGGCCTGGTCTCCAAGTCGGTCGAATTCTGCTTCCATGCCTTTGAGGAAATCTCACCTGAAGCGCGCCAAGCAGTTCTTGACAAGCTAGAACGTGTCAAGACATCTCCTCATGCAGAAACCAAGGAAGACTTCGAGAAGCTCAACGAGGACGAACTCGCTATCCTGCGGACAATCCGCGCACGGCAAATGCTGCGCGCCGAGGACGCCATGAACATTGACAATTTTTTGAACGACATCATCGACGGATTTGCGCATAGATTGATTCATGGTAACTTGGGGTTGAACAAGATTTCTAGTCGCACCGCGGCCCCAATATACTCGGAGAGTCTCTTTGAATCTGGACTGCATGACATGGATGCAAATGTCAACGGCGACTTGAAGACAAGGCTAGAGGGAAGTGTTGAGGTGTAAAAGAATATCCTATGTAACTAGCCATGCCAGTCTTTTTGAATAGTTTGGACACCACATGCCTACCTACCTAGGTAAAAGAACACCTGCGCTTGCTATACTTTATATAAATGAAGCTTTGCGTTTAATATCACAGCGATATTGAGAATGTATCGTTATTCGTTCCAATGTTATGTAGAATTACTTCAAATTCCACGTTAAACTAGAGTTTCAATGCTATTACCTCAGTCATCCTCCAGTTATTTGAGACACGATTTTAAAAAGAAGTCGAAGGATTAGGGCTAGGGTTAGGGCTAAAGGTACCCTAAAAGGGAATTAATTAGTGGCTTGGCAGCTATCCCCTCTAACCTATTTCTGGACATATTGGTTCACGTGACTTCGTGACAACGTCGTGGGAGAAATGCGTCATTTCGTGGCCGGCTTACCAACATCTCAAAACTACCTATCACATAACGACCGCGCCATCCCCCTTTGACGTATTCAGATGCCTTTCTGACCGACAAGTATTATGGGCACTAAATCTCAGCCATGGGTGTTACCGGTCTCTGGACTGTCGTCCAACCCTGTGCGCGACCGGTCAAACTCGAAACGCTGAATCGGAAACGTCTCGCCGTCGACGCGTCGATCTGGATCTATCAGTTCCTCAAAGCTGTTCGAGACAAAGAAGGAAACGCCCTTAGAAACGCACACGTCGTTGGATTTTTTCGTCGAATATGCAAGCTTCTATACTTCGGGATCAAACCGGTGTTTGTGTTTGACGGTGGAGCTCCGATCCTAAAACGCCAGACCATCACCGCACGGAAGACGAGGCGAGAAGGTAGAAGAGAGGATGCCGTGCGAACTGCTGGAAAATTGCTTGCAATACAGATTCAAAGGCGAGCAGAGGAGGAAGCCGAAGCAAAGCGTAATGATAGTCATCATGTTATTGAAGATCAAGAAGAGCAAGAGGATTTGGGACAGCCTGCTTATGCGGACGAAATACTCATGACACCAAAAGAGAGGCAGCAGAACCGGAAATTTCGAAAGCAGGATGCATATCATCTCCCTGAGCTTGAGGTCGGGATGGATCAAATGGGTGCGCCAGATGATCCTCGGATTATGTCTCAAGAAGAATTGGAAGAATACGCGCGACAATTCCACAACGGCGAAGACATTAATCTCTATGATTTTTCTAAAATCGACTTCGATAGTACATTCTTTATGAGCTTACCGGCGACAGACCGCTACAATATTTTGAATGCTGCGCGAATTCGTAGTCGCTTGCGAATGGGTTACTCCAAGGAACAACTTGACTCGATGTTTCCCGACCGAATGGCTTTTTCAAAGTTTCAGATTGAACGAGTCAAGGAACGCAATGATCTCACCCAGAGATTGATGAATCTTAATGGAATGAATGACGCAGACGTGTCTTTCGATTTTAATTCAGGCCGTCGTATTGCTGGAGAACGGGGAATGGAATACGTTTTGGTCAAGAATCCTGATGTTGAGGGTGGTTGGGCCCTTGGTGTCGTTGGGAATAAAGAGGGCTCGGCGGCAGACCGACCCATCGATGTTGATGAACACGGTCAGCCGGACGTTCTTCCGATCAAAGATGACGAAGATGACGATGATGCGTTTGAGGATGTTCCTATCGAAGGCTTAAACAGGCTTCCTAGACTCCCTCTTCTACAAAAGGGTGTTTTTGATGAATCCATTCCACGTCAGGCTGCTGGTATTGTTGACCAGGCAGCCGAGGAAGACGACGATAGACTCTTTGTCTCCGCAGCTCCAGATGAAGAAGATCAATATCTCGACGATATTTTTGAAGATAACGAGGATGAAGACCTTCAAAGAGCGATAGCAATGTCTCTAGAAAAGCCCCATGAAGACGATCACACGAATTTCATGCGCTCCGATAGCCATATCCAGTCTGCCGTGGCTCCCGCATATGAGCCAGAGCCCAGTCCTGAAAGCGAAGATGATGAAATGGATTTTACAGCTGCATTGGCACGATCTAAACAATCTCAGCCAGCGCCTAAACCCAAATCCTTGAGACCAGAAGTTGCACCCGAATTCAAATTCAGTGGACCATTGCCATTTGAATCTTTGAAAATCAACAAACGGGCAAAAGAGGAGTTGCCACAACCCGCTCCTCTCGCCGACGATGCCGGAGGCTTTGAGAAGCAAGCCGAGAGCGTACAAAGCAAAGCGAAGAAGAAAGCTGCTGTTCTTCCACCGTGGTTTTCCAAAGAAGATGGGATCAAGCAAGACTTTATAGATGACCAAGTTGAGGAAGTGCCCTCGAACATGACCTACGACGATGTTGTTTTCCAGGAATTGAGACCCATCCAAAAGGATAAATCTCCTGACATTATTGAAGTCGATGAGATATCGGACAGTAAACAGGTTATCGATCTCGATCCTGAAACTGAAACATTAGACAGCCAACCCCGGCCTATATCGGCTACCCAGGAGCAGCCAGTTCTTATGAATGACGTTGCCGAAAACATTCGAACAGACCCACCAAAACCATCGGCACCAGTAATGGTACCCCACGAAGATCCTAAAAGAGAGACTTCAATACAGGAATCGGCATCCGAGAAAGCAGTTTCCGATTGGGAACCCACGGACGATGAGAGAGACTCTCTGGTGAAAAACCAGCCAGTGAGCACAGCTCCAGAGCCAATGGAGACCGAAGCGAGGTCTCCGTCTCCTGAATTCGAAGATGTGCCACCCGCTCCAATCCCAGAGCAATATTCCTCACAAAATGCCAATTCCCTGCTTGAGAATGACGCCAACCTCTTCGTGGTGCAAGATGGCGCTGCAGTTGATAATGACGGAGACTATTCTGATCCCGAAGAGGAAGACTTGATGATACAGCTCGCTGCAGAGACAGAAGAACATGCACGCTTTGTTTCTACATTCAATAACAAGACACAGACAGAGAACGCACGGGATTTTGAACAAGAGTTGAAACAGCTACGGAACCAGCAAAAGAAAGACCGACGAGATGCTGATGAAGTATCCCAGATTATGGTTTCTGAATGTCAACAGCTCCTCCGCCTCTTTGGTTTACCATATGTTACTGCACCTATGGAAGCAGAAGCGCAGTGTGCCAAACTAGTATCCCTTGGTCTTGTGGATGGTATTGTCACCGATGACAGTGATACTTTTCTTTTTGGAGGCAACCGGATTTACAAAAACATGTTTAACCAGAGCAAGTTCGTCGAGTGCTTTCTGTCAAATGATCTCGAAAAAGAGTACGCGTTGGATCGGGTTAAACTCATTCAATTTGCTCACCTGCTCGGGAGCGATTACACAGAAGGGATACCTGGAGTAGGCCCTGTTACAGCGTTGGAAATAATCACCGAGTTCAGGGATCTGGATGAATTTCGGGAGTGGTGGTTGCAGGTGCAGATGGGAGCAGAAATACCCAACGACCCTCACCAGCAATTTCGCAAGAAATTCAAAAAGATGGTGTCCAAGCTATTTCTGACGCCATCGTTTCCTGATCGACGCATTGACGAGGCGTATATTAATCCAGAGGTAGACAACGACGCGTCCGAGTTCCAATGGGGCGTGCCAGATCTCAATGGCCTACGCAAGTTTCTCATGGCGACTATCGGCTGGTCTCAAGAGCGCACAGACGAGGTCTTGGTTCCAGTAATCCGCGATATGAATAAACGAGAGCAGGAAGGAACACAGTCTAATATTACGCGCTATATGAGCGGCGGGCAAGGTGCTGGCGCTTTTGCCCCGCGAGTTCGGGCCGAGGGAAAGAGCCGAATGGATCGAGCTCTTGGGCGCTTGAGAAATGAAGCTGAAAGCCGAAAGCGCGGGCCTCAAGCAGCCTCGGAATCTGTCCAAGCTGATGCTGCCCAGGAGGATGGAGAGGGACAGCCTTCTGAGACGTCCAAAAAGAGACGCAAGAGAACAACCAGTCGGAAGGACAAGTAGAGCTTTTAGACATGAATTCATGAACATAGACAGACCTATACGTTACCTGCAGTAGCACTGGCCAAGTCACCAGCCACATACGTTTAGTTGCTAGTAGCTACGTACTAAGTACTACTAGTCAGATCGCTGCCTTGCGTGCCTGAAGATCGGGGTTCATCTCCCAGGCATGTCACGTGCAGGAGATGCACACATAATCCATTGACGATTGATGATTGTACGAGATACGGAGCAGACGCGGAGATAGGGACCGCACCAGGCAAACTCAATCGAGGCAGAGGGCCAATCAGGCGTCGCGCGGGCGGAATAAAGTAGACGATCTCCTTCCTGATCGGGGCCAGTTCGTATCATATCGCATTCAAAATTGGGCACGCTAAGTTCCCTGCTGCAATTGGGAAGAAAAAAGAAGGCGCTGGCCAGTCAGACTCAGAACAGCAAAGGGGGCTGTGCTTGGCGCTAGTGTGCGTATCAGCGATGACGTCGGCGAGTAGCTGCGATACCCGTGCCCGTGGATGACGCAATGCCGGTGCTGGCTCTTGGATTCAGCAACAGAAATGATAAAACGAAAAACAAAATAGAGAACAGAAAAGAAAATTCTGAATATCAATTGGCCGTTGAAAATTGAGCATTTTTGGCATTTGGAAAGAGAAGCAGGTCCAGATCACAGCGTATAATGTAGAGCAATAAGCAACAGCAACCAGCCACAGCGCTGCTTCCGTAATGGGGGGCTTGGCGCATCACCCGGCAACGACGTCACCCGGGCATTATGTGTGTGGCACAGCTGCTGCTACACTGCTCCGTGCTTAGCGTCACTGACAAAAAGCTGCTCCAGTGCCGATCGCTGCGAAAGCTCGCTCTCAGTCTATAACTAGCTGCTACATCGTCGCGCTTCTCCCAGGATTTTTGACAAGTCTATATCTATCCCTCAATTCCACTGCAGACTCTTGTTGTGTCAAGCTGCTGCCGTACACACTCACGCACGGAGCTCTCCTGTCCTCTACGACGCTTTCCGGCCCCTCCCCGCCTGTAGTCACCTTCACGTCACTGACCTCACCTCATCGACCTGACCGAGGAAACGAATCGAAACCTAACCTATTCTTACGACAACCGTCTGTCGCGACCTTTTGCTGCTCCGACATCTCGCTAGACATCACTTCTATTTTCTCGTCCGGCTGCTGCCACTTGCCTGTCTCCCACCGCCGCAGCCATGCATCGCACCTACTCTATGCGCCAGTCTCGTGCGCCGACTGCCTCGCAAATCGAAAACCCTCCCCCGCCGCCGTCCAGCACCAAGTCCGGTCGTTTGTTTGGACGCAACAACTTTGGTGAGTCCATTGATTTGTTCACTCTGTCAATTTTTCCGTCTATCGCAATTGAAGAACACCCTATCAATTTGCACTTTTTTTCTCTCTCTTCGGACTGGCCGGAATTTCCAACCAGTGCTCCAGACAGCTTATCCAACCGACTGGAATGCTAACCGAGATGGTCCGTCTAGGCCATGCATTCCGCAAGAACGCCGCAGGCGCCTTTGGCCCTGACCTGTCCAAGAAGCTGTCCCAGCTCGTCAAGATGGAGAAGAACGTCATGAGGAGTATGGAATTGGTTGGAAAGGAAAGGATGGAGGTTGCTGTATGACTCCCTATGACTTTCTCCAATGCTATATCAGTATACAATTGATTGAACTCTGCTAACCCACCCAAAGGAACAACTTTCGATCTGGGGTGAAGCCGCCGATGATGACGTTTCGGATGTCACGGATAAGCTCGGCGTACTGATCTACGAGATTGGCGAGCTCGAAGACCAATTTGTCGACCGCTACGACCAATACCGCTTGACGATCAAGAGTATTCGCAACATTGAAGCGTCGGTGCAACCCAGCAGAGTCCGTAAGTTTATGCAGCGCAGCGAGACATTGTCGCGTGAAATAAAAAAACTAATATCACTGGCATATAGGCAAGCAAAAAATCACAGACGAAATCGCAAAACTCAAGTACAAAGACCCCAACTCTCCACGCATCGTCGTTCTCGAGCAGGAATTGGTCCGCGCCGAAGCCGAGTCATTGGTCGCCGAGGCCCAGCTATCAAACATTACCCGTGAAAAGCTAAAAGCAGCCTTCACTTATCAGTTTGATGCTCTCCGCGAACACTGCGAGAAGATCGCCATTATCGCTGGCTACGGCAAGCATCTGCTAGAGTTGATCGACGACTCTCCAGTCACTCCCGGCGAGACACGCCAGGCATACGACGGCTATGACGCAAGCAGGGCCATCATCCAGGACTGTGAGGACGCCCTTACCAACTGGGTCACCTCTGGCGCAGCTGTTCGATCCAACCTGTCCACGCGGTCACGCACATTGTCTCAGCGCCGCCGAAACAACATCAAGCGCGCCAACGAGGAGCTCGATGAAGACCCATCGCTCAAGGACCAAGACGGCTGGGTGCCAGCCGACCAACACGCCGGCTACCACGTCGATGATGTGAGCGAGGATGGCATTGTGGAAGACGATGGCAGCATTGCGCACAGCGGTGCCAATGGAGAAGTCCGTGGACGCGCAGAAGAACGCGAGCCTGTGGCAGCTTAGCCGGTTGCATACAATACAATGCACAAGGTTATAACTTATGTGTGGGTTTGTGAATGAAGGTCAAAACTTGAATATTATTATTAATTAATTGATGAGCTCGTGTCAATAAGTTTGTGTTTTTTTGTCTCTTTTCCCCGCTCAAACTACATAACTTTTGTGAACTCTTTTTAATTCGGGATTTGAGAACAAACTCAAACCGACTGGCGTTTTGGACGTATTCCTTTCTTGCTTTCTGTCTGTCTGACGAGACAACTAATGATTTTTGTCGTCTCGAGTTGTATTTATGCTGTACGATTGTTGACTTAATTACGTGTCTTTTTGTTTAATACTAAAAATTATAAGATGCCATCCATAATTCTAGAATCTGGTTTTATCTGACTGTCTCACCGCCGATACAGTGATACATACACCGCCAAGACGGGGTACGTAACCTTACCGCACGGGGCAAGCCCACTAACCCTAACCGGGCTTACGTCCGCACGCTACGTTTCGGCGACTTCCAGTGCTCTCTTGAGTCTCTCGGCTAGCCCCGCCTATTGTCGCTGGGTTTTCAACTATGGCCGTATCTGGTATGCACTCAGAGAAAAGGTGAAAGATGTTCGATCAGAATGATCGCATGGATATCCATTCTGGCAGTTGATAGATAATTCGTTCGTAGCGTCGTAGACGAAGGAAATAGTAATAACAGCAACCAGCAAGAAAAAAAAAATACATGAAATCGGAATCCTGAACCCGTGATATCAATCAAGCCAATTAATTTGAGCGACTCGTAGAGAGGAGAAAAAACAGACACACACATACACGCCAACTCCAGTCGACTTGGTCGATAAGACAAGCAAAGCGAAAGGAAAACCAAACCAAGACTCGCGCACACACGCACAAAAGAGGAATAAGAATAAGCTAGGAAATACAGTACCATTCATGCAACCCCAGGTAGGAAGGAGGAGAGTAGATGGAGAGAAAGATGATTATGAAATGTCGTATACTGATGATGGGCTGATGGGCTGATGAATTGATAATCATTTTTTATCATCGGTGCCAACGCCCACGGTAGGTTTCGGCTTAATCGGCTTCTGGGACGTGGCACTGGCCGAATCCGACTTTTTCGGCTGTTGTTGGTGCTGTTGTTGCTCAGAAGTAGACAAGGAGGTAGACGAGGATGACAATGGGGGCAACAACGAAGACGACGACGAAGGAACATCATCCAAAGATTTGTCTGTAGGTAATCCACCCTCCGATGGAGGTTGCAAAGCCGCCAGACGCGAGAGAAGATTCTCATTCTTCTCAGTCAGCAGATTCTTGAGCCACCGATTCTCCATCTCCAATTGCGTCACGCGCGCCTCCAGCGAGGCTTTCACCTCGGTAGCCTCCCGCACAGCGCGCTCCAGCGCCTGTTCGCGCTGCTTCTTTTTCACGCGGAACCGCGCACTAGCCGCGGTGTTGCGGCGGCGTTTGTCCTCTTCGACAACCAGGCGCGACTGCTCCTCGATGCTGAGCGCGCGAGCCAGTCGTTCGCCCGGCGGGATGGTGCTGTACTTGTTGTTGCCGATTACGCCGTTGGGCGGAGAGATGGATGATGAGATGTCGGATGGCGTGCGGTCTCCGTTCCGCGCATAGCCTGCTGCCTCCTCGACGGGGTACGAGGAGTTGGAGGCATAGAGCGGAGACGCCATGTAGGGGATGTTGTGGTCGGAAGCATGGTAGTTGATTTGCTTCTCACCTGCGATGTGTTAGCATGTAGATAGAAAAGGCGACATTGATACACAACAGTATTTGCATTCAAATGCTGTATATACAAGATGTATCAGAAATAGAAAAGTTCTTACCGTGATAGGGGTAGCCACGCATCGCTGGATCGATCCGGTCGTCATCAATGCTGTCGTACGAACTCACAGAGATACCACCGAGACCTTCAGTCTGGTCATAGTCTACAGGGGGCAGAGGCCCGAGCGGATAGCGCGCAGACTCGGTGTCGGTATCGAAAGAATAATGCCGTCTTTCAGGACCAGGACCGACAGCAGACTGAAAAGTTGGCGGCGGCGGTGGCTGTTGTTGTTGCTGTTGAGCTGCTTGGCTGGCCGCTGGGGAGAGATAATTGAAATGTTGCAGGCGGACAGAGCTCAGGGCAGCCTGGGAGGGGGGGATTTGTGGCTGCTGCTGTTGTTGTTGCTGCTGTTGCTGCTGGTGATGGTTCGGATGATCCTCTGCCATGATGTGATGTTGAGGGCTGATTATATATTTTTAAAAATTATATATGTTGTGCCCTCTCTCTTCATTTGAAGGTTAAATTTGCAAGAATTGTGCGGAATTTTGAAAACTGGCACGAGACCGAGGGTGCAATCACGTTATTCCCTGATCGTTTGTCGACATGTAAGTCGGTTCTCCGCCGGGCGACGCAGTACGTAGTACGTACAAGTGGAGAGCAGCAGAGGGAGCAAGCGGCGGGCACAATACGAAGCGCTGCTCTGCTGGCCTGGCTGACTGCACGGAGGATAGTTAATATATTAGGTGAAAGACAGGAGAAAAGGCGACGCATGGTTTTTGCCAGCTTCACCTGCGACGCTCGCCAAACTAAACCGCTCTGGTCGATGTCGATGCCGGGTGGGGCAATGTCGTGATCCCGCGTGCTATTCAGCCAATCAGGAGCCGTGTAAACGGGCATATCGTATTGGGGGTATTTTTGTCGCTGTACGGCGTCTGTACAAGCATCTAGACACTGCACAGTCCGGGGGAGCTGCAGGCGAAGAAGCTATGAGAGCATATACTGTAATTATAACTAATAACTACTCGAGGCCACCTGCAGGAAGCTCTTCCTTAGACCAGGGATCGCCATACCGCCATGTTGGCGAATGCACGCCCATCCAGGATCTGAGCACGTTATGATTATCATCCAATTATCCATTTATGTCTTAAGTCTTAACACTACCAGCCAGTGGACTAGGGCTAGTTGTCACTCGCCTTGCCGCGGTTAGCCTGGGCCAAAATTTCGGCAACGTCCTCCGCCGTCTTCCCACGCTGTCGCCGTCCTATCTTTTCTTCCCCCAGCACTGTATCCTCTGCTACTTTTCTGTACACTTCAGCAAAGGCGCCGTAAACACTGCTCCCGAGACCATCCCAATGGCCCTCGCTGTCAAACGCCTCGCCAATGTTGCGCATCTCCTCTACCCAGCGGTATGCCTTGGGCGCCATAGCCGCCGCTCCGTTGGTAGCCAGCGCCGCAGTCCGTGGTGAGTACTCGTGAAGATGTTCCAGCAGCTCTGGCAGCACTGATTCAGACTGTGCTGTTGTGAAGGACAGCAGGGACAGCGCAGTCAGTCCTTTGGTTAGCGATGCGAACGACAGCTTGAGTGCGGACGCGGATCCAATCTTGGGTCCGACGACTTTTATATTGAGCGTTTCCGCTAGAGAAGCAAACGTTGGAGGAAGATCGTCGACAGGCCCCGATACTACGATGCTGGGTTTCTTCCATGTCTGGCCGTCCTCATTATACTTTGGAGGGCCGCCGATGATGCCGCCGTCTAGAAAATGGACGTCGTCTGGATTTTGGATCAGGGACTCGATTTCTCGCATGAGCCGCGGAGCAGTGGCATTCAGATCGAAGAAGTGCACCTTTGCAGGAGCACCCTCGCGCTGTGCCCTCTTGGACAGAGTATCGGGAAGCTGAATCGCGTCCAGGATACGACGTGCGGTGGCTAGAGAATCCCGCGGCGGCACGACGGACAAGATGTAGTCGGCTTGAATGACCAGATCCTGGTCCGTGGGCAGCGCTGTGATAGAGGCTGCCTGTATTCGATCCAGGGTATCTTGGCTATATCATCGTGAGTAAGCAATTAAACAGGCGTAAATGGCGTAATACACACCTTCTGCCAGCGCCGACGGTCAGTACTTGATACGCATTATCTCTCAGCAACCGGGCAATGCCCATGCCCATATCCCCTATAGAGAGGATGCCCACAGACACCATTTTGCCTGTAAAATCAGACCAGACCGCAAATCAAATCAATGTAGTATTGAATTATCAATCGATATGTACAGTTGTGTTGGTAACCACAACTAATTAACTTTCAGTAAATCACGTAATAAGGTACACCAAAAACTAAGAAGGGACTGAACCTTGGAACTCGTCCGAGTTATTTAGTTGGTTGGTGTTACACAGGAGGAACGCTATCCTTGCGGACAAGGCTGATTGACTGCTTTTTCCACGCTGATGTGGAGTTGATATGCGGGGCTGAGGGGGGGCTCATAGACCGGAGATATGGTGTGATTTTAGCTCGCCTTACTTAACTGCTCCGTGTTAATTAATAATAATTTTTTCGCCTTTCTTTTTCTTTCATTTCTGTTTGGCTCGGCTAGCTGAAAAAGATAAACTGCCGTATACGGTAACCCGATGCCTTTCGTGGAAGGTCCTGTCTGGCCAATAGATGGGATTCAGTCCCTTGTTGCTCATTGCGTCATGGCATTCGTTGTATTTATTGACTTTATGGACTGATCATCCCATTTCATTTTTGTGTATTTGAATTTCAATTTGCATCCAGTTCTAGCTGCCCTAGACTTCATTCATCGTTGTGAATTGCCAGGCCGTGATCCATTCATTCCTCTATGAGGCCTACATCCATGAAAAATCGTGAAATACCTAGGTATTTAGATCAACGATCAAGTAATTATGCAACTGATTAGTGCACGAAGGTGATGAGAAAAAAATGATGCTTTTTTCGGTAACCCTAACCCTAAATTTTACCACATCCACCTGCTTGGCGAAAAGATCGATCGATACGGCGAAGGAAGGCACAGAAACTGCTTTGCTAATTATTCAATCCATTCATGCCCACGTGTGAATTGCAAAAGGTGCATTATGTGACATATTAGCTGTTGGTTCTGTTCAGAGAGAGGATTTATTGCGAAACAGTCGTAGAAGGGGACTTGCCGAGGTATCGCCGCTGTCAGGATATGGTTCTAGATGATTTTTCTGGTCTTTGACAGAGAATTGGCTTGTATCTTGACTTGTCTGACTTTTTCTGTCCCTGTTCTGCTCATATGCAGCGGCTGTGCGAGGAGTGTCGCGATTGAGGATAATAGCATCGCGAGTCATTTTGACAGGATGGACGAGTCTCCGCAGTTTTAGTGCCACTGTAGCCTATTGGATCTATGTAATCGTAAGATGGGCGCATAATAACTTGATATGAGTTCTGCGCCCCGACATGTTGTCTCTCAAATTAACCGGAACGCATGCGGCAGAAGAAGCAAATATAAATTATATGAAAGCTGAGACTTGCATGCCAGCCTGAATCAATTCAGGTGCCTTGATGTCAGTGTACAAGGATAAACATATTCCTCCCGCCAGTCAAACACAAAGAAAATACATAGAGTTGGTTGGCTGTGCAAGATGGCTGCGCCACTAAAATGTCAGCTTCAGCCTTCTCCAGACTCCCACTGAACGGCCCCCACGATCCTGAGGCTCTGCATCCATCAACCTATCATATTGAGATATACGACATTCAAGCCTTGCCAACGCCGAGGAGCCGCAGACATGGACCAGTAATTTCGATCTCAGATATTAATATGCTACCCAGATATGTCACTTCTCCATCCGCAAAGCGTCTAGAATAAGCCGATATAGAGGCCGAACAGCTTCAACGCCGGGATGGTATTTACGCACTTCAGGCATCCAAGACATGGCTTGACGATGTCACTTTGATTTGATGGCCAAATTATTTGCTAACTGTGTGGCTATCTCATGATGCATAGGTATTCTCTTGGACATCTCTTCCTACATTGGTTGCGATGATATTCGAAAGAAATATAAAAACCTCCAAGTCTTTCGTGATGGACGGTTGATTCTGTATCTCATCGACAGTAACACAGCAATAAATACTACTATTTCTTCAGTTTTCAGCTTCCTCAATTTCATTCTTCGTTGTCCAATCGTTGGTCGACAAAGTGCCGAACAAAAGAACATGGGCTTTCTTCCAGCCTCTTTCGCGGCCATGATGGCTCTAGCTACTGCTACTCAGGCAGCTTTACCCACCGTCACAGCAGTATACGCCGGATCCGATTGCTCCGTGTATCCAGGCTATGACAGCAGCACCGGTCTGTCCGGGGATTTCCACCTTGAGACAAACTCGTGCACCAACCCTGCAATCGAGGGCTTTGGGGCCACCGTGGACACCGTTTATGTTGAAGGCGACGACGAACTCGTCGAGGGCTACGTGAGTTCTATCAATAAATGGCAGTTTGTATATGAGAACACTCACTCAATTTCTGTATTGTTTAGATCACGATTGTCAGCGACAACACGGAGGCGAAAGTCGTGATACAGTGCAACGTCGGTGGTATCCTCGAAGCCTGGACCCCTTCCGGCGTCAGTGGCTATGCCTGGAACCAGATCAACATCACCGATGTCCCTGGCGCTGCCCTGCTGATGTGGGGGGTTCCTGAAGTGGCTGCTATCCCCGTCGAGCCGTACTATCACTATATTGATGGCGTGCAGCAGCCAGGCCTGTTCCTCGGTTCCCATAACGTGACGGCTTGGGGGATCAGCTATGAAGAAGCTAATTCTGGCAGTGGTGGAGATCCATACTGGTCTATTCGTCTGCTGGGTCCTGGTACTGCATTGGGGGATGGAGAGTACGAGACATTTATCATGGTCAATGATGATTAATTGAACTGTTCCCTCCCGCCTCTGTTCCAAGGTTGCCGCATTGGCTTTATTGTTGATCTGGCTTTGGAGCTGCACGGACTGGTAGATCCAGTTCAATTCCTGCGTTTGTGGTTATAACATGTTCAGGTTATATGCATGTTCAATAGTTGTAAATGTAAAGAGAGAGATTCAGTTCATGATATTTACCTGATATTAGATCAAAAGATATTAGGAATACATAGAACCTGAATACTATACAGTCATTTCCGTTATGGTGTTATTGTTGATTAACCGGTTATTCTGGTATTAATTCAAACCCAGCCTGAGCCTGGATGGACTCAAGACCGCTCGCGGGCCGGTTGTAGGTCCATCCTTCAAACTGCTTCTGCACATTAAGCAGATCAACCATGGGGTCATGATGTGGCAGATCACGCATCTGTTTCCCCTGTGCGAGAGATTCCCAATCTATTTTGAATGTCATTGGCCACTCCGATATGGCACCAAGAAGGCAGTCGGGGTCAAATCGAAGAATACGATGAGGAGGGCGCCAAATATCACGCATTGGTATGTCAAATGATGAATCTGCTCCGTGATCGAGCAAAATCTGGTTAATTATTGTGTCCTGCCCATCCTCTCGTTCGGCAGTCCACGCAAGCGCCGTGAATCCACATCCATCCATGGCATTTATGTCCGCTTTGCCTGTTTCAAGCAGATATTTAACTGTATCCACATGGTTATTCTTTGCTGCTAATTGAAGTGGAGTCATCGAGTCGTATATCTGGGGAAGAGATCCCATCTCTGCTCCAGCAGCAAGTAACAGCTTGATGACCTCTGTGTGTCCGCGACAAGCTGCCCAGCACACTGCCACGGGGCCAATGGGATCTTTGGGCCACTTTTTGGCATGTATTGAAAGGAGTAGTTCAACCATTCTTGCATGCCCTCCTACGGCCGCCCAAACCAATGGGCCCCAGTCATCTGCCCATCCTGTCCCATCCAAACTTGAACTTTGATACCATCTCTCTCGCACCACAGTTTTTTCAGCAAGCAGCTGCACAGTATCGTAATGCCCCTTCATGGCCGCATATGATAGCGGGGAGTTTGAATACTCGTTATCGGGCTGGATGGGGTCATGCCGATCTATCAGCATCTGCACAATAGCTGTATGTCCATTCTCAGCTGCCCATGAGAGTGCTGTACGATGCCATTCGCTCTCAGGGTTGGAACGCGCACCATTATCAAGAAGCAGCTTCACCAAAAATTGATATCCACAAGCTGCGGCCCAGCATAATGGGGTTCGAAGGTTTTGATCCCTGATCTCAATATCCGCACCGTGTTGTATCAGCAGGCTTAGAGTTTCCTGATATCCTACCCCGGCAGACCAAGACGAGCTAATTGAGGTTAATGGGGCATTGTAGTTACGATCAAGCGCCTCTGCACAGCGTCTGATGGATCCCCCACGCTGTTTCTTGTCCCAGGCCGCGGAGCCTGCTATGTCCTCTTCAAAATAGCCTTGCACGGGACAGAAAACAGGATACTTTACTCTCGAATCGGACCACCAATACGACCTTATCAAGCCACGATGCTCATCATCAACCTTTGTAGGTATGGGAGACCCGGCCCAGTGCAGTGGCGTTCGAAATAAATCATCTTTGCTATCCGGATTGGCACCGGCAGTCAAGAGCAGCCGAGCGATCGCAACATGTCCATTTTCGACAGCGAAGGATAGTGCTGTCCGGCCTCTGGGGCATTTGAGATCCACGTCAATGCCCTCGATCTTTAGAAGAAGCTTGACCACATCCTCGTCGCCTCGAACTGCTGACCAACAAAGCGGAGACCATCCGTAATGAGAGCGTAGAAGATCTGATGCAATCCCATTGGGATCCAGATTGACCTTTCTTTGTGTGTTGTTGTTATTGTTGCACCTGCTTTTTGCGATGGTGCTGAGTTGAACAAGCCGTTGTATGGTCCTGACATGTCCCATCTGCGCGGCATAGACAAGGATTGTATAGCCTCCATTGCGATAAATTTCATTTAGATACATCCGCTCATTGCATATCCCATAAAATGACCGACTTGAGAAAGCAAGTGCGTTGAGGTCACTGTAAGCATCTAGGTGGGAGACAATTAGATGCAACAGCTCTGTGGGTAGGATAGGAAACGCCATCTCTCCTAGAGGTAGTCACATCGATTTGAATATCACAGGCAGAATTATTGGCAGAGCTTCTAGGGTTAAGTTTCAAGGTTCCTTGGGTCGTGCCAGGAACAAGAACCGGAAAAGAGGAAGCGAGCAGGTGGCAGCGGTTGTTGTTGGTGGTGTTGTTGCCTGCTGCCCCGCTTACCCTGGAAATTATCTTGGCTTCGTCGGAGGTTTTCTATTAACATGATACCTAGTAGGGTGGGATTATGTTCGTAATAATATTCTCATTACGATGGCAATTTTGACTACATTCTCGGAAAAGTTACTTACTATGGGACATGCTGAAATTTTATACTATCCATCGATCTTATTTTTTTTAAAAAAAAAGATGAGCTTTACTTAATTCAATCAAGGTGCCATATTGCACTTTTACAGGACCGAGCAGAGAACATCTATTTGACTCGAAGGAACCAGCTGCAGGAGCGTGTCATTCTCAGTAATGAGGGGTATAGAGGATGAGTTATGCTCATAAGCTGGCCACCGGAAGTATGTTTCGTTGTTAGGGTTGGCTGCCACCCCGTCGAGAGCAAGACGAGCTGGTCCTCGCTCTGGATCTTCCACAAATGATAGCCACAGGGCCTCCATGGCATAGCTGACATCCCATTCGAAATCCGTCGAAGGGCCGTCGTATTCGTAATGAGTGCCAAATACCAACGGTAGCTCTGAGCTATGGTAGGCGTCGAACCATGGCAAAGGAGAAATGTTGGAGAAGTTGCCTGCGTATTCGTATCGGTATGTGGTCAGGTTTACTGCATTGCGGTTTTTGGCTTCGGTGGCCTCAAGGCACGTAACAAGAGTTTGGGTCTCATTGAAGAAGACCTCTGCACCTGGTCCGTCGGGAGTGAATGAAACGAAACCAGCTGCTTCGTTGACGTTGCCGCCGAGGAGAAGGGGCTGAAATAATATTTATTAGCTAATTGACATTTGACTTCAAAAGAAATGGGTTCACTTACTGTTTTGGCTACGTTTCCACTCAACATTTGCTCCGTCCAGTTGGAGAAGACCAGTTTACCGTCAGGAACCGGGTTGAACTACATAGTTGGCGTAGTGTCGTTACCAATGTAGTAAGACAGCGCGTTTTCTAGATCTACTGCGGACACGTTTTTGACACAGCCGACCTCAGCAGTTGAGTTGAGGCCACCGCAGCCAACCAAACCCGCGAGAGACGTGAAGTTGGTTTGTGCCGTGTCATCATCGTCAAGGATCATTTGAGTGCCAGATTCGCCGATGAGAGCCGCGACGATAGGGTCATCTGGGTAGCCATATGGGTACGCAGTGACACTGGCTGAGCCAGCGGACTGGCCCCAAAGGGCAATTCTTTCTGGGTCACCGCCAAACTGGGCAATGTTCTCGTAGACCCATTCAACACTAGAGAAAACTTTAGATATTTCTTTGGATTAACAGAATTCGGCTTTACTTACGCAAATCTTTGATCCTCAAGACCAATGTTGTTGTTGGTCAAGCCCGTCGCATTCGGGAATCCAAAAACGTTCAAGCGATAACTGGCACCAATGCATCAGCAAAAGAACAGCTCTGGAAGAGCAAAATATTGGCAAGTCTTACTTCATAATAACAACGATATGGCTTTGTGTACGCTGGACCCACTGGTCTGGAATCTTGTATAGTGACGCCTCCCCCCCAGAAGTGAAGCCTCCACCAGGGATGTACAACAAGACGGGCAGAGGGCGCTGCTGAAAGCGAATATTATCTTCTCTTGGCGTCCAAATTGACAAATACAGACAATCCTCCGACTGGCCACCGTAGATCAAGAATTCAGTTTCATATCCAGTGAAGATAGTATAGTCGTCCTGTTCAAGTTAAATTGCTGCATGCAAGGATTGGGAAGAGCGAGGGCCTGGATTGTGCTATCACTAGCGTTCAACTTCTGTGGACTCTCAAAACGCAGGTCTCCGTCTGGTGGCTGTGCAAATGGCACACCCAGGAACTGGCGGACGTCTGGGGCGGTTTGGTTGACGAAGCCCTGTATAGGGCCACTGGAAGTGTTGACCAGTAGGCCGACGCCATGCAAGGTTCTGGCTTCAAGCTGCGAGGATGTGGTAGGGGCACAATATGCGGACAGAGCCAGAATTAAGCTGGAAGCTAGAGCTTGTAGAAACATCTTTCCAATATTCTGTGTTTCGGAGAGATTCCTTGTTTTTCAAAATCCATGCCGGGGCTGGGAATGGCCTTTTTATGTCTGCAATGGTCGTCTTATAGATCTCGACGATCACCATGCACGCGGGGTATTTTTGTGGAGGGCATTTCTGGGGTATGGAGCTGTACTGGAGTATACTGCGTTTAGTTTTCGTGGAGAGGCAAAAGACTTCTCCGACTAGGTGGGCAAGCTTCTCGCCAGGAATGAACCAACACCACTCCAGCTCATGCGCTACTCCAACTGATTCTGACAGCTGGTTAAAGGAAAAGCCGAGCGGGGAAAGGTTCGCCGTTCAAATTTAGTTTCTATTGTTGAAGCATGGTTTCGCGGTTGTCGGATATCGGAAGCCGGAGAGGTCTGTGTCGGGCAGGCAGGCTGGGTTCACTTGAAAATAACGTCTGAGCTCAATTGAACGTATAGACTGCCTTTACATCATCCGATGGATTTGGCCAGCAACTATTCTTCCGATCTTCGATGAATCGACCGTCTATCACTATGAACTCTGCAGATGAGAATGGGGGTGGCAAGGCTATGCACGTGGAACATTTGGAAGACATCTCCAACAACCAACAAGGATGGCAAGCTTCAACACCACAGGAGACTAGACTTGACCGGCGAATCAATTTGAAAGCAGACTGTGTTGTGATTTTCCTATTAACTGCTGGATTCATGGTATGGGCTATTGATACTTGCTGGCAATGGCCATCTAAGCGAAAGAATTCCAGTTAACGCTCTTTTGATAGTTTCAAGCAGTGGACAAAGCGAATTTAAGCAATGCAGCAACCACCAAAAGTCAGTTGCGTCCCCAATTTATTGAAATTCGATTCAATGGAAAAGTTTAACAGATTTTCTTCTAGCCTTTGCAACGGACTTGGGTTTGAGAACAAACGATGTCTCCAATGCGCTGTCACTATATGCAGCCACATTCATCCCATGCATGCCTCTTTCAGTCATTGCTGGCCGTTTCGTTGGTCCTCGTTGGTAGATTCCTGGTATTATGCTCGCCTGGGGCACTGTGACTATTACCCAAGCAGTGATGAAAAGCCGAGTCCAAATGATAGCACTCCGATTGCTTCTTGGTGTGTTTGAGGCCGGCTATATCCCTACAGCGTATTACTTCATCGGGACCCTTTATCCTGCCTACCAGGCAGGTTTTCGTATGGGTTTGATGGCGACTAGTTTTGCGTTCTCGGGCGCATTTTCTGGAATGATTGCGTATGGGTGTTTTCATCTAACATCGCCTCATTGGAAAGATTGGCAAATTCTCTTTCTTGTGGAAGGAAGTGCTACTCTTTTTGTGGCAGCAATGGCTTTGGCTTTTTTGCCTAAAACCTTGGGTACTGCTTGGTTTCTTACGAAAGAAGAGCGCGCACACGCGGTTCGTCGGATGGTTCTCGACAGGCCAGTGGATGAACGCACGGGTCAGGCTTACTACGAGAAAAATGATAATCATGTCACTTTGCCAAAGATTTTGGAAGCATCAAAAGATTGGAAGAAAGTTTTGATTGTGGTCTTCAACATCTGCGCTACAACACCCGCTTACGGATTCGCGATATTCCTGCCCTTGATTGTAGAGGGCATGGGATATGATTCACTCAAGGCGAACATCATGACAGTGCCTCCATTTATGGTGTAAGTCATTCCAGGGCATGATGACTTTACATACAAAGCTAATGAAATTTAGGGGTGCTATTGGCCAACTATCAATTGTTTGGCTGTCTGATCGTCTTCATGACCGATCGGGGTTCATCATAATATCGATGCTCATCTCAATCATCGGCTACATAGCATTGATTGCTAGCAATAATATCAAAGTCAGATACGGCTTTTTGCATCTTGCCTTGATCGGGGCTGGCGCTGCAAATCCGCTGGTTGCTGCTTGGCTGACAGACAACACACCGGACGAGGAGACTCGTGCAATAACAATGGGGTTTTTTGCCATCAGTAACCTGTCTGCTGTGATTGCAGGTCAAGTATTCAGAGAGAGTTATGCATCATCATACCACACTTCCATAGTGATAACCATGGTCCTTGTAATTGTGGGCATGTTTGGGTTTGCCGGGATTCGATTTTTCTACATGATGGAAAATAAGAAAAGAAAAGAAGAAACACAGCATTGGAGTATGCAGCAGCTTGAGGAGGAAAGAGCAAACTCTTGGAGACAAGGACACCAGAAAAAGTATTTCATCTTGCGGTATTAGGAATGAGAAGTGGATAGTTACTCCTCTCAAAGATTTGTCTGTTTTGAGGGCTTACACAGCAAGAGTTGGATATGATAATGTCTCTAGCCAACCATTCAAGCTACTCATTCAATTTATAAGCATCTCACGATTAGTATATCAAGCCGGAGGTCTTTTGGAGACAGGATGTTGTACTAAGCCTTTGAATGGTTGAATTGTGATGGCATTTTGTGATAGCCAATTATATTCCTTCAGCAAATGTTGCCTTACCTAGATATCAGAGCTCATCAGTGGTAATGTAGTATCACTGAACATGTGAAGAAAAATTTGAGTCAATTATGATCTGTAATTTACACTTCCTAGGGAACGGTCTTGGTGTATCTTACGGCTTACAATTAGTATTCCAGCTCATAACATTTTACATGACAACAAATAACACCTCATTTAAAGACAATACATCATTGGTAGTTATAAAAAGTCACATTGCAAAGAATTGAAGACTACTTAACAAGCAAGGCACCTCTCAAGCTCGCAGGTGAAACTTCACTGGGCAACTCGTCACACCAATCTCTGGTAGTCTGGCATACTCAACTTGGCCGTCAACATCGAAATCAACTGTGTTTTTGAGAAGAGTTTCCAAGAAGATCTTTAGCATCATGCGTGCTAGGATCATTCCTGCACAGCGATGTCTGCCTCTCCCAAATCCCACATGGGTGGAAATATTTTCTCTGTTGAGAATGAATTTATCCGGTTCAGGGAAATGGTCTGGGTCCCGGTTTGCAGCGGCGTAAACAATAGTGATTGGCTACATGATATCAGTATAATGTCAAGATTTTCAAGAAATGAACACATAAATCCTTTTAAAAGGAATGGAAACATACTTCATCTGCAGGGATTTTAGTGCCTGAGATTTCGACCTCGTGGATCGCTGTTCGGGAAAATCCACGATAGGGGACATAGAGTCGGATGAATTCTTCGATGGCCGCAGGAAGAAGGGACATATCATTCCGGAGCTTGTTTTGCAATTCTTTGTCTTTGCTCAGGTGCACAGTCATTGATGTCATCAAAATGCTGGGGGCAACCATGGCGACAATCAGAATTTGACGGATACATCCCCTGGAAGGTAATAAATCTTTATCAATGGGGCTTCAAGACGTTTAAATGGACGGTACAAAAAAAAGCAAAAGGCAAACTCACACTAGATTCCCATCATCTAACGGGTCGCCATTCACATCACGTTCCATGAGCAGGCTGGACGCAGGGTCTTCTTCCGGATCAAGAAGGGTTTCTTTACGAGACGCAATAACTCGTTTAGCAATCTCGTAGAATTTGTCGCTTGAACTTTTGACGAGATCCCAATCTTGGGTTCTCCAGGCAGTTACAAATGGGGTTATGGTATCCGTCAGCAGTTTGGAATCTGCCTCGTTCAGGTTGAGCCATTCCTTCTCCGTCCATCCGGAGAAACGAGCCCCAAAGTCTTCATATATGTCACCGTGGCCTCTCTGAAACAGACTTTTAAACTCATCTTCAGCATGCTTTCTGATGAGTGGTTCAAGTCTCTTGAGACGAGCTGGTTTTAGTGTTCTATCGACTGCGGTGCGATACGGAGTATGTTCATCTCCATCAAACTTGAGAGGAGGTCGTCGGATTCCACGAGGATCAGCAGGGACTACTGCACATTTTGAAGAAACGAACACAGAAGCGTCAGAGGCTGTTTTCTTGACATCTTCGTATCTGATATACATGGTTAGTAGGTTTTTATTCATGGAAAAGTCCGCTCTCACTTTGTCAAAATCCAATAGCCGTCATGTGCATCTACATGAGCGACCGGACAGGCTTTGCGCAAGTGTGCATATTCACGATATATTTTCTCGGGGTCATTGCTGTGAACAAGATGACCTTGATTGACATCCCAGCTAGCTGGGAAATCGCTTTCGACTGTTACCATGGTGATGGTTGTTGCTATTTAGCTAGCAAATAATATCTACCTATTCATCCTTTTACTTTGGACAGAATTGAAATTTAGATTCTTTTTATTTTGTTCCCTTTTCAATCAGAGGTCGATATTAATCGTCGTGAGTCGCCCGGACTGCCGGATGTCGGATCATGGATGCCGGATGTCGGATGTCGGATTCCTCCTACATGAGGCAACCTGATAGAGCTACTATAGTACAGGCTTTATGACTAAAAAGCGTTGGGAATGCATTCAATAGGTACTACAGCAGACTCATGGCAAGGTATATACTCAAGGTCCGTTTCCGACGAATCTTCTGTAGCGCCTGTCTATCGACAGGTGGGATTTAGATGCGATGTACTCCTGATTTTCATAGATTTCTACTCGTTGTAGCAAATCAAACGTGCTCAAAATTTGGCTTCATTAAATAGTATCAAATAAGAGGAATGCTATTGGTCCCCGCTTCCCCGCGTTCAGACTCGGCGTATCCTCCGCTTTGTTTGTCCCGTAGCTTTTATACACGCGGAGCTCTTCTTTGCTGCTACGTATTGCATATCCCAAACTGGACGCTGCGCAAGATGATTCATCCTAGAAGGTCTACAAAACGAAAGTTTTACGAGCGCGTCACGCGTGCATGTGACATGTGTCGCAGGAAGAAAATGAAATGCGACCAGAAACATCCATGTCAAACCTGTCAAGGTAATTGAAAATAGCTCAAGTTTTGTTACCATCTGACTCTCAAATAGACCGTGGTTTTCACTGCACATATACCCCTGGCAGGATCCGCAAGAGCACCGAAGGACCAGAATCTAGACATGCCGGTAATCAAAGGGAGGTAGCCAGCACGAGCGATGAGCGTAGCGACTTGGACCAGTGTCAAAATTTGCCTGGGCATATCGCTGATCCTCTTGTATCACCACCGCCGACATTGAGCCCCGAAGACACTATAGGGGGCAAAAATATACACACGACCGGGACCGAGTTCTATGGCAGCTCGTCAAATTTTGTTCTTCTCAGCCAACTGCTCTCAAAGGCTCGAATGCTATTAGGGAACCAAGGCGAGACATCAAATACTGCTACGAATACGCCTGTATCAATCGTAGATATCCTTTATGACAGTCAATCGACTATACCCGATCCACGTTCTCCAACACCGGTTACAGCTGCGGGAAGAACATCTCAATTTTTCAAAGATCAATTAAATCTGTCTACGGAGGGAGATACACCATTTAGTATACGCTCAGCTCATACAAACCCAAACATACGCGACGCCTTTCGCCAGGGCCACCTGGGGAATTGTTTCATCGGCAACCCTATGCGCCTAGAAATGAAATACGTTAATCTTTTCTTTCAAAATATTCACACGTCACTCCCGTTCCTAGACCAAAAGAACTTCGTTGCACGATGCCATCAGGAAGTATGGGTAGAAAGCTCTGTCAAGCAGCTCCGTCGAGATCAAATGCACTTCTTTGCGCTTTATAATGCCGTGCTCGCGGTGGCATCCCTGACTGCAAGTACCGATGCATTCCGAAGCCTTCGTCAAGAACTAGAATTTGACATGGAGCAAAACACTGCGAGATTGTATGATCAAACGCCTAGCTCTTTGCATTTATCGAAACTGTACTTTTGGAGGGCTCGTCATCTGCTGGGTGATTTGTGTGAGGTGTCCTCTATTGAAAGCACTCAAGCCCTTCTTCTGATGTCGATATACTGCCAACATGCATTGAGGCCTCACGCATGCTATATGTATAGTGGAATGACTGTACGGAGTGCACTGGCCATTGGACTTCAACAAAGAAATTTATCACGTCAAGATACAGATGCTCTTACTGCTGTTCGCACGTGGGAAGCAATATATGTGCAGGATATCGAGATATCTTGTTCTTCCGGCAAACCCAGCACTTTATCAGAGCCAGATGCGTATGGGTTGACTCAGCCTCGAGAGGTGCCTCATGGAAACCTCTCCGAGAGCTCTACTGGGGAGGGTCTTTCCGAAGACGCCCTGTTGGCAGTTCTAATTGATCTTTCTGCGGTTGTCCAGCGTGCCTCTCGGCAACTGTATCATCGATTTGATTCGGCTTCCATGGATCAAAAGTCTTGGATAGCAACTGAATTGGATCAACAGCTGATGGAATGGCGGTCTCGATTACCTCTCGATCTTTCCTCCGACTACGACTCATTCTCAGAATCTGAGCTGAGTGCAAAACAAAGACTCAATCTACAAATACGCTTCAACTACACACGGATGTTTATCCACAGGCCATTTTTATCTGCAGCCGGCAACGAAGACACGCAAGACCATACGGCAATCTGCCTGAGTGCTGCACAGGAAACAATCAAGCTGATTTACGATGCTTATAAACATCGCTATTACTTTCGAACGTGGTGGCACAATACCATTCAAGTACTTTATGCCAGCTTAGTTCTGCTGTTTGTCCTCCTTCGGGATGACTCCGAGGTGCCGATCAATCTTCTTTCTGAGGACGTTGAAAAGGCAATTCGTATCTTGGACTCCATGAAGGATATGAAAACAGCGGGACGGTGTACTGACCTCATCAAAGAGATCTACCACATTACCAGGTGTTATGTGGATAGGAGACGCCAGACTCATATAGAAAGCTTACCAGAAGGTCATATTGAAGACTTTAACGGCCTAAATAATGCACCACATGAGGACTATCTAGCCCAAGACAATAATTATCACGAGAACCTCTCTCTCAATCCGTTAGCCGAGGATATTTTGCCCATGCGAAATGATATTTTAGCTTGTTTTGAGGATCTTGGGGCCGTTGAAAACTTTGCGATTGATATAGATGGTTTTAACTAAGTACTGGCTGTTTGTATCATTAAAATCGTTTCACTCGCTTCTTTAATGCGCATGCGTGATGTAGTATTTCTTCCTAACAACTATACAATTCGTTACTGAGAATGCTGTGGATCTATGATAATGCTATCTTAGTCACCAATCCTCTCTAGTCTTAGTCATCTGATACTCTCTACTACCCAGTCTACATCCTACTTTTACTCCGTGGGGATGTCGAATCAAGTTTTGTGGATAGTATGGGGTTACATGGGGAAACCTGGAGAAGCAATGCAGATCCGGGGCCGGGTATTCAAACAGCCATATGGCTCGGAGTACGGGTAAACAGATATCCTTGTAGTCGATGGAGAATAGAGCATGTTAGGGCAATCAAAAAGACCACCGTCTCGCGAGAAACCTGAAGGCTAGCAATTGAAAACAATTTGCTGCTCAAAAAGGGTTGACAATGCTTGGTCCTCGAACAGCAGTAACAGCATTGCTCGGCTTTTGCTACCTTTTTAATGGAGCATTAGCCAGGGGTATACAGCGAGACTACCAGCCCGAGGCAACAGTCAAGAATGGGACATATGTTAAAACTCACAACAATAACTTTGGTGTCGACTATTTTCTAGGTATGCCCTTTGCCCAACCACCAGTTGGGAACTTGCGCTTCAGAAAACCGGCTTCTCTCAACACATCATTCACTGGCAAGCGCAATGCTACCGACCTGCAGCCTGCCTGTATTCAGTTCTCAGTGGGTCTTGAGAGAAACAACCATACTATCGTAGAACATAATGACTTACACACGCATATAGTCAGCCACTATTGATAGACCAATATCTGAAGACTGTCTGACGCTCAATGTTTATCGGCCATCCGGCTACGAAAATGAGGCACTTCCCATCTTGGTTTGGATCTTTGGGTACATATCTCCATAAAACTCCCTTTTAACTCTTCTTTGCCATTAATGATTGCACACAGAGGAGGCTACACATAGGGTAGCAATAGCGATCCTCGGTACAATTTGACTTTTATGGTTGATGATTCCGTCAGCATGGGCAAGCCTATCATCGCAGTAAACATCAACTACCGTCTCAATGCATTTGGCTTTAAGGGAGGACCTGTTATTCAGCAAGAGGGCCTCGCTAATTAGGGGCTGCTTGACCAACGCTTCGCACTTCAATGGATTCAGGTACAACAAACCTCGTGCTTCAAGAGATATGATACTCACCCTCTTCATAGGAAAATATCGCGGCATTTGGCGGAGTTCCATCAAAGGTAACCATCTGGGGCCAGTCGGCTGGTGCAGGCAGTGTCGGATCACAGCTGCTCGCTTACGGAGGGCGTAACGACTCACTATTCAGAGCAGCTATTGCTGATAGCGGAGGCCCAGTTGGAAGTCAGACCCCTTCTAATGAGACTCGATTAAAATCTTGGGAGTCTGTTTTACAGCTCACCCGCTGCTCATCATCGCAGGACCAATTGACCTGTCTCCGCGGCGTGAGCTCGGAGAACTTGACCTCTGCCGTCAACATGTCCCATGGGACATTTGGCCCATATTACGATGGGGATTTTTTACCAACATACAATACAGAGCAGTTACTCAATGGCCAATTCCTCAAAGTGCCGCTTCTCACAGGCAGCAACACAGACGAAGGAACGGACTTTGTGGGGTCCCCATCCTATATTGGCTCATTACCCACCGTCTCATATCCCAATATCACCTCTTTTCTAGACCAGTTGAATTCTACCATCATAAACTCGACGCTCGCAGAAACGGCCCTTGCTACCTTAGCGGTCCTCTATCCCGATATCCCTGCGATTGGTGTTCCGCATAGCCACCACGGACGTCTCAACTCAACGTTTGGATCTCAATACTCCCGCGTTGCCACTTTTGTTGGTGATCTTTCGATACATCGTGGCCGACGGCTAACATGCCAAATGTGGGCAAAATATGGCGCCCCCGTATATTCCTATCGTTTTGACCAGTGGCCCATTGGCGGGCTTCCAGATACCACTGGCGCCACACATTTTACTGAGGTGGCTCTAGTTCAGCATAATGTACTAGGGACAGGCTACGAAGCGCCATGGTACCCAGCCGGGAATGAATTTGCTGATATGGATCCAGATTTCTTTGCCCTCTCGAGACTGATGAGTAAGAGCATTTCTATTTAGTTTGGGCTATGCTGGTTGCTGATCTTCTTTAATCGCAGGTCGCATGTGGATCGCTTTTGTCAACGACCTCGATCCCAATCATCATGGGATGACTACGTATGATGGCTCGGTCGTTCCCAAATGGCCAGTGTATGCAGACAATGTGACAGACGCACTTTATGGCTATGGGACAAACTTGCGGTTTCTATCGTCATTGCCAGCGCTAGCAGAGATTGAAGCAGACACATGGCGAGCCGAAGCAATTCACTACTTGAATAATAATAGTTACGCGCTGTTTGGTGTTTAATTCGGTGTCTTATGAAAGCTAGCATCACATGGTAGAAGCAAATCAATATCTTCAGATAAAATGAATCACCTGTCTTTGCTTCTGATAAACACTTTCAACCCAGCATAGTTGTAAACATTGCATCTTATTCATCTTGACCAGCTAGAGTAGTATAACGAAAGGAGCGTCAAAGGGAATCCAGTATCTAGATGTCCTTAATGATACATCCATCTCCAACGGGATATATTGCACACGCAGAAGCAAACTCGGCTTGCTCGTCGAAATTCGCATTGCCAAATTTGGCATTGTTCATATCATCGCGATGATAATCATCATTCCCTTGCAAAGACATCAAATGCTCAACCCTTGCAAAAAGATCGCGCGCAACCCTGGCCGCACTGCAGGCTATACCGAGATACTTCCCAATAACATCAAAAACGTCTATAGCCATCACCAACGAACTTCTCGCCGAAGCTGTCAAGCTGCTCCCCTTCGTTGGAAACGCCGCTATAAAGCCTATAAGTGTAAGGGTGGCATTCCACTGCCACTGAAACACCTCATGGAACCCCGCCAGGAAATTCGACTCCTTCAATGCCTGGTGCACAATATTCGTTATGGTGATGGCATGGTTCACGCCAAACACCGCATTTGCGTCTACAAATGGCGTGTCGTGTCTGTACTGACGGTGACGCTGCTGACGAGGATGAACGAAACATATAAAAGGACGGTACAGATTCATGCAGACATTGTGATACAGAAGCTCGAGAAAGAGTCGTTGTCGGCTCATGCCTAATGGGACGTGTTCTTTGAGATTCAGCGCCGACCTATCTGTGGATAGAGGTTCGCCGCTGTTCAATCGTTTTGTCTTTAGTGGCTCGGGAACGGCTTGCGGCCATGTATGCAAACATTGTGCTGCTGCTGATGCAACTGTCTCTGCGACTGTTTCAAGGGCTTCTGGGTTGCTGTAAAGATTATTACCCTCATTGTAGCCGAGAACCTCGGAGCATTTCTTCTGAAATGCGGTATCGACCGATTGACTGGCAAGCATGAGCTGGATAAAGTGTTTATTCGCTGTGAACCTGTTCGTACCCTGGTGTGTAAACGGATCGTCCTGGTGGCTTTCAGGCGGAAGACAGGTAACATGAGACAAATCAACCGCCAACGGTCGCCCAAGATCCATCGAAATCTTTAATTCCAGAGCGCACACAGTCCACCAGAGCCTCCTATGAAATTCTGCTTGTTGTGGTGGCATGTTCTCCGGGGGCTTCCAATGCAGACCTAGAATCACGCCTGTTCTGACAGCGAATGCAAGATGACTATGGGCAGCGTTGTGGAAGGAGGCATTCGAGAGATAAATCACGGAGAAGAAATGACATTGTAGCGTCGTAATGGACGGACCTTCGAGCTCGTCATCAGTCAAAAGGAGTTGACATCTTTTATAAAATTGTCTGCCTGAAGCGACTGCGTCGATGTTGGCTATGCCTTCTATGCTGGTGCGAAAAACGGGATAATCTCGCGGCATAAGCGCGTCTGCATACTGCATGCATATGGCGAGGAGGATATCAACGAGCGCTGATGGCTTCCTGGTGGGGTGTGACGGCGTCCACAACGATTGATAGTGCTCCTTGAACTCTGTGTGATCCACAATCGGATAATAGACGTTGTAAAAAGGCCAGAATAAATTTAGGAAATACTCTTCCTGGACTCGAGACAGGCATGGTTCTGTAAATGGATTGGAAAGAGTGGTATCACAATCAAGTTGCATGAGTCCATCTGGGGTTAATTGATGTAGCGGTATATTGAGACACGAGCTCAGTCTACCGATGAAATAGAATGATGAGGGTCGGCCATAGCAATGTCGTTGTTGAGAGTTAGCGGCTCGTATGCGAATGCACTCTAGGTGCTTCAAGTTTTTCCTGCTTCCACCACGCTCATACGGCGAATATACCTGCGAAAATGCAGATGGTGACTGCTCATCTTTGATGCCCGGGCTATCACCAAAGGCGACATCATGAGCCTTTGATCTTGCTGTTTCGACCTGCTTTTCGAGATCTTTAATGCGATCTTGAAGAGTTTCGATCCGTCTATAACAGAGAATTAGCAGGTTTGGATTTTCTTTTATTTTGTCTGGAAAATTACCTGATTGCTTCAGGAAACGTCCACGTCGCATTCGGAGTCGTCGTGTCTCTAACATTGCATGTCCGCCCTTTTACCTTGCAATTATTGCAGGGATAGCGATTATCGCATTTGATACGCGATGTCCGACACCCGTCGCACGCCCTTGAAACCTGCCGTCTTTTTGGCTGGGGTTTTGTCAAGGGATCTGTGAAGACAAATTGGTTTTGCCTCTTATTATTCTCCGACACTTTCCCGTTGGCTGATGCTTTGGACATGGTCAGCCACGTGAGCTGATGGGCCACTTGAACCTTAAACAAGAGGCTTGAATGAGGTGTATCGGAGACTTGAATTTGCCAGGGTGTCAGATACTGCTGCAATAACAGACTGTTCTGTTCGTTATTTAGGAATATCGAGGGGAAAAGAGGTTGCATCAGCTGGCTGCTTTAGTTTGGTTGGTTGGTGCCTCAGTCAGAAATTAGAACATTAGATCCGCTCTCATTGGTGGGCTTAACTCCCCGCTCGGAGATAAGTTCAGCCTTATTCTGGCTATTCTAACTCTAATTATGGGGAAAATATACGCGAGAGTCTCAGATTATCTCAGTGAAACCAAGTCATATCTTGTCATTAACTGTCTTCTTTTCAAGCCCTGTCTCAGCAGACGACGATTCACTCGCTTAATTAATGTGATAGTGTTGCAGATCTCTTCACATCCTAGGAGAGTGAGAAAGAGCAATGGCGTCCTCCCTCCAAGGCCTGATTAGACCAACATGTTATTGGGGAAGTCGCCGTTTGATGACGTAGATGCCTACCCGTCGTGGTTGCCTTTTCAGAATAACCTCGAATTTTCCAGAAGAACCTTAAACATGGTGTCCAAATAAGCTTAATTCAACGTCCCATGTATTTGAGCTTAAAATAACTACCATCAACAAATGAGTCGATAGTGTACATCGACCTTGTTCGGAGAAGTGTCGATGTGTTGGTATCCCAAGTATTAACCCCTTGAAAGGTTGGATGAAATGACGCAGCCGATTGGGATAATGCAACATCCATCGACGATTGAACCTCAAAGAGACACCCAGCATGTTGAAGGGCTAGTCGCTGCTAGTTTTGTTCATGCCTCCTCTAATCTCCTCTTGCCGTGGCTGATCAGGTAGACGAGCCAAACCTCCCGAAGACGACTGAGCTTGTGTGTTGCAGGTCTTGTAAATTCGGTCAAATGCATCCACACTGAACAGACCCATTCTGTTCCCCAATCACCCATTGTTATTCCACATATACCCCAATAGTGCATCACCGGTCATGTTCGTTTCATCCGGAGCGCCGCTCGACAAATTGTTCATATTACCTTGCCCCCACAACGTATTATGAGGCACGGGGTCAGTCATGTACGACGGAATATCATATCCGTACACATCAGTATACATCTGTGCATAAGCTTCGGTCATCTGCATACTCTGTTCTGCCGCCGGTACTCCCATATAAGGGAAGTTGGCAGCAGTCTGGGCAAGAATATCATCTCCTGCTGTATTAAATCCGAAATTGTTGTCGGCTACTAAATTGCCAGTAGCAAACGGTGCCGAATTGAAAAGGTCGGACTCTGAAACAAGCTGCATACCTTCTCCTCCAGTTTGATTAATTAGAGAAGGCTGGGTCGTTTCTTGCTTTGCCGACGGTGTAAGCGCATCTTTTTGCTTTTGTTGTTGTTTTTCTTTGCGTGATGATGCTGCTATATTCTTTTGCTCTTCCAACGCTTTATCGATTACTTTCTTCGCCGTGCGCTCCATAACAGAGCTCATGGTGGCCATGAAGGCCACTTTGGGTTGCCCATGGAGTGGCGCTACCGTGGCAAAATAATTCTTTGAAAGATCCAGCAATCTCAAATTCTCATCGACGGGTCCAATTTCCGGCCTCATGGGTGCTGTGACGGTATGTGAGAAAAGAGTGGATGTCGCGAAAAAGATGTGATCATAGAGAGTCCTGTTGTATCGTCAAGTTATATTCGGCTTATAATAAATACGGTGTGCTTGGAATTGAAACTCACCAGCTATATATAGCATCTTTCCACGGCAAAAGCTCTAGCAAACTCAATGAATCCCGTGCAGCATGCAAGCAGATAAAACTATGGTGCTGAGAAGCTGCAGATATGTGCTCTATAGGATCCTGGTCGGGATTCGCTCGTCTCCGCGCGGCAATTTCAAACAGAATCGGCATGCGGTTGATGAGCGCCAATGAATTGAGGTAGGAGAGTTTGTGAGCAACGTGAGCAGTAACTTCCAACTCATGGTCCATGCCTTTGGATTTTAGCTTGCACGAAAGGCATGGATTTTCCTTTTTCCATTCCTCTAATTGGGCGGTCAAAGTCTCCGCGGTCTTGCACACTTCGGCAAATGACTTGTAGAATGCTTGGTTGGCGTATAGCCCACGGTAGATATGGGAACGGAGTACAGCATGGCTGCAAGCCGATCGAAATAAATCGAGGTTCCAACTAGAACCTTTCTCAGGAGGAGCTTGGGGGTCCCTGCATGGTAAGTCGACATCGATGTCGTCCACATGTTGCAAATACCCTCTTCCTGTTTTGATACCAATCCTAGTAGACAATGAGTATACAAACAAACAAGAGATATACACGTTATATTACTTACCCCTCATCCAGAATGTATATGCACCACCATATCCTCTTCCTGGTTTCTTGCTCAGACGGACTAAGATCTAGTCGTGACTTTCCTCTATGCAAGCCTAATGCTTGGGCCGACTTCATGGCAGCCGTGACGAAAGGAATTGCCAACTGCATGTGACTATTCAACCGAGCAAAGATTGCCTGTCGCATCAACGCAATTAGTATGTGTGAAAGAAAGCTCAGGATGTAAGCTACATACCATAGCCAGTAGAGCCTGGATACCAAGAAGACCGTTGGGCTGCAACGTCAATTCGGTATACACAGCAGCCGCATTTTTCCAGTATAGCCATGCCCGGTTGGTGTCCTTATCACTCGACGAGCCTTCTTGTTCTTGGTATTTCAAACTAATAGCCAACAAGGCATTGATACTAGCCCATCTAGCGACGTCGGTACACGTCTGCTGAGTATACTGCCACTCAACCATACGCATAAAGGTTTCTTCATGGAGAATGGGGAGGATGCGATTGACGGTAGAGAAATAGGTTTTGAATAACGCAAATACTTCGCCTCGAGGTGGAAGAGCTTTGTACACGCGGCATTCAAATAAATCAGCGTAGAAGTTATAAGGCCAAGGATAACGGCTCAGAGACGTCCAGCATGGTTGCTTCAGCAGGCGATCGGGAAAGTCGGTTACGCCTGATGCGTCTCGGATGAATCCAATTCCTTGCTGAGAAAGAATATAGTAACTCGAAGCATTTCCTACTACGATGTGAGAAACAAACAATTACAAAATGTTGGGGTATTCTTACCAAAAAAGACGCCTTCGGGATCTCGACCTGTCTTGATCACCATTGATTGGCTAGGACTCTCAGTGTGTGTGCTAGAGGAAGATTGCAGAGAGATACACGAGTCGAGACTTCTTCTATCTCCCGGCGAGAAAGACGAATGTGAATATTCGCTGTTGAGGTAGTTGCTGCTATCATGATCCTCGCTGTCGGAATTAGGCTCGTCGGCATCGTCTACCAATTGAATATCGAGCACGCTTTCTCCAGGATCAATGCCAGCAGATCGCAAAATTTGCTCCATTCGCTGGACTTCGGCCTCCAACTCGCGCGCTCGCTGGGACCTGATGGAGTTTGTAAGACAAGATCAAGGTATGAATAACTAGATCCGGGTGGGAGGGGTTAGGTACCTTTTCATCGATTCAACTTTTGACTTTCTGGTGGAACGACTGGTACACTTTGTCCCGTGCAGCAAGCACTGAACGCACACAGGAACGGCCATTTCAAAGGTGCATCGCGACCTCCTGTGGCGGCAGGCATCACAGACCTGGTTGATATGTCAGCAGAATGTACACCACGCAAGCGAGTTACTCGACGGGATTTTTTTGTCGATTCTATGTGCTACGCTATTGAAAAATAATACATCAAATGGTAGCACGACGGAATAGAGAGAAATACCATTAACCCACGACGAGGTCCCTGCAGTCCTGCTGCATCTGCTGCGCTGTTTTCCCTACTCAATTCCCGCGATCCCGGCGCTCCCTTGCGAGAGGAGCCCTGCGCATTGATGCCATACATTTTCGGTGTATGTTTTTATTATTTTTCTTTTCCATCTGATGCTTGCTCACTCAACGCTCGGTCAGTCAGCCTCCCTCCCCCATAGCTGTCAGCGCAAGTCGAGATGTGATCGATGGATTGATTGATTATCAACGGCAGAATCGGTGGAGGCTGAGCAGAGGCGGTCGATACGTAAGAAAGATCCTTAGCGGCCCGCGTTGCGCCAATTTATTTTGCGCGCGCCTTTAACAGTTCAACTCCGACCGTTCCTTCTTTGGTTCTAGGCACGCTACGACCACGTACTTTATATGCGCACTAACACCTCAGGCTAAGCAAGGATTTCCGATTCGACAGCAAGACAAGAAACAAAAAAACGCCTCCTACGGCACAGAAGAACCCGGACGATCGTCCTGAAACTGGGCCGACTAATGGCACCCTTTATCGTTACCGCCGCTTTTCGTCCCGGCATAGTTTTACTGTGGCTGATTACTTGGCTGTCGTCCCCTTGTTACACAGCTCTGGCCGCTCGGCCTGTTCAGTGTTCAATGAAAGACGCTCCTCGTATATGCACGTTCTTTAAGCGGAGCTCCGTCTTGCCAAACGGAAAGAGATCTTCCCGATGTCCCGATCGGATCCTCCAGTACGGAGGGCGGCCATGGCCCAAGACGCAAGGCATGGCAGCGTGCTTACAAATTCATCTATCAACGGTCGAAAATAAAATCCGGTCGGAGCGGCCGTTGGAAAGAGCAGAAAGATACTTACTTCACCGAATACGAGGCTAAAACCTCCTCGCATCTGAAGAAGCTTGCAGGCTTGCAGCTGCTGCAAAGAGGATTGTGGGTTGGGCATTCGTAGATTGCTATTGGTCACTACTATTTACGCTAGTCCCTTTGTGGTAAGACTTGGAATTCTTTTATTTTTCTAGAATCTGGATGCCTCAGGCCGCAAGACTCCAACGAGTCAGGGAATCTCTTATTTCAACGTCCGCAATCAAAAACCCATGCGCCGTCATAACCGATAATAACGCCAAATAAACACCAGTATAAACACCCCATAAAATAAAAACGCATGTCCAACTCATGAAAAGACCTTCGACGCCAGCTCATGAACAGACTTACCCCAGCTGCCCTGTCCAAGAGTGACGGCCAACGCAGATGATACGTCTGCTCCTTTGCTCTTATTCCCCAGCTTTCGCAGAATAACATCCCTCATTTGTGCGTCCGACAGGACCTTCTTGCGTGAACCATCTTCAGGGAATCCATATACCTTGCTCACCGCAACCTCTGTGTATAGCTGTAGTTTATCGAATACTCCTTCGGTACCATCTTCCTTCGACCGATCAACTCGAGGTGTTACGCAAAAGTCCACATCAATTCGAGCCTGTCGGGGCTCTGTTTCCGTCTCAACGGTGCCAACAAGAATGCACCTTGCTCGCGAAGTCATGCCAGCATCAGTATTGTCTATGAGTGCAGTTTTGGTGACGCCATAGAAATTCAGGACGCGAGTTTCTTCCTCAAATTGATAGGTCAAATCCCAAGCATCGGATATAAATTTGAAGATTTGTTTAATAGAGGCTGAGGACGGGAGCGATTTCATGGAGGTGCGTATGTGGGAGAGCATGAGCGATTTGGCCGGCGGGACGGCACTAGACTGGGAAGAAGAATATGAAAACTCAAAAGCTGTTAGGCCATTTGCTGCTGTTGCAGACCTCAGTAGCTTGGGATAGAATTTGACCTCGAGCTCTTCTTTGTATTTCAAAGTCATTCCAGGCCCAGTTGGTTTGACCTCGCTCATAGCTGACACGATGGACCATCCCGTTTGCATTTCCAGCACTTTAACGGAATCTAGAAGAAGCGGTTCAATTAGATAAGTTTTATGAAAAACCCTGCATCAAGATGGGAAATTTTGGCATACCCTTCAGAACATTCACCTCCTTAATACTCCAACCTCGACATTCTTCACGTACTCGCTCCGCTTCGCGAATTTGGTCCATGAATTCTGTTTTGAGCTCTGTCCCTGCCTCGACTGTATCCGTCTTATCTTGGAGGTCCTGCTGCATTTGCTCCAGCTGTCTTCGCTTTCTTGCTACCTCGGCGTCAGCCTTGGCCAGACGCTCACGAGCCGTGCGCAGTTCTTCTGGGTCAACACTCTGCATCTCGTCTACCATTTCTTGTAATGCTGTCGCCTCGGATTCCAGCTTGGAACGTTTTTCAACAAGTCCAGGAACAACGTTATTTAAGATGGTCTCCTGTTGTGAAAGTAGAGTGTCATCCGCTCTCATCTCCTCCACGTGACGGTTCAGTCCTTCTTTGAGTCCTTCGAGTAATTTCATTCGCCACTCATACCACATAGCCTTGCTCAGAAGTCTAGCGTGTGTTTTCACATTACGAAACTGATTGTCCATAAGAAGACGAATGTCAGGTCGAGCAGTGACGTATTCGCGGAACAATGGAGGGTTGTCGGCAAGAGTCTCTTCTTCAATAGACCGAATAATCTGCCGCCCTTCAGAAATGTATGATTTCAACTCGCGGCAAGACTAGGAGAAGTGGAGTCAGTGAATATGGCAATTGAAGTAAACAATGCACCGCTTTAAAGGCAGTAACTCACATGTTGGTATAATTCCAGCATTGGCACCGTGCAGAATCCTGCTGCGACACAGTCTTCGAAGTTAATGTTTGTCTTGTCCATCTCTCGAGAACTTGTAAAATCCATAGTATTGTCCTTCCCTGGGACAGTGGTATGCCGTCGCTTAGTGGTTGTAAGCTCCATAAAATGAATATTGGTCAAGTTCAAAAAGTCTTGCAGCTGAATCGGTTCCCAGTCTGTATCATCGTCGTCAATCTCTTCACCTTCTTCAGCAGCCTGTTCTCCTTCGACGAGTTGTTTCTCAGCCAAAACATTCTTCTGTCGATCGAAAGTCTGAGCAGGGCTCTTGAACTTTACAGGACTTTGTGGCTTAGGAGGCGGCTGTCCTCGTGGAGTAAAAGTAAGTTGTTTCGCTGGTGAAAGATTAAACGACTGTCCCATCGAGGCACGAGTCGTGCGCCACACTGTCTCGTCTTTGGTTGGATGTGCAGGAAGTTTCACAGGCTTAACTGGACTTGCATTAGCAGCACGGATTCGCTTGGGAGATTCCTCCTCCTCTTCTTCCTGATCAAGCTCAATTGGTCGCTTGCCCAGTAGGCCCTTCGCAGCACCAACATGTAAGCTCTTTCGGTTTCCAAACTTTCTTTTCTTTGGCGTCAAGCTCGAGATAAGACCTCTCAGATTCGAAGTAATGTCAAGGTCGGAAGCCTGAAGTGTTCCTTCCGCTCTACTTTCTTCTTCTTCTCGCTCGCGGTCAACTTCCTCATGAAGCCTGATAGGATCTTCGAAGCGAAGTCGTCTAGGTGATGGGTCTTGAGGAACGAATTCCTGTGCGTCTTCTCCTATAGAGCGTCGACGATCAAGTATTTCAGCGACTTTGGGGGAGCCTAAGCCCTCTTTATCAATGCCTAAGCCTGAAGAGCGCCTGGGATGGGGTCTCAAAATGAAAGCTGGAGTTGAGTCGCCATTCGCATTATCTTCGAAAAGGCTCCTGCGCTCAGGAGTCTGCGACTTCGTCACCGACGCTTTAATTTCTTCCCTGAAGAGTCTTCTGGGAGACGAGCTTCTGTAGGTTATATTGCTCGAAGGAGGGGTCTTTCCAGGAGTTGTTGGACGCGGAGGTTGAGGTGTCAACCGTTGAGTTGGTGTCCGAGGCTTGTTAGGAGTTGTTTGTCGAGTCGGCGAGAGGATTGCGGCAGATGATGCCGAGCCTATTCTTGTACGTCTCGATCGCACACTAGCAAGACTGGGGCTTCCAGTCTCAGACGCGACGGAGGTAATGTGGTGCGATGTTGCGAGTTTTGGGGGAGATAGAGGCACCTGGTCTTGGAACGGTGAGCTAACCAGTTGCCCGGCATCGGATTCCAATTCCATGAGCTGCTTTGCCTGAGTCTTGTTGGAAGGGGCTAATCCTGGTGGAAGGATTCTACCAACTGCTGCAGTAATATCCATACCAGCGGTGTACCCGTCTGTTGAACCCGTTCTCTCTTCCATAATGGGAGACAGGATTCCGCCAACTGCACCTGTAAACTCCATATCCATTCCTGCGTCCTCCTCTTCGTCACCATCCCCCCATTCAGAAAAGTCACGTCCAAGTTGTTCCCCATGATGTGCCTCCGAACTTCCAGAATCATTGTTGTTGAGTTGTGAAATGCTAGGTGCCTGTTTGCTTAGTACTCCACCGACAACAGACGTGAATTCCATAGTCATTTCCTCATCCTCGTTCATATTGCTGTCAGCATCCGACTTTGTAGGAGAATGCGGCCCTTCGATTCCCCCAACAACTTTTGTCAATTCCATTGTTTGCTCGTCGTAATTCGTCTGCTCTCCGATTGATTTTCGATGATTCATGCTCAGGCGATTGGGATTGTTTGCAAGAATTTGCCCAACAGCATTTGTGATTTCCATGCTAAGCTCTTCATTCTCGTTATAATCATCATCGCCATAATCGCTTGTATTCGCACGTTCGTTGTAACCTGATGGCTGCAATGAGTTGACATTTTCTTGATCTTGCAAGGCGCTCATGTCTTCCATGTCAAAACTGATTCTTTGTCCTTTCTGAATCCACGGCTTGAATGCACCCGTTATCTCCTGGTCTGCCATTTCCATGGAAACATCGTCATCGTCCTCCTCGAAATTAGCGCCCGCGGTCCCAGCTTCTCGTGCCGCTTGCCGCAATGCTTCGTTCAGACGCACGCTTGAACTTGTTGAATCATCATCCATCTGAGCTGTTGCATTCGTATGAGCAGTGACATCGTCTAGGCTCATGGCCGTGCTTTCAAAGTCTTCGCTATCCGAATCCGCATCATCATCCACATCTTTAACCGGGCTTTGCGTGGCATCACTGCCCGCTGCAGAGCTACCACTGAACGGGCTCGAGGATAGCTCCCGCGGTTGTCCTTGCATTCCAAGTTGTACGGGAGAAAATGCAGCATCTTGGTCCTCGGCAGAGATGTCTGGGTTATCGGAAGGTGACTGGTTCATAGAATTTGTTACCGCAGCCGATGCACGTCTAGTCGAGTTAGCGGCGGATGATGACGTTGAATCCTCGCCAAGTTCAACCACATTCCAGGTATGTAATGTAGCTTCGGGGGCAAACGACACGCGGCGATTGGCTACTAAATGTCAGTAATCGTATTCGGATGACTTAGTACATGTACACACCCATTGATTTCCGCCGAGCTTCTCGTTGTTCAAGAATCGCTTTCTTCTCGCGTTCTTTACGTTCTTTCTCCTCCTTTTCTTTTGCATCACGGATGGCCGACGAGGCATTGAAACCATCGAATGGGTTGTCTAACTGTTCTGTCCCCGAGACGGGAACCTTGCCGGGCGTGGAAAAATCAATCAGCAGGCCCTCCTCTGGCTGAGGTAAATTCGGCGTATCTCTTTGCCTGCGTGGGGATTGTCTGCGCGGGGATGGACTACGGCTCTCATTTCGTCTGCGCGCTTCATCGAATGTCGGAATGTTGCGGAGGGGTGACACCGGTATTGTCGGTTTGAGGATAGATTTTAAAGGAAGTGCCATGGTGGACTGTAAGACAGGTATTAGCAGGTAGTTTAAAAAGGTAACTTTCTTAATTCATCCAAGCAGAAAGGAATATAAATACCTTTCGTCTGTTGCCGCTCGACGTCTGTAGAGCATCTAAGCCTCCCGGTCCCAGGCTCTTGCTACGGGACTTTTTGTCCCTCGTCATCTGTCTCCCACCAGGCACGAGTCCTCTCATTGCGCCGATATCAGTGGTAGCATTCTCCTTATCCAATGCTGTGCTGCTCTTTGGGACATAAGCAATCGACTGCCGGGAGCGCGGGCGTTTACTCCCCACCGGGTCGCGCGACGCCATGGTGTTGGTTGTAGGAAGATCAATGCGGGAGAAAGAAATTCGGATTTCAAAGCAATCGCATATCCCGTGCAAACGCCGGCTGGAATAACAAAAGTCGTAAGGTCGTGTTGAAATTGCTCACATCGCCAGTATCAACAAAGCTGGTTGTTTAGACTAAGCAGGCGCGTCCCTGCCGTCGAAGCAACAACACTGGCCACCGCCTTCGGAGACCCGCCGCGCCTGGCCGCTTTGAGCCTTTGATGTAAACAAACCAAAAGCCCTAGCCGAGCCCCATTATTCTACATTGGGCGTAGCGCCTTGGCCGCACACTCCCACAGTGAATACCCGAAACTAACACTGCAAACTGGGCTCCGCACAAAATCTTCTTCAATTTCGACGTCGACAACCTCATCAACACCACCCAGCTCGCCAACCGAAATTCGCTGTGTCGGACTGAATTATCGCAACCATGGCGACCGAGTTGACCGTCCAGTCTGAGCGCGCTTTCCAGAAGCAGCCTCACATTTTCGTCAACGCTAAGACCAAGGCGAAGAGCAAGAGAGTTGGAAAGGGTGGCCGAAGATGGTACAAGGATGTCGGTCTGGGATTCCGTACTCCCAAGAACGCCATTGAGGGCAGCTACATTGGTATGGATTACGCTCAACAACAGTCTCTACGCGATTATGAAGGAGTGCGGCGGGGGATGGAACAAGACAAGTTTTGAATCTCTGGTCAACGCAAAGGGGGATCGAGTGTCGAATATGCAGCAAGAAAAGAATCCTGCATTTGCAGGCCGTGATATTCTTCAATCCGCCTGGATTTGCGTGAAAAACCGAGATTCAGGATTTTCTTCATCACCCGCCAGCCCTTTTTCAAGATTCGCGAAATTTGAAGCCAATCAAATACTGACTCATTTCTAAAGACAAGAAGTGCCCATTCACCGGTCTCGTCTCCATCCGTGGCCGTATCCTGACCGGCACCGTTGTGTCCACCAAGATGCACCGTACTCTCATCATCCGCCGTGAATACCTCCACTACGTCCCCAAGTACGACCGTTACGAGAAGCGCCACAAGAACTTGGCCGCCCACGTTTCCCCAGCTTTCCGTGTTGAAGAAGGTGACCAGGTCACCGTTGGCCAGTGCCGCCCTCTCAGCAAGACTGTACGTTTTTTGTCGCCCATTTCTTTCCCTCGACTTTCCATTGCAGAAAAGATATAATTTGTTTCTCTTTTATCGGCTGTTCAATCTGAACAAGGGAAACTTTTATTCGAAAGAGCAATTATCGGGGTTCTGTTTGACAGTTGGCTAACTCTGCTTTCTACAGGTCCGCTTCAACGTCCTCCGTGTCCTTCCCCGCACTGGCAAGGCTGTCAAGGCCTTCAGCAAATTTTAAAAATCTTTTGAATCCAGCAATTGCGGTGTAATTGGTTTTGTGGGGGTCTCTTTTTTACGACATTCAATGCTAGGAACATGAAAAAGGAAAATCGGAGAAAACAAGGGCTGGAGACCGGAGGACTCTTTTATTCTCCTCTTCGCATGGCTTGACTGCAAAAAATATAATAGATTCCATTATCATGTATGAATGGACAATCTGCGATCTTCTGTATCAGATTTTTTCCTAAAGCATGTTCTCAGCCTACGGCCATGTGTATCTGGTTGGTACAAAGTAAACTTTTTTTTATCTATGCATTAAACAAATCAATGGGGTAAACCTTTTGTTGTTCATTTTTTTTTTCTTAACTTTTGCTATCAATTACAGGAGAGTAGAGAGACGAATCGTACAGTTTTCAAGAAAAGGCGAATACATGCATACTCATGCCAGCTACAAAAGTGAAAATGAGGAAAACGACACAAAAGATGAGAAAATCTTTTAATCTGACACCAGCAAATGATCAAAGGAAGGCAGTCCAAGGAGATGCGACGCTTTTTGGGGACAATACTGAGACAAACTTTTAAACCTCATCGAAGCGTGCGCTGCGAATCTACTGTTCAGATTCATAACATTATTGAGAGAATCCTTGCATGGAATCCCAGAATCCCTCCCAGTCGACACCAAGGACTCGATCAACATGAGAGCGTTCTTGTGAAAGTCGGTGGTGTTTAGGTGTCTGTTCGCGTAAAGTTGCGTCGCTATCGATGCTATCAATGCTCTCGCTCCGAGAACGCTGCTTGATTTTTGGGCTGTGCGTAGGAGTCCTGATCCCGGCAGATGCCTCCTGGCTATCTGATCCGCTGGTTGTTTCAAGTTTGACATCAGCGTCGGACTCAACGGATGGTATGACCGGTTCTACTTCAGGGGTAGGCTGTACTGAAACCCACGATTCCGAATCACGATCAAAAAGAGAGATATGGCGAGTTGCTACTGTACGTGCAACTACAGTAGGTGAAGACGTAATAGTTCTACCATTCTGAACTAGCATCTCCTCTTGCTCGTCTTGAATGCTCAATCTATCAATAGAATATCGCAGTTGCTGATCCTGAATGGACAGATTGTCTTCGACATTCTGCTGTGGAGGATCAATTATAACGTAATCCTGATCGATGTCCCGGCTTCTGTCATAGAAAGGTCTGTTTGGTCCGTTCTCACTCAGACTAACTAACACCTGACTTGGTGTAGCTGCCACCAATTCCTGACTTTGTAAAAGTGATACCTGACTATGAAAGAGTGTTGAAGATCCCTGGCTGTACGACGGTAGTATATCAGCATAAGTATTCTGATACCCTTGATCAACACCACGAAGAAATTCCGAAGTATCCTCTCGAGAACTGAAAGACCAGGATCCGTTTAGAGAAATTGCGACGTCATTAACATATTCTTGCTGTAGATGGATTAACTTGAGGAATTTCCCAATCGTTTTCCCAACAGCAAGATCGCTTTCGAAGACTGTCTGAGACAATTTCCTATTAAGCTGCGACTTGCAGTTCGGGGATGCTGAGATGGTATCGAATTGTAAAGCGGTCTTAATATCGGGATGCTCGTCGGCAATTGCAATTAACTGGTCGGCTCTGAACGATGTTACGATGGCACCACGACCAACAGCACCCCAGATAACGTACTCCTTAGCACCTCGATACCCAGGCGTGTAAATATTGTATTGCTTCATCAAATCACTCATATAAAAAATATGGTCCGGATTAATCTGAGTTGAATCAATCAAACTCACGAAAGCATTATTTCCTCGCGTTAATGCTCTGTGAACTGGTACGAGAGGATCAGTTGACGTTGAGATAAACGGAGAGGGAATCTTTCGTGGCCGGACATGAATTTCGAGCCATGTTGGAAATTCTTTGGCCCTGTCTTCTGGTGATGGAATGTTGCCGATGTCATTAATAAAGGCATTCGCAATATAGCCAGCTCTATGGTTGATTCCCATAGACTCGTCATTACTGAATCTCCATAAGAGACTTGGGACGCTGTTTGGCCGTACTGGTGGTTCAACTCCGCTCTGACGCTGTGCTGTCCCAGTCTGACGCTGTAATGTAAAAGAGCGTATCAAACTGACCGACTGTGGAGGCGCTTCTGAAGTTTGGGTATTCTATATCTCATTAGTAAATTCCTGTAAAACCCCAAAATTAGACTAAAGATATGTACCTCAACAGGCATAGCAAGCCCCCCTGCTTGTCGACCAGAAGATAAGTCCGAAGGGTTTTGAGCTCCAATTTGAGAACTAACACTGCTTGTAATCGCTCTTTGTTCTTGAGCTGGCATGGGAATAGTCGTACGTGCACGTCGTTCAGTAGTGGTCGTACGTTCTTGCGTCGGAAGTTCAAGATCCCTTGCTCTGAAAACGATGCCAATATGGAGCCGTTTAGAAGCAAACTGGATATTCTCAAATAGCTGAAAGAAGTGTGTTTGTCCCTGTAGGAAGTTGACGTCTCGGTGAACATAATTGAAGTCGGAATGGTGTTTTCTTCTAATGTCTTCCCATTGTGTAACAATCGTTGAAGTAGGGAGACCATTTGAGAAACCTTCATCTCGAATTTTTGGCTCATAAAGATAATTGAAGATTTTCGTCATGTCTTTATTCCTTAGATCAAAGAACCGCTTCATACAACACAGAAGCATCCGTTCTTCTTGTGTCCATCTGTGCTGAATTCGCCTTTGCCTGAAGTTGAGGGCGGTGGTGGACATATTGAACGATCATGAGGGGGAATTGGGGTAGCAAGGTATCAGAAGAGACAATTCCATCACTGAAAATGTAAAACTGAGCCCAGATTTGTGAACTGACTGGATGAGTGACTTTGATCTCAAGACTCGGATATTGAGATGACTGACTTCAAATGACTTGCTCATGAGATGAGCGTTGAAGTAAGCTGCCCAGGTGAGCTTGAGGTGAATGGGATAAGTAGAAGGACAATCCTATGTCAAGGAGTAAGTGGTCAAGGATGGCGAGGAGAGCGGATGGACGAGGGCAGGTGAGGGAGGAGTGAGGGAAGAGCGGGGGAGGAGTTGTGAGTCAAGAGGAGGACTTGATATTGATGGATGCCTTAAACGGAAGGCAGACCGCGTACGTGAAGACGCGTCGTAGTAACGCCCGGCTCTTCTACAGGACATATAAGCAGGTCAATTCTATGGCTCTCACTGCTTGGAAAGCTTGCCCTGATCTGTTACCTAGGTAATGCCCAGATTTGCATCTTGGACTTGGGTATTGGCTCCAAGGTTTGACAGTGAAGTAAAGTCAATATTGCAAATGAAACCTTGGAACTCCTGAAATTCAATTTCTGATTTGATATTTAGTTAATCAGGTGAGGTACCTACCTAGGTACCGTCAAACTCAATTGGAACACCTCCAAGGCTAAAACAATCCATAGATCCATGAGTAGGTTCACCAGCGGTAGCATATCTTGATTTTATATATCACCAACACCTATGACACATTGAGTGTAACGACAACGCAAAAAATCCGTAAGCGTAAGCATAAAGGCTAATTGGCCTCACTTCATTTCACTTGTAAAATAAATGCAACAAATACTATAAAAGTAAGGCCTTCCTGATGATAAACGACTTTGTAGTATGCCGTTGAGTATGGATGGCGGCGGTGGATCCCAACGCCAAGACATTGCGCGGAGCCGGCAGAATGCGGTAAACGTCAGCAGTTTCCTTGCCCCAACCTTGGGACTTCATCCTGAACAACCCCTACCCGCTATATAGGAGCTATACGCCCGTTCTGATCACAGTCGGACACCGAGTGTCCGATATTTTACCTGCTCTTTGATAGAGCCGTCTGTCATACAGCTGTTTTCTCTCTACAACCTATCGACAGAGGGGTACGCCTCTTGACCTTGTCTGCATGCCCAACTAACCAACCATGGCGATTTATGCTGGCCACTCAAGCTGAAGTTCAACGACCCAATTTCGATAATTTTGCACCCGGACTGCGCGGCTTACGACCGGGCCGACCTGCGCTCTTGAGATACATATCTCCAACAGCTATAATCCAGGCGTCAAGTATACACGCCACGCCCAGGAGGCGCTCGGACAATGACGCAAAGCTTTGAGAAGTCGGTCAAAGGGGCCACGAAGATCAAGGTGCGTGCTTTCGTCATCGCTTTTTCGCATATATCTACTCTTCTTGACACGCATTGACTGGTTGCTATCGTCACAGATTGCGCCCCCAAAATCCAAGTACATCGAACATATCCTGGTAGCGACGCGCAGTGGAGAGGCCGGTGTAGGAGAGATCTTCCGGACGTTACAATTTCGATTGCGCGATTCAACATGGACCATTGTATTCAAATCACTCATCGTGATTCATTTGATGATACGAGAAGGAGCGGAAAATGCCACTCTTGATTACCTTGCGGGAAATCCCCAGAGGGTCGCAATCAACAGTTTCTCAGAAGGCAGGTCTTACTGTGAAATGAGTATAATCGCGTTTCCATCTCCTTGCTAACATCAGATCAGTTCAACAACAAGGTCGTGGTATTCGACGGTATTCCGATTATCTTATTTCCCGCGCCAAGGCATTCGGTGAAACCAAGCTCGATTATGTACGATCCGGTCAAGGCCGGTTGAAGCGGCTGACTGTTGATAAGGGATTGTTAAGAGAAACAGAGGTTGTTCAGAGACAAATCAAGGCATTGCTGAAATGTGACGTATGTCAGATGTCCATGTTAACTACTATTCGTGATTGTTGATCATTTTTCAGCAGTTTCTCACCGATGAACCCGAGAATGAAATCACGTTGACCGCGTTTCGGCTACTAACTATGGATTTACTGGCTCTTTATTCTGTTATGAATGAGGGAACGATCAATGTTTTAGGTAATTTCCTGCCCTGTTCTATACAATTGTTATGCTAATTATGTACCAGAACATTACTTCGAGATGTCCCGTCCCGATAGCGAGCGTGCCTTGAAAATATATAAGACTTTCAGCGCCCAGACCGAGGAAGTGGTAAAATTCCTCGGTGTTGCTCGACACTTTGAATATGCTACACGACTAGAAATTCCAAACCTTAAGCATGCCTCAACTGACCTCACGCAACTGCTGGAGGACGATTTGAAAGACCCCGATTTTGACCTACGGCGAAGGGAGTATCAGCTATCGAGAGGCGTCAAACAAGCAGGTCGAGGTGTAACCAGTTCGGCTGGCAGGTCACCAGTGTTTTCCAAAAAAGAACCGGTCTCAAGTTCTTCCAACAGACCCCAGACAGCCCCCGCGCCGAAGACGGAGACGAAAGCGCCAGCCCCCGACCTGATAGATTTCTTTGATTCAATCGAGCCAAATCAGCAGCAAACCACGAGCGCGCCCGCGCCGCAACTACCGAATTTTCAACAGGCCGGCTTTGGTCAGGCAATGTTCCAAACACAACCAACTGGCTTCCCCGCCCAACAGGGCGGTTTCATGCCCCAGGCTCAACCTCAACCAGGTTTTCTTCAGCAGCCGACTGGATTTGCAGGTGGCTACAACCAGCCCAACACCAATCCATTTAATCAAGTACAGCCACAACCTGCACCGCAGCAACCACAGCAACTGCAGCCGCAGTCTACCGGAGCCGGCTTTGGCGGGTACGGACCTCAGTCGTACGGCTTTCAGAACACACTATCGGCCATCCCACAAGATGGCATGGCGTCATTCCCTCAGCAACAAGCTGCAATGAATGGGTCATCGCCACAGCAGACGACGAATCCTTTCCGAGCATCTATGCTGATAACAAATCAAACTGGCGCAGTTGGTGGTTTCGGTCAACACGAGCAGATTCCCCAACCCTTGACACGACAGAATACAAATCCATTTGCTAAGAGATTGTCCACTGCTCCTCCATCAAATCCTCCTCCAATGCCATCATTCCAACAAAATCCAACTGCTGCGCAACTTCAACCACAACGTACAGGAACTAATCCATTCGCAAAACACTTGCAACCCTCCCAACCTAGCCCGCAACAGAGCTTGCAGCCATTACAACCCAATCCAACAGGGAGCACAAACCCTTTCCGCCAAAGTGCTTTTATCAATCAGCAGACTGGCCAAGGATGGCACATGGGCGGACAACAGGGGACAATGGGTGGCCTAGAACAACTCGGCACTGTGCCGGTATTCCCTCGACCGGGATTAACTTAAAGTTCGGTTGGAAATACTTCCGACGCTTCCTCTTGTTTCTTTGATGCATGCAAATGAAAGGTGGCGCAAGGAATGAGTGCGTCGTCCTCATTTCAAATCCCTCGTTTCTCACCACCTCGTGTCTTGTCTATTTTTCTACCGCTCATATCTAGTTTTTTTTTGTTCACTTCTCATGTGCATACTTCATCTACTCTGTCAGAGTCTTACTAGACACATACATATTTTTAGTCGCTGCCATTCGTGTTATTCAGCACTATGCTCATGGAGGAAGTTGGATTTTGGATATTGATTTTTATAATATTTACATTCTTGCTAGCTTCCAGGGACATTTGAACTGAAGGCTGCATTGTCTTCTTATATTTATATAGTTGCTACCACTGATTGACTTGAGCTTGCAGGCGCGCTCGTTTTGAATACCTCGCATTTTTGACATTCTTTTGCCTAGGCGATTAACGTGTATCTTAAATTGTAAAGTGGGATTGTATAATAAGGACCCCTGATACTGGAAACATGAAGATATGGATATCCATGCAAGGCTATGAATAGAAAATCAGGGGGAATTGTAAGCAAGAAGGAAGTTTAATATGGGGTTTAAGGTGAAAAGTGATGCATAATGCATGCTGCAGGTGCACAGACAGGATAATGGAACACATCTATTAGGGTTAGGGCTCTTGGGCACTGACCAAAACAAACGCACCAAACACAAATACGAGATCGAGCGAACACTACTTTTACATCTAATGGCAGGTAGAGATCAAAAATATTCATCTCTTGAATATGTTAGGGACTTTCTATTCTTCATCCGATTCTTCATTTTCGATTTTTCATTCAGAAATATTTATACCTAGGCCATACTATTCTTTAAAGCGCTTCCCAAATATGAACCCCCGACGATTTTGTCCATGAATACCAACATCATTCTAAGCCGCTTGGCTTACTTGGTTCCATTCTAAACATTTTCGTGGTACAGCAGATCTCTGATCATGGAGAACGCGTTCTCAAAGAGATGCCACTCCCTATCAAGATCTCGCAAGAAAGAACGGTCCAAAGCAGAAATGCTAAAGGCAAGCTTGATCGGTCGTTCGGTATGACCATTAAGCCAGCGAGCAATTCCACGGAGCCGTTCTTCATCTTTAGTACCGATGGTCTCTGAATCGAGTAAATCTCTCAGCTCGATTGTGCCGAGCCAGGGCAGATCTTTATGCCTGACTTCGTGTCCAGCGATGTAACCTGGAGAGAGGAACTTGTGTTCCCATACGAAACTGAAACTCGGGCCAAAGAGTTCGTCTAGCCAGATGAATGTGCTGATAATGACAGCCAGAGTGTCCCTGGCGGTGAGGTGCTCGATGTTATTCTGGTGCGAGTCCGACCCAATTGGAAACATGATATGATCCATGATGCGAACTGATACAGGTATTTGTGTATTTTTATATGCTTTCATGATAGCTTCCTTTTCATCAAGAGGAACCAGTCTCAGTTGACCATATATATCTCTTAGTTTATTAGGGCTGTTCAGCCCTCGAAACCGCAACAAACGTATCAGCCCTTCCAAAGGACGTTTATCCTTTTCATTGTTGTCTGGAAATTCTGCAACCAACTTGGACAGGAAAGAGCCTAGTTGGTACCCATCTTCAAAGGCTATATTATTCAATGCCTTCTTTCGATCGAAACAGTCTTTGAGCTGATTGAGAAGAGTTTCACCCACATGCACAATTCCTCCCAAACAATCGAAGGCATTGTGTTCCTCTTGGGTGAGCGAACCATAAAGCTGTTTATAACCAGCATTATGCTCTACCTCTGCGAGGGCATGCCGAAACACCGATGTCACCTGGATTTCAGCTCTTGCATCTTTTCCGAAGGGCTTTTTCATCATATCCAAGTCTTCCTGTTTTAGGCGAACAACATAATGGCTTGCAGAGTACCATATGAAGTTTCGGGCAAACCCAGTTGTCGGAATATCTGTCTTTTCCGAGTCCTTTTCAATGACAAGCAGTTCGTGAAGAACTCTTCTAACTTCTTCTTTGTCACTCGGCAAGTATAGAGCGATTCGTACGCCGGCAAGGTCTTGAATGTCATTCTTGATATCCTCTTCATCCCTGTACGATTGGACCTTGGTACCGAGCCTATCATTCAGTTTGCGATCAAGACTTTTTGCCTCTTTGGCTCGCCATGTGACAACGCAAAGAATATTCCGAGACTTCAGAGCAACCTCGCATTTCTTGGCCACCTTGCCAGCGAACTTTTCATAGTACAGGTAGGTCTGGCTCCACGACTTCACGTAGTCCTTTATCACTTTGGATGACTTTTCGCAATTCATGGTATCCATGCTGAGCTTGTCTGATAGACTGGTTTCTGGTGGTTACCGTTCAATGACTGGCTTTCTTATGCCTTCGAAACTTGGCCATTTTTGCGGTATATATAAACCGCAGAGACAAAAGGGAGCGGTGAGCAAAACGCATCTCTTTCCCAGGCTCATACAATCCATGAGCACGGCACATGGCGAGGCTGAAGAGCTGCGCCGCACGGCTGCCTTAGTTGCATCTATCATGCTGGTATAGATCCGGCGATCGATTGGCACCACGCAATCTCCCGGCTGCATAAAATAACGATTTACATGAGATGGTGCCGCTAACTTGTCCAGCCTTGCATTTACATGCCGAATTCTTGTATTTGAGCTTGGATTACCCTTCCAAGATGGCAGTCTTTTTTTCCGCCCAGAAGCAAATGGATTGCCGTCGAAAGGCAGTGCAGCGACCATTTGGGGAGGAAGGATCAAATAAATTGAGACGTGGCAAATGCGTCACAGAGCAGGAAGATGCACCCCTATGAGTCGTATGTCGCTGCCCAATGCCAGAATAATCCTTGTTTTGCAACCCTCGAGCGATTTCTCGGCGCGACGACTCCTGAGCGAAACACATGTCGAGTGGCCAGTTTCGATTTCGTATCCAACGACATGCGACATCGTCATCTGCAGCCTGAAGATGTATTGTCAGCGGTCTGCAGTTCAGAAGATGGGTTGCAAGGCCGAATACTTGTTGTGGAAGATCTATCTCGCGATGTGGTCAACACCCTTGGTTCGACATTGGGGATCGACCCCCTCTTCTTTGCGTCGCACATTCATGCATATTCCCGAAGCATTAGCGCTCAGACACCAAACCTGGCAATGCTACCTTCGAGAAGCCGACGCCAAAACTATGTAAGCGTCCAGTATCATCGAGCCCTGGAACTCCCGCGACAGTTCGAGTCCGAACACAAATTAGTTCGCGCAACAAACGTATGCAGGAAAGTGGCGGTGTTGCCACCCACGCATAATACTTGCATTGGCCTAGTGCAGCACTGCTGCTCAATCTACTTCTGCAAGAAGACAAAAAGTCGGGATAATTGGCTATGTAAGTAATATAAAACTTGCATGCATTGCCGCGATTACCACGGGTCCGGTGCTCATAAACATGATTCAGGCATCATACTAGTGGACCCCGCTATTTCCCAGGATCGAATTGAAGTAGCAGAAGACGACAGTGACAGGAAAGTTGGTGTTCACCGCAATATTGACATCAAATACTTTCTTCGCGGATACGAGGACTTTTTGGACCCCGTTCCAGTATGCGCGACAAACCCCAAGGCCGAAATGAAATCCTCACTTTCACGTGAAGGACTTCTGGAGGATCTACTATTTTTCTGGACACGTGAATGGCCAGCCTGTTTTGACTGCGAGAATCCAGCCTTGCTTTCCTTGTGTGTGTATCCCTTGAAAATTGTTGCGGCCGAATGGGTAAACTACCTTGCGGTCATGGGCTATCACATGAAGAAATACGAGTACCTAATCAAAGGCCAGCAAGCCGACTCGCAAGATCTGGATAGGCTGAATGTCGATTTAGACAGCCTTCAAACCTGGCGCCGTCGAAGTCTTGCATCACAGCAAAAGCTTGCTGCAACCAAGCTGTTTGTGGAATACCAAACGAGAAATACAGCTAGAGCGACCCCGGAAAATTATGAAGATCTATTAGTAGACTTTACTTTTATAATAGAAAACCTGCAACGTTACTCGGAGCGCCTCGAGAGCACGTTGCCTGTTGTAACGTCATTGGTACAAATCTCGGACAGTCGCCGGTCCTTTCTAGAGGCGGCAAACGTGAGCAGGTTAACATTATTGGCCTTTGTATTTGTGCCCCTGAGTTTTACGAGCAGTCTGTTTAGCATGAATTCCGATATTGCGCCTGGCGGTCACAATTTCTGGATATACATCGTCGTCGCCATATTGATATCAGCAATAGTGTTCTTGATTGCCCGGCCACCTGCCACCTTGCGCCGCTGGATTTCTACTCGATCTAGGACTCTTCAGCAAGGAACCTCCCCAGTATGACATGGTGTATGTTCACGTCTTTGAGGAAGAAAGACTTTCGGTTGGCTTCTATTGGTGCCCTAAAATTTCTTATTTCGGTAATTTGGCCGATCCCCCTCGAATTCCCCAAACCCCAACCCGACCATTCTTTGACAAAAAGCCACAAAAATTTATTATCATATGCAACTTTTCAATATCACATACATGTTTCTTCTAATACATCCTTTTGTCTATTTTCGAAAAGAAACTCTACACATCTATACCTCTTTTACACCATGACCTATCATTTTTCACCGCCACTACCAATCACGAATCATCCATCATCATAGCTAGTTTAGTATACCTAGCTTTTGATAGCTCTGTAACCTCAATGTCGTTTGATAGGATGATGATTCATCCCCTCTCACCCCCAGTTTTTCGATTAAGCCGGGCGTAGTGTGTGTTACAAGACACATTCGGTTATTCTATGCATAAAGCCTTTGTCTTCATGGGTTTCCTGTGGTGCTGAAGGTTGGAAGTGGTTTGCCACTATAAAAACATGTACATATTAGTAGCTGATATTAAGCCTGTGGAATGGACCACCACTGTTCATGTAACAGGTAGTTTGGCTAGATACTCACTCAGATCCATGCATTCTTTTTTATCCTTGAAGGTATTCCATTGCTGAATAACAGCATCCAGTCCTCCCAACACTTTCTCGCAATCCTCCAAGAAGTTGGCACAGAGAATCAAACGATTAAGGTCTGACGTCTTGATTTCATCCGCATAAGTCATAATACTTCTCAGGACTCGTGCCATGTCCTTGTCATCCATCCGACCCGCTCGAGCCATGCCGAAGAGACATACACGGTTGGTATTATGGCAACTACAGCCTTGAGTATAATTATCCGATGGCATATCGGAATATAATGTTGCAGTTCGGAAAGCCTGGTTTGTAGTTTCATGATGTTAGACGATTCAGACAACGTTATGGATGTCAGACAACATGAGAAGATAAAAAGAGAGGAAACGTACCACAAGTAGCGATAAACAATTGGAAATAATAGCTACGGCTCTTGTAAAACCGTAAGCAGGATGATGGGGATTGTTCAGAAATATTTTGTCCTCAAGAGCCACGGGGTACCTAGCTTTTTATACTGTTTGTTGGAGCGACCGAGGGTGCCGAAGTGCGCAACGTACAGCCAACACTCGGGAATCTGATCTGTAGACTCACCACAGGGAGCAGATCTTAGTATCAGCATGCCTGGAGCAAACTAGGCAGTAGCCATGTCGAATCTCCGAAAAGGGGGCAATCGAGATCATTTTCTTCATTGACCGTGTGTTAAGCCCGGAGCGTTGGTGCTTCCCACTTCAAACCGCGTTTAACCGACATTAAGATGGAATTACTAGTATTTAGGACTATCATGACTCATGGCATTGTAGCAAGGATTGTACTCGACCAGCCGGTGTTGATATGTGTTGGTGATGGCGTCGAAGAATTGAGATATGTCAATTTAAGCTTACCTACGGACCACATCTAGACATGCTAAATACGGCGATTGGCTGGATTGCCATGATCTCGGGTAAGAATGACTTATTAGAAGAAGCTAGGAGCATCTTTCCAAGGTCACGGATATGCACTACGGCGTAAGCGTGATATCAAAAGCAGGCCCCCAACGCTCAAGGTATTTTTACTTTCTCCAACGCCATGTTTCAAAAGAGAGGAAAAGGAAAGAAAGAACGAAGGTCAAAGCGCAATAAAATTAGCTACACTCTTATTCTTATACGGAGTACACACAATTATGTAGTACTCTGACAGGGATCCAGACGATCAATCCGGATCCCTGCCCACTGGACAAAGCAACGTAAAAACCCACTAGGGAATTTTTTATGCCTCTGAGACAGCCATGTTTAGTCTAAGTTGGTGTATCAATGGTATTGTATGATAGATTCCTTCTTAGCTAGCACCGATAGCTCCGATTTGGGGAAGCCTAGTACGGGTTACGTACTCCATGTCGTTTGTATTCTATCTTTTTCCTCGCCATTCATATCGCCAACCACCAAATAATGTAATTGTGCATTAGTAAAATCAATAGTTCATTCCTTCCCCTAGTGGAGCACCTGAATATGTCGTTTCATCTGACGCCTAAGGGACAGGGGTATGTATTATAGTTAGTCGAAGCTCTCTCAGCGATCTCAAAACGGAAAAAGCCGAGCCTATTAGCAACGTAATCATGCTAAAAAACAAGATTAGGCTTTAGGCATCAACGAACTTTTATTCCCGAGGCATATATTTGATCGACATACCGGTTCCAATTTTGAATTTCAGTTAGTGGCGTACCTGAGTGGGCGGCAGTACTCCGGGTGTACAGGGTACACGAAGCCATGTACCTAGGTAGTGGGTCACCGCACAGATAGTGGCAAAAATACTATGGTGATGGGCACTGATGGCATGTACTAATGTCACTACTACCAGCGAGCTACATACCTAACAGGTTCTGGACCTCGTGCTGCATCCACCATTTTCATTTACCGGCATATCAACTCGTGTCAGGTCTCGTGGGCATACGCAGCTTTCAGCCCAGAATGGATCTGTCACATAGGCTAATTTTTTAGTCATATGAGTAGAATCAAAAATTAATGCCCATAATTTCGCTGAATTCGGAAAAAGGTGAGGAGACGCACAGGCCGATCCTTATATCTAGGACTAGGACTCTCAGCTGATTCGGACTTATATACCGGGATCTTCATAAGACTTGGAGAAATACGGGGCCTGAATTTAAGTTATTATCCTGTCAATATGAATTAACACAATAAATTTATGTACTCTGCTGTGCATGGTCTATCCGTATGTACAGGGAGCCTAGAGGTGCACACTTGTGAAATGGCACCCATGGGTACCTAGCTACAGGGGATATCCTCTCGACCAAAACAAACAATCGGAAAATCATAATAAACAGGAGGATGGAGACCTTGCCATTAGTCATTCACGTGCAGTGCAATAAACAACCCAAATTAGGCCAGCCACTTTTCCCATGAGATCAATCTAGCCCCCTGTCCCCTTAGCTCTTCTTCCACGTCATTCTCTATTTGAGCCGCGATCTTTCCATCATCATCATAGGTAGAATGTGCCCCCTGCAATAGGACAACCTTGAACCCGGCCGCGAGGGCGCCCAGAGACGTTTCGCGTACGCACCATTCACTCTGAATACCGCAGGTTACGATTGTCTGGATCCCTTTCGCACGTAGTTTATTGGTCAAATCTGGATTTGATTCAAAAGTACTGCCTAGTTAGTTCGTTAGCATGCATCGTCCGGGATTGGATGCCGGGACAGTTCCGGCACCATAACGCCACGAAAGAGCAAGGAACCGATCTCAAGATTTCCTTTTTTTTTCCAAGCAATAACTAAGCATGTACCTACATGTATGCTTGCTAATTAGCGTTTCACCCTCTCGAGGCGAGTACACTAGCTCCCAGGGAGCGGTTCCATGAACGAGGTCCCCAGAGCTTGGGGACTCTTCATGTTGCACAAAAAAGACTTCGACGTCAGCAGACTGCCCCCGCACGCGTTCAAGGATGGTCTCGGTTGCCTGGCGAACACGAGGTGCAGCGGGGATTTCGGTAGCAGATTTAGCAAGCCCATTCTGGACATCGATGACGAAGAGCGCGGTGTTGGGCATTTTAGCTGGTGAGATGTATAATCGATGGCAGCGGAATATGATAAACGTGCTCAAGGCTTGTTCCAGACAGTGAGTATGGGCCTGAGCGCTCCGTAAACGCCATTTTATATTTGGTGATGTACCCACATCAGCGGATGCGCCCTAACTACCCCGACTCCGTACTCCGTACATCTACTCCGCAGTTAGTATTTGTTGGTGATCATCTTTTTGCTGGGAGAATGACTATGGAGATATCAGACAGCTACTTTTCGGAAAGAAGTACCTACTTAGGCAGTAGGCCAGACTCTCTGAAATTATGTTACCCGGCCCACTGTGCTTTGGACGCCTGACGCTAGTCCAATTTCGTTTTTGTTGAGATGCACGAAGACGCCATAGTGAGTGAGTGACAGACATGGTATGGTGCCTGTTGAGCTTTTTGACTACGTACTCACTCCCTTGGGTACGAGGTTGTCAGAAGCTCGGATTATGCACTTAGGTTGAGTTTGCATGGTCGATCTGCACGGCGCTTAAAATCTGATGCATGCACTCTATATGAGACCTACCATATGTAATCGATGCTTGATCGTGAGCCCACTGCTTCTACCTAATTCGCCGGGGAAAGAAGGATTTACATCCGGATCAGCATCTTCACTTCGCTTGGAAGACTAGAAGCTCTATATACGCTTGTACGAGGCAGATCATCCAACTGGGATTACTATCCAATCATGACTATTCTATTAATATCAAAATTATTCAAATATCATTTTGAAAGTCGTAATTTTAGCAAATCGATAGACACGATCAGCCAGGTCGTGTACAGCGTGGCCTCATAGACGTCGAGATCGGGAGTCTTTGGTGTCAATTAGTCCCATTTAGGCATCCGCGTAAAAATACCCCTCTTTTATTCACACTTTTGCGCATAGTTCTGCCTCCATTCGAAACGTACAGCCAGATACACACACGACCATGACTCATCCAAAACAAAACCCCGAAGATATGGCTGCAGAGCTTGAAGCGCTGCTCCAAAAAAGTGTCGACTCTGGTGCTCCCGGAGTAACGGCCGCTATCTCTTCAGGCGGAAAAGTTCTATGGGAGTCTGCAAAGGGCCTGTCCGATATACTGGGCGAGCAACCACTTAACACGAGCCACCATTTTGGCATTGGTAGTATCACAAAAGTATTTGTGGCAGTCGTCGTTCTCCAGCTGATAGACGAGTCGAAGCTCGCATTATCCACTACTGTCGGCGAGATTTTGAATTCGGACTTGTACTCGGGAATCGAAAATGCCGAGCAAGCAACGATAGAACGGCTCTTGAGTCACCATGCAGGCATAGATAGCTGGGAGGAAGAGCCTTCTTGGATCGTTAGGGGTAGGGGTAGAGACATACGCAACGACCATATCTGGGGCAAGACAGAAGCATTGGACTACATCCGTCGGCCGAGAGTCACAGCACCCGAACCGGGTCAAGCTTATTATTCCAATACCAATTACACCCTGCTGGGGCTGATAATTCAGAAAATCACAAATCATACTGCCGAGGAGGAGATACGGCGTCGCATCCTGGAACCCCTCGACATGGACCAGACCTACTTTGAAGGATTCGAGAAGGCGATGCATCCAGAGCACTTGCCACATCGATACCACTGGGCAACGGATGTATTTCGTGATGCCGCCGGTGTAGCCCCGTCATTTCCGTATGTACGGACAAATGTGATCGAAGTAACCGCCTCCAATCTCTCCACATCATGGACAGCTGGAGGTATGATCTCGTCGACAAATGATCTTCTCAAGTTTGCACCTGCCCTACGAGACGGTCAACTCTTGAGCTCTACAGGGATGAAAACTTTGAAAGACTGGAAAGAATTTCAAAGCTCGTCGCAACACGTAGGTCATGGCATATTTCGGTGGAGTTCATTGGCAGGAAGCAAAGACGTGTGGCTGGGACACAATGGAGGGGTTCTAGGTTTTGCATCATTCTTGCTATGGAAGGAGTCTGGTGATTGTGCAATAAGTGTTGAGGCAAATATTGGATCCGTGCATTCTGGAGCTGTGCCTGCAAATGGCATCGAGATAGTCACGCGCACCAATTTCTTGGAGATAGCTGCGCAATTGGCAGACCAGATGTCAAAATCTGAGAGTTGAGTATGTATTCTCTACTCTAATAGCATTAATAGAATATCTTTACTATTTAAACTGTATGAGTTGCTTAGACAATTAGCACTATCCCTCTTCTTCTCCGTATGAGACTGGCCAACTACTGTTACTACCCTAGGGTAGATATAGCCCTAACCCTATACCTCGTGTCAGCTGCCGAGCTAAATCAGACTACACACTATTCAGGATAGCTCATACTACCAGGCCTGACGCTTTAGATACCTATGGATTCCACGTTAGACTATGAGATTGTCAATTTCCAGCGCGGCGTTACCACCAATGCAGACCTAACGAAACTGTGCCATGACAAGCGATTCCATATTCAGATATCCGCCGAAAACCTTTACGGAAATATACAACTCGAAAAGGAGTATATACAGAGATTGCGAAAGCTTGAAATAGACGACCGGATGGTCCTATTAACTACAGCAAATCGTAGACAGCTTTAATTGAAGCAATGGATGATACCAACAGTGCCGACACCGAGAGGAAGGGAGGGTAGTGACATTGATAAGCCCTATGCCAAAACAACACTAGAAAAATTATTGTTAGTTTTATTTCTATCTCCATTGGTCGCTGGCTTACATAGCATGTCCTAGTCTGCCAAGTCTGGCCAGTCACGACACGTAGTCAACTACCGAAAACCAACATAAGCAAAGCTTGATTGTAACGGTCAACTACTTACCACTTAGTAGTTACTGTGGGACTCATCATGAAACCAAAGACAACGCCACAACGGCAGTTATACTGCCACTATTGGGTGCTGATCACTGTCAAGCTTCGAAACGGTTTCCGATGTGTTTCGTCCGCATTCATCCGCACTGATCCGCGGTACGGCTATACGAGCTATACGACCAAACACCAAAAATTTTCGCAGCTGTAAGTAGAGCTACTATGACAAAGACGGACTAGCTGGGACAGGCAGGGTCTGGAATCTGGCGATTAGCAATTTTAGCTGAACTCCACCGCCCTCGGAACATAAAAAATACCCTCCTCGCTCAGTGACACTCACTGGACAAGGAGCAATTGCTCAGCCACTCCGAGCACATTCAAGATGACACAGCCGCCTTTTGGCTGGTCGCATTGCATCAAGGAGCTCTAGCTGAAGACAACAGGTACTCCGAGACAGGCAGCGAGAAGTTCCACGGCTCGCTATCTCTCCGTTTCCACGCCACGTGTGGCCCGGCGTCTACCTACTACATAATACAGACGGAGGATAGACAGTAAGAAACAAAGACAGCCCTGTCACTACATACTCCGAACAGACAGAACTCGACTATTCTCGGCACTCCGACCCCAGATCAATGAATCAATGAATCAGTTACTCGGTCGCAGATCCTTTATCTTTATGTAGAATTCTGTCGCTCGTCGTCCTCTCAAGCCAGCGATGGACGCCAAGACGGGCGCGGCGGCCTCATCCCACGACTCCATCCGCAACTCGTACGAACAGGTCTTTTCTACGTCGCTACCCCAGCAGCCCCGGTTCATCCAGTGTAAGTTTGATTTGTGTGTCTGTCTGTCTATCTATCTATGAGGCTAATTCGTGCAACAGCACAACCGCCTAGCCTGCCTAGTCATGGAGGAGGGGCAGCGCAAGCTCCGCCCAAAGATGAAGATGAGTCGCAACAGAAGAATGAGAAGAATAATGCGGGCGCGCGATCTCCCCTATTCTGGGTGAATTCGGACCCTCAGACAGTGAAAAAGGGATCAAAGGAGGAAACCCTGAAGCGCATTCGATCGCATGTGATGTCCGAACACAACCGCAAAAAGCGCCTGGAAAATACGCGGCGGTACAATAAGGGCAAGGCATGGAAGAACCTCGCATTCCGACCTGAACCGCCACCTACATCGAAGCTTGCGCGTGCGATCGCAGCGTCGATATCTTCACCGCCGTCGTCCTCGTCGTCCAGATCTTCGAAGAGTTCGTCGTCGCCTGAAACTAGAAAATCCTCGCTCAAGGGAAACCAGAAGTCAAAAAAGGCCGAATCGAAAAACGATGGGCCGCGGTCTGCAGAGATAAAAACAGAGACAGAGACAGATACATCTCTGATACGCACATCATCTTCAGACATCACACAAGATGTGCAAATAGACCCGCCGTCACAAGATGTGACAAAAGCACCACCGCCGCATGTACGCACCGGGGAAGCCGACCCGTTTTTCGCGGCACAAGTACGACTGTCCGACACGCAATATCAACACCTCAAATTCTGTATGTCCCCTGCATTTTTGTACCATTTTTGTACCATGTTTCAACCATGTCTCAACCAGGGTAAAATTTTGTGGATATCCATGCTAATAAACGCCCAGTTTTGTACGACCTCATCCCCCAAGCAGCCCCCTTTATATACCACGGCGTCTCGAAGCTGCGTCGCCACTGGGTCGCACTCGCACAATCGAACCCATCTGCGCTGTATGCCTGTATCACGTCGGGAGTGACAAACAAGGCATTGATGTCTGGTCTTATTTTCGCCGACCCGGCCACCCAGCGCAACAGTCCGTTGATTCTGGACCGGTTGCGTAGTCGTGGCGAGACGATTGGCTTGATCAATCGGGACTTGTCGAATGTGACGTCGGCGTCGAGTGATGCGGTGATTGCGGCTGTTTCTGTGTTGATATCGATTGAGGTAACCTCTTTATTTAGCCAAGGGATACAAGGGAATAAACTAATGAGTTGTAGATTACCGGGTTTGAAGATATCACCATCCACCTCAACGGCTTACGCAAGATGGTTGCACTGCGGAAGAAGTTTTCGGATATTGACCCGAATGTGCGATGGCAGGTCGAATGGTTCGTCTCCTCCCTCTTCTTCTATTAGACTTGGACTAACGATATGACAGGACCGATATTCGCTCAGCATGCAAAACAATGTCCAAACCAATGTTCCCATTCATCCGCTACGCCCTGCCAGCACACACCCCAGCTGAAGTCCTCGTCGATGAAAACGGTGGCACCAAACTCGGCTCCAGCCTGCGCGCAATCGGACGCATCCCCGGCATTTTGGGGCTGGACATGTGCCGCACCATCGACGACCTGACGTCCGCCACGCTCTACGCAGAAATATACAAAACGCAACCCAAGCGAGCCGCCCAGATCTTCGACGAGGAGATTGAAGACTACTTTAACAATGAAGTCCTCTACACCGAATACTCTCTCCTAAACGGCCGCTGGATAACGATACCCAACAACTCATCATCATCACCACCCAACAACAATGAATCAAACAACTTCGCAACAAACGACAACACCCTCGAAGGCGCCATCCGCCTCACCTCCCTCCTCTTCCACAACACCGCCCTCTGGTCCTTCTACCCGCACATCGGCCCCATCTTCCCCATGCCGATCTTCGCGCTCCAAACCGCCGTGCGCAACGGCCTCGCCATGGGCTACTACGACTCTGCGCCCGCGCTCCTCATCTGGATTCTGTTCGTCGGCGCATCCGCAGCGAAATATCTCCCGCCGTGTCGCAGTTTTTTCATGGATGAGTTGGGCGCGCTTGTGCATGGGCATCATTCGCCGTCGCTCTCTACGCTGTCGTCGCCGTCGGGAGCGTCGCCGTCGTCTACGCCGTCGCCGGCATCGACATCCAGCTCGACTACGTCGGCGTTGCCGGGATTGGAAACGTTTGATGATTTTCGGGCGTTGCTCGAGGGTTATTTTTATGTTGATCGGTGCTATCTGGCGGAAGCGAGGGAGATATATGCCGCGCTTTTCCCAAATCCGCCGCAAAAACCAACTTCAACTTGGACCTAAACTATATATATTTTAAAGAAGAAGAAGACGAGGAGTGTATGTATTATGACGACGATGATGAGAATAATGAACTTTATGTATATACCAGACAGGGCATGGCTATGTTGATGTTGGTGTGGTTGTTTGTATTTTATGTATGTATATACTACCTCTGCTCAGTTTATATGAATGAATGTAAGAGATACCATCTACGAAGAAATTGAAGGAACGAATTGATAAAGCCACCGCTTTTATTAGCTAATTAGGAACAACAAAACTCGTCTCCGGAACATACATCAACTCACTACCAAAGAAGCAAGAATGAGTGAGATGTCCAAATAAGTAGACAATAGAACGAGGTGAGACGGGGAAAAAAGAAACAGCATTACAAGGATATTAAAAAAGCGTGGGTATCAGAAAAGTGATAATCTTGCACCAAAAGCATCGTCTCTTTTTCTGCATGCGATAAAAGAATCGATCAAGCAAACAAACCAAACCATCCAACTCATAAGACGTACCATCCGTAAACTTCCTCCAAAGGAACGTGCCATACCGTGTCGGACAACCTAACTAGACAGTCTCACGGGCGACCTTTTGGCGGCGCTCGCGGCCCTTCTCAGACCATGGGAAGTGAGACACGGGGATGATGAAGAAGCTGTTGCTGGAGTCTGCAATACCCGCGAGAGCATTGTACCAGGCCAAGAACGCGGCGAGCAGAGCAAAGAAGCCTCCTGCCTTGATGATGCTCGGGGTTGGTGCGCCGTCGGTGCGGACAAGGTAGCCAATACCAAGCAGCAAGAAGGCCAGATCCAGAGACAAGAAGAGAGAGAAGAATGCAACGGTCGAGCGGAGGGTGCATAGGACCAGGATAGTCGTGAAGATGAACCAACCCTGATGAGTTAGTTTCTGTCTTGTGCGTAGACATCGGATAAGAAAAACGTACCATCAAGAAGAGACCAAACGAGTTGTAGAACATTGCAGCGCTTCCATTGTCGGCCGCCTCAAGGGTAGATTCGATTTCAAATCCGCCAGGAGTCAAAATGATGGCAGTAGCAATCCAGAAGCCGCCATAGGAGGACAAGGCAGTAGCACCGAAAGTGTTACCGACAGCCATTTCCCTGGTCAAGTTAGAATGGTTCTTCAAAAATAAAGAAATACACGCGTCAAGAGAGAAAAAGAGAGAGAAAGAAACATACCACATGCCAGCAAGCAACTGGACAAGACCGCCATATCCAAAAGCGAGGCCAATGACGATATTAGGCGCGGTGATGTCGCGAGCACCCATGTTGATACAGCCAAGCACAAAAGTAGTCAAGGCGAAAGCGCTGAGACCCAGAGGGGCCGGGTTGGCAAACTTGCGGTCGACCACAGGACGATACAGACCAGGCTGGAATTCACCACCAAAGGCAGGAAGACGAGCATCAGTGGTGTTTACCTGTGCCAGAGGGCCATATCCAAAGCGCGCAGCGGCACGGGCGACTTCGTGCTCCTCTGCGGACAGCTGTGGGTGAGCAGCAGTGCCATTGACATCGGGGGACACGTTGGTGGCCTCCTTGTCCAAGGCAGGTGCAGCGGTGGGTTCTTCGACAGACATTGTGTTGTTGTCTTAAGAGTGTCTATTGATGCTGATTAGGGCAAGCAAGCAAAAGAAGCAAATCAAGCGATTAGATGCCAATCAGATGGGAAAAAGCGACGCGAATGTAGCAAGCAGGAGGTGAGGTGAGGAGGAAAGGCGAGGAAGAAAAAGTGAAGGAAAAAAAAATAGCATGACGACATGGTTGCCCGGTGTGCAACTGCAAACGCGCGCTGTTGCCCGGCAAGGCAGGCGCGACACGGGAGGACCTGACACCACACCTTATTTCAATGACTTACCTTGATTGACTGATTGATGAATGAATGAATACAACAATATCCAGTGACCGACTGACGACTGACTGACTCCTGTCCCCTCTATGGATGGGTGTATGTGTGTATGTATGTATGTATGTATTTATAGGGAGGAAGAAAGGGAGAAGGGAGAAAAAAAATACGAGTGAGACGGCAATCCTAATATATAGGAGGCACGCACGGAGTACACGGTGAGATTAATTGCATGATAATACCATTAACTATTGCTAACCCATGCTATTACTAATGCTACTCTTTGGCTGCTGCTTGTTTCGGACAGCTGGGAACTATTATTCGGGGAACCGCAAGATCCATTTTCGACGCGGGGTTCTGGTTTGAAGAGTATGCAAATCACTTGCCCATCTGTCCATCGCAGGTGCCATATGGGGTAGGCAAAAGCTCAACTCATTTATGAGACTCGTGTGGGTGGCCAGTCAGCGGGCAGCGTGGACTGTCGGTCGCGGAAATGAGGGGAGAAGCGACCACGCATTGTTGGAGAAGGAGGGAGTTGGAGAAGGGAGAGGCCAGCGTGATTGGGCATGGACAGTGTGCAGGACGGGGGAACAAGAGGAGCGCAGAGTATCCTACCAGCAAGTCTTGACGTCGCGCGTATGCCATACATCGCAGCAAGCATGTATGGGTGTATCAGCGTAACGGAGCACAGATTCTAGCTTGTCGAGTGGACCGGCCACAGTGGGGCGGCCTGCTGCACGTACGGAGTTTCTGGGGTAAGCGTGGAATCCACCAATCAGAGACCCGGGAACGCAAATAGAGCTGTCCCCGAAGAGGCTTAGTCGCCTACGATCTGCGTGTATTACACTGATTACAGACAATACGGCCAGCCTGTAATTTTCCCGCTGGACGTCATCTCCCCGCAAGGGTTAATAGCACGCTGGCACTATCGGCTTGGCTTTTTGTCTTTTCTTCTGTCTTCTTTTCTCGCCGGTGGTACAGCCCACGTCGTTGCTGTGGTACGTCCGTTGCATGTACAACCAGCTGCCTGGTCAGTGGTTAGTACCGAGTTGTGCAGTAGTCCAGTCACTGCCCACTGCGCAGCGTCCTCACTACCCGATTTAGGACTTGTGCCGAACGATCAGACCACCTCGTATCAAGGATTAGTCTATATTAGCCTAATTCTACGACACAACAATTCACAACACTCTCTTAGAGTCTTAACAGCACAATTAATACGACAATTAATTCACTCGGCAGAATAATAGTAATGATAGACTTCCATCGGCCGATCGGTCCCACCGCCAGCCGCGGCGCGCCCACTGCCCACTGCCCAGAACAGGCAGGGAATAACCCAAGCTGTGCAATGCCAATAATGCAAATGCAGCTGCAAAAAAAAAATTAAATAAAATTAAAATAAATATGGGCTTAATTTATGTTGTGCAACGGCGACTAGCGGCATCAAACAATCGCTTCTGTCGTACCGATTGAGAATACACAAGAAAAATAGAGCTACACAGAAGAATAGTCTGGAAAAGTATTCCTAAAAGCTGACTGACTGACTCTCACGTGTCCACTGTGACACTGTCCGACAGTCCCATCCACCAGCCGAGCTAAGGCTGCTAAGTATTAGGTACTAGGCCGGGAAGGGCAGGACCCTGTTCCAGCCAATGCCCAGCTGTAGACGAGCCACCTCCTGAATTTATATTTTGTATAATGTACAGTATATACTGTAGATACCAGGGACGGGACCAGGGTTCACCCAAGCGAGAGCTGAAACGAAATTAGAAACGACAGGGTTATCCGGTCTGGCCTGGTCTGGTTGTATATACTACTGTATAGAGCAATCTGTAACGTGCATGTAAAAATAACTATAGTAGAGTAGGTAACTCCGTGACTACGCATGGCATGAAATATGAAATGCATGCATGACTCGGGATAAAACCGTCCGACCCATGGATTGCATTGCTTTCCCAGGCCATGTTCGCCGTTCCCCGTTCCTTTTTTTCTTTTTTTTTTCCTTCTGTCATAAATAAAATAGCCTTCGGGCCAGCGGAGCGGAAAGTTTGTCTATTGCCTTGTGTATGGAGTACTCCGTCGCAAAAAGAACTAGTTTGCTTGCCTTCCAATGTTCCATTCCATCACGCTCGAGTTTCGGATCATGATGGTGATCCTCACTCTTCCGCGTGCTTGAGCCTTGTGTGGATGCGGAGACGGTCGACCCACCTACCAAACTCACGTTCCCAATAATTCGGCATCGTGCACAAAGAAAAGACTCAAAGGGAGCCTCGAGCGTCGGAACGGGTTCCGCTTTATGTCCTGAAATATTAAAATAATGGTTCGTGATTTTCGCTGTTTGGGTTCGGTAGTTGATTTGATAGTTTGTTACCCGTAGATGCCGTGAGCAAAAAAAAGAGGCTGGTTTCTTTTTTTCGGATCCGGGTTTTTCGGATGCGAGTGGAAGGCGACGCCAGTGGAAGGTCTCTCGAGGCTCGAGGACCGAGGATTCGGACTGGGATTTCTTGGCTTGACTCAGACGTGTCTTTTTTAATTGCAATTTGGTGAAGTTGTTAGACAGAGGATTGGGGGCGGTCGGCTTAGTAAAGAGGGCGGTCGGTATATCAGCACCCGATTATGTAGATTGATAATTTCTGAATACGATCAACGTTTATAGTGCGGCATGGCATGGCATGTCCATTGCTGTTTGTAGTATAGTATAATATACATAGCTTCGTATCCAAGACTTCATAGGATATAAACAAAGATGGAGGTACTACTGCTGCTACCGCTCCAGCTTCTTTGCAGCCCTCTCCAACTGTGCGTTGAACGCCTTGACCTGACTCAACAACCCGCCTTGCGATCCTTCAGCTGCAGAGCTGACATTCTCTGATACACTGCGAAGCAAGAATTCGAGACCTGCTATACCGGTGTCCTTCTCATTGCCAGTACCATCACGTCGATTGCGATCGAGCGTCAGTTCGAGGTTGTGTAGGGCATTGTTGATCGCGTTGCGGGACTAGAAACACATCATTAGCCTTGAGTCATTCAATATAAAAAAAGAGAGAGAGATAGGGGAAAGTACCATCTTCGCATTCTCCTCCTCCCCATGCTTCCGTCTCACAGCATCCATCCGTAGCGTAACCTCATGCCTCTGCTGGCGCACCGCAAGTAACTTGTTCCGCATCTCGGCGGCCTCACGTTTCGCCTTTTTCAGTTGCACGCCCAACGCGAAATTACTATCTAGCAACTCGCTGAGCTCAAAGAGTCGTCCTTCCAATTGAGTGCCATATGCCTCGACGGCTTTGCGTTGACGGGCATATTCTGCGCGTTTGGTTTGGTTGTTGTTACCGGCAGTGTCGTTGGTGATGTTGTCGGTTAGCGCTGTAATGTGTTTGTCCAAGATTTCTTTGCAGATTTGGGAAAGGACGTCGGCTGCGTTGACGCCGGATCGGCTGGGGAATTGTTTGCCTCCTGCTGCAGCAGCTTCGAGCTGTTCGTCGGATGAGTCCTGCTCATGGTCAGACGAGTCTGCGTCTGCTTGTGCCGAGTCTAGGACCTCGGTGTTGGCTAGACGGTGAACAGTGATTGAAACTGTGCCATGGAGGCGTTTCTCTGGTTCTTGCGTCTCGTCCCGCTGCTGTCTCCTGCGGCGACGTTTTGCAGGCTGCGCTGGCTCTGTAGTTGTTTCAGGCGGGTTGTTTGTTGTTGTTTCTGCTTCTGGCTGCGGCTCTTCTTGCTCCTTGTCAAGGGATGGACGACCCCTGCGTCGGGGACCTGCGGTACTTTCTCGTGGTTGCTGTTGCTGTTTCTTCTTTGTCTGGCCTTGTTTTGAACTCTGTCCCACTGGAGCTGCCTCAGTTTCTTCGACATCGGTTTCAGTCGCTTTCTGTTTGCCTTTGCGTCTTCTTCTAGCCTGCGCTGCGGTATCGTCTTCTTCATTTTCCTCCGGCTCTGGTTCAACATTTCTTGCCGGCCGTCCCAGAGATTTCCTGCCGCCACGCGACGCTCGTTGTGTTGATTCGGTGTTTTCTCTCTCGCTTTCTTGTTCAGGCTCAGAAGCTTGTCTTGTATCTTTGCGTTTCTGTCTCCGCTTATTACGCGGTGGCGCGGCATTTCCACTCTCAGACTCTTCCTCGTCCTCTGCATCGTTTGCTTTAGCTGGCTGTCTGCGTTTCCTGTTGGATAAAGACGGGCCTTCCCCATTGTCGACAGGAGGATCCGTCCCATTGACTGCACTCCGTCTTCGGCCTGGTTTGCTTCGTGGTCGTTCGTCCGCTTCACTAGTTTTCGTGTTGCTAGCTTCCTTGGGAGATGTAATACTTTTCGCTCTTCCCCTCCTATGAGGCTTTACGAATTCTTGCGCGGGTTCCGGTTCGGGTTCAGCTTCCTGCTCGACATGTCCATCATTATCTCCAGCCCCATCAGCCGTAGCTGTAGCTAGTTCCGGGGCCGCTTCAGCAGTTACGCCATTCTGTGGACTGTCATTCGACGGAGCATCCGCAGTTGTAGTAGCTGGTGACGTGTTTGCGACTCGTGTAGACTGTCTCGAAGCCGATGCGGGCGTCGAACGCTCATTTTCTGTACCTGCAGATATTCAGTATACGTATCGCAGCAATCCATCGTAATATTACTAACTAATTCTTCTGCGCTTGCTGCTCCGGCCTCCTTCCTCTTGCGCATCGTTGGTCGGATTCAGTGCCGACGAAACTCTGTTGATCGAGGTTCTCGTAGAACTTTGCGGAGACCTAACAGGCGTATTACTCGCGCGCACAGTGTTTGCCGGTGATTTGGCCGTAGAATCGTTATTAATAGACGGTGTCGCGTTCGGAAGTGTTTCAGCTTGAGGTGCGGCTTCTGCGACTACCGAATCGATATTGTTCGTTGTTGTACCCTCTAGAGCACCCTGGTTCGACTGACTACCTGGAGGCGGTGACCCAAAAGAAAACCCAAAGTCGAGCGCCTGGATCTTGCGCGTGCTGTAGGTAAAAAGCTGTTAGCTGTTTGTCCCAGTCGCGCGGGGAGGGAGCAACAAATATAAGCATACCCTGCACCGCGCTGGCGCATCTGCAAGCGCTCTTCTCGATCTGTAGGATTGCATGTTAGTTCACATTCATAGTTAGAATATAGGAATTGCCCATACTTGAAGCCATATTGTGCTGTTGCTCCAGACAGGAGCTTGTCGCGCAATTCAACGCGCTTTGCTGAGACGATAACTAAACGCGGGCCGATGATTGAGGGAGCTAGCCACTTAGAGCTGTGGAGGTGGAGCCGCTGTGAGTCGGCTTGGCATCGTGATAATCTTCAAATTTGACAGCACCAGCCATTGACGCAGCAATACGACGAATTAATACAACCTCACTGTCCTCGATCTACCTTTAAACAGCCAACTACTTTGTATTCACGGTTATTCCGCCATGGGCTGGTTATGGGGCAGTTCGACTCAGCAGGAGGACCCGACGAAGAAACTCGCTCCGGAGCTCCAAGACTACCTCAAGAAAGAAGCCCCAAGCACATATACAACCAGCAGTGCCAGTCCTGCAACAGAGACTCCTGAACCGCCCTCGCACACACCTTTTATAGACGAACCAAAATCCGATAACGACACAACAGAAAAACTTCCTGCCGCCTCTTTATTCCAAGACGGACGATATGCGCATCTTTGGAAGACCTACAAACCGCTGGCAGAAGTCGAAGCTTCACAGCCTGCGCATGCCGCGCAACAGGTAGTTGATACATTTAAGCAACGAAAGGACACGGTGCATCTGGCAGCGATGGAAAACTGTGCTATTGAGCACGAGTCTCTGTCAACCTGTTTTAACAAGGGTGACTGGTGGTCCATGGTCAAGGCTAGAGCGACCATGTGTTCGGATGAGAATAGAAAGTTTTCGCGATGCTACACTACACAAGCTGTTCGTCTACACCTATCTTCCGCTGGAGACCTGGTATGCTAACTTCATAAAGAAATTCCTACAAGCCCTTGGCTATGCCGGTTCGATGGAATGGGACGAAGACAAAGAAGAGCGCATCCAGATGCACGCCGACAAACTATATCACCAAATGCTCGACTACGAGAATCGGGTCGCCGAAGCCCGTGCTGCCGGCACAGAGCCGCCGCCGATTACCTCTCTCTTCAACCCGACTGCCCAGCCGAATGACTATGACAACAGCGTAATCCCCGGCGGACAACAGCTTCCCGAAGGCTATGAGCCTTCCAAGCCATTAGAGGGAATGACTCCTCACGAGCGAGAACTTGAGATTCAGTCCATCAGAGCTGGTATCGAGCAGACGAAGAAGTATGCGGAACAGGCAGCGCCTTTTATTCAGGAACGGATAGGGACTGGTGAGAAGCGGCAAGAGAAGGCGACGAGTTGGTTTGGTGAGACGATTGGGAAATGGATGAACTAGCCTGGTATCTTTTTCCTTTTTTCACTGTACATTATTAAGGGCCATTATTTACCAATAATCAAGACGTTGCACGATATCAAGCATATAGTATGTCAAAGTGTGTTGGTACAGTCGGGTGATCCAGTTGTGACAAGTCCTATTGCAGAGCTAAAGAGCCAACGTGCAAGGAAGATAGCAAGTAGACGCTCGCGGATTGACTCGAGAACGAGATCCCTGGCCAAGTATAAAGTGATCCATCGCAGGCAGCGGACGCCGGGATATTGGCAGGGAATGGCGATGCCAATCAGACCGGCTACACGTGACTGATGCGTTGGCAGGTGGCAGTTGGCAGGGCAGTGGCACGGGCAGACCGGTAGCAAGCACGCATCGTAGATAGCGATACACATATGACAGTCTGCAGAGGTCTGATTGGGCAGCTGCAATGGATCAATCACTTTATCCAAGTTTATTGTAGATTGCCTTCCTGTCCAGAGTCCTTTCAAGCTGTTACAGGCTAGATACCGCGTATTATCGTATTAATACCGTCTCAGCCCTCTCAATGCGCCTCATCCGCGGTCGTCGCGTCGTCCATTACCGCGTAATTAATTTCTGGTTGCGGCGGCCCCCCGTAACCATCCATTCGTGCCGCGTATTTGTTACAACCACCGCACACGGAGAGTTGCTGTACGGCTGGCCAGGCAGGCCCTCTGCGACGATACGCTCTCCGTTGCAGCCAAAGAGATTGCTGTTTTACTAACCAGGAGCCACTCTATCGCCCTTCCCTTTTCAGCCCTGGGATAGGAATCCGCCTGCGATAGGCTTTGCTAACCCATAACAAGCTTAGCTAGAGGCAAGCCCTCGACCCGTGGCTCACTTCCTCAGTCTAGCACCTCTAGGGGCTTAAACTGCTTTCCATACCTTCAACTTCCTTCCTCTCTGTTTTCTTTTTTATTTTTGTCTGGGTAATTCTGCCATTGACTTTCGCTTCGACGCATCGCCCCTACATTCACGCCGACTGCAGCAGTCACGCAGGTTTTGGACGCTATCTGCCAACCGAATCGCACTTTATTGGGACCGCTTACAGCAGTGCTCTGCGGAGCACTGTATTTATTCGCTCTCACCATGAAAGCTTCGCCGTTGCTCATCGCCTGGCACAACGACAATGCCCCCATATACTCTGTGCATTTCGACCCCCATGTCAAGGGCCGATTTGCAACTGCTGGAAAGTGAGTTTTGTAATTACTAGAGGAACAGCAAAATCGTTTTGCTAACCTGTGACCCCGCTGCAGTGATAACAATGTCCGAGTACGTAACGTCGTTTCCCTCACCCATTCCTCGCCGCGTCAGCTTCTGACAACTATATACTATAGATCTGGAAAGCCGAAAGTACGGGGGAAGAACGCAGAGTTTCATATCTGAGTACCCTGATAAAGCATACACAAGCAGTGAACGTGGTCCGGTTTTCTCCAAAAGGTCTCTTACGCCTCGTTCTACAAAGTATCGACTCGAATTGCTGACATAAATACAGGGGAAATGCTGGCGTCGGCAGGAGATGATGGGAATGTCTTGCTGTGGGTGCCGTCGGAATTGCAGGCGACACCTCTCGGGGAAGATCACTCAGACGATAAGGAGACATGGCGAGTGAAACACATGTGCCGGTCGTCAGGAGCAGAAATCTATGATCTGGCTTGGTCTCCTGACGGTGTCTTTATCATCACGGGAAGCATGGACAATGTTGCTCGTATCTACAATGCTCAAACAGGTTTGCCTACTCTACCCTAGTACTTGAAAAACCTGCTAACAAGCAACAGGACAAATGGTTCGGCAAATCGCCGAACACTCACACTATGTGCAGGGCGTGGCCTGGGATCCGCTCAACGAATTCGTCGCTACACAGTCATCAGATCGATCTGTACACATCTACAGCCTAAAAACCAAAGATGGCCAGTTTTCTTTGACTACCCATGGCAAATTCCTCAAGATGGACCTTCCTGCACGCCGAATACCAGCAAGCAGTCCCGCTCCAACAGAGACAAAGACGCAGCAAACTGCCAATGCATTGTCAATTGCTTCACCAGCACCATCTACACCTGGAACACCAAAGGCGATGACTTTGCCAATGGATCCACCTCCCGTGTCTCACAGTCGCCGCTCCTCTTTTGGTTCATCGCCCTCCATTCGCCGGTCAGCTTCGCCGGCCCCGTCCATGCCATTGCCTGCTGTCAAACCGATTGAAGTCTCATCGCCAAGTTTCTTCGGTGGCTTGGGAGTGAGGAACGCAAATCTCTATGCCAATGAGTCTTTCACGTCATTCTTCCGTCGATTGACGTTTACTCCGGACGGCAGCTTGTTGTTCACGCCAGCAGGTCAATTCAAAACAACACACGCATCGACTGGTGACTCAGCCAAGGGAAATGAAGAAGTTACCAACACGGTCTACGTCTACACAAGGGCGGGATTCAATAAACCACCCGTTGCCCACTTGCCTGGACACAAGAAGCCGTCGGTTGCAGTAAGATGCTCGCCAATATTCTACACACTCAGACAAGGGTCTCGGCCAACGACTCACATCACGCTCGACACATCTTCTGGAGATGACTCTTTCCCAGCGTTGCCAGATCCTATCGTGGGTGGGAATATCACGAGCAATCCAACAATGGAGCCTCCGCCGACTTCATCTGGTGACCATTCAAAACCACTTCCTTCTCCCAAGACTGAGAATGATTCGTCTACCAGCTCTGCGTTTGCCTTGCCTTATCGGGTTGTTTATGCAGTAGCTACGCAAGATGCGGTGTACATTTACGACACGCAACAACAAACGCCCCTCTGCGTCGTAAGCAATTTGCATTTTGCAACTTTTACGGACTTGAGCTGGTTAGTTTTCCATTCTTTTAGTGATATATTTTTCTTTACTGACTCCTGTCTAGGTCGTCGGATGGGTTGACTCTGATTATGAGCTCATCTGATGGATTCTGCTCAACTCTTTCATTCGCTCCAGGCGAACTAGGACAGCCTTACCCACATCCTATTCCTTCATCCTCATCATCACATCAACATGCAGCTGCCTCTACAAACTCGTCATCAAATAACACGCCTTTGCCCACACCCACTCATGCTCCATCGCCTTCCCTAACAAAGGCAAACCCTGTACCTATTGGCGCAGCACCAACAGCTGGCCCAGGTCGTGCTGGCAGTCCAGCACGGTCATCATCAACCTCATCTGTCCAAACCATAGCAGCAGTCATCAACAACCCAACACCCACACTCGGCGCTGTGCCGCTCGTGACAGCTACAAACTCATCGCAGCCTCCTCTAACCACGCCGCCTCAAACTCCAATGCCGGGCATATCGCATAGCGCGACAAGCTCATTCAGCAGCACAGTCCTTGGTAAGCGCGATCTCGGCGCGGCCAGCGAATCCGAGAAGGAAGATACCGTTAAGAATGGCGATAAGGAAATCACTGTCGAAACTCAGAAACCAGCAACCAAAAAACGACGTATCGCGCCTACATTAATATCAACCGATGCAGCGAGTTTCTCGACTGAAACGAAAGCCGCGGAACAGCCTGCAGAGCCACCAGCACCAGCGGCTCAATAATTTGATATTATTTTCTACTTTTCCAAGGAAGGTATTTATGGGTTGTGCAGCCACATTCTCTTTACATTATGAAAGCATGATTGGCAAAATGGAGTTCTCGGGGATCTCATTCTCATTTCATGGTAGTTAGTTGTTTGCTTTTGTTTTTGAAATTTTAGGGGCGTTCTGGTGCTCTATCATGCTTCTATCCGAAGAATTATGCATTGATTGATTGCAATTGTTTTATTCATATGAACCAGGGTCTGGTGACAACTATTCTTTCTTTTCGATGTATTCTCAATATCAATACACGTGTATAAGTAGACTCGGAATGAAATATGAATTCGGGATGAAAGATATTTATCGATCAATGTGTCTATATGTCTATATCCATGCAAGGTGTGTGTTATATAGAGTATGCAAAGTTGTGATAGCTGCCGGATAAACTCCTCGCTGAACGGATAGTCTGTATACCCTTCCTTCACCATGAACAAGTAGATCGTCTGGCGATCCCACGGCGTCAACAAAATCCCTTCCCTGAGTCTAAACGGCAAGTCCGGATTCGAAATAAAAGGGCGACCAAACGCAATTAGAACGCGACTATCCGGATATGTGGATTTGATAGCCACGTTTGCCGACTGTGCATTGTAACCCCCCGCTAGAATGACAGGTGACGCATCGGCGTATGCATCCACAAAAAACTCCAAGGAACCAGTTGGGTTCTCGATGTCGAGGTATGCGTTTATTCGCGGTTCTATGAGATACACATACGCCAACTTGAGTGGCGCTAGTTCTTGGGCTAAATATGTGAATTGCGCGATGAGTTCGGACTCGTCTGCCATCCTCATGCCCTGATAGGGCTATAGGGATTGAAGCGAATGGCAGTCCTATCGGCACCCACCGCATCAACAACAGCTTTGGTAATCTCGAGCGCAAAACGGGCGCGATTCTCGACGCTGCCGCCCCATCGATCCGTGCGCTCGTTGACGGTATCTTGCGTGAACTGATCGATTAGATAGCCATTGGCAGCATGGATCTCCACGCCATCGAACCCGGCCAACTCCACTGCTGTTTGAGCTGCCTGCGCATAGTCGCGGATATACTGCTGAATCTCATCTTCGGACAATGGTCGTGGAGTGGAATACTCCTGACCTGCATGATCGCCGCCTTCGAGCTTTTTAGGGCTACTGCTCACCACATCGTGGCCGGCAGCATGTGTGACGTCCGGCGAAGCAGCGCGACCCAAGGCCCAGAGTTGCATGTATATGTATGAGCCCTGGCGATGCACGGCATTGACGATTTCCTTCCATGCGGCGATTTGGGCGGGGGAGTAGATGCCCGGAACGCTTGCCTAGAGGCCCGCGTTCTCGGTTGGAAATGTCCCTTCGGTAATGAGCAGTGTGCCTGGACTAGACGCTCGCTGGGAGTAGTATTCCTTGACAAAGGGTAGGGGTACGTGGCCCTCGAGATCTGCCCGATATCTTGTCAATGGTGCCAGTACGACGCGATGAGACAGTTCGAGACGACCGACTTTGAGAGGAGTGAAGAGGCTAGAAGTTGATATTTCAGTTGAATGTATCAATCGAATACAATGTAGGGGGGTATCTAATTGAAATGAAACTCTATGTGTAGTAAAGAAAGGAACAGGGTCATAGACAACCGGCTGTTCTAAAACCCACCGCAGTCAGTTCATAGCCAGTGAGGTCCACGGTACCCTGCACTATCTAGGTATGTAGGGTGTAGTATATACGCGATATCTCGCTGGTCCCATGGATGCATATGCATATACGCCCACGGGCGGGTACAAACTACAAGCCAGCATTGCTAGAATTAGCCCTAATACGGCAGTCTATTGCGGCACTAAGGCACCCATACCCTGATGATTTCTAATAACTTGCAATCACAGAACAAATGAGTGAAATAATACAAAATAAATATTATGAATATTAAATACATGTTAATATCAATAATAACCAGTCTAATTTCGAACCAAATACAAAAAGGGGTCGGCCCTTGACATATAAATCTATCAACATATCTCTATACACTCTAAGTACTCTCACTCACTTGGAACAAAATTTACCAAACCCTGTCAAATCTGGCGGGCTTTGTACCCATTTTTTAGGCACATACTGCTGCTTGTCGCAGAATTTGCCGTTGGTGCAGGAACTCAACTGCCACAATCCAGCGTTCTGTAGCGACCAGATCTTGCCTGCCATACCCCCGGGATAGCCAGACCCTGGTTCATACTTGCAGGAAAGACTGACGATGGGTGTTGTAGGGCACAAGTATTGATCGGACGACGTGCCGTTTGCTGTAGCTGTGCAAAGTGAATCCATGTGGGCGGATTTGATGGACAGGCTCTTGTCCATTGTCAATTTGTTCAGAATGGAGGATATATCGTCGTGGGCATGTCCTTTACTGAACAGTTCCACTTTTTTATGACTTCCCTCGGAGGACTGTGGGATGCTGCGAATGAGTAAGCCTCCATTTGGCTTTAGATACGTAACATCTGCTCCGTCAACTGCGGCCGTGTGAATGGCGTCGACTGCCACCGCACCGAGACTTGCTAAATGAACAACATCAAAGTGGCGGCGGCGGCTCCTTTCGGTATTCAAAAGTTTGTCGACAAGAGAGGAAATGCCCATTGATGAAGCATCGAAACACGGCATATTGTATTCTTTGCAGATTTCAAGATGCTGCTTTGAAAGCGTAGCAACAATATATCTTCGAACCTCTCCAAATCGGACCAAGGAATAGACGGTGTTGGCTAGTAAAAGAGCTTGTTCTTCCAGTTCGCCCTCTTCATTTCCGAAGGGGATGACAGATATCAGTTGATTGTCAGTCGACGTGGAGACTGATGAGATGCTGTCCTTCACAAACTCGACCCTTTCTAAGAGAGAGTCCAGATCGTTGTGAGTTTCAGCCCATGGCAAGACTGGAGAACCAGAAGGAAGCACATAAGGAACAGAGAGAGCAAGGAGAGGTGTAAGCCATTCCTGCGCAAACACATTTCCCTTTTTGGTCTGTTCCACCATCTTCGCCATCTCGATGTTAAAATCAGACTTGGCTCTGTATTTCAGAAGCTGTTTCATTCGGCAAGTGTCGGCCAAAGTGCCCACAAGATCATTCTTCCTCTCAGCAACATGCGTTTGGTTTGGTGATACCATGTCAGCAACGTCTTTTACGGAGAACGTATCTCCGCTGCCCAAGTTAATCGGTATTCCTCCCCTTAGCATTTCATTTTGTTGGGAAACAATCAACCCTGAAACAATGTCGTTTACATGGATAAAGTCGCGGAAATGCGTTCCATCGCCTTCAATGGTAAGAGGCTGTCCCTGAGCGAACTGACGCGCAAAGACTCCTGTCACGATTGCATAAGCACCAGTGGTAGGCTGGCGCGGCCCGTATACCATGAAAAATCGATTGGTTATAGTTGGCACGTCAAACAGACGGTCAAACATTTGCATTTGGATCTCTCCTTCATACTTGCTTGCGGCGTAAGGAGACAAAAAGTCTGGTGCCGCGTCTTCATTGTGAGGGATCGGTTGGTTGCCATAGTATGTCGAAGAGCCGGCGTATATAACCTTTTTGACGCCTTTCTGTGCGCGCGTGGCATTCAAAACGTTCCAGCTTCCGAGTGCATTATTTTCCGTGCAAAATCTAGCCATATCCGGATCGTGCAGAGACGGAACGACTTTGCTCATGGCTGCCAAATGGAAGACATATTCAACATCTTTGACGGCTTTCTGGAGGGTTGCTGGGTCCATTATGTCGCCATGGATAAATTCAATATTCTTTTGATGAAGCGGCACATTTCGGATGAACCCTGTGTACAGATTATCGAGGATTCGCACTCGATAGCCCAAGGAGACCAGTCTATCGGCAAGATTGGACCCGATGAACCCGCTACCGCCGGTGATTAGCACCAAAGTTCCAGGCGAGCTTCGAGGTTCTGATTCTATGGGGATTGGATCGTCCTTGCAAGGATCAACAGCATTGGAAGGTGAAATGTTGCCTGGTGGAGGTTGATCCTGGAGGCGTTGTTTGGCTCCGTCAGCTAAAAGGTGGCTAAGCTTGCTTCTTGATCTCTGTGCAACGGTCGATGCGTCTTCCCCAAAACTGCTGAAAAGAACGATATAAAGGACAATCAGAACTAGAGCAACAGGAAGCGCACGCCTCGAAATAAGAGACGTGATAGAAGGCATGGTCGTCAACGGTTAAGCAGACTGCCTGCTCAATCAATCATTAGACGAATGAATAAGACAACAATACTGCTGGATGTTGGCTTCTGCAACAAATTCTTTATTATGAGATGAATTGGTACGAGCAGTCGATTATCTACTTTGACGGCTGCCATTCGATGAGGTTACTTCAATTGTGATGAAAACGCCAGACGCTTTCGGAGCACGGTGTTTCCAACTCCTCCACCTCTCCTTTTTCTTTCTTTTTTTCTGCCCTTGTAAATTCTAACGCAACCGAGGTGAAGGGTTACAATGTCTTTAACATAAAGTTTCTACTTTCCGCATTCGGGTCGGACGAGGGCGAAATTCGCATTTCATAGCCAGGTTGACTGTGAGGCTTCGGTCTCTTAAAGAGAGGTGTAGCCTGATTAGATGCCGATGCCATCAAATTTACATCATTCATTACTAGCCTGAACATCTGAATGTTTTTCGGGATGCATCTGCCTAGCAAGGGGTATCCTTATCTGCGGGTAAATCCAGCCATGGCCCTCAAAAGCCCCCCGTCTCTTCGAATCGCCGGTATCATCGTCATAGCTACTTTTTTGGTCCTTTTTAGCCTACGTATTTTTGCCAGGTGAGCACAATGCCAATTCCTTTTTATCGCATGTTTTGACAGCTTGTTAATTGTTGTTGTAGGGATGTTGCCTACAGATTGGTGGTGCCAGGAGAGAATCATCCGTTTGCGGAAGCCATCAGAGCGATCAGCGCGCCCTTCATTCTTCCAATCACAGCCCCGTATTTTGTGTCGTATGAGGGGATCAAATTTACACTGCCACAAGATGAAGATGATTTGCTTTGGACAAGGCCCCTGGGCAAAGATATGTGCATCCTGGATGTTGATAATCGACCCTTTTCGGACAAAGATCAACTTTTCGACGACCAAAATGCTTTTCGCTGGGGCTCATTTGACAAGTTCTCGGCGGCCTTTTTGAATCATTATCTTTATGGTAATTTAATTTCAGTATGTTATTTAAGATTCAAAGCTAACTAGGCATAGCCATGATTCACGGGTATAGATACACATTTATACACGTCCCGCAAAAGCCATCAGATCGTTTTGTCTCCTGGGTCAAAATACCCGCCATGATCGAGCATCTGAAAGAATGCAAATTCATGCTTTTCACAGAAGCCGATGGCGTGTTCAAGGAGCTCATGCTGCCCTTGGAATGGCAAATGAATTACTGGGAATTTACCCAAGACACCAACATCGCAATTGCGTCGGATCCGCTCGCTGACGTGAACAAAGACCTGCATGGGAATATGAATTTGAACCTTGGGTTTGTTCTCGCCCAAAACACACCGAGAACATTTGAGATATGGGAAGGGTGGAACTCCTGCCTCGACGAGGATCCGGCCTGCAAGAAATGGGCATATGAGTGGCCGGCAGAGCAAGGAGCCTATTCTGCTATTATTCGTTACAAATATGATGAGCCGGGTGATCTTCTGGTCATACCGTGCGATGAGGCCAACGGATATCCCGAGTCGGAAACCGGCTGCAATGGCACTTTGAACTACCAACATTACTGGATCAAAAAGGATTCGCTGCTGAAGGACAAGGCAATTCAACCCACGATCCAGTGGATGATGCAGAGCTTGCAACTGGATTTCCTGTTGAGGCAAGACGAGGTTCTGCAGACGAAGGGCGCGTACTTGATGGGTGCCAATGTTCAAGAGGAGAAGGAATGATTGAAATACATGTCTTACAGAATCAGACGAATAGAAAATAATATTTACTTTTCTATAATCTTGTAGTCAAAAATGTTCTGAGTACGTATAATGATGCGCGGTCCAGATTCTGTCACATAACAGCGTCAGCCGTTTTCAGCCAGAATACACGGAAATCGTCCGTGCACGGGGAACACGCAGTCTGAATGCTTGTCAGATTCAAGGGGTCGAATACAATGATAAACCCATGAACGAGTGATTGCAGCACAATCTGGGGCATGAGCAAGAGCGCAACTAGGGCATGGTCTTAGGGTTACTGGACGATAACCCTAACTATTGTCGCCTTCCATATTAGGCCTAGGCTGCTCGGCGAACCCCGAAGCAGCAGCTCTATGCGTGCTCGCTCTGATTGGCCGCGCATTCCACGTCTTTTCGCAAAACAAACCAACTTGCGATGGCGTGATTTTCTCTTGTGTTTACATTTTGCCCTTTTTCCCTCTCTAAATATTGCCAAAAAAGCTCCGACAAAGTCTAAAACATTAAGAAATCCGCCTGCCAAATGTCGAAATCGGAAATGTAACCTTATCTAGATAAACTAGCTATCTAGCTTACGTGGGCACGCGATAGACAGCTGCTTTGATCCACCTTGAAAAAAATAATTTAAAAATCTACTTTTTCCCTCTTCGTTTTTAGTCTCCTTGTCAAGAAGTCAGAGAAGAACGGCCGGTCACGCCAACTGTTGAGGGCGCAATGGCGGAATTCGCAGAAGCCAAAAACCCGGCATATGGAGACGTCGAGGCTGTCGCGCCGCAGTATGTGTATAATGGAGATGTGCATTTTGTCGATGAGCATGAGCGCAAAGACCTGGCTCGAGGTCTGAAGCAGCGACATGTGCAGATGATTGCGATTGCAGGAGCCATTGTACGTCTCTTTCCCTTCTTCCTAGTCCTACAGTGGGAGACAAGAAAACCCAACACGCGCTAGCGATGCCGCCGCTTATCTGCCTGACACAATGAGTTCAAATTGAATACCTTCATTTACTGATAAAGACACACAGGGGACAGGTCTCTTCCTCGGTCTCGGCGAGTCCATCGCAACAGGCGGACCCCTAGGCGCTCTTCTAGGCTACGGCTTCGTCGGCGTTATCGTCTGCGCCATTCAATTTGCATTGGGTGAAGTCTCGGCGCTGTTCCCCGTCACAGGTTCCTTTGTGCGCCATGCCGAAATCCTTGTAGACCCAGCCCTGGGGTTTGCCGTAGGCTGGAATGTGGTTTATGGAAACTGGATGTCCGTCCCCAGCGAAATTTCGGGCGGCGTCGTGCTTATCCAGTATTGGAATGAGACCATTAACCCCGCTGTTTGGGTTACCATCCTGCTGGTAGTCTCTGCTCTGGTGGCAATTATCTTTATTGGCGTGTATGGCGAGGTGGAGTTTTTCTTTGCCATTCTCAAAATCTTGCTTATCGTCGGTGTTGTCATCATGGGACTTGTGATTGACCTGGGTGGTGTTCCTAGCCAACCGCGCTTGGGATTCCACTACTGGAAGGATCCCGGCCCATTTGTGAACTATCTTGGAACAGGATCATGGAGTCAATTCCTTGGTTTCTGGTCCGTCATGTCCAGTGCGGTCTACTCGTTTGCAGGCGTTGAGTCGCTCGCCATGGCCGCCGCAGAGACCCAGAACCCACGGCACAACATCCCAAAAGCCTGCAAGCGCGTTTTCATTCGAGTCACCCTATTCTACGTGGTTGCCATTCTGATCGTAGGAATGCTAGTTGGCAGCAATGATCCGCTGCTTGATAGCGACTCGGGAACAGCATCAGAAAGTCCGTTTGTCATTGCTGCTTCGCGTGCAGGCATCAAAGCTATTCCGTCTATTGTCAATGCCGTGGTGTTGACATCGGCATGGTCTTCATCCAATCAAGCCATGCTCGCCGGCACACGTACTTTGTATGGTCTTGCAGTCAAGGGCCACGCACCAAAATTCTTCCTGTGGACTACACGCTACGGAATTCCGTATATGTGCGTCGCTGTACAGATGGCCTTTGGCTTGCTGGCATACATGTGCATATCCAATGATGCTCTAAATGTTTTCTGGTGGTTTGTAGATTTGACTGCTGCCGGTACGCTGGTTAGCTGGATCACCGTCGCCTTGAACCATATACGCCTGATCCAGGCGCTTAAGAAGCAGGGAATTCCTGCAAGCGAGCTGCCCTGGCACAACTCTTGGACGCGTAAATATAATTTCCCTGGATATCTTTGCATTCTGGCTAACAGTTCACAGCTTATGGATCCTGGTTTGCTCTTATATCTTGTATAATTCTCTTGTTGACTGGTGGGTTTACGGTTTTCACTACTGGCAACTGGAGCCCAGACGACTTTATATCGAGCTATCTGTAAGTGATCCTCCGTTTCGTTTATAAGGCACCCCCCTTTCACAAAGCTAATGTTATTACTACTATTGCAGTGATATCCCGCTAGTCCTCGTCGCATTTGGCGGGTACAAATTGATTCGACGCACCAAATGGGTCGCTTTGAGTGATATTCCCCTTGCTCAGGCGTTGGATGAAGCACGGACTGACCCGGAAAATGTTCCAATTGTCAAGGGGCCTTGGTGGGAGAGATGGAATTTCTTATGGTGATGCTTGCATGCCTAGGTAGATAGTACATAATATGATGGCATCAATTCAAGCCTCTTCAACATGACTTGAGCTGCCCGACTTATCAATATCATTATTGTTGTTCTCATCAGCATCCTTGACAGGTTCTGATGACTGTAACAACGCCCCTCCCTCCCCATCAAAAATGACCGCAATCTCCTCCAACGTATGCCCTTTAGTCTCTGGGAAGTAGAAATACACCGTCCCAAAATAACAACCAAAAAGGCACAAAACACGATGTAATACTTCCAACTCAGATTATCCAATCCAATCGGATTGCAAAACGAAGCAATGACTAGACAGCTATAAACCGAAACCATTTCGACTGCCAAACCCTTGGAACGCAGCGAATATGGGAAAATCTCTGTTGGGTAACCCAATAGTAGGGGTGTCCAGGCAATGTCGTAGTGGAAAAATACGACAAAGACGCACACGATAACCACGTAGCCAGCTGGTTTAGAGCCCGAATCGGAGTTTACGGCTGAACATGCTGTCCATACGATGTAGGAGATGAGCATGCCAATGCTGCTCCACAGGAAGAGTGTTCGTTGTCCCAGTCGGTCGACCAGGAATGCAGCCATTACGGAGGCAGCGAAGTTGAAGACTTGCAGCAGTCCGTTAATCAGAGTTTGTGTATTTGCGGATGTGATGCCGACAGAGTCGAGGACGAGGTTGAGGAAGTATGAAACGACTGAAACGCCGTTCCACTGGGCGAATCCTCCGACAAGAATAGCAATCACGGTACGTTTTCGGTTGCCTTTGACATAAAATTAGTTGCAAATTCAAGGAAGAGGAGGAGTAGGATGTACACACCAGGCGTAGTAACAAGAGCCGACCAGCCAGTATTCCTAGCCACTTTCTCGGCTTCAATAGCATTGGTAATTTCCATCATTTCCATTGTAACGAGCGGAGACGCGGGGGCAGTGGAATCATTTTCGCCGTCGTGATATCTTTTCAAGACTGCTTCTGCTTCTCCCGAGCGCCCATTTGCGACGAGCCAACGGGGTGATTCGGGCACGTACCAGAGGAATAAAAGTTGCACAAAGAGGTATCCTGCTTGCATGATAGATGGAAGGCGCCAGGGCCATGTACTAGCAAACTTTTGGGTGCCGTATGTGCACCACGAAGAGACAATGGAGCCTTGGAAATTGTTAGTGCTCGTTTTTGCAGAAAACAAGGACAGATCTTAGTGTACCCAAGTAGTATGTAGTCCAGTACATAGATGTGTATTTGCCTCGGTGCGTAGGATACGCCAACTCTGCAATGAGCATCGGACTCGGCTGAGCACTGAACATGCCACCAAACCCAACCAGCAATCGCGCCACAATAAACATGGCCAGATTCTGAGCCGCCCCTTGAATAGCTGCAGCAATACAGATTATGACAATTCCCGTGAGAAGAACAGGCTTTCTACCGAATCTATCACATAAATTACCAACGAATGGAAGCGCAATGATGCATCCCATCGATTGAGCGGCGACGACGGTACCGAGGAGTCCGCCGGTTGGGTTGTTGAAGTATTGCTTCTACTGGTCTAGGGGCTGTAATCCGTTCATCAAAGAACCTAACCACAAAAGTTAATAAGGATATTTAAAGGAAACAATGGCGTTGTTACCATCATATCCAAACACAGACGAAGAAAGCATAGGCACGAGCAGGATCAGATTCAACCGGAGAAGATGACGCTGCTGGAACCAGTACTTGTCTGTCTTTGGCAACACTTCGGCGAGAGCCTCGCCAAAAATGTCAGCTTCACGAGCCATTTTGTGTATACTTGAAAAATAAAGGAAGTTTGAATTTCTGGAGAATGTCCAGCATCTGGGGAAATTGTGGAGTCTTATAAAGCGGCGGAACTGTTGGCGGCTTACCGCAATGTTGGTCCTTTAGGGTTTCTCTCCGATCCATCATCCCGCATATCCGCCAGATGCATACCTAAACCTAATCTTTGCAGATCGGTGAAGGGGAAGATAAATGATGCTACTGTATGTACTACAAAAAAAGGGCTCCGTATTATAGTTTTACTATGCGAAAAAAAAGTGACCCGTGCAGGTCTCGAACCTGCAATCTCCTGATTCGTAGTCAGACGCCTTACCATTGGGCCAACGGGCCAGGATTATGAAAATGAACCTTTTGACGAGTTTTGTGGAAGTCAAGAAGCACCGACTGGTCCTATACACAATACCACGTCCATCGAGATCCATGGAGAGGTGTGGTTGGAAAATAAACCTCTCGGATACAATTATAATACATAGAATATATATAAAATGCCCAGGAATCGAGCATAAAGTGACATTGGCTAGATCACCAAAAGTTGTTTTTGACGAATTGTCTTCAAAATTCCCACGACACTGTCAACGCTGGAATCAGGTGTCGCCCATCTCTTCATCGATCGAATGGCCAGGTTCACTAAATCAGGGAGATCGGGTACCCACAAGCCAAGCATTGGACTTGTTGAGGCGACTTTGAGCACGAAAATACAAGATCATATGCTAAACAAGGCATAGATGAATAAGTCAGTATTCATAATAACAAGAGTTTGAACGCAGCAGGTTTGGGGGATTTTCACATACGCTTGTGTCGTCATCCATGTATACTGTGTACATTGCATCAAGGGCGTTGGGGCATTCAGTAGGTAATTCCGACAGCTTTCGATGCACGTCTTGGCCTGCTCCAAGACGAACCGAGCAGACGGCTAGAAACATCATGCCGTCGGAATCGGCGGCGTCTTTAAAGTGTGGGAAAGGCATGCGGTCGATAAGAACCTCGATTCCGCTTCGTGGTAGGTGGAATCCCGCCAAGCAGTCACTAAGAATTGATGAATCAGCATATATGGATAGATATCTGGATAAGAAAGCACATATCCCACCATTCGAGTAGAAAGCACGCCCAGCATAGACGATTTATACAGTTCTCGACGTCTTGACTTATCCATTTTCTCTGCATTCTGCAATGAATGTTAAATGTCATCCTTTGGCCGTGAAGCAAAATGGAAATGTAAAAACAGAAGAACTTACTGAGAAGCAAACAGCTGCATATTGGTGGATGTCATATGCACTGTTTCCAAGCCTGCAGTGGCTGGTTCATATAGCAAAGATATATGGCCCCATATACTAGCCCCAGAGGTAAAGCGAGATCGGTCCGAAATGTCGTAGCCCATTGCCCTATCAAGATATGGTATGCAATGGAGAAATAGCTATGATGACTTTGCGCTTGCATGTGATCCAGTAGTGACGTCTCGGCAGCAGCAAGACTGCCTAACGCAAATATCACCAAACACAACGCAGTTTCAAAGTCGTTGGAGGGACCCTGATTTAACACGCGTTCATGGAGAGGTACAAAATTTTCATACTCCATCACTGGGAGATGTGGATGTATATCGTTGAAAAAGGAAGCCACCAGAGTATCAGTTATTTTTCGATCGAGATGTAAAGTTAGTAGGGCGTGGGGAAGATTGAGCAGCGTAGGTATCTCAAAGTCAACATCCCTTTGAGATTCCACCATCAGAAAGAAGTCGTCAGGATACTCCCCGATACTGTCATTTACGCTTCATACTCACCTGCAAAACTAGCTGCTACGGAGGCCTTGGAGGAGAAAAAGAGTGTGTTCAGCGCGCACGGTGCTACAACCCACTGGGCCCATGACAATATCTATTTGCGTCCATTGCTTGCACATTTGCCTGATGGCACTTTAGACCCCAGAAACAGAGACAAGCATATCGATCCGCCGGGGTTGACGGACAAGCTTTTGAAACTTGCTGGTATTAAACCATACTAGGGGTTTTCTCCCTCAATATGTATCTACTTGGGTCAAATGAACCTGTATCGATGATGATTACCTGTGAAGTTATTGCAAACAAGAATGCAACAGATTGAATGACTATAATCCGTAAATGTGTCTTGTTTATTTCAATCAAGTCTATGTAGGTAGTCACGTATTTGAGAGAAGCGGTATTGCACCCGCATATCCCCGTGACTCAAATGTGGCTGCATTTGTGCCTGAGCTCCTCATGGGTCTCTTCTTCTTTCATAGCCCGGGAAAATATATCCATATCCACCAGTTGATACCCCGCAGGACATTTCACTCATACCTCTGTCAATATATTGCTGAGATCCTTCACTCTTTATACTTTAACATACCAAGCGAGAGATAAGCACGGAAAATGGCCGAAACATACGACAGACTGGCTCAAAAAGTGGCGGGTAAGCAAAGAGAAGATCGTTACTTGGGCATCCAGGTATAATGGATAACTCCTGTTAACCTCTATAATTATAGACCGCTTGAGGAGCGTCGATTCCAAAACAAGAATCGTCATTGGTATAGCTGGTGTTCCAGGTTCCGGTGAGCTCCTCTCTATACAATTATTTCTTCCTGGATGAGAACGCGCAGTTAGTGACACCAATTTCATAGGGAAAACAACTCTCGGAACTGCTGTCAGCAACAGAATAAATGCGTTATTTGACGCAAACGAACCCATCGCGGTAGCTCTACCCATGGATGGATTCCATTACACAAGAGCGCAGTTATCAGCAATGCCCGACCCCGCAAATGCGCATCATCGTCGGGGAGCAGCATTCACATTCGACGGCGAAGGATTCTTCAAGCTCATTCAAGCATTGAGGAGTCCTATTGGAGATGTTGATGATGTAGCAGCAGGAAGTATTTACGCCCCTTCGTTCGATCACGCCGTCAAGGACCCCGTTGCGGACTCAATTCCTATATATCCCAGCCACCGCGTTGTCTTGGTTGAAGGGAACTATTGTGCGCTTAACAGGGCACCATGGAGTGATACTGCAAAGCTCATGACTGAGCTGTGGTATATTGATACTCCGCCTGAGGTGGCGCATGAGAGATTGGCGAAGAGGCACTTGGCTAGTGGAATTGTGCCGGATGAAAAGACGGCTTGGGAAAGGGCAAAGGGCACGGATGAATTGAATGCTCAAGATGTGCGGACGAACAGGCTTGAGGTTGATGAAATTATAGAAGGTTGAAAGATTAGATCGATAGTGTGGTGTTCCAGTTCATGAATTTATCGGAATTTTTAGCACTAGAAAGTGTAAAACTTGGATAATTTACAGAAACTGAAATCCTCTATCCGCAAAGTCACAATGCATTGTTCCTTTGGAAGAGTTTTCCCTCTAGACACTTAGGGCTAACAAACGATTCCTAAATTTCGCTAGTAAAGACAAAGGATACGCATTCAATTTATGCTTTGAAATCCATCATTGAATTAATTATAACTTCTCTATAATTATCTCCTCTACCAAGAACAGTGCCCACCATCCACTCTGAGGTCAGAAGCAGTCATGAAGCTACTACCATCACCAAGCAGGAAAAGAACCGGTGCACGGAATTCATCAACAGTGCTGAGGCGGTAAAGCATATTGTCTCCAGTCCATTGAGCCTCCATACCGGGCTTTTTGAGCGCCTCGACAGTCGCCGCAGTGCGAATGTAGCCAGGAGACAAAGTGTTAACCCGGATCAGAGGCATGCCTACACGAGCGCCCCATTCTGATGCCAGCGAACGCGCCAATTGGAGCACTCTGGCCTTTGAGGAATTGTATGCCGCAGTGTCGACCCCCTGATAAAAGATTAGTTGTTATGTCTGAAAGAAAGAAAGAAGGGAGAGAAAGAAGAGCAACTAACCTTGTTCACCACAGTACCACTCATACTAGCTACTAAGATCATACTTCCACTAAGATTGGTTCGGCGCAACTCGTTTGCGACAGCCTTTGCGATCAAGAATGATCCTACGACATTGATATCGGTCACCCGGCGGAATCTCTCAACAGGAAACTCATGTGCTGGACCATTGTCTGAAAGACCAGCACAAGCAACCAGCCCACGGAGAGGATGACGGAGTTTGGGGACAAAAGCATTAAAAGCAGCTTTGATCTGGTCTTCGTTGGTAACGTCACAAGAATAATATGAGATGTTTCCGCCGGTTTTGATTGCGAATTCTTGTAGTTCTGCCCAGACGGATTGAGGAGCTTCTGGAAGATAGTCGAGCGTCACAACATCGCCGCCACTTTCGAGAATGGCTTGGGTTACTGCGACACCCAAGGCACCGACGCCGCCGGTTACTTGATTTTATGTTAGAAATGTTGATTGTCTGGAAGTTTACTGATGATAACTTACAAACAATTGTTCTTCCGTCGAGGCGGAAGAGATCTGCTGTCGGTGTGGAAGGATTGCCCTGGTAGGGCTTGACTTCTCGGGGTTGGAGCAGGTCCATTGCAAAAAATAATTAATAAATAAAAAAAATCTCTTCAGGTAATCGCTGCGTTCTGCGAATATAATGGTTGCAAACACGTAGTGCTGGGGTGCTGAAGATACAGAGCTCCGGAACTTCACATCCAAATCGCAAGATTCTGTTTTCCTTTCCCCAGGTTCATCTACCCCTCACCCCTCTTGCTAGTGCAGTGCCATGCCTGGTCACACGAGGCTAATTACTCGTAAATCTACATTCTTATTCGCTTCTGCATGATTCTTTGTGCAGGCGGAAAGGCGGGCCGCCCGTCGCGCATCCGCAAGGCATGGATTGTATGGCACTCGGAGGAAAGCCGATCAAGCAAATTTCCTGGATGAGGGGGGATTTTCCCAGACGAGGAAAGAAAATGAACTATCAAAAGGAGCTTCATCTGCATAGACAAACCGTGGGCTTGTCTTCAACACTTACTCGATAAACCTACCACGCATTTAAAGAAGCAGCTATCAATTATCAACAATTCTACACCATGTCGTTCGCTCGAGTTTTAGAGGGCAAGCTTGCAATTATCACTGGAGCTTCTCGGGGTAAGACGGCTATGTGAACAATGATAAATGAAATAACTGACCTGGTAGCATTCCAGGCATCGGAGCTGCCATATCACGACACCTCGGAGCCAAAGGCTGCTCTATCCTCGCAGTCTACACATCCGACTCCTCGACAAAATTAACCGAAGAACTACTTGTCGAACTTCAAACAAAGCACAAAGTCCGCGCGTTCAGTGTCAAGGCAGACCTCAGCAAACCCCAAGTTGCCGCGCCGCAGATTCGAGAGGCCGCCAAAGAGCACGTTTCAGACACAAAGGGCAACCTTCTGATTGACATTATCATCAACAATGCCGGAGTGGGCGGTGACTACCCATTGAGACAAGTCCTTGTTGAAGAATTCCACCGCATCTATGCTGTGAACGTTTTGGCCCCGATTCTTGTGACCCAGGAGCTGCTCCCATTTTTACCTTATGACCGTTCCGGCCGCATAGTAAATCTTTCCTCTGTTGCATCCTCGATGGGTTTCCTTACACATACCTTGTACGGGGGCACCAAGGCCGCCTTGGAGACAATGACACGTACCTGGGCGCGAGAATTGGCTGAGCGTGCTACTGTGAATGCAGTGAATCCTGGACCAGTCGAAGGGGATATGTACTTTGCCGCCGGAGAGAAGTTCTGGAAGCAGCTTGAACCTTTTCAATTAAATACTCCACTGAGCGCAATCCGCGATAACGTCGACGATGCCTCGTTGGTGAGATTGAGCAGGGATTCAATGGGCGGCCGCCGTCCTGCGTACTGGACTGAAGTTGCTGCTGTTGTTGGCATGCTTTGTGGGCCTGACTCGGCCTGGTGCACCGGGAGTGTTGAGGATCCTGTCTCTTGGGGAAGTAGAGACATATATGCCTTGGAAACCAATACTGCAGAGTTTTCGTATTCGTATTGGAAGTGAAAAACTGCATCCCATTAAATCTCTAACTTTATAATTAGACACTGGCAAACAAGACGCAAAAATGAGTGCAGTTAATCAAAGAAAAGCGACCTTGAATGACGGCAACCAGATCCCCGTCATTGGTCTCGGAACTTATCTGTCCAAGCCGAAAGAAGTGACAAACGCTGTCATTGATGCGTGAGTGGAATCTTTACTTAGAGAGAGCTGTCTATCGACGAGCCATCGTGTGCACTTTCTAGGTGGAAAGCAGGATATCGTCACTTTGACTGTGCTCAATTCTATCAGGTGACCCAGCCACTATCAGGTTCACTCAAAGTCCGAAAACACTCCACCGTACTAATACAAGTTGAATAGAATGAAACAGAAGTTGGCGATGCTTTGAGATTTCTCGCGAAAGAGCCCGGTTTTAAGCGGGAGGATATTTGGATTACTAGCAAGGCATGGAACTCGTACGTATCAAGCACATGGCGTTCTATTTTCAGGGCTAGGGCTAACTGCATACCACAGACACCACAGCCCCAAGTGGATTAAGGAAGCTCTCAATGGCACCCTGGAGGATCTTGGGGTGAATTATGTGGACTTGTACCTGGTTTGTCTAGAATCACCGATTTACCTAACAGAAGAGAGACGGATCGACTGATTTGATTTTCATCTCCAGATCCATTGGCCTGCAAACTTTGCTGCAGTTGACGACCCAAAGTCCCCGGGGAAAATTCTTCTTGAGCCTACTAGCAAAGATGGAAACATGCTTATTGACGAGAACTTGTCTCTCGTTGATACGTGGAAGACACTTATCGAGCTGAAAGCCTCCGGCAAGGTTAAAAAATAAGAAATGATCTTAAAGTGTCTACGAAATTTATATTTTCTAACCTTTGCACGATCAGCATTGGTGTCAGCAATTTCCTTCCGGGCACAATCCAAAAGTTGATTGACGCAACTGGTGTCACCCCTGCCGTGAATCAAGGCACGGATGCTTGAATACTCCATCTAGCCCATAGCATGTCCACTAATTCAAATTCTGTCTAAACCAGTTGAGGCTCATCCATGCCTGATTCAACAAGAGCTTGTTGATTACTCATCAAAGAATGGAATTCACATTACCGCATACATGCCATTTGGTGGTGATGCAAGCCGAGGGGCTACTCAGGTTCTTGGAAACCCATTGGTGAAGGAAATCAGCGAGAAAGCCGGTCGAGATCAAGGCCAGGTACTCGGTTCATGGGGTATAAAGGTGAGAAGAGATTATTAACTATAGGAGATCCTCCTTGTGTCATCTGATAACTAATCTTTGATATATGACAGCGTGGATTCTCCGTTCTTCCCAAATCAGTGAAAGCGTCTCGCATCCAGTCTAACTTTGACGTTTTCGATCTTGATGATGAAAGGTCAGAGATTCCTTCTTTCCTCTGAAGTCTAAAACAGGAGATACTAACTTTCAATTAATAGCTACGAAAAACTCACAGATTTGGGCCGAAAGAATTCAAGTCGTTTCGGAGGATTACCTTTTACATTTGATCCAGCGTGGAAGGTCAATGTCTTTAGTACCCCTGAGGAGAACGAGGCATTTTTGTTGGAACCATTTTGAGTATTTTCACCGATTATGCCACTCAAGGAACCTAGCCAAAATAAATTTTCATATATATAACCATTGGGCTAGATTTACTACTAGAAAAGGGCAATGTTTACTACATATCTAAATGTGGAGTATATTCTCAGATGAAAAGGTAATGTACTTGAAGATAGTTAGAAATAATGTTTAGCACTACTAAAATTCCCTATCAATTTTTATAGCCTATCAATTGTCCAATATTTCAACTTCGGCATTGCTATAGACAGTTAAATATGGACGACAACATATCAGCAATCATCTGCCAGTTAACTACCATAAACCCGAGGGGTAGCCGGAGTAGCTCCCGGGAAGAAAGTGTTAGGCACAGTAGGGATAGCAATGGGCGTAGTGATGCCCAATCCAGCAGTGAGCTGTCCAGGCATTGTTGGTGCAGAGTATCCGGCCGGAGCAGCTGTAACTGTTGACGTCACCGTGCCATATTCAGTATGTGCTGATCCTGCTTCCAAGCAATAGCCGGATCCCCAAGCATCAGCACACTTGTAATACTCGTAGCTACCTGACTCGGTCCACATTTCGAAGTCCTCGATAATGATGTTTGTGCAAGGGTTGGTTGAGGGACACCATACGTAGAGCGGAGGTCGCTCGGCGCCGTCAGCGCATGTTCCAGTCCAGTTGCTGAATGTGATGGAATTGTATAAAACGCCGTCGCCTGCAGCCTCGGTCTCATCAGTCCAGTACGCATCGATGTATAGCGAGTATGCGTTTTCGTGGCCAATGAAGTTCTCGAGTGTAACTTCGGTTACTATTATTTTTTATCAGCCATACAGTTTCAGCGGCACTTAGGAAAAGAAAGCGGTCTCAAGATGATCAACTTACCTTCTCCATCTCCTCCATAGCTCCTAGATGAAGCGTCAGTCATGTATCTATCAAGCAGGAGCTGTAGTATTTTTTAGGGTGCAACTTACTTGAACATAAACATCTGGTTGGAGTTTACAGTGTAGACGTTGCTGTATAGTACTTTGGATATGTCTTTAAAATGGTTAGCAAGGTTTCATTCATGGAGTGTACAAAGACTCGACTTGCCTGTATCCGTGCTCAGCGAGCCCATCGAACAGCCACCAGACCAGTTGCAATAGATGTTCTCGACTTGGATATGGTTCGCGGGGTTCTTCACGGTGACACACTCATCCTTGTTGGTAACCTCGACATCATGGACCCAGAGGTCAAAGCCCCACAAGTCGATACCATCCAGGCCACCCTCATTTCCACCTCGAATAATCATATTGTACACTTCACCCTGGTTGCAAGTGTCAAGAGTGAGATGGAAAGCCGGTGAATCAACAAGGGCAATGTCATGAATAGCAAAATTTGTGACTTGATATACAATATTAGCACACTAGTTTCCTCCCAAAAAGGAATAGACACTCTTACCATCAGTAAGTCGTAGGATACGCGGACCATATTCTCCGAGTTCGTGGAATTGGTAGCCATACCCCTGAATCGCACCCTCGCCGCGGGAGGAATAGATCTCAAAGTCCGTGGTACTTTCAATAGATATCATAGTCCCTGAAGCAGTACCTGTCCTAACAATAATCCCTTCGAGATTAATAGCCCAGGCACTACCGCCACTCAGCGTGACCCAAGTCGCCAAAGCAAAGGTACCCAGAGGAATGTTAACAACACCTCCCGAAGAACAGGCATCAAAGGCCGCCAGAATGGCTGCCCCGGCGTCCGTCGCTCCATCTGCCACTGCTCCATAGTCTGTGATGTCGCAAATCTTTGTAGCCCATTTGTCATCCGATGAAGTCAGGGGCCCGATTGGGTAGTCGGAGGTATCTGCTAACTGGCCCCATACGATGGGCAAGTAGCCAAGGCCGAGAAGAAGGAGGCTCTTGAACTGCATTGTGTTTATGGAACTATGATAGCGAATACAAAGCAGTGATCACTCGATATGTTTCAAAACTAGGCGCTTAGTTTGCTATCTCAAGAATGGGATGAAACCCCATATTTTAAACTTGTTTAAATATGCCGAATACATAGTAGATAATCAAATAAGCACGGATAATAGGGATAAAACAACACCGAGAAAAATGCAGCATTGACATTGTCATGCACCCCGCAAGAATAATTTCTTCCGTCTTGGCTTTGGCTTCAAAAATATACTTGGCGGGAAATGCTTGTTTTTATTATTTGCTGTCAAGCCACATTGGACAAGTGTTTTGATTTTGTGTGGAGGGATATATGTACCTGATGAAATCTGTAGGTCAAAGCATCGTTCAGGTGCTCAATATCTATTGGAACATGAATTTCCGGAGTCAACACACATAGTGTTCTGTCCCATAGATACATATTGTTAACAGCAAGCTCGCTAATTTTTTCGGGTTTGCGTGCGCGGATTATCGTTCTAATGTGCACATACATGGCCAAGAGATGAAGGGTGAGTTATATGTGGGACATGTTTTGTATATAAATCAATGCTCTCAGGTTGGGGCTGATGCCTATATATGAAACATCACAGCCTCATCATTCATGGAAAATTCAAGATGCGAAACAGCCTAATTATCCGTTCCAGTTACATCGCTTGTCCACACAGGAACACAGGATGGATATCTGGTGTTAATATAGGATATACGCTCCGTCATAATACTTTTTAAAGGAAAACCTCCGGCTATCAAAATTCAAGAAGAAATCTTGTGACCTTTGAATTTTGATGCAGCTTCTTCTTTACTTTTTAGAAAAAAATGACTTACTTAACCAGAATCCGCCGGTATTCAAACTTTCTAAACAGATAAGGACCGCCGAAAGATTTACAAAAAACATTTTTGTTTCCAGCTGTTTATATCTGTTAAACATGAACAATAATTAAGATGGCTTACTATCTGAAAATGTCCATTTCGATTGATGGCAGTGATACTAATACAGGAAAACTCGAAACATTGACTTTCAAGCACATGATGCCTGCGATATTTTCTCAATATTTTGATCTCTTTTATCATGTTTGAGAGAACTTCTCATGAGATCATATATGCCCTGTAGCTTCTTTGAACGCTCTTGATGTTTGCCACAAAAAAAAAGATGGGGTTAGGGTTGATCGGTGCATGTGATACATGTTACCCGTTTAGGCAATTGCCTCGGCTCCCGAAGAAATCCGCCCCCAACGCGTCCTTCAATCCCCCAATTAGTCAACAACGAAATAAGCTGACATTTGCGCGCCGGCGCAATTGTTTCCTTTTGTATATACACCAAGATGCTATGACGCCGTAATAATAAAGATGTCCACAAGGATGTATTCTCAGATTTATGCTATATGCACCAAGTATTTTCTACGACCGCCTTCTTGGAGACTGTTTTGGCTCTTCTTTGCGCTTCTGAATGCAAAATGCCTGCCATTCGTATGGAGTGTAAGCATGACATCCGCACCTACCATCTGGTTTGTAGACATCCCAAAATCTCACAATTATGCCTATACAGTATCGATTCTTCTTCCCCATCTTCAGAGCCGCTCTTCGCAAACGTCTGACTCAAAACATGCTCCATCGACGCAAAAATGAAGAAGTGCCTCTAGTATTCCTGCCAATTATTACCAGGACGAATGTACCTCTTCTCGAGGGAGATTTTAATTTGCACAAATCAAACAGCACATATTTCACGGACCTCGACAGCAGCAGAGCCCTTCTTCTATCGTTTCTTTGCTATAAAGGAATGGAAAAGACTCACCACGAGCTTGCGAGTGAAGGGAAGAAGAAAGGGATTATGACTGTTATGCTGGGATCTACGTACACGCACTTCAAACGAGAGATTCCAACCGGCCATCCGTATGAGGTTTGGTCGCGTATTTCGACGTGGGATAATAAGTGGCTCTATATAGTGACCCATTTTGTGCAAAGGGGTAAAATCGTTCCCAAGGCTTGTGTCGCGGACCTTATGAGAGAGCGACAAAAGCCCGAGAGCTTGGAATCAAAGGATTCGCCTAAGAGTGGGCCAACAGTACCATCGCTGTCGTCGACTGACATTGAATCGTCTATTTTTGCGACTTCGATCTCGAAATGCGTATTCAAAAAGGGACGTTTGACGGTTTCTCCTGAGCGTGTACTTTATGCATGTGGACTTCTGTCCAGTGTATCGGCTGATTCGTCTCCAATTGATTTGACCAACCTGAATGGAACAGCGGAAGGGAACGGGGAAATAGCAAATGACTTGCTAAGAAGCAAAATATCGGCCTATCTTGATGACGACAAAGGCCTTGCGGCGGATATAGAAGCGGAAAGAGTTAAAGGCCTGCGATTTGCTGAACTTTTGTCCGGATTAGAAGACTTACAGGGTTGCTTTCTGAAAGATCAAGAGGTTTTAAATGGAGTTATTACATTGGGGACCTTCAACGATTTGGGACACAGTGTTTCATCGTAGGCTCAGAACCTGCCTACTATGTTCAAATTAGAGGGATAGAAACTAGATTAGAGCGTTGGTTTACGAATGACTTACGGGCTATTGCCCTGTAATCTGAATTTAGATTAATTTGCTTATGAATAGTAATCATGATATTATTTTTGTTGAACAATAATGCGCTTTTGCAACCTCACCAGGCATATACGAGGACGATCATCATGTTCCGAATCTCGGAAAGTAGTCCGACCTCCGCAAATCCGGATATCGCGCCACGTTCAGCTTACGTTCTCCCTACAACTACCAGGGCAAATAAGAAACAATGCAATTCCAATCCATCTGGAAAGTGTCATTCTTTAGGAAATTACAATAAAGTACCCAGAAAACAACAAAACACCACCAAAATGCATGCCACACGAGCGTGCTGCGTGCAGGCGGCGTTGCGCGGTACAATGTCTTCGTCATCCATAGCCAGACCATCCATGGCCGTTCTAGATGACTATCTGGGCATCTCCCATACCCATCTATCCCATATTCCACGCGACAAACTATCAATCACTACATTCCAAGATTCGCTCCCTTCATACACCCATCCACAGACCACGGAAACACAAAAACAGGCTCTCATCGACCGCCTAAAGCCATTCACAATCATTTCTAGCATGCGCGAACGCACTCCATTCCCTGCCGAACTCTTGCGACAACTACCCAATCTGAAACTATTGCTGGCGACTGGAACGCAGTTTGAGACCTTTGACTTGGCTGCTGCCAGAGAGCTCGGTATAACCGTAGCAGCGGCACCGGGCAAAGGCCGCACAGATGGTAGACGAAACAGCCCTCCACGGCCCAAAATTGATATAAAAAAGGGCGGTAGTCACCCCACTACACAGCACGCGTGGGCATTGATACTTGCCCTTGCACGAAATGTGGCCAATGATGATGCCGTCATGAAAAATCCGGATGTGCTGGGATGGCAGACCCAGCTCGCCAGGGGGCTCACAGGCGCGACTCTGGGTGTAGTCGGGCTGGGCAGACTGGGAGCAGCGGTTGCGCGCGTTGGCTCGTTGGCTTGGGGAATGAAAGTTATCTGCTGGAGCGAGAACTTGACGCAAGAGAAAGCGAACCGGAAAGCTGAGGAAATGGGCCTTCCTGTTTATGGGGGTGGCGTAGCAGATTCTAATGCGCCCACTTTCACGGCTGTTAGCAAGGAGGAGCTCTTTCAAAACGCTGATGTTGTAAGTCTCCATTATGTGTTGAGCGATCAATCTCGGGGTATAGTTGGCCCCAAGGATTTGGGGTTGATGAAGGACTCGGCTTTGTTGGTGAATACATCTAGAGGCGCTCTTGTTGACGAAGACGCCTTGTATGATGCTTTGAGCAATGGCAAGATTGGCGGTGCAGCATTGGACGTGTTTGATATTGAGCCTCTGCCAGCTGCCAGCCGCTGGCGCTCGCAAGAATTGGGGCGTGAGGGACGAAGCAATCTGATCATCACGCCGCACATGGGTTATACCGAGGAAGGGCTCATGAATACGTGGTATGAAGAGACTGCAGAAAACGTGGAGCGATGGATAGATGGCAAAGATGTCATACATTGTATCAACTAAATTGTTTTCCTCCGTTTCTCTATAACTTTCTCGAATCAAGAAGTAAACCACTTCTCCAGCCTCTTCGTAAAGGCCACACACCTATTATCCACAGAAATAGTATAATAATGCGCCGCCAAAATCACGACTGGCGCCATAATAAACCCTGAAATCCACCAAGTCAAATGGAACGAGATGGGATCATCTCTCAAGGAATCCTCTACACCGGGATACGGCTTCCCATTCAACACCCGCCACACCCAATTTCTCAGCGGATCCCTCCATAGGTGATAAATAGCCTGGTGAACCAGATACAACGAGAAAGAAATCTTGCCCAGATATTGAATGGGGCGGGTATTCAATAGTTGCTGTAACATTCGTGATCTGCTGACTGCATAAACCAATAATGCTGCACCGACGGCCTTCCAGCACCAATGGTAGACTTGCCAGTTGTCTTTCCATTTGTGCGAGTTTAGGGCTTCGAGCCATTGATAGCCTGGTGTCAAGTGGCCATCGTCCCCAAGGCAGAGAAGGTGAAATCCCATAATGAAAGCTGATACGGTTAGGATATTTGATAGGATGAACATCCGTCGTCGTGGGATGGCGAAGAATCGTAGTCGCCGGTAATAATTTTGTCCAGAAAGTCGATGCACTGGAAGCAACTTTTCTTCTTCTGCGTCGTGTTCGATTTCATCTCCAATTTCATGGTCATCCATCCGTTCTCCAGACAACTCATCAGCAGCCGGAGCTGATGAGACTGCCTTTTCAGCCAGCCAAAGCCCCCAAAGAAACCCAAAAATGTCCCAAATCCCATACCATAGGAAATAAATCGCCAAAATCGGCAATAACCATAGTCTCAAATTTTTCTTCCATCCCGCCATACCAATCATGAACAAGTAAACCACGCACGAACCCCGGTACTCAACCGGCATTGTCCACAGCTGCCCATTGAAGCCGCCGTTATATTCAAAGGCGATGATATTCACGCTATCCATCATGTAGATGAAGAGCCATTTAATATGCGCCCATGGAGAAGTCCACGGCTGGATTCCGCGCAGCACGCCTTCTTCAAACGTCCAGTTGTACAAATTGAAAAAGAACAGAATCTGGCTGATAATCGAAATGACCAGCACGGGCAGATAAATGCGAAAAATCCGGCGCATGACTGCAGACGAAAGCCGATTCAAAAATGACTGACCTCCTCGCTGGTGATCTCTAGCCTTGATGAGACTGATAGATATCGCATACCCCGAAATAACCATAAACACAGTCACCATCGCATGCGCCGAAAACAAGATGCGGATTGGAGGCAGTTGTATCAGCCGGCGATGCTCCTCTGGTGGATCAGCCCAGAAGGATTTGAATGGGTGCCAGATTTCGCCCATGAAAAAATGGTCTACACAAACAATGGTGGCCGCGATGCCGCGCAGACCGTCTAGCCATTTTGTGCGATCCATTTTGGTGATGTGAAGTCGGTTCTAGATGTAGTAGTAAAAAAAGACGGCGAGGTTTTCAGCGGCGGGAGGGCTCCGGGCCCTTTTAAGTGCTGGACTGCCCACAGCCCCTGAAATATCAGGCAGACATCGCAAACCCCTCCAAGAGGCCTTAAATGAGACAAAAATAATAAATATGTTATTATTACAATATATTTATGGGAAATCCAGTAATTGTGATATTTCCATTATGAATGCGTTCTTAAATGTTCCTCGGACGAAGCCCTAACTTGCACTGCTACTCGTGAAAAAGCTAGGCACTTGAGTATCTACAAACTTATTACTATTTAGTACATATTTACATATTCTCTAATTATCTATACAAATCAATCTGCATCACAAGCCCACCGCTCCATGCGTTTGGGAATCCATCCACTAATCGTCTTCAATGCAGTAAGTCTCCTTGGATCGGTCTCTGCATATCCCGTTCCAAGTACAACGCGATCACTCATCTTGCACAGATCCTCATAGAAACTCCACTGGACACACTCCGGCCACAACAAGCATGCTTCTTCGCAGTTGTCGACCGATTGCCAGCTCCTCAGCCAGAAGTCTCTGTACTGCTCCTCCACTGAAGGTGGCATCCACATATTTTCACCGGCTTTGGCCTCGCTGGAAGTGATGGCGTGGCTGGAGGAGTGATTGTCCCACCATTCGATACGTCGTCGAATGACGGGGGCTATGAATGCGTGGTATATATCTTTGTATCGCATGAGGCCATTCTATATAAGATGTTAGATGACACATCATACGAAAACGTGAGATGAAGAGGGGGGAAACAAACCTTGGTAAAATCCCACGCCTTCTCCAAATTATAAGACCGCGAGATATCCTTCGCATGCATATGGTGCATACTAAACAAAGGCTTACACCAATTCGCCTGTCCAAACCACATACTCCAGTGCGGCTCCGGATTGAATCCAAAGGTGAATTCCTCAGCAGTGTGAGTTTCTCCAAAAGTCACTCCGTATTCCTTCAGTACGTGACCAAGGACATGATCGCCACAGCCATGAGATTCAGTAAAGTTCTCAAATGTCTCGATGATATCGTCGTGGGCGCCAAAGGTCTTCTCCCATGCGCCCCGGGACAAGGCAAATCCAGCACCTCCGTGCGCAAAGATGTCGCCGTGCTTGATGGCTAGACTGCCAATATACCAAGCATCAGTCCAATCAAACGTGGCAAGGTGCTGGAGCAGATTTGGCAAGAAAATAAATGCATCATCTTCCATATAAATATACCATTTTGCGTCTGGCTGATTCAGACCGGCATGCTGAATGAGCGGCAAGAATTTGTATTTATCCAATTTCCATCCCCCAATAGGCCCCGCGATATCGCCTTCGATCCAGGCTTGTTTGTCGTCAAAGTCTTCTTGAAGCAGGTAGGGCTGGAAATCGGGAGAGTTTAGGACGGCAGGTGAGCTGGTGTTGGCGAGTACGTCGACTAATTGTCGTGATCCGATCATGTCGGGGACATCGGAGTAGATGATGGTGTTTTCGGGTGCGATGCGTTCTGGCGCAAGGCTGGTTGCGAGGTGGATTGGGAGGCGTTTCCATAATAATGAAGCGCCTGTCTTTAGTAAGAGGGCGATTTCGTTGGTTTTGAGGGGGCCTTGAGAGGCGTAGTTGGGGAATGGAGGTGTATAGGAAGAGTGGGATTGAGGTTGCGCTTGAGACTGAGCTTGTGGTGTCTGCTGTGGCTTGGATGTCGCGTGGTATTCTTCTACCTGGATTCTGCGTTGCTGTTGCAGCTGCAATTGTGACGATGAAACATCCGTTCTGGAGTAATATCGTTGCTCTTCCTCATAATTGGCCCAAGCATCTTTGTCGAAGCCCAGGTAGTAGAAAAATAAAAGAGTGGAAAGAAGCATAAACCCCAGCGGGATTTTGCGATTATCTTTGTAGAACCTTTTCGGAATCATTTTGTTGTGTTTTCCTTTACCTCTGGTGTAAAGAGAGGTTGGAGGTAAGACTAGAAGAGCCGACTGTTCATCTTTCCAAGGTCCTTCTCGTTATTTTACCTAGGTAGATGTTGTACTTGCCACTCATCGATCCGGCAGTTACACTGCAGTGAGACAGGAACTGCGGGCGGTGCTGTCGAAACGAGACAACAAATGAGGCTCTGCTCTGGGGCATGTTTAATTAAATTCTAGGTCAGCATGCATTAGTGTCTGAGAGCAAACGGCATGAAGAATCTATCTACGGAAATACAATGCGAGATTCCAAGTTTTTTATGGAGTACTTCGTAGGCATAACCCGGAACGGTGATGAATCATAGTCCTCAATGACTTGGCAAAGATCCCGCTCGTTACTTATTGAGTTAGAGCTCATTACTTATCGAGTTAGACAGAGGCCAACAAAGACGGGACCTGATGGGTACGAGAATGGAGTCAACCTTGGCGTTATCCATAGAAGTTATCCGGATGCTGACTGCATAATGCATAGAACGTGCGCATATTCAGTTTTAACTCCACTTGCATTGATGTTATTGATCAGGTGTCATCTGTGCAGAATCGAAAGGTTAAGCAAACGGCGGCCTGCAACTGGCCTGGTTTCAATGCATGTGTAGGGATATGCTTGTGATAGATCATAGATAGCATTGAGAAAAGGAGAGCTGAGGCTCAGCACAATGTGGCGCTAGGCAGAATAACACTAGTCGGTTGTCGAGTAATGCATTGCCAATGCTGCATTATTTACTCCATACTAATTCCAACAACCAACTACATAGTGGATTGAAGAGTAATCCATAAATGGTATTCAATTAGCACTATGCGATGAACCGTAGAAATGAGGCTCTAATGGGGGGAAATTCGCAGTGTCGATCCACTCCAGACCCTCTATTAGCCCTAATGGCCCGCTCTTTGTTTATCCACCTTTGTATGCTCCGGACAACGCCGGAGGAAAAGATATACGAACTACGGGGCGATAAATCCCTTTTTCAGTCACTTCCGAAATCTAAATTTTTTTTAACCCCGCTATAAAAAGGGGTATATTTCTGGGCACGGGTGAAGTATGTACGGACGTTTGCCGGGAAAAAGAAAAATGCATGTGGTCTCCAATCCTCAGCCGCAGTACTTACCATAGAGATAATATAGGTAGCGTCTTCGCGCGCCACCGACGCCCTGTCACTGGGCTGTGTAGAAGCTATGTATACAAACGTCGGAGCAGTTACTGCATTGTTCTGTGAGACAGAGGAATAGGAGCTTGCTCAACGATGCCTCGATGTTTCCCATTGGTGTCACGTTGATACGGTCAGATATCCACTATATATTAAGTAGGCACAGCTGCCTAAAGTATGCCTTGGAGGCTCCCAAGGAAGCCTGCAGCCTGGCTTACGCAAACGAAGGTTGAATTAAGTGACAAGTCAATCTAGAATCTAGATCACGAACTAGATACAGTGATCTAATTTAGTACTGTCCGTGCTGTACGTGATTTTTTTTTGTTCCGCTGGACGCCTAGAGCTAACTATCCGAGACTGCCGTACCGTGTACGACTTCACTGAGACTTCTCTCCGGATGGCGAGGGATTATGCAAGCCAAGCACATTGTACTCTCTCACGTCGTTGGCCGAGCCGGCAATAACTCTCGAAAGAAACTCAAATACCGAAATACTACTTGGAAGTTAGCACCGCCCAACACACATGCATGAGTAATGGGGATATGATTAGCCATGACTACGTATTCCACACTTATGGAGACTTTCAATAAGCCAAGGCTGAAAGGGGGGTAAACGAAATGAAAGAAAAAAGTAGTCACTAATAATAGGCTGCCTTTAAGAGTTATCTTATTTTTTCATGGAAGCAAACAGTGTACATAGATGCAACCCAAATATCTCACCATGGCTGGCAGCTTGTAGCAGGGGGAGACTTCTTCAACACTTCTATTTCCTCGATTGTCGAGAGTCCATTCGTTTAAAAACATAGAAAAAAAAGCCCAATGCATATATATCCAGCAGATATTTAACGATTGCTGCCCACAATGATCCTATCAGATGATCCCCAATCCCGGCTCCCCTCGTTCCATTGCCGGGGCCCTTATGTTTCCCGAACCCGACAATTCTTCAATTTCCTTGGATGTCTCTTCATCCTGCCTGTCTACTATTGTATTACAGGATGCACCAGCTTTCCTTTAACCACTGATCTTATGATCAGCATTTTTGTCGCCGAATATAACAGATGGGCAAATGAGAATCGACGGTCGAGGATGAATGCCTCCTCTTCTTCCTCCTCTTCACACGTTTCAACTCCTGCTGGAGATGTTGAAAAGGCGCCTTTGAAGGTACCATCACCGACTGCCTATAGCCAGGGTGAAACGGTCAGATGTATGGCAGCTATTGTCGGATATCGAGAGGATCCGGAGTTGTTCTATCGTGCACTTGACAGCTACAAGACCACGGATGGACTTCATTTCACCTTGGTAGGAGTGGATGGAGATCAAGCCCCAGATATGGATATGGTGCGAGTTTTCCATATGGTTAGTAGCTCCCTCTCTAATCCGAAAGAAACCTACCGATGAAATTTCTAGGTATATCCCGAGAATTCGGCAGTAATCCATCTAGACGAGCCAATGGGTGAAATTGCCATGCGCACATTTACCAAGCTCGTCGACAACGACATGTGTTCCCAAGAGGACCTGAACTATTGCAACGAACTCACAATTTCCCATTGCTGCCAACTAGCTCGCGAGATCTTACACGAGCACGATATTCAACTCGACGGTAATAGTAACATTACCAACCTCTGCATCTACGAACCGCATATGCACAAGAAGGCGATCATGTTTACCTCCTTCATTTTCTCGATTGTCATCTCGGAAGCACTGGGCATTGAATACTTATGGTCATCCGATTCTGACACCATTGTACTGCCTGATTCCCTGCAAAAGACCATCGCTACCGTTGCCGGAGATGACAATGCCGGTGGAGGCAGTTCCGGGTTGATAGTCCATAATGAGCATGATACCCTGTGGACCAAGCTCGGAAGCGCGGTGTATTGGTGCGAGTTGTATCTGACCAGATCAACGTCGGCTTCTTCAGGGACGAGTGATTGTCAGAGTGGTCCCAGTACCGTATTTAGGATCTCTGCGTTGCCTGGGATTTTATATGGTTGGTACACACAGGAAGTTATGGGGAGACGCATGGTAAGTCTTATTAACTCTGTCTTTATACTCTAACTAACGCCACATTGAAAGATCATCAATGAAGACCGCCATTTAACCACGAACTTGCTGGTTCGAGGATGGAGAGTAACCTATGTCTCCGATACTCTGACAGCAACAGATACGCCTACCACGCTCAGCCGGTGGCTTCTTCAGCAGGTATTTCCCCTTTTGTTTCCTGTATAAATGGCAATGATAAATACTCACAACCGACAGGTCCGCTGGGGTCGAGCAACCCATATCGAAACCTTCCAACAACCCAAAGTCTACCTCCTAAACCACCCCGTCTTCTTCTGGGCCGCCATGAAACGCGAAGTCGGTCCTTTAATCGTGCTTTTCTCAGTTCTCTACTACTTCATTACAGGCCATAGCTTCGTCTATTTCTGCTGGTGGGATCTCTTCTTCCGCGCAGGCTATACCATACTCTACAACTTTCTGCGCAACCCTGACCGTGGTCCGACAAATGGGTGGGCATGGATCGTGCCTGCATTGATATTTTATAATCTGCCGCTGCCTGCCATTCAGATCTGGAGTATGGTGACCGTCCTCGAGGGCGGATGGGGAACGACGATGCGCTCGAATAGTGAGTTGTCGAAGCAAAGCCAGAGTCAGGTATGGAAGAAGTGGCACGATCTTGGTTTCTTTGTAGTGTGGATGGGTGTGCTTGGTGGTACTGCTGCGAGAATTCTCGAAGGGATGCTTGGTTGGGATGGAAATCTGGTGGCTTTTAGGGTTATTTGCTTTTTGGTTCCCTCGCTGGCCACGTTTTATGCGCTGATTCTAAGGACATAGCATTTCATTTCTCGTAATCTACATAGACAATAGCATAAAGAAAATGACGCAAAAGTGAATTGATAGTGAGATTAGATTGAGAACCTTCTGAGCAGAGAATGATCGTGAAGTGAAAAAAAAACTAGAAAAAAAGTGGAGAGAGGATATCAACACAAACAATTGAAGAAAAAGAGGCCAAAAGCCACCCAACTCGCCGAATTTAAAAGAAAACCTTGCCAGACGCCCCCTAGTATCGTAATAGCTGATCCGGTCGTATTGGACAGTGCTAGAAATTGATCAAAACGAGCCGTTGCCTCTCGACGTTCCAAACAAAGTCCCTCAAACCGGGATCCAGAAATCCTTCGATTCCATGCTTCCTCATCTCGATCCTCATCGTACGAAGAAAAGTTACGCGGGCCTGAGTCACCCAGTTGACGTTGTCCTCGCCGAAAACGTGGCTCAGCGGCACCCCCTCATAACTGAGGATCATCACCTTCTCGTACTCCTTCCCGTTGTATATGAGAGGGTTGCCCCAGCCAACCTTTACGTCTTGGAGGCCGACACAGATAGGAATAAAGTCGCCTTGCAGCGGTTTCATCTTCTCGTAGGCTCGGTACTCCTCGATGAGTTCCTTCTCGTGACCCTTCTCGGCGACTTTGGCGAGAAAGATGTATCCATAATCTTCCAGCACTCCCCTGAGATACATATGATGTTTTCCTTTGATATGCAGGGGCTGGAGTTCGGATGATGGGGTGGGCGCCAGAAGTTGACCTCGCAACGACCTTATGAAGTGGCGTGCATCGAGACGGTGGCGCACGTCGCCATGTTGTTTGACGTTGGTGCATTCCGGGTCTAGTCCTGCTGCGGTACGCAATCCAGTGAGACATTTGGTCGTGCAAAACCAGCCGGTTGCGTAATTGCTGATACTTGGTGCCTGGGCTATGAGTTGCGCGTTGACCCTACGGTTTGGGTGCAGGTCAAAAGGATTGTTGCGCCTGGTGACACTGAACGCGTTGACTCGGCATTTGTCAAGTTTGTTGGCTATCTGCCACCACTGCTGAGTGGGCGCCTTATCCTTGATGGAGGACATGACAAGTGCAACGTATTCGCTGACGACAGTGTGTCGTATATCGTAGACCTCGGATTCATCGGAGGCTTCGTCGTCATCCGGTTCGTGATGGTAGACCTTGAGGACCTGGGGGCTCTTTTTGGAGATCTTGACGAAAACAACAGTCTCAGCAGTGTCGATAACACCGCGCCAGACGCCATGTTTAATCATGTTGTCATATGTCCGTACCAATGCTGCCAAAAACGGATCTCTTGTCTCTCCCTGTGCAACAACGACGTGGGGGTTGACCTCATATTCCTCGATACCCTCCTCTATGTCATCAATTGAGAGATGCTGAGGAGCCACATTTAGAATGAGGAAAAGAGGGAAACGCTGGCGACCAACTTCCAAAAAGACTAGACAATGGTCTGCATCACGTTCGACGTTGAATGAAAGCTTCGATACGGGGAAGAAAGCGCCGTCGACCACACCGTTAGGCAACTTTTCAAAGAGGAGTTTCTGAATGGTTTCATCTTCCATTGCTTTGTGCCATATCTTCTGTACGTTACGATGAACTGTCTTATGGCGGAAGTCGTAAACGCCTTTTGCTGAGCTGACAGAGGCGATAGTTTCGCGAGTTACGTCCATTTCTGCAAGCGATGGGAACTCGCGTCTGTAGTGAAAGGCTCCTTCCTCGTTCAGCATGTCCCATGCATCGTCGCCCAAGAATGTAAAGTTGTTCCAGACATAGATTCGTTTGGGATATGGTGCTGTTGCTCGAGTAAGGCTGGTGGTTTCATCAGAAGCGCGGTCTGTAATTTGCACTAGTTCTTCATGCCGGTGACACTCTTGAAGAAATTCGAAAATGGTTGTTTTGTGAGACCTTTTGGCATAGTTTTCTCTGTCAAGTTCTTCCTGGAGCTTCATTGCATTAGAAATGCACACAGCCTTGTTGTAGTCGAAGCGTTTGCGCCATTCTCGACCCCTGCTAGGGCTCCTTTCCCTTGGTGTGCTGGACATCTCGAGATTGATAGGGGGGATGAAACGAGATGTGATAAATGGAGTCTTGTTGCAAGGGATTGATGGGGAAGGAGACTTTGAGTGAAAGGAATTTTGAAAGGGAGGCAGTTTCATTGTGGGAGGATTTGTGGGATGAGAAGGGCACTTTTCTCGGCGTTGTTAGGGAGCGCTGACTGTGTTGACGATGCTAGTGAAATTGAGTGAACTCATCCTTAGAAGGGCTGTATGCAGCTTCACAGAGCATGTTCTCTATTAGTAGGCAAGTATCATCCTATTCAATTGTGTGAAGGTATGTGCATGAGGCTATTCACAGGTCTATACCAGGATGACAAAGACTGAACAGTTTACGATGCCATAAGACAACAATAAGATACTGACATTTGACACTCAAAACATTAGCAATATTCATGAATACCAAGGCTGGTACAATTTATGATACAGTAAGTGGTCTTCGACTCGAGAATTGAAACTCTCCAGGCTCATCTTTCTTTTTCCCGGGAACCGCTGAGGGTGTGAAACATGCCTCTTGTTGATAACAGAGCAGGCATCTATACGCTACCTAGGTATTGATGCCTGCTCATGTACATTTTGAAAGAGATCAGATATATCATTTATCATTGTAGTAGGCTGGAACGCTATAAGTAGATGACTGTGACCAAGGAATCGCTTCAGAGGAGTGAAGACAATTAGCCACAGCGGAATATTACCACGCAGAGACGCTCCAGTAGATGACCAGATGCCACAACTCCTTATACTAGCCATTTTGCTCCAGAAAAGCAACAAGGAAAAAAGAAGACGGTCATGGATGAACACCCACTCGAGTCATTAAATCCAAACTCGGCTCTCACGAGGGCTGTTAAACGAGCTCTGATATTACGACTAGGATCTCTGTAGAGCTAGATAGGCTTAATCAGAGCACTTCAAAAACAATACCATAATCAATGCCACGTAAGGCTTGTATGCAGGGCTTCTAACAAAGACAGGTCTCGTTAGAACCCTAACCCTAATGATACCCGCTATTCCTAATATAGACTAGCCCAGGAACTTCACGTGGCATGCTGCATGCCTAATCTGGTTGGTCGCTTATTTGCAAAGCATATCTGAACCTCATACCTTCAAGAGCTTCAACTCATCCCTCTAGCAGTATCGAATAATGAGTGACTTGAACTGCTTTGGTGTGAGCCCTGCAAGGCTGAGCAATAAATGCCACTGCCACCACCGATCATTTAGCGCGATGCAGCTAACCCAGATTAGTCGGACTCAGCTGCTCTGATTCGCCGACCTACGCGAGACGCCATCTGAATCGTTCAAGCCTCAAAGCTAGAGCCAGCCTCGGAGATCTGGGATCTGGCAAGGCTCTCTCGCCCCTGGCCATGGCCCATTCCAGAGGGCGGCTTAAATTAAGCCTTTGTATCTCTCCGCAAAGATGAAGATCACCTCACATTCACCTCCCGCAATCGCTTGAGCACTACTTCTTCGAATGACACGAATGGCCGGCGGACCTTCCGCACCCGATGTCATCACCTACGTCGGTGTACCGCTCGCGGTGCTCGGCGTCCTTCCGATTCTCTATTCCTTCGTGCGCGCCATCCTCGTCCAGCGATCGATCCGCAGCGTCCTCCGGCGCCATGACCTGCTCAGTTCTGCCGTCACGCGCGGCAGTCTGATGGAAGGAATCGTCGAAGTCGAACTGCCCCGGTGCACAATCACACCTCTTGATCGAGATGAGGACCCCGATTACTGGAAGTTGAACGCCTACAAAGTTTCGTTGAAAGGGGGCAGCTGGACCACATTCAATTGGAATGCGTTGGTTACGGGGAAGCAGCTTTATCGATGCCAGTATAAAGACGAGCTGAGGATACCGGAGGCGGATATCGATTTTGAAGAACTTGTTTCTTTCCTGTTGGATCGCGGCGCTGTCCCCGATCCGAAGGGATGGCGCTTGTTGAAATCAATTGGTCTGTGGACCCCGGCTGGCACAGGATTGCTGTTGCCTCCCAGAGGCATGCCCGGCACGGTGCTTAAGCTGGCTCCGCCGGACAACGCAGACGGCGTCATAAATTTACAGGTCGATTGGAAATCAGAATGGGATTATAGAGGCGCACACAGCCTGCCACCATTTTGGGTGAGATTGGAGCAACCTCGACATGGAAAGTTATTGGCCGATAAGCATCAATCCATAACTACAGTCCAGCGACAGGACACTTTTACGAAGAAGAAAACGGATCCCAATGAGCCTCCAACCCAAGGCATAAGTCGCGAAAATACCCTCGTGCCTGATAAAGCACCCGCCGAAAATGATGATGAATCATCTTCGACTCAGCCAATCATCCGAGTGATTGAGGATATGACGAGACAAATCACTAAGTCTCCTAACGACAGCGTCCGGTTCAAAGTAGACGTCGACCATGTCCAAAAAGTACTATTTGAAGACCAAGGGGTGCCTACAGGCGAAAGTCGCGAAATCGCCGGCCTGGGAGAAACAGCTGGCCTTTGGTTCATTTCCGCTGCATCGGCATTGAGTCAAAGCTTGAGCTGTGACCAGCTGTGGACATTCACCATCCCATCTAATATAACAACTTTTGTTCAACGCAAATCCATCCCGTGCGGTGTGATGGTCATCCTAGGTATGCTCAACAACGATGACGTGCCCCCATGGGCATCGCCACCACCAAATCTCCGCGAGGATCCCCGTGAGGTTTCCCAACGGATGCAAGATGAGATGTTCGAGCGGCGACTGGAAGACAGCATGCCCCCTGCCCAAGCCGCAGAGGCACGACATGTACGGTTGATGCGCCAAAGCAATCGTTTCCATAACGAGCACATGGCCCGACAAAAGGCACTACAGGACTACGAAGAGCGCCGTCTCATCGAGGCCATTCAATCGCCACGCTTGGACAATAGCGTTGTCGCTGAAGCTACGTTGACCTATCTCGTGCGCGAAAAGGCCGTTCCTGAAGACTACACAATTCACGACGTGGCATATGCCGTCTTGTATCTTTTAATAGTCGATAAAGAGCAAGCGAAAATTATAGCGGATATTCTCGAGAGATGGACGCTTTGGAGTCAGTTTGGAGGCATGCAGAAGGTGCAGTTGGATATTCTGATTCAGAACAAGATTGCCTTTTGTTATGCGGCGGCGCTTGCCTTTGTATTGCGGCAGGCTCAATCGGGGGATACGAATATGTCGTCAGACATGCTTGAATGTTTGAGATTGTGGAAAAGGGTTAGGCTTGGTTAAGTGATATTTATGAAATGTTACGATGCGATGAAGTGAATATACGAGGAAAAATGGACATAATACAAATATATACCCAAATCAAAACTTTTTGACTAGTTTGTGCTATACTAAAATCATAGTCGGCCACGTCATGCTACCAGACTTCGCAGTTTACTTATCAACGATGTATTATCGTTTACCACCGTTGCCCCTGCCATAATATCTTGCTTGTTGCCATTCACCGCAATGCTGATGACATTTGGGACTCTGCCTTCTTGCTTGACTCTCCTTGCCCATCTAAACAAAGCATCGCTACTGCGAGAATTTCCGGCAATGAAAAGCACGTCTGGTATAGAGTGGTCGGCATTGTCGCTCGCTCTTTGGAGCACCAGTTCGGCGGCTGTCGCTTCAGTCACATTTGTAGGCTCGACACTGACCTCACCGTCTGTTAGAACTGATCGAATAGGAATGCTCCCACGTGAATTGTTAATCTGGTCATTCAATTCCCCTGCTTGTCGAACGGCAAGCTCCTGGTCCAGTGCATCCTTATATCTGAACGTGAGCGAAAAACGGCGTTCCTGAATCGAAGTCCCGTCCGTACGTTCTTGGAAATATTCCATCACCTTGTGCACACCCGAGCGCCAATTGCGAGTAGCTCCCTCTGCTAGTAGTTGCTTCCATTCAACCTTTCCGGGCTCTCGTAAAAAAGCTCCATTCTCGGCAATAAGGCCAAGGCTCGACGTCTCGATTATGAAAGCCTGGAGGTGCTTCGCCGTTTGCGAACTTGCAACATAAACAATGTTTTTCGGGTCTGAAGCAAGTGCCCGGAGTACTGAGAGCTCCTCGGTATCTAGAGTGGACGTGCCTTCTTCATGGTCTTGTAGTGAAGGGAATATAGCTTGATCCTCCAGAATAAAGATCCTCCTGTTGGATTTGTTGTACTTCTCCCGCACGGCATCCATGGAAAGGGATGGGGCTTTGTCCAGCCCTTGTGATGACTGTGTCTCGTACGCTTTATCGAGCGCATTTAGGAATGAATCACACCACATGGAGGCGGTGTGTTGTGCCATTCGGCCTGTCAAAAAACGCCAGTTTTTCTCCTTCTCTTCTGGCGACATGATTAGAGCACGATTTATTGCGTCTGCGCACTGAACATAGTCCCATGGGTTGACAAGTAATTCATGGCCGTTCCATATCGAGGCGCTTCCCGTAAATTCGCTTAAAATGAGAGATCCATGCTTCTGAGGGATTCCCGAGTTCCCGTCTTGACAGACAACAAAGTCATGTCCAGAAAGATTCATGCCCTCGCGGAGACTAGTGATCATGAAGATCTCTGCTACTGACATCAACGCCAGAAATTGCGTAAACGGGATATCCTGCTTCAGTAAAACCAACGGCTGGTGGGTCAATGTTGAGTACTTAGAATTAATTCTCATTGCAATCTTAGTTATTTGAATCTCGAGATCGGCCAAATCAGGGGAAGATGACGACGCAACCTGAACCAACACAACCTATTTCTAACATGTTAGCTTTCTGTGACTCCATTGGGTGGACTATTACTTGCATTGTCTTGCCATTCGGGATATTTCTTCAAAAACTTTTCGTACGATAGAAGCTTCTGTTTGATCCCACTTGCAGCGTCCAGTTTATCTCTTGCAACAATGAGATGCTTGCCCTTGTACCTTTCCCGGATTTTCAGCACCCATTCTTTCACCTCGGGTAGTTCTCGTTGAGAGTTCATGAGATCCAGGTCGATGCCCACAGGGAAGGGTTTGATAGGAATCAAGCGGTCGGGCGATAGAACACCATCCGCAGAAACATCCAAGCGAAGAAGTCTGCTGCAGGTATGAAGAAAGTGGTATACATATTCTGCGGTTTGAAAACCAATGAGATTTGCTCCAAGGAGGCCTTCCAACAGAGCCTTTCTCGCAGTCAAACAGCGGAAGATTTCAGAAGAAGGGAAAGCGGTGTGCATGAAGAAGCCAATTTCAGCATCAGGAAGTCTATCTCGCAGCATCTGAGGAAGCAGCATGAGATGATAGTCGTGAACCCATATGCGGTCCCCCGGGCGCCACCTAGCTGCAATTCTATCCGCGAATGCTTTATTTAGTTTGACATATTGTTTCCAAGAGTGGTCATCATATTCTTTGTGTCGTGGGCTTTCCTGCATTTGGTAATGGAAAGCGGGATAAAGGACGTTACGGCAGAAATGAAGATAATGTCCTTCAAATTCACTATCTCCCACAAATACCGCAAGGCAGTCTAATTCCTCACTTAGTTGCTTTGCGATGTTGCTGCGGGTGTTTTCCTTTAATGAATCCGTCGGCATGCCAAGAGTGCCTACCCAAACCTTGTCCTGAATAATCCCAGCTGTGACGGCAGAATCTACCGCGTTTCGGAGGCCTCCATTGCCCTGAACTGCTGGCTTTACAACCCAATCAACGTCAGACAATACCACTCGCGGGGTGGTTGGCTCTTCTGGAACTGGAACAATCGCACGGTCGGCGGCCCCATCAAGGGCACTAGGACGACTGAGAATAGATGAATCGGGGGGATTGGTTGCTTTTGAAACAGGCTGGTTGAATTTGCGACTCGAGCCCCATGACTCTACTGAGATTTCGGTCGGTGTCACCGATCTCTTGGGCCCTTCTGGAGCCGAGTGTAAAGCGTAGAACGGCTTGAAGATCTTCTCATGCTCAGTCGTTGCACCTGGTGTCATTGAAAGCACTTTGTTCAGTGTTTCTTGATGAACATCTGCTAAGCGAACTTCCACTTGGTCTCCTGGCGGAGTACTGGGGCCATCAAAAAGACTCTGGCCATATCGGATTCCGGTGGCTTCAAAGTCTATGGTGTATGGCAGAAAACTATCACTGTTAGTCCTGAATATTTCGCTTGATGCCATTTGTATATGGTGTCCTTACAGAGAGGCTACGTAGAGCGTCATGGATGCGATTGATAGCAGTGCACGCTCCTCTAGAGCAAGCAAGACTTGATCCGAAGAGCGGCCAAAATATCCATTGAAGACAAACAGTCAATCCACATTGCACGATATTGAGGCTGAGAAGAGCAATGGATATTATCGAGATTCGCGATGGTGATGAAGGTATGATCTGGCATTGGCGGCAGTTGCGGGCGGGGACCTGCTGTTGATGTAAGGCAGGCGCTCTTTCCTGCGGCCAATCAGTGGCGCTGAGCCGTCGACTGGGAATGTTGCACTACCCGTTGCATTTTCCGTTGAACAACTCTGTTCTGTCCAGCACTTTCAGTCGGTGGCAAGTTGCTTCGAGCATTGACGTCTTTCGCTTCTGCTCTCCATCTTCGGTGAGTCGTCGGCCGGGACCCATGAGGCGCCTCCTGATTGGCCGCCGCCGGTCTGCCTCGCTTTGTTGATGACCTGAAGATTCCGCACTTTCGAAGAGTCCGATCGCCTCAATCAGAGACGCAAGGACATCGGTGACAGCTAGAGAGTTTGCTGCAGGTAAGATTCTTATCTAGAAAAAATACTGTTGGCAGATCGGCTTCTCGCCTCTGGACTAAACGCTGTGGCAGATCCACACACAGGTGGGCTACTTCCATCTGCTCCCCGCCAACGAAATGCTCGGCTTCTTCCCCTGACATTCAAGCCGTGAGTTGCTGGATTTCCTGTGCATAAACTGACATCGGTCTTCTTTGTCTAGCTCGGCTAGAAACTGCTGGGTTTATCGGAGAATCTTCAGTTGTCTACGAGGGCTGATTGCAATTCTACACCGCCGTTGTTTGCGTTTTTGCCTATATAAAACCGAGGCGGCCAATCAGAAGACCAGATAGAACAGGGACTCACTCACAACAGCTCATAGAATATCAACATGTCACCTTCAGCCTCAGCACCGTCGCCGCCTGAAAGTGGAAGGCTGCTTCTGGTGTCAAATCGCCTGCCCATCACTGTTCGGCGCTCGGAAGACGGGAAATATAATTTTTCAATGTCCTCGGGAGGATTGGTTACCGGATTGAGTGGTCTAGCAAAAACGACAACATTCCAATGGTTTGGTTGGCCTGGCTTGGAGGTTCCAGAAGATGAAAGCGCAACGGTAAAGACGAGATTAAAAGAGGAGTACGGTGCGACGCCGGTATTTATTGACGACCATCTTGCGGATCGCCATTACAACGGATTTTCAAGTGCGTCACCAAAATAATCCAACTCTCAACGTCTAAGATGTATTCGACTAACCCCACCCGATAGATTCGATTCTGTGGCCTTTACTTCACTACCATCCCGGGGAAATTGTTTTTGATGAGTCTGCTTGGGATTCATATAAAGAAGCCAATGCACTCTTTGCGCAGACGATTGCGAACGAGGCAGAAGACGGTGATTTAGTCTGGGTGCATGATTACCACCTCATGCTCTTGCCTCAGCTGTTGCGAGAACGTTTGCGAGCTTTGGGAAAGAAAAACATCAAAATCGGCTTCTTCCTACATACACCTTTTCCTAGCAGCGAGATCTACCGAGTCCTGCCTGTTCGAGCCGAGCTTCTTCGAGGCGTTCTTCATTGCGATCTCATCGGATTCCACACTTTTGATTATGGGCGCCACTTCCTAAGTAGCTGCGCTCACATCTTGTACGTGTTCCGGTAATCGCTTTGCGGATGATAGCATTTTACTGATTTTTACTCTAGGAACCTTACCACAACGCCAGGTGCTGTTCGCTTTGGAGGCCAATCTGTAGCTGTCGGAGCTTTCCCAATCGGCATAGACCCAGACAAGTTCCTGGACGGCTTGAAGAGCTCCAAAGTGCAAAGTCGAATTGCGAGCCTTGAGTCGAAGTTTGAAGGCATGAAACTTATGGTCAGTGTAGACCGATTGGACTATATCAAGGGAATTCCCCAGAAGCTACACGCCCTGGAGGTCTTTCTCTCCAATCATCCCGAATGGGTTGGCCGTGTGGTGTTGGTGCAGGTTGCTGTTCCTAGCCGACAGGACGTGGAGGAATATCAGAACTTGCGAGCAGTGGTAAACGAGTTGGTGGGACGAATTAATGGCCGGTTTGGTGAGTCGAGTAAAAGACTGAGATTTGAGCACATAAGCAAGAACAAATTTCTGACACTTTGGTTCCACATAGGCACCGTGGATTACATGCCAATCCATTTCATGCATAAATCGGTCAATTTCGAAGAGCTCCTTGCACTCTATGCTGTGTCGGATGCCTGCATTGTATCTTCTACACGCGATGGCATGAACTTGGTGTCGTTTGAGTATATTGCAAGCCAAGAAAAGCGGCAGGGAGTCTTGATCCTTTCGGAGTTTGCTGGGTACGCGCAAGCTAGCTTTAACGTATTCAAGCTTTTTGCTGACATCACATTTAGAGCATCGCAGAGCCTCAACGGTAGCCTGGTTGTTAATCCTTGGAATACAGAGGATCTGGCCAAAGCATACCACCAAGCCGTGTCCATGGGACCGGAGCAACGGGCGGCACGGTACCAGAAACTCTGGAAATACATTTCCAAATATACAAGGTTGGCATTTCTCCTATCGACCAATCTACTATTTACTAACATTTCCATCTTCAGTGCGTTTTGGGGCCAATCTTTTGTCGCCGAACTATCTCGTTGTGCAGCCCATGAATAGTTTATCCAAAGAGAGAGGACAGATCAAATATATAGATATTGGGAAGGAAACGGGCGTCGACATGTTGGCTTGCTGCTCAATTGCTGGACTGTTGCTCATTCCATGACAGAACGATGATATTACATGAAGAACTTTACGAAAGTATACGTAGCCAAATGATATTTCTGGTATTTTTTTTATATACCTTTTGAGCGGTGTCTAACATATATACATACCAGAGCATGGTTCCAGAGCATCGAGTTATCATTTTCTTATAACTAGGGGTACGTACCATATTTCTTTTGCCTTCTTGCTTTTATAAGGGTGCTCACAATCAGGCTTGTTAGGTAAATTTCAATTCGGGCCGGAACTAATGCAAGCCTCAAGGCTGACACGCGGTGGCTGAGTACAGAGTCATGAACAAGGCTGAGCACCAGAACGCTGACAGGGAAAAGTCTTTCTCGCACATTTTCAAATTATTCTGGTAATTCATCCATACGGAAAGTCTCTTGGAACAGCTTGACAGGAACCGAGCGGAAGTGTTGGCAAGATACAGCAACATGTCGGTGAAATATCAAAGCTTCAATTTTTCCCGCAACAAACGAGAATACCGCCGCGCTTGCTAGTATCAATTTCGATTTCTCCCTGGTTAAATTCGAGGCGCCCAAGGAATTTGCAGCTTTGGGGAAAGCGTTAAGTTCTAGAAGGCGCAGCAACGCCGAGGACGGGCATCAGCATAGAACAGCGCGGAGGCTCGGTGCCCTATTCGAAGCGATTCTACCCTCGATACCCAAACTAACACAGGCCTATGGTCTCCGCGTGTCGAGTATTATTCAATCGCCGAACGTGAATCCACAAACCTTGAGAAATTATGGCCCATTCCAGGACTTTGTGGGCGCCGACGGAACATCAATTTGGGCTGCCGTTACATCAACAAGTGCGGACTCTCACACCCATTCGCCCTTGGCCGTTCACCTACTTGCTTGTATGCTAGCAAGAGCCTTTAACTCATCCGAGGCGACTGCCATATGGTCTGAGCTTGTAACGGAGAGACAGAGGGCGATTCAGAAGGACGTTGGAGGCGTATCTTTCACACCATCCTCGCTATGGGCGGCTCGACAGGAAATAACGAGACGAGAACTGGCCGACTGGGACGCCAGCGCTCGCGCATGGCTTCGTAGTGCTGACGACGTCAAAAATTCTGAACAGACTAGATTGATGCTGATTCTGAAAAATGTTAGCTGTCCAGTCAGCAGCGCACAGTCGACGTATTCACAGGTCGTACAGGCGTGGACACAGGCACTTGGTGGACTTGAATGCTTGTTAAAAGGCATGCCCCAGCAAGTTTCAAACGCTTCGATTCTGTTAGCCCTATCTTCATGGCACCTATATCCTAGCCTGAATGTGCTGGCCAAACAAAAGCCAGTATCAGTCGCTTTTGACGACCCCCTTCTCCCAAAGGAGGCAGTCCTGACCATTGGGCTGTTTCCCTCCGACCCGGAGAAGTCGGAAGGAATGACCTGGTCACTGATGCTGTCGCACCTTCGATATTACGGTGACCCAGTCGCAGCACGAGCCAGCGACGACACGAGAGTCTCCATGACCAAGCTCCGTTGTATTGCTCTAGCGGGTCTTTTTGCAAGATGGGATATTTCCTTGAAGGACACCATCAGTGCCGCCAACTTTCTCACAGATCTCTTGCATTATTTCGGCACAGGAAGCTCATCGTCTGGAAGGATACCGCTTCAAACCGACTCGTTTGAGCTCTTGGCCTTGGCCGCAAGAGATGTCTTGGATCTCCACAAAGAAGACGAAGCCGAGTTCACCAGTTTGATCAAATTCGGCCGGCGACGGGCGAAACATTTATTGCCGGGAGAAGACATATATGCTTTGCCGCCAATGTTCGGTCTATTCAATACGCATATTCTTCACGCACTTAGTGAAGATGATCCCACTGAAATTCCCATTCGGTATCTGAGGAGCGTAGCCAAGTCAATGAATGTCAAAAGTTCGGATGCCATCATATCGTACCCACACCCTAATGGGGTCCCTGGGCTCTTTATCTACACGACAGCAATCCCACACGAGCGAGATTCATTGAAGAGATTGAGTGATAAATCGATCAAGCCAGACCTCGCTCATTGTCGATGGGTAGTTCAGCATCATATTGATACCTCCCACAGTTGTCCCTGCGGCCCTGTCTGTCTAGATGATTGCCTTTGTTCTAGGAATCATAATATTTGCTCCTCACTTTGTCACCCTACAGAGAAACGGCGTTGCCAGTCTTTTGGATTCAAATCCCATGTTTCCAATTCCGAGCCCCTTTTAGGTGAAACTCTTTGCGAGGTTAGCCAGACCCAGCTCAAAATTATAAATGCGGACACACTTCATTGGACCAGGCCGCCACTGTTGTTTTACTCTCATGAGGGAAGCCACATTTTATCAAGCTGTGCTTCAATTTCGGGTGTTTCTGGCTGCACCTGCTTTGATATGTGCACTGGTGCTTCTAACCTTATGTATCAGGCGGTCTTTTCACTTGTCAAAGGTAGCTCTTTGCAGTATGGCTTGTGGGTAAACGCAAATGCAACAATGAACGCTCGACTGTTTTGCGAAAAGTTTAAAGAGAAAGCATATACGCCCGTTAGTCTATCAACTGCTAGCGACGTTATCAAAAGATTAGCAAACTCTACATCCCTTGCGTCTTACATGACAGAATTACAATTGCAAAGTTACAACTCACTCCGTCTTGATAGTAGTCTTTGTATTGCCATACGTGATATTGTCATAGACCAGTTGAAGTATTCTGTTGACTTTTGGGAGTCAACACGAGCACTTGCATGTGCTTCTCACATCTACAATTTTCTTGAAGGCGCAACCATTCCACTCCGGATTGTTTCAACATCACCTCGAAACTCTTCTTGGCTACCTGATATACCAAGCCCAGTATCTCTTACCAGACTTGTCAAAGATGCAATGGATTCAAAAGAACGCTCCTCTGAAGACCCTAGTGAGAGTAAGAATTTCAGAGAATGCAAAACCGGCAAAGAATATTCTCGGTCTCGGTTTCGGTCTCAAATGACCCTGAAGGAAACGTTTGCCTGCATAGCAATGTTTGAATCCGGGATACAGGATATCCAGCCCTCATCCTTGAAGGGTGTTGTGGCTTTATCATCAAATAACTCTCTATTCATTGCGCAACGCCTCATCAGCGATCCATCATTGAATATTCCAGAAAATCGAGTGCAAAGAATAGTCGGAAATATTGGTCGTTCAGGGATCACCATGCTAGTTCCACCCCGAGATGTGCGTCGTCGTCCTCCAAGTGATGATTATAGACTGGTGAACCATGCATTCTATGACAATAAACGAGAAGACAATTTCCAAGGCACAACTTTGAACCTCTCATTCACAGACTGGGAGTTCCCCATTGACGTCGACACACGCAGCGCGATAGATGTTGAGGTCAGTTTGTTGGAAGCAGTAATATCCGTACACGACTCAGGACACTGGGTGGGCGATTTGGACATCATGAGAATTCCTTTTTCCTCAATCCACCAAAGGAAGCATTTACAAATATGTGACAAGATGAAAGAATCATGTCCTAGCCCCTCCTCCACTGGCACATCAATCGACACATTGGAGGATTTCCTCGATCCACCAGAGGGTACTGCTATCTTCAGAGGCCATAAAAACTGGCCAGCTCGACTTGCAGCTGTATGTTTTGCGTTAACAAACAAATTATATGAGTAAATTATCCTTGTAGACCCTGATGAAGCTGTATGCAATTACTGTTTGGGAGCTGAAGGTCGATCTTGTCTTCTGATCGATTAATGCAGTGGCGGTGCCTTGCAACAATATTTAGACATGACTTATCTAACAAGGCCTTTTATAGAATAGCTGTTTTTGTTTACGAGGGATTCTCTTTTTCTCAAGTGTCAGGTAACCCGATGTTGACGCAGCAAGGAATCAGGCTGCAGGATCTTGGAGTTTACCTCGGTAACTGCTATGGCTGGCTAGCACCTGAGGTACCTAGGCACCTATACATATCATATTTCCTATTCAAAGAACCAAACCATAGATGGAGGTTGGTTTTAAACTATACCGAGGCTGTTTGGAAGTGGGACAAAGTGGAGAGGATCAAGTGGGGATCCAGTGGGGATCTATAAATATGGTGTTGAGCTCTCAACTTTATTTCATTTGTTATGATCACTGAATTGCTTACTTACACTCAATTATGTCTAGTGGGAAGGCATCTCAGATCTTTACAGGGAAGGGCTAGCTTTGGGTGGTGTCTTGAATGAACCTGCTTTGGCATTTACTCTTCAGCTTCTTCAAGTCAATGCTGGAGAAAACTCGTGGGAGAACACTGTGCAAATGGCAATTGCTCACAGGATCTACGGTGCTTATCATGACGATAAATGTGCCAAAGTGGAGGTGCCTTATCTATATTCATTATTAAGTGAAATATATACTGATCCCTTTCTTTTGCAGAATATCAAAGTCCCGGCTTACGTCGTTGCTAGTTGGTCGAACCCAATTCACACCTTTGGAACCTTTTGCGGATATACCAAGCTACAGACTGCTAAATGGCTTCGAATCCATGACACCTGGGTAAGATGGAATATTCGAAACCTGAGAACGATTATAATATTGACTCGTATATAAGGAGTGGCCCGACTACTATAATGAAGCGAATCGCTCCGACTTGCATCGATTCTTCGACCACTATCTGAAGGTGTGAAATCATGCCCCATTGACTCTTTTTGGTATGGCATTGACTTCTTAAAGTGAATCGATAATGGATGGGAATATACACCGAGGGTTCGTGCAAAGATTATAGACACGGCCAAGCCTACACCCGAAACAGGGGTGGATATGACATTTTCGGCTTTTCCACCTCCGGCAGTTGCTCCTTTCAAACTCTTTCTTGATTCCTCGGATAGTATTCTATCTCCAGTTTATCCAGAAATGCACCGAAGAAGTTATAACGCAAACGGAGTAGGAGGCGGCCTGTCCTTTTCGTACACATTCACCAGAGAGACGGTGCTATGTGGTACTATCGATATGTCATTAGCTGTGTCCTTGGAAGGAGCCTCAGATTCCGATATATTCGTGACATTTGAAAAGGTTACAATGGCCGGCATTGTCGGTGAACAGCTAAAGATCCCTTACGAGAAGTCTTACCAGTCATACCTCATTCGAGGGGCACATCATCTTGGAATCGCCCCACAGGCCAATGTACTCTTTTACAAAGGCTTGGTGGGTCACATTAGGGTATCACGACGGATGCTGGAAAGAGAGCATGCAATTCCCGCCTTCAGGACACATGATATGAAGCAGTATAATCCGGTGTAAGCTGGCGAAATCATTAATCTTCTGCCTCCGGTGACACCAATTGGAATGCGGTTTATGCCCGGTGAAGCTCTTCGTGTTCATGTATCAGGGGAAAATACCTCGGTATTTCCTCCTGTTGACCAAGCCACATTGACTGTGCAAGGAGTGGAAGATGTGAATCAGCACGGTACTGTGACTATCCACTGTGGACCAAATGGTGTAGGAGAGTCATAAATAATCGTCCCAATGATTATTTGATAATCCATCCTCAATGGATTAATTCCAAATGAAGACCACTTATTAGGAGACCACGAGGATACGTACGTCGGACGATACTGGGTGCGCCAGGGAAGCCGAGATCTGATACGGCTGCCTGCTATCTAAGCCAAATGATATTCTAGTCTTTTTTCATATATTCTTCGAACAGTGTTAAACCAATATACATACATGAGGCGGGACCATACCTAGGTAGTAACGGAGCGAGCGATCTTTTTCTTGTAGCGTTATATACATGCATATAGATATATTCCAATCCATGGCAATAGCTACCCGGAGCCCTATCCCAGCAACGAATATACCTAAGAATCCTGAAAGTTGACAACGGCGTTAACGACTCAGGTCAGCATTGCTCCCGATAAATGCTTGTTGTAGATTTTTGGTACTCTTTTTCCACTCTTTCCAATCCGCAAATAACCTTTTCGTACATTTCGTTCAGCATCTTTGAATCTCTCATCTCTTCAATCGTGTATCCCGGTGCATCCAGACACCATCCAACAGTTTCTGCATATGTCTCAGAGATATTTCCGGTATTGACCCACTTTTCCATTTGGTCGTTTATTCTCCGTCGAACAATCGGAGCCTGTTTCGGGTCAAACCCATTGAGGTTGGGTTCGTACATATCGCCGTCTTGTGGAAAGTATTTCCACAGCTCGTAGAGGACAACTCCCAGGCAGAAAATCATACTTTGTGGGGATGATCCTCGATCAGAGGCACTTTCAAGGCAGATGCGGAAGTGTGGTTCTGGCAAGGAAGAAATATCCCTCAGATCGTCAGGGAACAAAACGACATTGTCGCAGTTCCAGAATGTGGTGAACCATGGAGTACAATTGAAGTTCATTACTGCAGTGGCAATTCTCTTTGCAAGCTGAAGAATGTCTACTTCAATAATATCGCAGTTTTCTTGCAAGTGGCGATTGATCTCGGTCAGGCTATAAGCTGCACGTGTTTCACTACTGTGTTCACAAACCAGCCTGGCGCCTTTATGGGAATACTGTGACGGCAGAGCAATTTCGCGTCCAGAAACCCCTGTATCATCGGATAAATTGTCCAGCAAACACCCCCAGGGGCTTTGGGGGAAACGAGTATAAATCTGTGTAACTCCCTCTGTCGCCTTAAAGGTCAACCATAGCTCGTAAGGAGTGCCTGTTGTAGGAAGAGAAAAGCGGAATCTGACATCTGATAATCTGCCGTCTACCTGAGAACCCTTGTCTAAATCAAAGTCAATGATATGAGCATCATGCTGCATGCATTGCGTGTCTAAAAGCGTATATAGCACTGTATAAATGCTTTGTGCATATCGCAAGTTGTTCAACAGTTCGGCGCGTTTATATGTGTTATGGCATACAGAGTACAACTCTTCGAGATTGGAACGTAGTTCACGCATTTTGATCACCAACTGTTTGTTAGTGGTTGACGACGCAATGCACGTGCTGTTGACCTTTTGTGCACTTGTCAAACTTTGAGGCGAGGAAGAATTCGATGCTATATTCTTTCGTCTAGAAGAGCGCCTGGTTCCCCCGTTTGATCTGGGCTATAGAAATGAGTATGCAAGTCCAATTTCTCTCGCAAAGTACATACCTTGGTTACTAGAGGAATTGCCTTGAGTTCCAGTAAATGAAGAATAGTTTTTGCACTCATGTATGTAACTTCAAGGATGCTTGTAAATTCTTGGGGGCCGTGATGCTATAATTAATTGCATTAGTTTCACAATATTCTTCACCATTTGTCAAGGGACATCTCCCTTACCCTAATAGCTTCATTCATGTCGGTATTTTCGCAAAAGGCTTGGATTCGGTGAAAATGTTTTTCTAGATCCAAAACTCCTCTCCAATTCTGTATCAAATCTGGGTTCTCCAAATAAGGTTCCATTGCAGTCTTCTTGATGGTGACGAGACTTCCACGAATCTGACATACGTAGTCCACCCGTAAATTGTACTCTTTCAGCTCTTCTGGGGGTAGCTGTCTCCTTACAGACTCTGGGTAACTTGTATGATAGTCAGCACGCTTCCCCCTCTCGGTGGTAGCCCTGGATCCATAGAGTGATTGGCGCAGAGGACTACTCCGCGGTTGCTGCAATTCTTTGGCCTGTGAGTCTATTAAAGTGTAAGCGCCCCCCTTTCAATCTCTAATGATAGATAAAATGCGCTCGATGGAGGAACTGTTCATCCTACATGTGTTCTGTCCTGTCCCGAAGACCTTTGAGCTGGCCGCATAGTTGTTTTTCCCTAGTGAACTGACAGTGTCCTCCAATCTATTCATACCTATCTGAAGCTGGTTTAAAAACTTGCTGTCAGATATCTCGCGCGGTGGGATTATGAGATTTTGGATTTTCGCGTAGCTGTTTCCGTAGTTGCTTCCATGGTTGTTTTCGACGTTGTCGCAACCATTCCTCATCTCGCTATTGCCGCTGGCATCGTTTCCGTAGATTGGAATGTTAAGACCATCGTTTCTTCGTGTTGCACGCCTTTTTGACGCTTGCCGAGGCATTTTGAAGTCTTGGGTGGTGAATTTGCTACGAAATGGACCGAGGAAAAATAATACTCATTATGAAAAAGTGGGAAATACTATCGTCAAGAGGCTAATCAAGGCTGCGCACAAGGCTGAGAGCCACTGGTCGGAGACGCAATTTGCTTGCAGGGGACTCGGTAAGATGCAAGATTAGTTCAGCTGATACCATAAAGTAATATAATATGGACGATGATTGGATAATGAAATGTAAAAACAAAACTAGCCTAATGCAATGGGCAGCCGGCTCTCTGTGACAGGGGTTATTCTTCAATATACCTTTGACGGCCAGATTGCCAATGTCCAGAGGACAACCAAATTAATATGGAGGCAGTCAGATTCATGATAGAGAAGGCCTCATTTTACCAAACTGATGCACCATTTGGTGAATATGTATGATAACTAGATACAACCTCAGATAGGTAAACAGGCTGAACGCCGGACTGCCGGAGCGGAGTTTACTGGCCGCGGATATATATATGCATGATGACAAGGCTGTTGTAGCCTTGTAGGAGCAAAAATGGCGCATTTTGTACTTCCTAAACACAGCCCAGTTCATGCATGTGCAATCTGTGTGGCCAGTCACAACACGCCATGTAGCCGGTAAGCCAGAGACTTGGAGGGGTAAATCTAGGAAGGAAACGCAGGCTCCTCTGAGGTATGAGGCTCAAAAAAATCAAAGCCTAGTTGCCTAGAAAATAGAATTATATAAATCACGGCCAGGGCTCCAAGATAGCAATTGTCGGTAGATCTTAGTTGACTTGTTCTTACAGCCTTGGAACCTAATACAACCAACATTTTGACCTCGCAATACCTATTGATAAAACATCCAAGATGGTAGTACGTACGCTGAAGTGAAGTTATGAATATTGCTAATGGCTATAGACACCTTTGGAGATAATAGGCGGTATAAATACTGTCTTAGACCTGCTGCAAACTATCATGGACGTAGCAGACAGAGTAAAATCTGCCAAAGATAAAAGAGGCCTATCTGTGTTTATCAATTCAAACCGCAAGGAAGTCAGCTCACTCAGAGACATTGTAGCTGTCATAAAGGACGAAGAGGCCCTTCGGGTCAAAACTATTCTTGAAGAAGTTGCGGAGCTATTGGATCTGGCTACGAAGCTCGAAGACCTACTAAAGACTATGGAAAATGCTAGCTTCGTTAGCAAATTTACACATGAGAGGGATCAAAAGGAGGAGCTAAGAGGTTTGACAGGCGACGTTGCTAGGGTCAAGTCGAACTTGATGATTAAAATTCAAAGTGCCCATGTTGGCTTGGTTACTTTATCCGGCAAAAAGTTCACTGTGCAAATGGAAAAGATTGAACGCTTGGACGAAAACCTGAAGCGGTTGATCCTGGGGTTTGATGGTTTACAAATTGGGGAAATTCTGAAAGGTCGAGAATCAGGACGTAAGCATCCCATAATAGAGTGGCGAGAGCCTGGTTTGACATGGAAACTCTACAGCAGACGGCACGGTGCTTCTTGGTGACTCAGATGTGGAAGCACTTGGTCTGAAAGCTGAAGAAGATAAACCCTACTATGACGGCACTCGATATATCGACACCAATATGACATACGACCAGGCTATCATGATCAATGGAACTGTTGGCAACAAAGGATTTCTCGAGCCAAAGCATAGCGAAATTTTCAACAACATTGCCAGTCAACAATCAACCATGATCAATGCTTCTATATCAGAAAAGACTTGGCAAGAAGTCAGGGAAGATAGGCGAGAAACAATCAAGCTCATGGCTGCCCTTGGGAAGGGACAATTTGGTGGTCGGTTGGAAGATGAGTCTAAGCTAGATAGCACCAGACGAGTGAGAGAAGGGAGAATTGAAAGAGAGCAAGGTGAGTAAATCGAATTACATAGCCTACGATGGCTAAATTTGGATAGTTAGAGAATCTGTGAGGCAAATGCGAAGCAACCTGAGAAGCAGCAGGAGGGATAGGAAGATCTCATGATTCAATTTCATTTCATTCATCCTGTCAGGCATATATTATTACTAAATGAACCAAGTTTTTCGTTTTGATGCGGTTTGTAACTCGTGCTCAGGTGATATTTAGAAAAAAGAAAACACGTAAAAATGAATTCCCTCTTGCATTAAACAGGCCTTGCCAGCTTAAGCTCGCGCCAACCAGTCACCACAATACCCCAAAGACTACCTCATAGGTTTAGTCCGGCATTTCTAAATCCCTTTGCTTAAAAAGATCCCGAACAGTCTGTGATTTCAGGCCATCTGTGATGTCTCTCTTTGCCAACTCTGCCGGATCCAAGGGAGTGTCGTCTGTAATGGAAAACAACTGGAAAGCAATGGAAAGAGGATAATATTTGCGAAAGCAAAAATTCGATATGCTCGTGCTAATTTCGGTATTATCTATCGAATTCAGTGCCCCGTCAGAATTTTCGGTTGATGGTAAGGGAATGTCTTCTTCAGAGTCAACCTTATCTTCATCAGAGTCGATCTTGTCTTGTTCGGATGCTGCTGTGGGCTTTATACCGGCGCTCAAGGTCTGAAGTTTCGAAACGATTCTCTGAAATTGAGCCTGAAAGGATTGGATGTCAATTTCCACGCCCTCCCTTAATTCTGACAATCGCCGAATGCAGGCGGAGAAGAATTCGATCTCACTTCTAGTAGTTTTCAATTTTCTTGCATTGAAAACAACCAGAACGCCCCCTAGTATTTCATGAATTGTCTGAGAAACACTTATTGCGCACTGTACCGCTTCTTGTAGCAGGCTAAAGTGAATCACCGAGACAGCCGACTTCGCGTGATGACCCTGGCCCGGAGCAGTAAATACCTGCCAATCAGGTAAGCCTGTCACTAGAGCAACGATAGAATCAAAACGTTGCAATGTTTGAGACAGCTCGGAGTCGGATTGCGAGCAGCATGCGGCAGCATCTGATTGGACATGTTGTGAGCTCTCCTCAATTCGGGCAAGGGCGAGTATTTCGTTCGTAATATTAGCAGATGATGCTGAGTCTAGATGCATATTCTCGAAACTTTCACTCCGAGGTTGTGAGTCCTCTAAACTAAGCCTTTGAAATACATCGATGGGTATGTCGCTGGTGGCTACTCTTCTAATCTGTGGCCGAACAGTATCGACTGATGCAGGCAAGGATGAACGTCTTGCTTCGCGAAAGGCATCTAGCCGGTCAGCAATTTTTAGAACGATCCTGCTCTTAGGGTGTGTTTCTCGATCTTCAGACTTGAGCTTTTTTGCTGATTGGCTTTCTGATTTGGTAGGTGAAGCGGGTCTATCTGTGTCGGATCTAGACATTTTATTTTCAGATGTGCTCCCCTCAAGCCCTTCGACGGATAGGTGAACTTGTCGTTCTGTTTGGGGAGACATTGGTTTTCCCATATCCTCGACAGCTTTCACATCCGCTCCAGGCCTTATAAACATGCTTGCTGGTAGGGGGTCTAGAGATGCGAGGTCCGGCATTGATCGAACTTCTGATCGCTTCCTTTTTTTTCTCTGCAAAGGCTGTAAGATATCAAAAAGACCGTTGATAACGGTTCGAATTTTATCAAGTGGATCGTCATCTTTCTCCACTGTTGTAAATTCCGCTGGTAATGGTTTGTCCTTTGATAGCAAATTGATATACTCAACATGGGTTTCAAATCCTGAGTCACTTTCCAGTACTGGTTTGGTCAGTAAATATTAGCACCATGGCGAGAGGATGCCGAGGAAAGATGTACTCACCTTCTGTTAAGATTTTACCAATACTCAAAAATGAGTTTTCGATGATTTGGCTGATACTGGCATGGCCATCATTGTGCAGTTCATAAATCTCGTTGTCGTGTGTCCGGAAATCAATGTCCCATTTTAGCAGACGTCGAAGTTCTCGGTCCAGCAGATGCTTCTGCCGTTTCCAATCCATAGAATAGAAGTTGGGTGTCCTTGACAAACTCCTCGACCGACCGGGTTCCATTTTAAGTATATCCACACATTTCTCGGATCCCATTGTAAGGCTTGTATGTCGATTATTCATTTGAGAGTCATCTGGCGGCGGAAATTTGGGAAATCGTAAAGGGCTTGACTCTTGCGTTGTTATCGTAACAAATAAGTCTAAGACCTCCCTACGTATTTTCGCGGTAGAAGCCGGATTCGTCGATAAAATTTCAGGCACGAGAGGTTTTGCACGCTGGCGAGGGGGTGAGAAAGTACTGCGACGAGTGATTTGTCTGGAAAATGATCTTGGAAGACTGGAATCTCGCCGCACCTGCTGTGTTGTTTCGATATGCAAGACACGCTTCGTGGGGCTTTGAGGGAGTGAGAACATATTAGCAGCAGCTATCTTGGGTGATTCCAATTTTGCATCGTGTTTAGCTATATTATTTTGAGTGAATATTTGCTCCGGGTCACTTTTTGAGTCGCCTTCTGGCTGCTGGGCCGCAGATGAATCCATCGTAACGCTGAGTTGAATGAATATATGGTTAAAGAACTTACAAGCTGTGCGTTTGAAGGAGGGACAAGGCTGTTTCTATTAAGGCCCAAGGCTGATGACTGCTACCAACCTATCGCATACCGCCACGGTTGGCTGCAGATGCCAGACAGCCTTTCCGGCTGAATATGCAGCCTCGTCTCTAACAGTAAAGCTGACTCCGTTAATACCTCACACAAATACACCATAATTAATACCCCTTGGTCATTGGCCTTGGAAATAGCTTCATTTTTTTTTTTTTGTCATACGTAATTTTCTCCTACTTTCATGGATAGTTAGGTATTATCTTTTTGCACCTTGATGGTCACATTAACATATAATTTATATCTAGAATTTTTAGAAAAAGCCCTGCTCTTTCATCAATACACACCATGCACCTTCTGCATCATTCAAATAACCCTTGGAAGTTTGCTTTTGGAACAGATATCCTTTCACAACTACCGGACAAGGTCAAACTCTGGGTATTTGGACAATCGCACTATGCCACTGATTTCATGGAAAGGGGGATACGGATTGTGAGCAATCAACGGGGGTATGTGCTTCCTTGGAGTGATTCAAAAAATACGAAGGACAGATTCGATGCTGGGAAGGTTATCCATTTGTGATTAGAACATGTGCCAAGTATCCTATGATTCTTTCGCTTTATTGATGATTCTGATGAATGGATTTTTAGCCTCTCGGAATGCTCCTCCTAGTAACTGAAATTTGGGCCATCCTTCATGATACTATTCGATACAAACACTGTCTTCTTGATATGATTAGCAGGAGATCCCACTCTAAATACATTTGATAAGGGATTGACGCGTATGGCCACAATGCCGTACACAGTGTGTCCAGGCCGCTTCTTGTGTTGCATTGTGAGATAAAGAACTAGCTAATCTGATGATATTGACCCCCAGTAGGCTTGCATTGGGTGATCAGGAAAAAGTTATGCTTGCCAACAGCGTCGTATTGAGAGTTTTAAAAAGGTCGAGAACAACAGAGCCAGTGCCGCGTTTGCGGGAAGGAGTTCCCATAGTCTGAGTGACCTGGAGAAGCAGAATCAAAAATAGGTCCAAATGGTGTAGGACCACCTACAGATGTGCTCGAGGGGATTTCTGACCGGCTCCTCAAGTAGAAAAGTGCAGCTTGCGCGTGTCTGGGTTGGAGTGCCGATGGTTTGACTATGTAATCTAGTTACATTGACAAGTGTACGCCCCCTTGCCTATTACCACGACAGAGACATCCACTATCACCTCCACTATCACTTCCACGTCTACCTACACCCAGCCTACTGTCACTAAGACTGAGGCCGCTCATGCTTCTCCTTGCCCTATGGCAATGGCTGGAGCTGAGTTGGGCTGCTCGGTGGATTGGCTATGTAATGTCCCTGGGTACTTTTATTACTGCTCTATGTCTCTTGCTGATATGTACTGACTATGTATTAGAAAGATTATCATGCAGTTCGTGGGAGCGGTTATCCTTCTTCATATGTGAGTACAGATCTGAACCCAGCACTCTCTGGAATACCGATTGATTGATACCGTAGATCAATCGCCTTGTGTTGGTACTTTTTTCCACCTCTCATCGCCCCCGTCAAGAGACGCCTTGGGTTTAACGCCGCAATCACCGCCGATGTCCATCTGGACGATATCGATCCTGTCACTGGGCGCCGCCGAGAGAATGGTGAGGACATACACCGTACTTGACAAAGGCCTTTCGATCTTGAACCCTGTGCCTTCCCCTCGTCCTTACAAAATGCGTCCAAATTGGGAACACCTACAGATACGATCCAGTGGATTTACCACTAGCCGTTCAAGAAGAACACCGCCGCTAGCGCGTCTCCCAGTTAGAGTTCCAGTTGTCAGGCTCACCTATAGAAAGAATGTCAAAATAGGTTCAAGATAGGCTCAAAGGATTTTAGAAGCACTCACGTATCGTGAGAACCGAGTTCCCTTGAACTCGTCGGCGAGTTTAGGGTCCTCAGCGACAAGGCAATCCAAGGCAGTTGCCATCTCACGTATCTCACCATGTGGGAGACCGCCATCCCTGGCGAAGGGGGCATCCGCCAGCCACCAGTGACGATGTAGCATCCAAGTATTACGAGCGGCGGTTTTCTGAGTGATTTCAATGTGCGTCGAATCGCGATAGGAGACTGTGGGGGTTTCGGCTCTCTTCTTTGCGCGTGACTTGCGCATTATGGCTATCTTCTTGTCTAGATATGCCCGTCTTTCTTCTTCGGACATGGCTATAGCAGGACGACCAGCATGTATTTTCTTACCGTCCTGCTGAAAATCATTGAGATCTTCTCATTGGGGATGTCCTTGTCCAAAAAACCCACTCAACCGGCATTGCAGGTTCATGACCGTTCTTGTGGTATTAAGCACCCTCTTGCGCGGAGACAGTGACCGTGAAGGTGTTAGAAGACCTCGTCGGGAGCCCTCTGGAAATGGGCGAATCCATGAAGGCACGTTTTCCATGGCGAGTGCGAGTCGCTTGGCGTGACTTGGCAAAGATGAGGGACTTGGTGAAAACGAAGGGTTTCCTTGTTCGCTTGCTGGTAGGCCGTAATGAGCTGGGTTGATTGCAACAACATTCAGAAATTAAATCTCCTGTTTTACTCAAGTTTCAGTATTCGCGGCATCGGATACGACCACGGTTGCGATCAGAATAAGATCGATAGCGCGTGAAAGTCTGAAACACTTCCTCGGATTGCCATGAAGGTCTTGAGGTCTCATGATGCACCTAGCAGTTGCTGGAAATTGCTAGTTGAGTGTGGCATCCTAAATTCCATACATGTGATTCTCAGTTCTGCTGGATTTTAGATCAATGACCTTGCACTGTATCTAATCAACCTGGAGGCCGTACGCGATGTTAATCCCAAATTTTAGCAAGGAGAACCCAGCAGTGTAGTATTGATGACCACATCTATCAAGGGTTCAGGCGACTAATCTCATTGATCTGCGCCTCAATTTCCTTTGAATCATTATGTTCCCTGTTTTATATATGTTAATGGGTGTTGTCGTCAATGTCGGAGATCTCTCTGTTTTGTTTTGTTTTGCCTTTAGCTTCATCGATCCTCCAAGTGAATGTCTCTCTTCCTGGGATTCTCTCCTCAATCTGCAACACCCCACACATGAAATCTTCCCCTTCTTTCTGTTTGTATAGACTGATAGTAGACTGTAGCTGAACGCCCTGGTTCCGCTCCGTTTCGGGAGCAGTAGAAGTACACTGGTCTGGGGCGGTCCCGAATCTGCCGTTCCATGTCTCGCAGGCGATCTGTTGGTTGGTGTAGGCGTCGTCATGGCGAGCCGTGCGAATATTGAAGGCTCGATATGAAAAGGTGGTAATATCTCAGAAGGTAAAGCCCCCCCCCCCCCATCCACTTCTTTACGAAGGAGCAAAATCCGCGGAGAGGAATTTCACTGTATGTCTGGTCCATTTTGATTCTGCATAGGCAGATTATAAATCTTGTAACGCATTGGCTCGGCAACTATAATGACTCGTACCGGAGATAGTTCTCGTAAGTCCGTCGTAAACAAAATTTTTGGTTGTTGTACCATGCTCATCGACATGGGGGACGGACTTTTTCAGCTCGCTTCTTGGATCTCACCCTTGAACTCTTTCCAGTCGAAGAATTAGGGAAGTCGTTCAGCAGTTTTAGCTGCTTTTCCAAGGTCATATGGCTGAACGAGCCATGGAGTTTGGCCAATCGTATCAACGAAATTGTGAATGTGTGGTGTAGTGCTCGAGCATGTTTGGGGGTGATGTTTGGAGTAGGATCTCCTGCTAATCATATCAAGAAGACAGCGTTGTAGGTATAGGATAGCCTGACAACAGATGGATCGTATGAAGCTCTCGGGAAGTGTGTGTAGGGGGAAAGAAAATTTCTGCACTGTGGGATTTCGCTACGCCCTTTATAAGGAGGGCGGTCCCGATTAGGAAACCGCCATGACGCCTGAGGTACGATATCATATGACCGGGCATTCCCGTCAGACAATGAATCTTTCATCTACATCTTAACTGGTCATTTCATTCGTTGAGACCTACATCTATAATGGGATATATCCTCCTGTATCCTCTTGATTTTCCATCATTTGAAACCATCGAATCAACCATCAACTAGTAAACATACACAAAGTTCGGATTCTGCTTGTCAGTCAAGTCATTAAATGCCGTCTCATTAAGCGTGAACACGTCCTCTTCCCCCTGCTCTCGCAGCATCTCCCTAGTCTTCTCCTTGCGTCGATTTTCCCACATAAACATGTACCGAATAACAAAGAAGAGCACAAGCTCGATGCAATTCGAAACCAGTAGAGAGCCAATACCCAAGCGGTAGGTTGGCGCCTGGTCAGTCTTGTAAAAGAATGGACCGGCGATGTTACCAACGCACACGCCAAACCAGATCATGCCGGAGACGATCATTTTCTTCGATTGTCCACCGGTGTTCGATGTGATGATCGACAGGCACACCACGAATGAGGCCTGATATGAGCCAGTGAGATAGCTGTAGCCAAGGCTGGTCAGTATTCAAATCAAGACTGCAATCAAGACAAATGCAATCGAAACTTACAAACAGATCAACCGCCCAACATAGGCGTCAGTAGGCGCGAGCAAGAACCCAAGAGCCCCAGCAATAGTCGGCAGCATGAACAGCGCCGAAACCAACGCTCTGCTATTCGGCGGCAGATAATGATTAGCCACCGCCCCCAGCACAATCCAAATAACCACCGTAACACCCTGCGGAATACCCAACAGCGCCGTATCTAACGTGTCAAATCCCAGACCCTCAATCACCAAAGTCGAAAAGTTGGAAATCCCGCCATTGGGGATGTTGCCCACGACACCGAGCAGGAAAAACACCCATGTTTTGTAATCTAGATACGCTTCTTTGATTTGGTCCCATTTGATTTTGCGCTGCTCGACACCCGTCTGGTTCCGGCGCATGCGGGCAATGATCATTAGCTTTTCGTCGTGCGAAAAGCCCCAGAATGTGGTTGGCGAGTTGGGAAGGAGGAGGGATAGCACAACGCCCCAGGATGTGCAGACGGCGCCGACGATGATGAATTCGTAGCGCCAGGATTCGAGGGAGCCTTTGATGTTGCCAATTCCGTAGCCTAGACATTGTTAATGATATACTCACCGAAATCTTTGAGAGGTTAGAACCTACCGATAAGCCCACCACCAGCCACACCAATACCATTCCACAGATAATATGCAGAAATCCGCGAAGGCTGCTCTTCGCGCGTATAGTAGGTGGAGATGATAAGCATAAACGCCGGATCGGCAATAGCCTCAAAAGCTCCTGACAATATGCGAAGCACCGAGAGAGTAGCGAAGCTATTGGATGCAGCCTGGCACATGAGGAGCACGCCCCACATGACAATGTTGAAGCTGAGATACCAGACCGGCGGCAGTCGCTGCATGATCAGATTGGATGGAATGGCCCATATTAACCAGCCAAAGTAGAAGATGCTGGAGAGCCATGAATACTCTGTTCCGACAAGATGTAGCGAGTCTTTGATGCCGAAGATGGCTGCGTAGGAGAGCGTTGTTTTATCGACGTACTGCAGGCTATCAGACAATAGTCCCGCAAAAGAAGGAAGGGGGATCATACGTAGAAGAAGTAGCAAATCCCCAGCAGCGGCAGAATGCGCATATCAAGTTTGCGTTTCAGCCGCTTCTCGGCCACTTGATCAATGGCATCGTCGACGGGGTATTTCTGAATTGCTTCCAGGTATAATTCATTGTGTTGCTGGTTGATCATGAGCCCTTTGTCGGGCGGTGCTGCTGATTCGACATTTTCAATGCGGGCCACTTCGTCCACTTCGTTGTCATCATCATGCTTGGGATTCATGGCGAACAAAGATTGAATATATATACAATTTGGTGTAACTTCAATACATTAATAGGACAATAAATTAAAAGAACAAGGATAAAAGAGTGCTATATATTATATACCCTGTTTAATGCCCAAGTGAGGAGACATGGAAGGCTTCAAGCCACAAGCAGATCCCCCAAACCCTTCGTATTTTAACTTTGCAATACGGTGGGGGTAAGATACAGAATGAGTAATTCCACCAATCGAATTGTCGGGTTTGAGCTGAAGAATTGTGGGGGAGGAAGGAAGACAAATAATCCCACCAATCAAGCCAGATTTACCCCATACTCACGTGAGAGAGATATCCTCTTCGGGTCAGCCTCATCGCTACATTTCCTTAGAGAGATCGGCTATCGTGTGCAAAATCGAATCTGACGTCGTGCAGTTCAATCCGGGCCACTTAAATGGTGTTCTTTATATTAATGCTAATTGCCTCGAATCTTAATGGACAAGCAGATTATGTGTTCTCGCCAGACCTTCCATGTTGGCGGTCCTGACCTCCCATTCTGGAACTAGCCCTACAGATCCCCCGCAGGACTAAGCCGACGTTAACCCCCACGTCTTTCCTGTTTTGCGTATCAGAAATACAGGTCAATACTTGACCGTTAATAATTAGGGACAGAGCAAGGGCATTAGGGATAGTACTTGACAAATATAAAACACCCGATTCCAGGCATTTTCATACAAAAAAAAACCCTTCAAGACTCTCTGCCTGTCTGGACCTCAATTGTGGTGGGGCCGCCAACTATCGACGCTATGATTGTCCAAAAGGGACCTGGACGATTCCAACACTGGGCTTGGTGATCGGCTTTACAAATACACGCATTCCGCTCCGTGTCGGAAATGTTTCCGTATATAATATGTGCCCAGGCCTCTGCAAGGCGGATTAACGTCGCTGGTTGATGGTGCGCCTCTTTCTACCTTATTTTAGGGCTGTCAGGGTTAGGGTTATTTTCGATAACACCTACCCCACCTGTGGGCGCTGAGGGAAACGCTTTACGATCCGAGCCAAACGAAGGCCAGGAGCGCGATAGAAAAGGGTAACCTACAGAGAGGGGCGATTGCATCTGCCACGTACCTGGATACAGATACACAACATGTCCGCTTTCCGGCGACCGGTCTATTTCAATCCCAACGCAAAATCCTGGACTTCCCCGGCAGGCACCACTGCATCATCAGCAGATCTCAAGGTTGAGAATTTCCATCGTCAATTACCAGGATACGAACAAACAAGGCTAGTACGACTGGATGCACTGGCGCAGGAACTCGGCGTTCGCGCGGTACATCTCAAAGATGAAAGCTCGCGGTTTTCTCTGCCTTCGTTCAAGATCCTCGGCGCATCATGGGCGACCTTTCTGGCTGTTTGTCGCAAACTGAATCTTGATGAGAACGTCACAGACCTTGCTTCCCTTAAGCAAGCGTTAAAGTCCCATCCTGAAGTGACATTATTTGCAGCCACAGATGGCAACCACGGCCGCGCCGTAGCCCGAATGGGCGCCATTCTCTCCCTTCCGGTCGAGATACACGTGCCTCCAACGGTCCATCCCACGACCATCGAGTTGATTAGGGACGAAGAAGGTGCCACAGTTACGATTACAGATGGGAGCTATGACGATGCGGTTGCAGAAGCGTACGCGCGCTCACAGGAGCAACAAGGGGACGTCTTTGTGCAGGATTTCGCGTTTGAGGGGTATGAAGATGTTCCTCGGGTAGCTCCTCTCCCCTCCCTCCTTGAACAGCTTGAATGAGCGATGTATGTAGCTGATTGAAACTACAGTGGATTGTCCAGGGCTATCTGACTATGATGCGCGAAATTGATGCGCAACTACAAGACGAGCATGCAGACCTAGTCGTAACACCCGTAGGAGTAGGCTGTCTTGCACAAGCGGTGGTGGGCCATTATAAGAGGGAGGGTGCTAATACCAGCAGCATTCTCACCGTTGAACCCGACACAGCTGCCTGTCTATGGAAGAGTCTGGTACGCGGCGAGTTCAGATCTGAACAAACAACACACACCATTATGGCTGGTTTGGATTGTGGCACTGTGTCCAGTATCTCCTGGCCTCTGCTGCAGGCCGGGGTAGATGCGAGTCTGACTATATCAGACTATGAATCTCACCAGGCTTCCTTGTACCTGAAGACATTGGGCGTTTCTTCAGGGCCGTGTGGAGCTGCGTCCCTCGCGGCTGTTCGCCGACTAAGCGCGGCAGATAAAGCAGCTCTTGGACTTACCGGGGACTCGGTTATTGTCTTACTATCTACGGAGGGTATTAGAGACTACGATATCCCCTTGGACGTATCAACTGACGACCCTATCGCGCTGACCCAGAGCCTGGTGCGAATAAATTCGGCAAATCCCATGTTGGGAAGTATACCAGGTCCCGGGGAGGCCGATATTGCTCGATTCATTGCTGCATGGCTGGAGCATCGCGACATTGACACATCCTAGATCGAGCCTGTAAAAGGACGTCCATCTGTCGTGGGCATCGTAAAAGGTTCTGGCGGTGGGAAAACTCTCTGTTCAACGGCCACATTGACACCGTGACAAATCAGGGGTATGAAGACGAAAAATCTCAGAGTGGAGACCTCATCAATGGCCAGATTCACGGCCGCGGCGCAGCGGATATGAAGGGCGGCGTTGCCGCCGCTATGGTCGCTCTGGTAAACACCAAAGGCCTTGGCCTGCATGGAGATGTCATCTTCGCAGGCGTCGCGGACGAAGAAGCGAATAGCATTGGCACTGAGCAAGTGCTCAAAGCTGGCTGGCGCGCTGATGCGGCCATTGTCAATGAGCCCACGAATCTGGACATTGTCAACTCGCACAAGGGATTTGTCTGGCTCGAGGTCGATATTCATGGCGTGGCCACGCACGGATCCCGCGACGATCTTGGCGTTGATGCCATTTCAAAGGCTGGATATTTCTTAGTCGAGATGGATCGATACGCGCAACGCCTGCGCAAAGCCGCGGATTGTGGAGGGAACCTCAGAACGGGGTCGGGGAGCGTGCACCTTTCAACCATTAAAGGCGGCGAAGAGGCATCTTCATACCCAGCGCGGTGTACCGTGGTAGTTGAGCGTCGCACCATCGCCGGCGAAACCGCAGAAACGGTGAGGCAGGAAATTCAGGGTCTGCTTGACAAGCTTGTCGATGAAGTTCCGGGCTTTAGGTACGACTTGCGCGTTACTTTTCATCGATCATCGTTTGACATCCCGCGTGACCACCCATTTTGCGCTGTTGTCGGGGATGTCATTAGCCGGTCTCTTGGCACCAAGCCCATCTTGCGCGGCGAGCCATACTGGACTGATTGCGCACTTCTTGCCGACGAGGGGATACCTGCGGTTCTTTGGGGCCCGAGAGGAGAAGGGCTGCATGCGAATGCAGAATGGGTTGAGACGGAATCGGTGAAGCAAGTGGCACATGGCCTCGCGGAGATTGCCAGGCGGTTTTGTAGTTAGACTTCCGGGGAAGGAATTTAAGAAATCTTAAATTCAATATTTGAACACTTCCCCGTCGGCGCCAGCCAGTGCTTTATGGTCATACAGTAGCATGATGAGAAGACTAGTTGCATATGAGCCTCATGTGTTTCAATGTTCTTGGCTGACCTCAGTCACTGAGTCAGGAACACGATATGGTACAAGAGAAAATGCTCGAGCTGTCAAGCTGAAGCTAGCAGATTTTAGGTTGGACGTCTGATGCTGGCCAAGACCTCGATGCGTGGCCCTAGGACGCTAGCCCCGTATACGGTTTAGTGTTCCCCACAGCTTAGAATTTGGCATTACGTGATTGGCTCATAACAGCTATATTCGAATACAAGAAAAAATGATAATTGTACTGCAATGACATCGGCACGATCGTCGCTAAAGGCCCGGATGAACGCATATAGAGACCACACGTAATAAGTGCCTAAAAACGCGCAATACCGCGAATTGCAGCTCACGTGGCCCGCAGGGAAAAACGAAAGCAAAAAAGCCGCGTCGCCCCCCAGACCGACTAGGCCGGATGGGGACTGATTGGCTAGCGTTTTGCTCCGGGGCTAGCCCTGTTTGGAATATGGGACATTCCTGCCAAGCCCCTTCTCCGCCTCAAAGGCTTGGCTGAGCTTCGAGATTGCGCGTTTCCGCCACTTGGCAGGCTGTCTTCAACTCTACAGTCTACGTACCATCCGGCATCAGCAAGTCAGCCTATACGAATGTAACGGCGTGCTTTCTGATCAATTAAGTTGGCATCGGTAGCAGGCTGCAGCATAGACGTGATCGTCTGAAACTGGCGTGAGTCAAAAGCGTACTGCCAGATAGGCTAGCACTATATCTCCGGAAGATCACTGTTTTGTCTGGCCAGGCCGCGTCCATTTTAGGTTAAATTACCACGTACGATTCTTCGTATTGTGAAACACTACTGCGCTGCCTTGCCCTGCATGATTCATGAGGTTCGATATGTCGCATGTCCCAGTACCAGTACCAGTACCAGGGATTTGCATATACGCACAGGCGCTGGTCATGAACCATACATACGACATTGCATGGCATGGCATATGCGTATGATAGATATTGGCCGCGTAAGAGATGATGAGTATTGTCGATAGTCAAAGTGATATCTCTGCCGGCCAAGTTGCCAACACCATGCTATTTCACTTGGTTATGGCGACAGGCTGACAGCCTACGTACTGCTCAATATATGAAGAAGAATTTACTCGACAGCCCTAACGCAGCAGAACACGTCAGGCCTGGCTCGGTCAGTTAGCGAAGGAGTAAGCCAGAGCTGTGGTGCCCAGCGTAGGGGCGGCACATACGCGGCCCAGCTGCAGCCCGGCGCGTTGATTGGCCACGGATGCTTGGCAAGCACTCTGGCTGACGACGCTCTCGCCAGCCAGCTTGCGTGTTCCCTTCCCCTTTTTCCCTTTCAAATTTCTCATCGCTAGTCGTGTATAGAAAATAATCGACACTTTGGCTTCCGATTAGGGTTTCTTTGGTCATGTTTGCTTCCGATATTATTACAGGTGCAGCGCCTTTGCACAGCCATTTTCCGCGGCAAGTCGTAGTATTCTCCGTAGGCAGTAGAGCATACAATAGGATCCCGCCCAGCCAAGGCATATTCAGCCCGCAGGTCGGCACCTCAATTGCACACCAGCATCACCATCAACAGCACATCAACTGTGTAGTAACTCGTTCAGCGTTGAAATACTTCGTCGTCATCCAAACACGTACGTACTGTATACAGATTGATTGAAATAATCTCCCCGTGATTGCCAGATCTAAAATTAGGCCTGAGCGAGCCGGTTGCACTGGCGGGCTTGGCGTCCTGAAACAGACAAGCGTCGAGGCGTCGTAATAGGGAAGCAAGTGACCCATCAGAACCCACCAAACCACGTTGGGGGACTGCGTCGCTCTTGCTGCGTACGAATCCCATCCATTCTTTGCTTTCTCTCTCCTCTCGTTTGTTTCTTGACTTAACTACTCTCAGTCCTCTGCATCCGACTTCACCGACCGCTCTTGTCTGCTTGCTGCACGACCTTGCGCGAATCTCGACGCTCGCTTTTTCACTGCTTCCCCCTAGCGCCAAAGGCGAGGCGCCGCGCCGCAAGAGACACCACGCCGCCTGCCTTGCTGCGTCAGTGACTGCTTTCTGTTCTACCAGCAAATAGGACAATACAAAGGAAAACAACAAAGGAGGAAGTGATTTGGGACGAACTGGACTGCAACTTTTTGGTCTCCTGCTGAGGAACTAATTAAAACAAATAAATTCAGACGGCAGTTGGAAAGCCAACCCACATACACCATGGCGAGCAGAACACACCGACCCTCGGGGTCTCCCAGGACAATGGACAACTTCGATGCGACGGGACTGGCAAAGGAATTCGAAAACTTGATGCGGAGCAAGAAATTCAATGATTTCCAACAAAGATCTCGCACAGCATCTCCAGCCCCTTCGCAATCTACCCTCTCTCCAGCCCCATCAACACAATCGACAACAAATCGACGACTCCCGATTATGCCTCGTCGTCCGGAAGATCCTGCGTCACTCAAATTTTGCAACCTGCTACACGTGTTATCTGTGACTCCAACCAAATACGAGAACCCCAAGCTGTTAGACGATGCCTTGACCGTCATCCCTCTAGATCGATTGTACTCCGAAGCAGACGATGAACACCAAATGCACAAAGCTCGAAGTGCTAGTGCAGGAAGGAAACCGCAATGGGGATATCAGGACTTTGTGATACGATCACTTCTCAAGTAAGAAAAATCCTTGCTAAGTCTGGTTTTTCTTTCGATTTGTTCTTTTGCTGACTGAAATAAAGATGGTTCAAAAAGTCATTCTTTACCTGGGTCAATAATCCACAGTGCTCAAAGTGCTTCATGCCGACTATTGCTCACGGTATGGTCCCTCCGACAGCGGACGAGACTGCCCGTAGCGCAACCCGTGTCGAAGGTTACAAGTGTTCGGGCTGTGGTGCTATTGAACGATTCCCACGATATTCGGACGTCTGGCAGTTATTAAAAACCCGATGCGGCCGTGTCGGCGAATGGGCCAACTGCTTCACCATGCTCTGCCGAGCCTTGGGTAGCCGAGTGCGTTGGGTGTGGAATTCAGAAGACTATGTCTGGACCGAAGTATACTCCGAACACCAACGACGATGGGTACATGTCGACGCCTGCGAAGGTGTCTGGGATTCGCCCCGACTCTACACAGAAGGTATGTCCCTGGTATTGATTTCATTCAATAAGTCTTTCCCTAACCTCTTCTACTAGGCTGGGGCCGTAAGCTCTCATACTGTATTGCATTTTCCATTGATGGTGCGACCGATGTCACACGGCGATATGTCCGAGACGCAACGAAATCTGGCGCTCCACGAAACCGAGTTACAGAAGACGTACTTTTATTTGCGATCTACGAGATTCGAAGGATGCGACGTGAAAAGCTTTCCGAGCAAGAACATCGACGATTGCGAAAAGAAGATGATCGAGAAGAGCGGGAAATGCGCATGTTTACAACATCAGCACTAGCAGCAGAGATCACTTCTCTCTTCCCCGGCTCACGACGCTCTGTTCGCGGCGACGAACAGAAAACGCCGCTTACACAAGACGAAGATGCGGTACAATGGGCCAGCGGTCGACCACAAAATCAACATGAAAATCAAGGCCCGGACCGTAATCGTCGGAGATGATCATCATCATAATCGATTGTTTATTCTCTCGACAAAAAGAACAACATCTACTCCTCCTTCCTACCCGTCGGAATCTTCGAGCAACTCACCTTGCCGTTGCGTCCCCCATCGGCACACCGAACGAGGGGAACGACAAGGAAAGGCCCCAAAGAAACGTCGGCTCGATTTCAGAATCAGCAAAAAGCACTCCATACGTTTCGGCCTTTCATTTGCCGATTCTCCCTCACTACTTCCTTTGGCGACTGGAAAGTATGCCACTCTTGAATTATTTCAACTCCCACCGGCTTAACTCGCCGCCTCTTTACAACATTTCTTTACCTTTCTCTTCTCTTCTTGTGCATACTTGAGCACTGGATGCTTTCCAGTATTCTTTTTCTCCTTCTACATCATCCCAAGTCGGATGCTTGTGATGTCTCACGTCTATTTCCTTGTTTCTTATCTTCTTCGAGATTCATGACAAGCCTGGGGCGGTTTATTATACCATTATCTTGACACCAACGGCGTTCTTTTTATTTCTTTTGATACACTGGGGCGGGTAATAAGTTGGTCGCGAATGCTTTTCTGCAGCATTTGATTTTTGTGATCATCATCATGATTTCTTTTTTTGGATATTCAGCTGTCACTTGATATTTTCCTTGCTGTCTTACACTTCCATCATTTTTTCTTTTTCTTTTTCATCTCTCATGGCAATATAGGGGGAACGGAACGAGCAAGAGGCGCATGTCGGGTTCGTATTTATCTGTCATTTAGCGAGAAACGCACATGAAATTGGAGATGATACTTGATTGTACATCACATCTATCATGTAGCTTGGTTATGATATTCAATACATACATACCTTCTTATACGTTTTGCAGTAAAATTATTTCCCTTAAACTGGCATCAATAAACTCAACTCAATAGGATTCATGATTTGTACGTAAAACGTATATACAGGTAGTGATCTGCGTCGGCAAATGCTCTCTCGTAACGAGGCTTGTCGATTGCCGAGCCGCATTAGTCCGCCCGCGAGATCACATGCAGACGGCCCCGCCCCGTTCGTCCCACCTCTTGAAGCTATTCCCATGCCAGCAACATCTCACATGTACGACTCCAAAATCGTCAAATATGCCTCGTATCCAATGCCACTAGGCGGCTCCATTGAGAAAATGTAGTCGCCCCACCATGGGCCTGCACTCCACCACTGGATTGCAGTTATATCAGTAAAATAAAACCAAGAATAGTGGGAGGAGGAGATATATATATCACTCACCATAGCACCAAGCCAAACATCCGAATTCTCCTCCAAATAATCCAGCATCCCCTCAATCGCCTCCTCGCACACCGAGTTCGCGCCACCCGCATACTCACCCAGAATCGCAGTGACATTATTCTCAATCAGCCACGCCGTCGCATCCTCCACGCGTTCTTGGCCGATTGTGCTGCTAACACAAACATCCGATGTCCCCGATCCATCCGAGTCGAGATACTGATGCATTTCGTAGACAAGCAGGCCCGATGGGTCGGTCAGGTTGATCATCGCCGTGTTGTAGGTTGTCCATGTCCAGGCGCCCGTGTAGTCGTTGCCCTCGGCGAAGATGTATTGCGTTGTTGCGCCGGCGCCGCGGATGCCGTCGATGGCGGCTTGGTTGAGGGCGACGACGTCGGATTCTTCGAAGCCGTAGTATTCGTTGTCTATGTATGAGTTGTTAGACTTGATGTGTTAAAGGTTAGGATGGGATGGGTCCTACTTGTGTCGAAAATGACAAGGGAATTTGATGTGAATTCTGCGGCTATGGTTGCCCAGAATGTCTCAAAGTCGGAGGTTGAAGTGATCATATCACCATAGCTGGATGGAGTCAGGAATCAAATTTACTTCTATGCATATGCCATTCTTCAAAGGAGAGAAGACAGACTTACTACCGTCCAAAGTTGTGTGGGTCAATCACTGCATATGCGCCAGCGCTCGTAATATAGTCGACAACCTGGTTTTTTTCTTAGTATCGGACAAATATCATAGATCAACAGCAAGTCTCCTTACCGCACTGTAACCGTCGAAATAATCCGTGTCAAGAGGACCCGTCATCTCATCCGGGATCATACGTTCCATGAGGAAGGGTAACCGAAAGATGTTCATCCCAGCATCGATGAGGATTTGGATGGCCGATGTATTGGGGAAAGTATAGTCAGTGCCCTGTAGCCTTGATTAGTTGGATCCATATTCATTGCTTGAAGTTACCTAGATGAAATCGCATACATAAACCCCTGGGAAAACCCCGGTTCCGAATTCTGCTCCAGACTCATTTGAGCCAAACCCTAATATTTTCCACTATTAACTTTCTGTCCATACTTTTGTTATAATGGAAACGTGAGAAAGAGGATGGGAATGTACATTCGAAAGCACCAGCTCGTTTCTTAGCCCCCTTTCCCGCTATGAGCCCTGCCGCAAACAAGACCGAAAAGATGCTGGCCTTCATCTTGTACTCGCTAGTCCGATGAGTTGTATTCCAAAAGCCTTGTCGTGTAATTCGATGTCCAAAATATGATGACTCTGGGGACTTCTGCCACGCTTTTATATGCACATCCGCGAATAAGGGAGCAAGCCATCTTCGGCATAGGATCATGTAGTATAAAAATCCCCCACAGTAGTTTAAATTGAAGTGCTCCTGAAAACATCTAATCTTGTAGGCATTAACAAGTCATTGGTGGATCATTTTGCAAGTGTCGATCATCAACTAACACATGGCCGGCACTCCCCGAAATAGGTCGGCAGGGGTAACAAGTCTTATCCTACGTCACATAACAGGACTAAGGACGCATTGAAACCTAGATCCTGTATGAAACTTAGTGGATGCTTCCCCATGTTTGTGAAGATTGCGTAAGTGGGTGCGGTGCCGAATATATAGAAATGTCACTGGAATCCTGCTCCGATATTTTCTTCTTGACAGTACAGACTGGAATGGCAGTCTAGGAAATTAGCCAGCGGAGTATCGGCTGCGTAAATTCCATGATATGGCAATCCATCCATTCAATTAACTGAGCATCCATACTCATTTAGACACATGGCTGGTGGTAGGTATCAAGTGATGGTTCGTTTACCTGCGGGCGAATGGTAATACATTGGGTGGAAGCCACGCAAGCTATGGACTGCTCTCCAGTCGACGGTCGTATTCGAAAGGTTCAGAATCACTAAACGGGAAAACTCCCTTCTGTGATACGTGACTTTGATAGGTGATTGAATATGATTGAATATGAGTGACTGGTGGTTGACGGAGACCGAGTCAATGTTGATTACCTAAAAGGGTAGCACCTTCCCGAAATGACATGTCCCGCCTCAGGCAGGCAGGTGCAGGGGACGCTAGAAAGGATCTCCAACGCGACTCTGAAACTCAGACTGTGTGTTTGGCAGTCCAAAACCCTCAAACGTGCAACAGTGTGTGTCTCTTCTCACGTCGGACTCGTATCTCTGGGGCCACCAATTGCAGCGCGCCCATGCCACAACATCGACCAGCCATGCAGCACCCCACCTTTTTAATGCCTGCACCCCGGGTTGCATGATCGCAAGAGCCTGATGGATTTTCGGAAGCCCGTCCACACTTTACTCATTTAGGAGGAATAACTGAGCCACAATATCTGCTTTTTTTGCGAGGAGAGTTATGAGTAATTTGCGCCCATGTTTCGTCACTTTCGTCATCGAAGATATGGCACGCTGACCATAGAGCGGCAGGTTCTTCGAAAGCCATCCAAGGCCAGTCTTCACCTGAAGTGCAAGCCTTTATCAATAACATCTTTGATCAGTACCCAATCCCGCAACAAAAACAATCGTGTGTCAAGGCCACTTGCAGTGCAGCTGACGTGAGCAATAGATACAGGAATGCCGATACTACGCTCGCAACAAAACTCGCTGCGTTAAATCTATGCAATCGTCAGCGGCTTGAGGGCCACTCAAATGAACCCAAGACGGAAAAGGCTGTTGAAACGCATGCGAGGCTATCGGGGTTCAATAGCGTCGTTACATTTGATGAGTCGGATGGGCAGGTGCATGTCCCAGTACCATTCCACCATGCCGAAGATTGGAGTCCAAGCAGGATTAAAAAACATCTAGAAAACAGTGCGCCATGGCAGGTCCAACTTGATGCGCCATTCAAATGCTCTCTCTGCAGGAAGATAGTCACGCTGAGAGGCCAGGAAGCATGGATGTGAGTAATATAAATCGCAAATAGCCCATAGTAACATTTGCTAAATGGATACTAGGATACATGTATATGCAGATCTTAAAGCCTACGTATGCCTCCATCCACAATGCTCAGATTCATTTAAGTATTTCCACCTCTGGGCGGAGCATATGCTGGCCGAGCATTTCTCGAAACTGAAACGATATTGTGTCTACTGTAACACTGAAATCATTAGTACCGAAGACATCTCAACACGGAATGCCTTTGTACAGCATCTAGTATACAACCATTGGGATACTCTGAGCGACGCCGAACGCACTGCTGCAACGCTGAATACTGAGAGATTTGTCCTCGCCACTTTCAACAACTTTCCTTGTGGCATTTGTGGACGGTCAAGTTGGAAGACATGGTATGATTTTGCAGCACATGTAGCCCGGCACTTGGAGGAGATTTCCCTTGCAGCTCTCTATCATAATCCATATTTACTCAAGGATGCTCCAGGAACGAGGGCCGGAAAATCAAAAGGTCGTCGTTCACAGAATGTTCCAAGAGAACAGGGCGAGCCTGCAAAGTCGAGGCGGAATGTGGAACGAATAAAACCGCAAGAGGAAGCATCCGAGAGCGATAAAAGTGACGAGGAAGATCCTGACTACGTTAATGTTGATCTTGAACCCCCGGATACGCCATTGCCAACCATCAAAAAGCCGCATCAAGGCAGTCTGCGGCCGCGCAAGGTGCCTGACAATGGCGCCAGCAAGCCCAGAGAAAAAAGGGGAGAAAAAACCCAGAGTGTAGAAGTGCCTGGCCACGGAAGGCTTGTTATAACTGGCGACAATGAAGTCCCAGTTCGCGTCAAATTCAAAGACAAAGAACGGCGTCGGAGCCATCGAAAGCGCGATGATCCGCAGTCCAGCACTCGACAACAGGAACAACTTCAACGATATCCTGAAGAGGATGTCGAGCAGACTCCATCCATTAATTCGCCGCATCCTCACTACCTTCCGTATCAATTTCAATATGATCGCCAAAACCTAGGAGGCCAGGGGTATGAGAACTATAGATATCCTGGCGCAGTCTCGTCCCAGAATTACTATACGAACAATTATCCCCATTTCCGAGGAGTATACGATCCCAGGTATGCCTACCATAATCCTATGAGCGAAGAAGCTTCGTTTTCAGGTCAGTGTGGGTGTGCCACGTGTGCGATGACAGAAGATTATGCTTCAGAACGCGGACTTCACCATCACCTATGATTGATATCCATCAAATGTGGTTTCACTACACGTTTGGCTTATGAACTGTTGGATATGGTGGGAATGGGATTCTGCGCATATTGCTGTTTTGATATCCAGGTATTCCGTTGCGTTTATATATCCCTGCAAGGAGCGACTCGGTGGTTAGGGCTTGCTAGCTAGTTACCTTTTTGAGCGAATTGGCAATCTATTTTCGATTTTACTCGATTGAATTCATTGCAGCATGCCAGTTCCAAGGTTAGCGACAAACTTCACGAAAGTGTATTCAAGGAACTAGATTGAACAATAAAATACAAGTCTAAGATTGCTTGTAACTAGATACCCGTCATATACCTAGGTAAGATATAGGTATATGATATATACAATATTGGATGTCAGTTAATATGATAAAATACATGCGAAATTATCTCTCCGCTTGAGACGGATCGTTAAAAAAAAACGATACTCATTCGGCTCCACTGATGTCTCTTCCGTGTCGATTCATCTTCTTCTTCTCATACCAGGGCGTTTGAATGGATTCCAAGACCTTGATCCCTCTTCGTCATCTTCTTCTTCCTGTTTCACCGCAGTACGTTTGCGGTGTTTATTTAGTGAAAGTTGTTCACTCTCTTGAGCCCATCTCCTAAATGGAGTGCTTTCATCGAGATGCCTTGCATCTTGCGTGGGTTCTGGAATTGCGGTGCTGCGAAGTGCATCGACGGCTTTATGATTCTCTCGTTGGATTCTTGATATTAGATCGATTCGTGCGTCGTCATCATAATCATAATCATAATCACCAATACCATCACCATTATCGCCTTCTTCGGACACTCCAAGTTCCACGCTGGCTGTTTCGTGGTATTTATCCATAGAAGAATCCCCACTGCTTTCGCTTTCCGCCATTTCTTCATCATCATCCTCATTGGCCCTAGCTTGGGTTTCGTCGATTATCATATCTTCGACTTCGACCGCTTCTGAACGCTCATTCCTCTCAGGAAAAGAGAGAATAAGGTCCTCAGGATTGACCTGGACGTTGGCGTCAATCATGCATGGGCGACTATTGGTGGGAGGGGCGGTGAGGGCGGTCATTTTGACACCGATGTTAGCTTGAGGTGGTTTGTCGACTATTGACATGGTATCGGAAGCAGATGAAGGAAGATTTTCATTCCGCAGTGTGCCTGCATTTTCCAGATCTGTCGTGGATTGTGATTGCTGAGTGACAGAGCCACTCGCCAGATTGTCTATGATGGTTTGTGTTCCGTTGTCAATACTCGCAACCATTCTGGTAAGGGGTTGATGTTTGGGAGCGACAGCATCGAGTCTTCGAGAGTTAAGACTAGAGTTAAGGCTGCGCTGTTTGAAAGACGGTGAAGTGAATTCTTTGCAAAACCACTCTTCGTAGTTCTCCTCCCAGGGCTTGTTACCAGAAATCTGCGCCTGTACGTAAGCTCTGTAATCCAGCAAATGTCTCATGACAAAATCATCCCACAAGTGTTGTGACAACATCCCACGACTGCATAATGATTTTAGCCTGCGGGTGATGTTGCAAAAATGGTCGAAATCGTCAGGGTAATCGGGATAGTAGTTTTTAAACCTTTCAAACGCGGTCAAGGGACGAATAGGGGCAAGGGAAAATGTATATTTTTGTCCGTCTTTGTTGATATTTTCGCGTCCCGAATGAATCGTAATTTGCGTACTAGTAATGTCGATGTCCTCATTGACGACTTGCCTAGGTCTCTTCGAGGGGCTTTCGTCGTTTTGTTGCAGGTCCTGAGCCTTTCTTTTAAGCGTTGTTTCAGGAACGACAGCCGTAGAAGGGTTCGAACTGCTATCTGTCTGGTCCTTGAGCGCCTCGTCATTACGAATGTATACTTGTGTATGTAAGTCTGTTGCATTAAGCGAGCTGTCCGGAACGACTTCTAGCACCCGCTGGCTGTCTTGGTGAGACGGAAGACTGGAATGATATGAGTCGCCGTTGGTATGTTGCGAATCCTCGACAAAAGGCTTTTGAGTATTCTCCATTTCATGATCCTGAGCCGAGGCATTTCCTGTGCTACCTACAGAGCTGGCAATCACTTGTGAGGATGATTTATTGCCGGCAGAGGAGCTTTGTTCCAATTCACGATCCGGAGCCGATGAATTTTCTGTGCTATCGACGGAGTTGGCAATCACTTGGGAGGAGGATTTATTGCCATCAGAGGAGTTTTGCTGGGATACGTAGCCCCGCGAAAGTTTGCCTAGGAATTTACCAGTTGCATGCGTCACGCGCTTCAAAGCAGCGGCTGGCGTGTCAAATATATGAGTTACAGGGGCTGAACTTGGATTTGATGAGCCTGGGGCCACAGATTCCGAACTCGCCGGTTGGCTAGCGATATTCTGAGAGCTTGTAGTTAATGGTTGAGGAATAGAAGTTTCCATATATTCATCACCATCACTAGATTCAACGTTCTCGCCTTCCAGTCTTGTGTCATTCGATGGATCACCAGGGGTAGAATGATGCGCATGAGACAACGTGGAGTTCTGTGTCTGGCCACTTTTAGAAACACTTGTTTCCTGTGTAGGATCGATTGGATGGGTGATAGGAGATGGCGAAGGTGTAGATAGAGGTCCGCTTGATTTGTTTTTGCTCGGAGTTTCATCGACAACATGGGTGACCTTATTGACATATTTTTCTAGAACTTCCGTTGATCTTTGCTTTCCTTGCTGTCTGATCGGACTATCAGGGGGTGCTCGATCTCGAGCTGGTCTCAAATGCTCATCAGGACTTTGAGACCATTCCATATCTTCTGAATCCGAGTCACTTTCGTCTTCGGAGAGGCGCTCTGCTCTTGTTGGGGTGCTCACTTCTTCTCGCTCTGGAGACGAATCGGGTTTTTTATTTGGTGTATTCGCCCTTTTTTCGCGAAATAGTCGCGTCATCTTTGCGTTCCATTCCTTAAGTAGAGCTGGTGGCACATGACCCTGTGGAATAGGTTGACCAACATCTGCAGGAATCCAGCAATCAGATCGGTCAAGAAGTTCTTCTTGTTCCTTTGGGATAGTAACGTCCCTCTGAGCAAGCTTTGTTATATTATCCCATGGACCTCGATCGGAGACAGTCTTTGTTCCGGTTATCTCCGTTGATCGGGAGTTATCGATATTAGTATTGGTCTCAACATTGACACTAAAAATCTCCGTCGTCGCTGCTATGGGGGAAGTATTCACTCTAGGCGATGTGGGGATCCTTTGAAAGCTTGTGACTTCTTCTTGTGACTGTGGCTGTGGGTTTGCTGGATTTTGTTGTTGTTTTTTTAAAGACGCGTTTGTATCTTGAACAGGCTGTGTTTGCGGCTGTGGTGTGCCTAGTATAGTTGCTTGTCTTTGAGAAGATAATTCAGCGCCGTCTGATGGGTCTCTCCTAGTAGTCTCAATTTTCCCGTCATTATATTTTTGAATTGCGAAGAAGTCCGAGGCAGAAGCACCGCCGTTCGCCCCTCTGTGAGAGGACTCAGATGTTACTTGCAGTGGTTGAGGTTTCGTTGAAGTCGGTCTAAGCTGTTCTAAAAGGGATTTCCTGTCGACAATCCGATTAGGCGCGCTAGGTTCAGTGATAGCTGCAATAGACATCCTATGCTGTGGATTAATTGCATTGACCTGAGTTGACAGTCCATCCTGCGACTCGGAAAGGGGAGCGGATTGTTCTCCTTCATCATCATTTTGAGATCGTATGGAATCTCGCGAAGACGGTCTTGCCGGAGATGGAAAACGAGGAGGCAACTGAGTTGCTAGCGGCTGCTGCGAGTCAAAATCTTGCGAATAATCGCCTCCATAAACCAATGTTCCAGTAGCTAGAGTGTTAGTTCCGCCCACACTCTCCATGTTGGGCCGAATCATAATCGCTAATCTATTTGGAGATATCGGGAAATTGTGTCTTCTCAGGTGCCCAAACTACCCACTCCATGACACATACGTTGCATTATGTGAAGCTTTGCGTTGCGCTCTCGAATGTTGTGAGATTGTCGTCTTCTTTGTTATGTGTCCCGTGTGTGCATAGTCCTGATAGTTTGCCAGCCAGGAATTCTAGACCTGGCCTGCTTTATCGCAGCACCAAGCAAGTATATCCCACGCTGTGGCCTTTCGCGTACCCAGTGGTATTATTTGATCATAGAAGTCGATTATTCCGTTGAAAACAAATCTCTCGGCGAATACGTTAGGGGCTCAAGCCGAATGTCAAGCAATAATTTAGCTATAGGAAATTCGAGTGCTGTCCAACGCGGTGGTTTGTTTAATTGGCAGGTTATGGGACGAGAACCGTCCGAATAAAGCACAATACTCTTCTGACGTCAAATAATCTGCGTGTGAGGGTGGATTGTCAACGGTCGATTCAGAAAGCTTTCTTGGGCTCAGGACGGGATCGCGTTCGAGTTTGCGAGGATGTGGAAGCGGTATAAATTGGACAACAGATGACGGCTCGATAGGTAGGATGTAGGCAAGAATCAGAGAGGGATTACAATAGGACTAACAGCCGTAAGAGTCCTATTGTTGCAGGCAGCTGAACGTTGCGTCGTCGTTTCAATAGTTTCAATTCATTTGACCAACCTCTTCTTTCCTTCTTGACGCGCCATTTCCACGCTAGACCATTTGAGGAGATATTACAACGGGAGTGCACAGCCACACCTCGCGTGTTGACAGGGGCAAGCCACACAACACGCGCCACCTCACGTCATCACATGCCTGAGGCGCTGATGTCTAAGCTAAGGCTATCGGGCAGGCATGGCCAGGCCTGTCGATTCTCCGCATCAACTTCCCTTTTCTTGATTCTGCGTGCCAATATCCTGCAAGGCCAAGTCCTTGACTAATCCATCTCGAGCATAGCAGTACGACATTTCGAAAAACCTTACTACCTTCCTCCGTGACTCTTGCACAACGCAAGCCGCAACAAAAACAGGATGAACTTCCTGTGTCTTGCTGTCGATCCGCTCCAGAGGCTTCGCTAAGGTCGTCCAATATGGCTTCACAGAGCATCACAGAATCTCCAAGCCCCTCCGCATCGTCCATATTCTTGCCTCTCGGCAGACGCGGTTCCCGCAGCTCTCTATCAACTCAAGCCGAGAGGGAGACGTTGACGGAGGCCCTGGATCAAATCCATTCCGCCGCTTATCAGTCCGAGTCCCTAACTGTTTTCAACGAGTTCACCAGTCCTCCAACCCCGCTATCAACCGTCGAAACCAGAAACGTGCCGAATGACTCACAGGGCGGTCTCAGTGGGCTATATAGTCGATTGCGAGCATCGGTCGGCGGAGTCAAAGATGGTGGCAATTCCGGACGACGAGTTGAAGGAGCTCCTTCGGAGGTGATTAACAAACAAGCGAGGGCGGATAATAATGCCTCCGCTGTAAACGATGCCCAAGCGTCGAATTCCAGCTCATCTCATGCCTCCAGAATACACACACCTTCTGTCGGGACGCTCTCTCCAGCCACAGAGTCTTTCAATACTGCCCAGGTGTTCAAAAACAACAACAAACTCACCTCGAAGCCGAACAGCATTTCATCCTCCAAAACATCCGTGTCATCAACACCGGTGGTCAAATCGCCCGTACCACCGCTCACCAGAACCGCAGAACCCGCAGCTACTGAAGTGAATGCCAGTGTTGGTATCGACGGTCTTCAGAGCATTGGCTCCAGCAGTGGGAATCAGGCACCCAACACAGATCCCACAGGCTCAGATAGAAGAGATTCTCTGAGGTCTGGAAACGAGAATACAGACGGATTCTCAAGTCAGCAGTCTTACTCTCCAGTTTTGACTGCGAAATCACACAATTCACATCGAGACGGCCCATTTTTATCAGACCCATACCACAATTCCAGGCCCGCGAACGGCCTTCCAGAAAATGAAAAGCCGGTGAAAGCTAGTCCAGCAGTCTTTGATCGCCGAGACCTTGCTGAAATAGACACATCTGTCGGTACTGGATCGCGAAACATAAAGCAGGTTGAGAACAGTGACGAGGCGATAGATACAGTACACGGAAACATACTTACGGCCTCGTCGAATTCTATCACTGCCGATGAATCAACTGCTCCAACATCTGCGGGCACCAGTATGATACGCGAGTCAGATGAGAATTTGTCTTTACTGGATCGGCGTTCTTCGGCTACTCAATCGTCTTCTATTTCTCTTGCAGATCCCGACACGAAGAGCTTAGATTCTTTACCGGAGAGGCCTCACGAAAAGATTGTCAATAAAGCTAACAACGGCCGCTTACCAGGTTATGTGATGTCTAGAGTGTCATCTAGCGAGGCAACTACAACTCACTCAGCTATACTTGACCGCTCCATAGCTCAACCTTATCGTTCTCAAGCGAGCAATAAGCGACTTGACACCCAAAAGAATACAGTCAATCAAGTGAAGAGCAAGTTATTGAGCAAGGAATTCTGGATGCGAGACGAAAATGCCAAGGACTGTTTCTTATGCGGAAAACCTTTCACCACGTTCCGTCGAAAGCACCATTGCCGAACGTGCGGGCAGATATTTGATTCAAAGTGCATATCGCTAATCCCAGGGGTGTTCTTTGATCAAAATAGCTCCGTTAAAGTCTGCAAACCTTGTGAAGACATGGTCAAGTCGCGCGAATATGATTCGTCGGACTTATCAGATATTGAGCAAAGCCCTGTGACCACAACCCCCGGGAAAATTGACTTTTCAACGATTAATAGAGCAGTCTCTATTGGTCCTGTAGAAGATGAAGATGACACTTCCTCAATCGTTTCGCAGTCTATCGAACATGTATTGAAAACACCAACTATAGCCATACCAGCAACACGACGCCTCAATGAAAGCGGCAATCGTCAATCTGCAGTTTTAGAATTTGAGACCGAACGACCACCGACTCGTCCATCATCGTCCAAATCTCTCAGACAGTCGGCAAGCTTTGTGAGGAATCACCAGATAAATCATAGGAGACATCACTCGCGGCAACAACTCCTACGTGGTTTCAAATCCTACCATGATGATCGTGCACCCTTTCAACAACGTCGCCATTTAGAAGACATCAACCAAAAAGATCGCCTTCCAGCTTTTCATCATGACAATATTATCGATCCGGATCTAGCCGACTACTTATCAGACGATGCTTCCAGTGGTGACGAACAGTCAAATTTGCTTTCTGTTGTATCTGATAACAATATGGCTAAAGGGAGTGCTGAGCATGAGAGAGCCACATTCGGTGGTCTTCTGGCGGCTGTCAAGAAAGGTCGCTCTCGTTTCAGTGATCGCAGTATTGCAAACAGCTCAGTTATCATGCGTGATACAGACGATGCTAGTATCAGTAGCTCCAAAGCCGTGAATCTACCTCGCAGAAGGCGTAACCTTAGTGTTGCCAGCAGCATTCATCAACGCCCATCCCCTCGGATGTCTAAAGACAACCCTCTGTTATTACATGACCATCAAACGCTTAATAATCCCGATTTGATCATCCCGGTATCAAAGAGCGGTTTCAAGATGACGAGAAGCTCATCTATGAGAGGTTCCAGTGCTCCTGCCATCGAATTAAACCGACTCAGCTTGGAGCATGTTCGAAAGCTCCTTCGGCAACTTCTGGAAGATTGCTCAATCCCGCACGCGAATAGCTGGGAGACTGCCCTATTGCCTATTCTGCTCAAGGCGACGGATGATGTTGACCCTGACGTACAACGTGGTGACGATATGGATATTCGACACTATGTGAAGCTTAAGAAGATACCCGGCGGTCGTCCTGGGGATACCTCATATGTCTCCGGTCTGGTTTTCACAAAGAATTTGGCCTTGAAAAGCATGCCTCGAAGCATTTCTCAGCCGAGAATCCTCATCATCACATTCGCAATAGAGTACGCCAGACATCAACAGCACTTCATGAGTCTAGAACCTGTCATTCGCCAAGAACGGGAGTTTCTCGAGAATCTCGTCAGCAGAATTGCGGCTTTACAACCCAATTTGCTCCTCGTTGAGAAAAGTGTATCTGGGTTAGCGCTTGAGCTACTTGAGAAGTCAAATATTGCTACGGCATACAATGTAAAGCCCTCTGTGCTAGAAGCCGTTTCAAGGTGCACACAGACAAGGATCATTACTTCCATGGATAAATTGGTTACGATACCAGCTCATACGGGGTACTGCGACAGCTTCGATTTGAAGACATACGTTTACAGCGGCCGGAGGAAAACATATATGTACATCTCAGGCTGCTCGAAAGAACTCGGTTGCACTATAGTATTACGTGGTGCAAACGACGAGGTTTTGGCGAAAGTAAAGCAGATAACGGAATTCTTGATTTACGTCGTTTACAACCTGAAGCTAGAGACATGTTTGATGCGGGATGAGTTTGCTAAATTGCCCACTATTGAAGCTTCCAGCAAGGGTATCACGCCGACTGGGGAGAAGTCTGAAACTACTAAAGCCTTGGCGATATCTGAATCTGTTACTACCCACGCGGATACCGCTCAATTGGATGAGAAAGAGGGAAGCTTGCCGCAGGCAACTCTAGCGGCTGCAACGGTGGAAGTGCCCGATGATGTGCCGATGCCCACTTACTACGAAGACATGGTCGAAAAGCATCAAACCAAGTTACTGTCCGCCTCTCCATGTGTGAAATTCGAGCCACCCTACCCGCTCATGCGTGCAAGAGAGCTCGAGCGCCGAGTATCTTATCTGGCGCGCTTGCGTGACAGAGATCCGACAGGGCAGAACTCAGACGAAAAGAGCAAGTCCCAGAAGTTCATGTTGATAACCCCTGAACTGGTACACCAGAATCCGGACAATGCATCTGCGAAAGTGAAAGAAGTTCTGCGTGCAGTTCATGAGGCTGAATTGGATAGAGCTACACACAACTTCCAAACACAGAAAAGGCAATGGGAAGCTTACCTCTCGGGCAACAAAAACCTCTTCGATCCATATGCACACCAGAATATCGTGGTACTTTACAGCCTTGTGTGCACCACGACTTCCATACCCTGCTCGGGCCCGGATGTTTTTGCATTGGAATTCTACAATGAGCATGAAAGTGATGACCACGTCTTTGAGACCGATTGTGCTTTGGGGCAATACGTGGAAGATTTGTGCTTGGAAGCCAATTCCGTTTGCACTGCTAATGGATGCGAGAACCGTATGTTTGAACATCATCGGCAATATGTTCATGGGGAAGCGCAGATAAGCATATTTGTGCAGCCCTATCCCTCGAAATTGCGTGGTTTGCAAGACACAATTCTTATGTGGAGTTGCTGTAAAATCTGTGGAAACGAAACACAAGCAATTCCGATGTCTGCAAACACTTGGAGGTATTCCTTTGCAAAATATCTGGAGCTGTCATTTTGGAGCCGAGATCTCCGTGTGCGAGCCGGAGTCTGCCAACATGACATTCATCGGGATTACTTACGATATTTTGGATTCAAGGACATGGCCTTGCGAATTCATTATGATCCCATTACACTCCTTGAGATTATTGTCCCTCGCAATCGCGTCACTTGGAAAGTTGATAACGATTTGCGGCTTCGAAATGAGGTTTACAACAAGTTTGAACATCGTATCTCCAAGTTCATGGTGTCCGTGAAAAGCCGGCTCAAAAGTATACATGTTGAGAGTGTCATGCCCGAGAAAGTCGAAGATTGCAGAAAAGAGATCGAAGCACTTGTCAAAAAGGCGAACGAGGATCATAACAGTCTAGTAAAGCACTTGCAGGAGAAATACATGAATTCCCAATATTGGGAAGTAATCCCGTTGAACGAAGTCCTCCGTGCCGTTCAAGAGAAAGTCGTTGAGTGGGACTCGGCGTTTGCTGAGTTCGAGAAAGATTTCTTTCCTTCAGAAAAGGATATCAGACGCCTGGCTTCGTTGCAGCTGAAGAAAATCTTTCTTGACAAGGATGCGTCGGCCACGTCTCTTACATCTGCTGACGAGATCCCGATCAATTCAACTGAGCAAAGGGCTCCGGGACTAGATGGAGAGGAGGCCAGACCAAGGTCCGTACGACGCATGACATTGTCACCCGAAAAAGCACAAGACGTACTTGTATCTGTTGTCGAGGAACATTCCGGGAAAGTTGAATCCCAAGAAGAAAAACTGGACGAACCACCCAAGAGTCCCGGTCTCGTGAGGAGATCAACTATGCCTGGCACAGATGTGCCCGACCATGATGATGTGGAAGAAAATCTAGATCTTGCCATTGCAACGAGTCCACCCAGGAATCTTGAACTGGATCGACAATCTTCTGCAGATTCAGCTCCTTTGTCACGAACTGCGACACCTTCGGCGGATTCTGGTCGGTTGACGCCGTCTCCAGAATTGATAATTCGTCCTGAATCGGGCCTGAGGAAAGGTAACAGCTTTGCGGAGTCTGCAACCAGCCCCAAACAAATACCTATACCTTCCGGTATTCCTCGACTTGTCGATCAAAGCGCCCGACGCAGTGGCAAAGCAGTATCACCGCCCTTGTTCCGGGCGCACTCCCAGCCTCTCAATGCATTCCGAGACAAAGGATCTCCCGGTTCAAGAAGTACGCTTAAATCGAATCATGGTAGTTCTAGCAAGGTCACCAGTCCTCTACCTAGCCCTTCGGGTTTCGAACGAAGGGGCGGGGATAAAAAGCTTACTGATCGTATTGGCTTTGGTACACTGAAAAATGGACATTCACTAATCCCTCGCTCAATTCCACATAAAACAAGGAATCCTCGTGTATCGAGTCTGGCTAAGCATTTCGAGCAGCTAAGCAGGGAGTTTGAGAAGGAAAGACAACGCGAAAGACTGCAAAGAGCAGCCAAAAGCAAACATTCACGCGCATATCCCATCATATCTTCCAAGGCGACAGTGGAGGTCTATAAAAATGTACGAGAAGCGGTTGAAGAGCGAGAACCATCAGGAGAAGGTGAAGACGTAGGACCGCCATTATCGGAAGCAAAGCCGGATGTTAAAGCAAGTGAGGGACTCCCCGGGACCAAGACTGATACAGACAAGGAACTTTCACCTAAAAGCACAGAGTCGGCCACCCAAGGCAATGAGCAAAGTGCTGTGGCGGAAACTGTTGTCGAGGCAGAAGAAGCCCAGAGCGATGAAGACCAAAGCTTAACACCGCCGGGTTCCCCGGAAGAATCGATCAAGCTTGACGATGAAATAGATCTAAAGGAACTGCCGAAACATGAGCGCAACACTTTGGTCAAGATGCTGGCGAATTTCTGGGCTGAGCGGTCTGCCAGCGGATGGCAGGCGCTTGATTATCCACTGAAAGTGTCTGATCATGTTTTTGCCGATTGCGATATTATTGTTCGTGAAGACGAGCCGAGTTCCTTGATCGCATTTGCTTTGGATTCTTCAGACTATAAAAACAAGCTAGCCAGCATCCAAGATCACTACGATAAGGAAGATAATGCAGCCATCGAACTTGAAGCACGGGATCAGGTACGAGTCGAAAGTGCTCTTCTACGGCCTACAGGAACGCACCTCAAATACCAGTTCCAAGAGGGTCAGGCAAAGATGCTCTGCAAGGTCTTCTATGCCGAACAATTTGACGCGTTGCGCAGAAAATGCGGAGTTGCAGATCGCATAGTCGACTCACTCTCTCGATGTGCCAAGTGGGATTCTAAAGGCGGAAAGACGAAGTCGCTGTTCCTCAAAACCCTTGATGACCGATTCGTTCTGAAGTCTCTATCCCAAATTGAGACGCAGGCTTTCCTCAAGTTCGCCCCTGCCTACTTCCAGATCATGTCGGAGGCATTGTTTCATGAGCTTCCTTCAGCCATCGCCAAGATGTTCGGGTTCTATCAGGTGATTATCAAGAACCCAGTCACAGGCGTCGAGTTCAACTGGTTCCTGCTTCTCATGGAGAACCTCTTCTACGATCGAGTGCCAACGCGAATCTTTGATCTCAAGGGTTCGATGCGGAATCGCAAAGTAGAGAGCACAGGAGAGCGCGACGAGGTTCTTCTTGACGAGAACATGGTGGATTTCATTTACGAGACGCCTCTATTCACTCGAGAACATTCAAAGAAACTACTCAGTCAAAGCGTGTGGAACGATACTCTGTTCTTGGGTCGACAAAACGTCATGGACTACTCCTTAATGATTGCAATCGACGAGCCGCGCCAGGAACTCGTCGTCGGTATCATCGACTGCATCAGGACATACACATGGGATAAGAAGCTTGAATCCTGGATAAAGGATCGTGGATTCGCTGGCGGAGGCAAGAATCGGCCAACCGTGACCAGTCCGAAGGAGTACAAGAGTCGGTTTAGAGAAGCAATGGCTAGATATGTTCTCCAAGCCCCGAAGTAAGTCCCCCATCCCTCATTCTTATTTTATACAGACTTCTAACGTAAAGCAGCTGCTGGCATGAATTCCACATGACATATACGGACAACCGCCGCATCGAAAATCATCTTTCACATATGCCTATGGACATAGAAAACAGTGATATGACTGTTTTGGCGAACAGCGAATAGATTCCTCTCTCTTTCTTTTGTATTTAATAGGTGTTGGGTTTCTCGATTTATTATATTTGATGAGACAGACGACTTTTATATGTATACACACGATACCCTAGTTAGTTAACTATTAATGACAAGAAACGACACTATGAATATTATTGAAGTCCATTCGTTTTTTTCTCTCTCGTTAGTTTCACATAATCTAGATATCAAATAGGATAAATAGCTATCAGTTTACTCTGAAATCTCCCTGGAAGTACTGTCCGTCCAAAGAATTCCAACGACAATCAATATTATTCACACAAGGGCAAAGAACCTATTCAACATCTTCATATTAACATGGTGCACTTTCCGACTAACTAACATTCGGGCACAGAGCTAATGTCGGCAAATGTCGGAATCGTCGACCTCGGTCCAAAGGCAGCCGAAGACAAACGGAGAAGCATATACCCATGCGCATAAGTTTAACTAGAACAGAAAAAAAGCAAAAAATTCCATTTTCTTTTTTTTATTTCTCTTCTCCTTTCCTTACTTTTGGTTCCAAAAAAACGAATTCAGAATGAAATTGGCTTGATGATGGCCGGGTCATTGATCTGTTGACGATCAATTTACATTTTACCGAACTGACTAACGAAATCGCTAACAGGCTACAGCAGAGAATCAAAGAGTTAAAAATCCGATTTGGACTCATTTTTTGACTGGAAATTTGGCCAGGAATATACTGAATACGCAGATTTTACGTTGATCAAGTTACGCGCGCAAAATTTCACGATCATGCAGATGTTTCTTCTCATAGTGAGTGAATTTGATTATGAGCGATTAAAGAATACCACTGGTGAAAACGGATCCGAAAATACGCAAAAGAAACGGGGAGAAAAATGACTCATAAAATCCTCTAAACATGAATGATGGCGAGACAAAAAGGAAGAAGAAAAAACGTTGGATATTTCCAAAAATGGCCCCGTTCTTATTTCCTTCTACATGACGTGGACGTGGGAGAAAAAGAAACGCGAGCGAGCGAATCTAGCCTTTAGGCTTTCATGTCTACACCAGCCCATTTCTTACGCGGATCGAAGTTTTGAAGAAGAAGCCAAAGCTCATGTGTGCCGGACTACATGACTTCATTCGCTTATGGGTTGGCCCTACAGCAGACGATTGTCAATATTGGTGTTCTGCAAATCGACAAAGACTACGAGGAAAACTTACACGTCAAGACCCAAGCTCTCTTCAGCAGGGACAACACGAATAGTGTTGGTGTGTCCCATACCGCCGCGCCATCCCTGGACACAGACGACGCTGTCGCCACGGTTGATGACACCGAGCTTGATACCATTGGAGATACCCCATTGGAGACGACGGTCGACATCTTCCTGCCAGATCTCGACGTTGAAGTCTGGCTTCTTCTCGGGGAAGTAGAAGGGATACACACCACGGTACAAGTGGGAGTACCGGGAGGCAGTGTCGTTACGGGTGATCATAATGATAGGGCAGACGGGGCGGTATTTGGCCAACAGACGAGCGGTTTTTCCACTAAATCACAAAGTCAGCGACTGAAGTTGAGAAAAACAACAATCTTTCTTACCTGGTGGTCAAGACAAGGATAGCGCCAGCGTTCAATTCCAAACTGGCACCAACAGCAGACATGGCAATAGCCTCGGCAGTCTCAGCTGGGCGAGGGCAAAGAGTTCGCAACTCGTCGAAAATGCTGAAGTGAGGCACTGCAACTTCGGCGACCAAGCAGGTGTCGTGCATCATGGTAACAGCCTCGTTGGGGTAGTTACCCTTGGCGGTCTCTCCCGACAACATGACACAGTCAGCGCCATCAAGAACAGCGTTGGCAACATCGGACACTTCAGCACGAGTTGGGCGAGGGTTGTATGTCATAGACTCCAACATCTGGGTAGCGCAAATGACGGGCTTGCCCTTCAAGTTACACTTGGCGATCATCATCTTTTGGGCGATGAACACCTTGGGAGCAGGGATCTCAATACCGAGATCACCACGGGCGACCATGACACCGTCGGTCTCCTCGAGAATCTCGTCGAAGTTGTTGACACCCTGTTGGTTCTCGATCTTGGCAATAATCTGAATCTCCTTACCTTCCTCGCCGAGGATCTTACGGATTTCCTTAATGTCCTCGCCGCGGCGGATAAACGAAGCAAAGACCATGTCGACCTTGTTCTTAACACCAAATCGGAGATCGTTCTTGTCCTTCTCGGACAAGGCGGGGAGGTCGACATCAGTGCCGGGAAGGTTGACACCCTTGCGGGAAGAGATGTTTCCGTTGTTGATGCACTGCACGCGAACGGTCTGTTCATCGACAACCTCCAAGACTTTCAAAGAAAGAATGCCGTCATCGACATAGATGAGTTTGCCAGGCGAGATCACCTTGCTGATATTCTTGTAGTCGACATACCTGCGAGAAAGGCATAGGTCAGTGGTTGTACATTCAAACAAGAATTATCTCTGCTGTATGGCGGAGCCAGAAGGAGAGACATACATATTCTGGTTATCACTGGCAGTAGCATATTTCTCATCAGTGGTGACGTTCAAGATCGCTCCAGCTTTGATCGGGAAATCCTGGTCGCCAATCGTGTTTCCGGTACGGATTTCAGGTCCTTTCTATACGATTGTCGAAAGACTGTTAGAGGCGGTCGATCGACAGAAATGCTGCAGGAAGCAAACTCACGGTATCAAGGGCAATGGCAACAGGACGGCCAGCCTGAGTGCGCTCGGCTTCGCGGGCATTATCGATAACAGATTGGTGGTACTAGAAAGATAAGGTAAGTGAGGCTCTTTTGAGGCCAGAGTGACAGCTAAAACCAACCTCATATGAGCCGTGAGAGAAGTTCATACGAACAACGTTGAGACCGGCTAATTTCAGTGTGTCAGTCGGGATATTGTACTGGTAAATATAGTGATAGGTAGGTAGGTAATATTGATTCGTACCTTTGCGAAGCTCGTTGATCTTCTCGACGGAGTTGGTCTTAGGACCTGGTGGGGGAGGGCGAGTTAGCACGGCGTTTGAGGCAGCAATTGACCACGACACAAGGCAACATACCAATGGTACAGATGATGGAAGTACGACGGTAGTTCTTGTCTGGGACCATCTCGGTGTGAAGCTGGGAGTACCATTCCAGCTTCATGCGGTTGGTAAGGTGATCGAATGCGCTGGTGGCAGCCATTGCGAACGAGACGGGGTCTAATGAAGTCTGTTGGGGTAGGCTAGGGAGGGGTGGGAAATGCAGAGAAAAAGCCTATCCAAGGACCTGCGTTCAATGCAGAAACCAGGAATGCGATGATGATAGAGGTAAGGGAGAGGAGAGGGATGCTTGAAGGTAATCGTAGAAGTGAAGGAAAAACAGAAAAGCTGCTGAGGGGAAAGAAGAACCGTGGGCGCTACCAAAAATGCAGTTGGTCCACGGCCCGATTAGGAACAGCGCCAGGTCTTTTTTTTTTTTTCCTTCTTGTATTTTGTCCCCGGCCGAAATACCCAGCCAGGCTCTCGGGCTTGACCTGCATTACTGGTCATATTTCATTTCTTTTTTTTTTTTACGATATGATACAAATCATTTAATAATAGAAATCATATCAATTACCCTCATGATTCTGGCAAACAAACAAACGCTCTTTGGGGGGTAAAGCCCAGCGGCATCTACTCCGCTCACCTGAACCGCCAGATCCGGCCTGCGGTGACTTGTGTAACTGAACTACAGCAAGCTTAGCTCTGATAAAAATACATAATCACTACCACGTAACTATCTTAGCTGACATCTCGTGATTCCTGACAGGCCAAGCACTATTGAAAGCTTACCAATTACCGCCGGGCTCCGTACGGGGTACTGTGCGCCGGCCGATAGAAGAGGTATCTTCGGGGCCCGGGAATCTTGGTGTATATAATATGGATAGATAGGAAGGAATAACGCAGGATCAATCTGCATACTATATAATTATTACTATTACTATAAATTCAATGCTGGGTAGTGTTCCAAGGTTCGGATTTGCACGAGAAGACCCTTTTTGGAGGGGTGGAGGGGGAGGGGAGCCGCAGCCGCTGATTGGTTGAATGGCCGCTCTTATCGATAAGGATATCGTAGCCTCAGGCCTGACAAGAAGATGGGAAGTTGACACCTGAGGCCTCAGGCAGCATCACATGATGCGGCGGCCCGTTGCCCCGTGACCGCCAGCCGTGCAACGAGCGTCAAGTAGTTACATATGATTCTCAAGCTATCGCAAATCCAAAATAAATCTCTCCAACTGCTGTCTGCACATCTTTTCCTTCTCTTATAGATAGCCGGCCCCGCCAAACAAGCTGTCAATATGGTTGTACGTGTATTTACCGGATCGATCGGCATGTCGATGCTGCTGCTGTTGCCGCTGCTGCCGACGATGATGCTGGAATCAAGTCGCTAACTGGGGGATTATACACAGCTCGGTCGTCTGACACATTACGCGTTCGACGCAGTTTTACGTATGTGCAGCTTCATCCGTTTTTCGGTCTATACGTATACGTACTAACAAAAAGAAAAGTCTCTGCTTTCTTAGCAGGTATCAAGCGATCAACCGGTCTCACGTATGTCCCGAGGTTCAACTTTTTCTTTATTTCTGCAAAGTGAGAAGAAAATACGTACTAATTATCGCACGTCCGCCCCCAACGTCGGCTCTACCTCCTCTCCGTCCCACCTATTTACCTATTCTTCAAAGGTGTAAGTACGTAGGTCGGGGCGGAGAGAGGTAGACCGATGTTCTTCAGGACCCAAGCGCACAGCCCCAGTCTTCAAGCGGACAAGATTACCGATAGCAAAGATATCAAGAAATGGATAGAGCAATACCTCGGTGTTGGAGAATGGGTTATGGATCAATCCGTGGCGGTTCTGGGTTCGACCTCGTACTTTGAGCGAAAACGTTGAAAATATCCTTTCTTTCTTTTGGAAGTGAAGTGCCGTCCATTATTTCGCTCGTGAGATGTCGGATGTTGGATTCCCTGGTTTTGAGAATGCAGCTTCGATATCTGGTTATACAACACCCCTCCGATTCCACCGATTCAAACATCCTTCGTACAGCATGGAAAAAGATGTATAGGCTAGACGGAAGACCGAGTTGAAAAGAAGAAAGAAATAGGATGAACGATATTGAAGGAATGCAACGCTCTCGCTACATTACGTTCTTGTCGATTGCTATGGAGTATCTGCACTTTGTTTTATACCTAGGCGTTGGGCTTTCTATCCGCTCTTCTTTAGCAACTTTTCTTTTGTCTTTTTTTTTTTTTGTATTGTGATGACTGGGAGCAAGGCATTATTATTTTCATGAACAGGAATTCTCTTTTTTATTATTGCGTGAATACCAATATAGTCAAGCATATGTACATTTTTCTGAAAAGAGTAAAAGGTAGTTATTTATTATTAATAAGCCTTATATCTATACGGTCGGTCCTATCTGTGCCAGACAAACAGGACACACTAAAAATACACTTATTTATTTCCTTTCTGCAACTCGTCATATCTTTGTAAAGTCATCGATATTGACGCGCCGGAAATATGATATGTGACGCATCGACTCCCAGTATTGCGCTACGCAATCTGGCGAAATCATGAATAATTGAGTATTGACCCATTGATCTAGTACAAAAATTAGTATATGAATATAGCTAATAGATGGGGGTGAGAGAGAGAACTTACCATTTGTATAATTTTGATACGCAACATGTCCTTTGCTCTTCACGACACGAGCGCCACGGAACTCCTCATCCTGAGAAACGCAGACCAATCCCTTGGGACCTATATCTTCCGCGACAAAGGATAGTTCGCCACGAGGGATATTCGGATCACCCGTCAGCTTAATAGCTTCCAGGCGACCCTGGAATGTGACGCCATTCATTTCCTCCACGTCGTTAGTGGGTGGTGCGTCTGGCAGACTAGCACGCTCAAAGATATCTTCGCCGCGCCCATTCAGTAAAACAACGTCTTCGTCTTCGTCGTCAGAGTAGTTCTGTTGGCCTCTTAACCTAGATCGTAGACGTCGTCTAGCACTATTTGATAACGGCGCTGGCTCGCCGGCGTCGCGTTGTAAAAATAGAAGGAATTCGCATCCGTGGAAGTTATAGTCGCCAATCCAAATACCCTGGAACGGTTTCTCCTTTGTAGGTGTGTAGAGTGCGGGGTCAAGAGTCGCAAAGATAGAGAGATGGTTACCAGGCTGTCGTGGGATAATCGGGGCGCCTAAGCCGAAATGCAGCCACTTGCGCAGATAAAAGCTGGTTTCTGAGATCTTCTGGGGGTCGTCGGAAAGTTTCTGTACACGTTGAAATGTCTCTGATTTGTCGTCGATGAGAAGTTGATGGTTTCGGCGGAGTGATTTGTCGCCGGGGATTGTGACGGGCGGCCAGATAAAGTCATTGTGAACGCGTGGAGAGTCACCCAGATTTCCCCGCGCGAGCGCAAAGGAGCTGCAGACACCGGCGCTTGCCATGGTCATTTTGAATTGATCTGGAGAGTATTGGCGATCGCGGGGAGGAAGCCGCTCCAGATTCCGCAGGTCAAGGACCGGATCATCTAGCCACAGTCGCAAGCGGGGGTTGAAAGGCTGAATCATAACGTCTGGATTCGACTTCCATTGCACAGCTGGCTCATCCTTCAGCTCGGCCAGCAAGCGAAACCCCTCGATGACGCCCCGTCGATTATCGTAGCGAGAGATGATTAATTTGCCAGTGTATTCGTTATCGGAGAACCATATCTTGTTCCTCGCGAGGAACCAGTATGGGTGATGGGCGGAATAGAGGTCGCGGAAGGAGGTAAAGGGGCCCGGTTTCGTGATCTTATTCGGGAGGTTATCATTGACAAGGTCTTGCCATAACTTATCATCGTAGGACTGGCGATATAGCGCTCGACATGTTGTAGAAACTGATAGCAGATCTGTCGCCGGAAGGAAAGACAGCACGTCTTGGAGCAGTTCGTCGGGCAAATCTGTCAGTCGGCCCATCGTGCTAGATGGAATTGATGAATATGTTGTGTCTTTGAAAGAAATATAAAGATATTAAAGATGCTGATGTTCATACGTTGGTAAGCTCGAAGTCGCCATCCAACTTTGCTGCTGTTCAACAGAAGCGTCAGGAAGGCGGCGGCGACATCATATATAGCCAACAAGCAATGAAGCTCATCGCATTATCTTTCGAGTGGGCTTTGCGCAAGTTACGCCATTCAGTGTAACAAGGAATCCAAAGTCAAAATCAAGAAAAAGAAAGCTTGTGAGCTTGTCCTGCAACTAGGCAAGGAGATATAAGAGGGGGACATGGACATCTCCGGATTGGCTAGTGAGTCCGCCAAGTTATCCCCCATTTTGATGCCTCAGGCCCCCCATGCTGCCCTTTTCGTCAAGGCTTTACCCACCGCAGCGACAGGCCGGACTAGGCATTGTCTCTAGCCTTTGTCGAGTTTGTCATCGGAGGGAGCGTACCTCGCCTAGTGTCGATGGAAATGCTACATAAACTTAGAATCTGCTGCGATTCAGATGCTGTATATGCTATATCTGTGTCACAGCGGGCTCTCCGTGGTCGCCTAATCCGAACTGCATCTCTCCAGAGTGCGCAGGTACATGCCAGTTAGATCGACTAGGGAAGCACCGCGATATATCTACTTTTGGGGCAAACGAAAAAAGATTAAGCGTAGTTAGTTGTTAAACTAGTCGGAGGCTTTATTTTTACTAAGCAATATGTACAACTGTACATGTTTCCGGTCCTCGAACTATATCAAATGGCCCTTATACTTGGCATTTGAAGCCATTCTTTGTTGGTAGGATTTAAAGGTAGATTAAATCTCGCATCCATTAATGAACCGTTACTTCTAGCCCTCCAGTCGCTATCTATATCAAAAATATAAGTGATGGCAAAAAAATAAACGGCGATAATCGACAAAATCTAAGCGTGTAAATCTCCGGATGCCAATTTTGGTGGGGTGAATCTTCAATCCGGCCGCCGGGTGGAAAGCGGCGCCTAACCGCTCGCACAGACTCCGCGTAACATTGAACATTGAGGACCCCATGAAAAAACGACTCAATTTTGCCACTTTTTTTTTGTCTATCTCATGCACGAAGTCTCCGGACAGATTTTACTTTTCTCGTCCGCGAAAACGCGTTAATCCGCTAGTGACTAAGCTACTCGAAAATCGTGCTTACGCTAGCAACATGTCCCTCTTCAATCTTGCGGCACTGTGCAGTGTGCAGCATATCTATCGCGCTAGGGATCATGTGACGTGGATTGATCTTAACTAATCAGGCTTAGTCATATCCGGGCCGCGGGCAAGACCAGGCCTGATATGGGTTGGTGTCTTATCCCTTGGAAGTGGCGTGTTTTGTCGGCCAGTCCCGTGATTCCGTCCAGGCTAACCTGAAACGTCGAGACGCGTCTCGGCCAATCACCGTGTCTCGAACAATATATTTTTGAGAAGAAAAGACAACAAACAACAACATCTATCCATTTATTTCCAATTCCGGCCTTGGAGATTGCTGAATGGCGTGAATGAATAGGAGCTCTGAATGCCTATTGTTACAAGCCTACGCATTGTTTACTAACTGCTTTATTTCCATCTTTGTTTATTTGTTTGTTTGTTTGTCTTGTTAAGATGGGCCCTTCTATACCCAGTTTAGACTCTTAGAGAGAGATTTGTTTACTCTTTCCTAATTGGTCAATGTCCGTGCTGCATAGTGTGATAACTAGGGCTTTTTAAGGTGTAGTTCAGAGTGCTGCCTAGCTAGTAGCTTCTGATATGTCTGGTCTGGAACTGTCCAGTAAGAGTTGTTTGTTTTTGTATACTGAACGCGTCGTGAACTTGTCCCACGCTTTTTTATCTATCTTTTGTTACTTTTTCTTCTTTCTTAATACAAGGTCCCTTTATGTTATCGTCCTCTTGTTTGTTTTCTTTCCCTAACTTGACGTGACTATAAAACGACATGGGCCGCGTCGTCTGCTAAGTTCCACTATAGCATACACGACGTTAGCTATAACCCAACTCTATATACCTATATACTGCAGCTATTAAGGTATGTATGTTTTGTCCTCTAGACACCTAAGCTTGGCTAATGCATCGAACAGCAACGCTATCAACATATTTTTAACATGGACCAGCCTGAGTCTGGTTCCATGGGTCCCCCGGCTGGTCGCCGCAGAGGCCGAAAGAGAAGCCACGATGATTCTATAGCTAGATCATCATCTAAAACAAACGACGCGAACACTGAGAGAAGTGAAAACGCCAACGATAATGAGCAGGACCAGCAACAACAAGAGGCTGCTGCAGCTCACTTCCCGTCCCCTGCTCAGACGCCCAAACGGTCCCAAAAACGAGTCCGTTTCTCATTCCCCCCAGACATGGGGAGGGCTCACAGCGGAACTACCGGCCTTACGCCGGCATTGACGCGTACCTTTCTACGTGCAGACGAGGAAGAAGAGCCGCAGACGCCTTCTCGTCGCCCCCGTCAACGACCGGCTTCATTAACCCTTCCAGACCCTGTGGTTGACCCTATTATTCCAAGTCCAAACCGAATCAGGGTACAATTCACTCCCCTGAGGCAGATTTTAGATCCCAGAACTCGCCGCCACCTTTGGCGTACTGGTCTCAGTGTGGAGATGAACACTATACACGAGGAAAATAAAGGCATCAAAAAGGCCGAGGCTCAAATCAAAGCTCTATCAGAGGAGTTGGCAAAATACAAGTCCAGTCAGCCAAACACCCCGACAGACTCTCCAGTGGACCCTCAAAATCAAAATCTTGCCGACAACTTCGACACTATCCCAGTCGAAGACGACACGCTGGATGAGTCCATTCTCATGTCAGATTCCCCAGCTTTCCGTCGCCATTACCAGGCAACCCCAGAGTCAGATGATTCGTGGGCTGCCGATATGTCTCCCCAAACCCCCGCAGCTGAGTCTGGCGTTCAAGTTCAGATACTGGGTGAGCATTCCATGGATTATATACAGGACCTGTCGGATGATCTGTCAGCCGCCAGAAAAGAGAAACAAGATCTCTTCAACGAATGGCGGAAGCTGAATACAGAAACAACCGGACCTGACACTCAAGTCGAGTCGTCACCTGACTCGCCTCCCGCAGACTTCATGAAGCAGATAGTGCCGACTCTGGAATCTGCTATGAAACAAGCATCGGATGCCAATCAAGCTATAGAGATGACTCATAGTGAACTTTCCAAGATGGGCTTTTCGGGTGACAGCATCAATGATGTACTATCACAAATGCGTGAAAGCATTCACTCCGCGCGCATGGAGCTCGAAACACTCATTCCTGGAGAGACGACAGCCGGTCTATATGATGGCAAAGCGACGCTTGAAGCGTTGGTCATGCGGATGAAACATTCTTACAGTATTTTCATTAACGAACGCAACCATGCCAGGTCTCTACAAGAGAGCCATAGAGCACTCCAAAACCAATTTAACCAAACCCTTGAGAAACTCGAGGTTGAAAGGGCTCGAGCGAGGAGAAGCGAAGAGTTTGCTGATTCCTCAGCTGAAGACTTGCTTCATATTCGCATGCGCATTCAGAAACTTGAGGCTGAGGCCGCTGACCAAGTGACCACAATCGAGAGATTCAACCAGGCACTTAACAAGTACCACGAGGAAAGCAAGAACTATGAAGCCATTATCGCACAACTCGAGGAGCAGAAGGAGGTCGAGGGAAGGATTTCAGCTGTGCAAATCGCCGACTTGGAAGCCCAGATCTCCAAGAAATCCTCTATTATGCTAGAGGAAAATTCGACATTGGCACAATCTGTCAAAGACAAAGACATCCGCATCAACGATCTAGTTGCCAGGGTCCAAGTTTTGGAAGCAGACAATGCCCGCCTGGTAGATGAGTTGGCAAAGCATGAACATGAAATCGGAACGCTCAATGCTCGCCACAGCCAAGTATCAACCGCTTTACAGTCCGCAACAATGGATCTCGAAAAAGCGCAACGAATAAACGAGATACTCGAATCCCAATGCCAACAGGAAGCTACGTCTCGCGATCGAGTGGAACAGTGGTTCGCAACGGTGATGGACGAGGGCAAGAAGGTCCTAAGAGCCGAACACGGGGGGACACAAGGACGAAGGACGAGAATAAATGAATTGCTCTCCGATGGTCTGAACTCAGAGCCCAGTCTGCCTGAGAATTCGCCATCCAAGGCCGTTCGGGGTAGCTTGTTCGAGAATGTACGAGTTGGTCGTGGCAAGGACAAACGCTTTCTCGAGGTTGACAGCGACACGCTTGGGCGTGATAGTGGAATTGGCACCGATCATGGGTCCTTGGAAGGGGAAGCTGTTGCCTTGTCTGATGTGGAGGAGGAGCCTACCGTGGATGATCGGGAAGGCAGCAGCAACCCATGAGTCTTGGTCACGTTTTCATCGGGCCGCCTCTCTTTTCCCATTTCTTTTTCTTTTGTAAATTTTCGTCATTCCTTTGACTCATCTGTGTATACTAATGGAGGCCCGCTCTTTTTTTTCTTTGTATATCTTTTCTCGCTTTGAGTGCATTTTGGGCGTTAGAGACTGGTGTGCATCGACTTGTTTGCTTTATACTGTCTGATTTTATCAATATATGACTTCACTGACAGTAATACCTAAGTCTTTATTCAAGGAATGTTTTCAAATTCCCCAAACTATGTCTCGAGGCAAAAAGAAAGAAAAAGCCCGAGCCTGGGATTTGAACCCAGTCTACCCCAAAGAGGGAGCCTCCAATTCATACATAGTAAAGGAGTCCTAGGTAAGCCACGGCTTAGAATGTGCCTTACCCCAGGCGTGCTGCCATTACACCAGCTCGATATATGGGAAGAGTGGATGTTTGATCTTTATCAACGAACTATGTAACCAGATGAGTCGAGGCAAAAAGAGAAAAAAAAAAGAGCCCACCTAGGAATTTAACCTAGACGTCCTGTGACCCAAGTCTTGGGCCTCCAATGGGTAAGGTAAGAAGATGGCCACCACAGGCGTGCTACCATTTACACCAGCGGGGCTTGTGGTGAGAGTTGATGCTTTTTTCTTTATCAATGCTTCCAAGAGCGAAATTCACGGACAGTCTCGCACAATAGGCGATAGTGGGGTTAGACCCGAATTCTTTCTCCTCTGAAGATTTTTTGGGCTCTTGAAAGTAGTTTCAGACTCAGGAAGCTCTTTCCATTGACCGGGCAAACGGGCGTCAAAAACCCTGGGCCTTCAGCGAATCAGAAGAAAGATTATCTCAACAGAGAATGGCCTGACGCCAGTTGCTTCGAGATTAGCTTCTAACATGCTGAAAGCGTATGGTAGGTGAAAGGTGGTAAAATAGAATAATTGAAGATATAAGAAATTGTAGGATGTGGGATAGGGCTTGATTTTATACTGTGTGGATATCTATTTTACCACTAAATGGACCCTGTGTTTTCTCGTGGTATTTTGCTTGCTCCGTGGCGGTGGGTGTTCCCAGTGGCCGGTAAATACTGTAATTAATTATGCATGCGCTGCCATGACGTCGGTCTTTCCGCAGAGGCGACAGGAAACTCTTCTTCGGTCTTGTTTGTATATCGCCTTTTTGTACATTTGCAATTGCGAAACGCTCTCGGAAATTCCTTGCATTATGTGATGAAAGTCTTCTTCACTATTTATTTCTCCTATTTTCAATTATCAGACTTGTTATAGTAGATATAGATGAACTATATATATCCCGCATCTTCCGGCGTTGATCCGACTTCACATGCTTCTTTGGTCATTTTGCATCTTTCCACCTTAGAGAAAGCTACAGGGCTATTGGTCAAAAATTACTATTTGGCATAGATTGATCATCAGAAATTGAAACAAAATGTCCAGCTGGTTTGGAGGGAACAGCGGCACCAACAGCATCAGCCACATTGACAACGAGAGCTGCAGCGACGACCACAACACTGCAGCAAATTATCGCCTCCGAGTGACCGCGGGGCCTGAGTATGACATCAAAACTCACCAAGTCGTGCCTGTCAACGCAGATAAGACAGTGCGCATTGAAAACGAGCATGCCGTGATCCATCTCTGCGTGCGCATCCGCGACTACACAGGTGAGCAACCTTGACAAAATGGACAAGGACTGGCAGCTAACCTACCCAACAAGGCCTCCCAACCGGCTCACCCCAAACAAACAAATACTTCTCTCACCCTCTCCACCAACACGACCAATACTCAATCAGCTTCAGCCTCACCCCCAAACACGACATCAACGGCAACGACCTCGTCTTTGGCAACGACTTCGACCGGCCCATCCGCGACAGCATCCCGCCCGGTTTCAGCACCGCACTAAGGATTGTGAAATGGGCCATTGACCCTGCCCTCGACGGGGACCCCTATGCCGATAAACCGTATTTGTACAGCCCCGGTCTTGCGTCGTGGAACTACTTTCGTATTGGTGACCAGCACAAGACTAATGAATTGCTGTCGAAGAATATGAATGTGCATGACCTCGTCGTCGAGGAAGGCGCTGATGGTAGCAGCGGAGAGCAGAATAGAGAGAAGTTACGCATCCCGAATGATGCCGCTGGGAGGAGGAAACATTTCTTGGATGAGCATGCGCGCCAAGGATTCGTTTTTGAGAAGGATAGGAAGTATCTGGTGGATTTTGGGAATCCGTATTTAGGGTTTAATGGTGATACTACTTCAAGACCTTTTTTTTTTTTTTTTGTTATGAAGAGCTAATGCAGCAGACAGATTTCACGCTTCGTCTTCCGGGGTTTCATCTCCATGTGGGCAAGTATATTGATGCGAGGAAACATAAATTACGGTACACGCTCAAAGACAGGAAAACAGGTGTCACGTATCTGATAGTCCTCTTTACGCTGTTGGTGGAAGGCTCGGAAGAGGAAATCAGTGAGCGGGAGTCGGCTAGTGAGAAGAGCAGTAGTCGAGAGTCATCATTGGAAAGAGATTCGCATGATGACTCGAAGAAAGAGGGGAGGCAGAGTGATGTTGATTGATGTGTTTGTTTGGGAAGATGATAAGAATTTGCGAGACAGGCACTATAATGGTATTTACAAGGGGCAACAAAAAATCTACAAAGAAGGAATTTAGAAAAATAAAGAGAAATACAACTTTTGTATTATCTATTCACGTACTTAGGTACAACTTCAACAATTTTGATCACGATATACAGCCCAATTTATAATTACAATCTCTTCAGAACGTCGTCAAGAACTTGCTGAGTGGTAGCATTTCCACCAAGGTCAGGGGAAAGCAGCTTAGCCTCGTCAAGGTTGGCATCGACTGCAGCATAGATCTTGGCGGCAGCAGGCTCCTCACCGAGGAACTCAAGCATAAGTGCCACACTGCGCAGAGTTGCAATAGGGTTGGCAATGCCCTTGCCCTCAATGTCGGGTGCACTGCCGTGGCATGGCTCACCAATAGCAAAGCCATCACCGACATTGGCACTTGGGACCAGACCCAAGCTACCAACCAAGGCGGCAGCACCGTCAGACAGAATGTCACCATAGAGGTTGGGTGCAACGATAACATCATAATAACCGGGTTGACGGAAAAGCTTGTACACCATGGAGTCGACAATTTGCTCCTCAATGTCGACAGAGCTGTACTTGGAGTTTGCAAGAGCCTGACGAGCGGTTTCGCGGAACAGACCGTCGGTTTGAGACAGGACGTTGGACTTGTGGGTGATGGTGACCATGGGCTTGGAGATGTGAGATGTTCCGGGCGAGACTTGGCGGATCTTCTGTCGTCGAAGGGCGATTTCTCCGGCCATGGTAGCAATCCGGGAAGAGGCACGTTCCGAAATACGCTTGATAGCCTCAGCAACCTTGCCGTTGGGGCCCTCGATGGTCTTCTCCTCCTTCACGTAGAGATCTTCGGTGTTCTCACGAACGATGACGAGATCGATTGGTGATCCAGTGGCACTGCCACCGGCAGTGGTCTTGACGGGGCGGACATTGGCGTAGAGATCGAGACGCTTGCGGAGAGCGACGATTGGGGAAGAGTAACCAGCGACCTTGGTGCTGGGGGAGCTATCAAACAAGATAATCTATTAGGCGTTTTCTTAATTTACGAGAGCAGTTGTAAGCTACCTGACTGCACCGAACAAAGCACCGTCACATTCTTTCTTCAACACTTCCACGGTTGTGTCAGGCAAAGCGGTGCCGGTCTTCTTGAAGGTTTCATAGCCGGCATCGAGGTCGACAAAAGAAAATTTGAGGCCCAGAGAAGCCGGAAGAGATTCCAAAAGTTTTCGGCCGGCCTGGAATTCGAAGCAAAATCAGTCAATGTGCTGCCCATGTTGTGATTTTGAAGTGCATCAGGGTGAGGTGATGTGATACATACCGGAATGACCTCTCGTCCAATACCGTCTCCGGGAATTAAACCTGCCGATGAGATGCAAGTTAGCTTGAGCCACGCGTAAATGTCCGAATCAGAGGCAATTGACCTATCCGCAGTGTTCTGGCAGCCATTTTGGGAGTGATTCTGAGTGATGCTGGTGATGCTCGAGGGATTCCGTTGTCGGAGCGGAAGGCGTGCCCGCACTTTTTTTGCGGGAAAATCGTATTTCCGCCCGCCGACACGAAAGCTGGGCTCCGATTGGTCGACGCCAGCACCCCTGGAACTATTGAATTTCGCGGAATCGGATGACAAAACGAGGCAAACCAAAACAAAGCATTATGTTCCTCGATATTGTCTTGTTCAACAAGCCAGCCATCTCTGTGTGAGTTCTCTCTGCGCGCACAGACGGATTTAAGGCATCAAAGGAAAACTATAGGTATATTTTCGAGTGTGTCGCTCTGTCGTTGCGATTTCTCTAGCAACGTGTTGTTCCAGAAGCACGTTAGTGTTTCACCGTTTGATCTCGATTGCATTAGATCATAGTCCAGCTTCATATACTCCGTTCGAACAATTAGAAGTTTGATTAGATGGCCCGAGCAGTAATATTAGCTGCGTAGTTGTATCAAATTGACAACCATCAATCTCCGAGTGTTACAGCCAAGAAGGTCGAAGTCATCCCCCGCAGCCGCGACTCGCGAGAAGTCACGCCTCCCGCGATCAGGATCGATTTTGCGCGCGCAATTGGCGTTTCCATGGCTGGGATGTCTCGTATTTTTCTTCGTTCATAATAACAGCCACAAGACTATGCCTGTAAAAAAAAGATCGAACCAGAGGAATGGTTCTCCGGGTGGGGATTGAAGATCTGCCGCGGTACCGCGAGAACAACCCCTGGCGGCTGGCCAGACCCGGCACCGAATTAGTTAAGAGCGCAATGCGGCCCCGGCCCCCTGGACGACGTCCCTCTCTCAACATACACTGCGTCTCCATGGACACGTCGTTCTTTTTGCACCTTGATACCCATCTGTCCATTTGACCGCCTATCTTGTATATCCCCAATACACTCAACTCAACTGTCATCTCTCCCTTCGTCGAACCCCGTCCGCGAGACGGCAGGTTCTCGCTCGTCTCTTCGCCCAGTGGAAACACCCGACCCCGTGCTCGTGCTATTGAATCAAAGCGCTCGCTCCTTAGTCCTCGATCCTAATACCTCATACACATAAAATGGCTGCCCTCCCAGCTTCCGGCGGTGTTCGGAGCCTTTTGGCTAAATTTGAGAACTCGAACAACACCAGCAACGCTGATGTCTCTCCTTCCCGTGGCCGAACTTCTGGCGAGTCGACCGACAATGCCCCCAATAGGCCTCTGTCAAAAGTGCGAGCAAGCTTTGTTTCTGTGGACAGGAATGGCCAGGGCTCGCCTACCCCGGGTATGCTGCGAAGGACTGAAAGTTATGGAACAGATGCGAACTCAAGCCAGCGATCTGCCACTGTGTCGCCCACCGGCCAACTCGAAACTGCCTCGGCCTCGCCGTTCAGCCCGTCCCCTCAAAAAATACGCACCGCCCTTGCCGCATTTCAAGGTGACCCAGTAGTGAGTGTCAACGAAAAGCTCGCATCGCTAGCAGTAAGGGATAGTCCCCAGCCATCGGTCGCCAAAAAGCCCGAGACCAAGCTCGAGACCAAGCTCGAGACCACCCAAGAACAACCACCACCCGCCGCACCTGTCGAGAAGCCCTTGATTAAGGCCACACAAGTCACACAAAGCACATCCACAAAACAACCTGCTCCTTCAAGGACAATAAAGAAGAGTGCATCCACGATGGCGATTGCAAAAGAGTCCTCGGCAAGCAAGGCTACGACCAAAAGCACCACTGTCCAAGAGAAGAAGCCCACTGGAGCTCCTACGAGATCCGCTACTACAACTACTCGCCCTAAGACTCAGGCTGATAAGCCTATTGGACACAGGACTGCCGCTGTGAGGAATACAGCCCCGACTGCTCGGGCAGAGCGTTCCAAAACGCCATCTCAAGATGCTATAAAAAGACCTAGTATGCAGCCATCGCCTCAAAACAAGCCCGCCTCAAAATCTCCAACCCGTCCTGTACGCCTACCGGCCTCCCTGGTGACTCCTACCGCTGCATCAGCTGCTAGAACTGGAGCTCTGGCACGGTCTCAGAGCCATCTGAACTTGCGCAGCTCGCCTAAAACGGAAACGGCCAAAACACTTTCCCGCAAGCCATCCACTCTTAAACCAGATACCTCTCGGCTAGCAACACACACCATCCCTGATCGACCGAGATCTCGTATGAGCACCACGTCCTCGCGTGCTCCTCAGGAGGAGAGCTTCCTTGCCCGGATGATGCGCCCTACTGCAAGCTCTGCAAGCAAAATGCACGATAAAATCGAACCGCGGAGTCCGCCGAGACTCGCGAAGGCTGCGAACATAACTCCAAAGAAAGAGGCGCCGGCCAAGGTTGTGGAGGACAAGACCGAGAAACATGAAAAGTCAGTTCAGGATTCTCCCGTTCCTGTTCGTGTGAAAGCTGCTGTAAAAGAGACAGTAGAACGACCTGTTGTCAAAAAGGCTCCAGTTGAAGTTGCTACTGGTGGAAAGGTTGAAAAGGTTGATCAGCCAGTGACACCAGTCACACCAGTGGCGCAAAGCTTCAACACCGAGCCCGAAGTTTCTAATGGGGAGCCATTGTCAGAGTCTCATGATCTAGAGGTGGTGCCTGAAGTTGCAGCGGAACCGTCTCCAGAACCTACTGCCGCAGAGGCGGAACCCGAAGCTCCTGCCGAATCATCGTCGGATCCTGCTGTCCCGAATGTGAAACCTGAAGTTCCTACTGAATCGTCATCGAATCCTGCCGTTGCAGATGCGAACCCCAAAGATATACAAGATCAGTCTCCACCTGACGAAGCGGAACACACGGCAGGGCTGGCTTCAGTTCCAGAAACAGTCCAAGAGAAACTCGAAGATATTACAGAGGAAGCCGTCCCAGAGACTCAACAGCCCGAAGCTAAGGCAGATCTAGTCGAGGAGCCCGCCACAAAACTTGATGTTCCTCAAGAAGAAGCACAGCAACCGGCTGAGGAAAGCCCCAGAGATGACGAAGTGAAAGCAACCGAACCGGTACAATCTTCAGAAGAACCGGCCCCAGTCGCCTCAGAGGACACGCCTGTTGAGCCCTCTGTTGAGCCCGCTGTCGAACTCACTGTCGAGAAAGCTGAAGAATCTCAGGTCGAAGACTCGACAGAGGAAGAGCTCTGAATTACAACCTGCTATAATTCCTGTCGAAAAGTAAAAAGAAAAGAGAACATATTTTCCCAAGATCTATACCATTTTTTTAACAACCTTTTGATCTTCTACTACTCCTTCTTCTTCTCATCTATTCACCAGTTATATTGTGCAACTATCTATTCAACGGTGTTTTGGGAAATTCACTTTTGAAAAAAAGAAACTTCATTTTCATATTGCATCGATACTCCTTGTTTAGTTAGCGATTTTGCCTATTTTCTTCTTCTTCTCTTATCTCCGCTTATATTAGCAATTGATCGTTCGGCATTTTGTACTTATCTTGTGTATTGTCGCTTCTACGATTCCCTTCTTGTATCTACATTTTGTCTTATATTTATCCTTTGGGGTTGGGAACTTTTTTGTCTTTATTTTAGGACTTTTAACTTCATATTTTTGAATAAAGAAAGATTTCATTGGCTTGCTTCGTGTGTAGACTATCTGAACACTTGTAGTCTGTTAGTATTCTAGGACAATCTGTCATTTGGCTTTTGGGTTAAGTCGCACATGGTCAAATAATGCGCCTATGTACCTAGGATTAGTTTTTTCCATCGTTCGGCATTCGTATCTTTTCCGAGGTTCTTTCTTCTTTCTGTTTGCCACAAGATGGAGTTCACCTGGGCATTGTAAATAGATGGGCATCTTTGTCTAGGTAGGTACCTCTTGTGTGGCTGTTGTTGTTGAAACTACCCATGGGATAAGAAGGTTCCTACCAGAGAAAAAGTCCTAGGACAGGTAGAAAGAAGATAGAAGATGTTATAAGAAAGAAAAGGGCAAAAACGTAATGGCACACATACCTATGTGTTCAAAAACAACGAAATATCGTAGGTTAGATTAGACAGAGCAACAAAAGAACCAAGGAAGTATGGATCTAGGTAGTACGTATTAAAAAGAAAACAAAAATCACCACTGACTTCCACAGACAAACATTCAACAAGATAAACAATAAAAGAAACAAACAGAAAGATACCACCCATTAACTAGACAGACGTATTGTAGGCATTCTCCCAATTGGAGAGCCTATCGACTTAAGCAATAACATATCAGGGGATCCCAACCGGAAGAAAGCAGTACGACCATCTCTTGTATACGTATCTTCCAAGGCTTAGGGTTTGTCAAATAACTGGCAACAGCCCCTGGCTTGTACAGAAAGAAGCCATCATTCTATAATCCCTGATGATGACTTCAAATCGAAGATGCGCGCGTCTCCTCCAGAGATAGAAAAACGAGAAATGAAAAAGCTCCTGTGGGTTCCTGGCAGCAAGCAGCAAAAATAGAAAACAGCAAAAAGAGAAAAAACCGAGATAGGGCCTGAGTTCCTCGTATAGTAGTCCAAATAGGTGATAAAAATAAGATCATTATTAAGGTGTGACATGGCCTCCAGGTTTGTTTTGTGCATGTCAGACATTATTGGGTATTCCCTTCCACCCAGTGGTCATGTACGTAGTTTGTTTGCTCCGTTGGAAAATTTTGAATCTGCTGTTGTTGTTCTGGTATCAAATCTGCTCGTGTTGGCTAAAGTTCTCCATAGGCTGAGCGTCTGTAGGACACAAGTCACCGGCTTGGTTGACTGTTCCTTCTTTCTTCCCCTGGTACAGGGGGGACGTGTGTCGAATGCAGCAGTTATCAATCAACTGTTATAACTTCGGTGGCAAACGCGAATACAGGCAGGCAGAAACAAGTGCGCAAGGTGATTCAGGCATTGTAAATCAAAAAAAGATGTTTCACATGTCCGAATATCACAAGGGTGATGTCAACGCGGACACATTCTCTCCCTTCATCTCTCAAGTGGCGAACTTAACACGACGGGTCTGTCGCTCCTTGATACGCCTCTCAGTCTCCTGGTAGAGACTATCCAAATACTCCATGGCAGTGGCATCCTTGAGGATCTTGGCAACCTGGGTTCCAGCGGAAATAAGCTGCAGGACATTCCGGTCATCTTTTACAGGCCTAGACTGATGCTTTGCGGCATGCCGCATCTCCAGGGAGTTTTCCAAAACGGTAACAAGCTGTTTGATCTGGCCATTATGAAGTACCCGGGCGGGGATCCGGCGTTTTGTGGCCAATCTTTTCAACAAATACACCCATTCGGTCCATTCCCGGTCTGCTGGTACCCTCACCTGTCTTTTATCCGCTTCAATGGGGATTGGGAATTGGTATTTTGCGACAAAATCAAACGCGCATTGTGAGAGGCGATCATTAACCTCGCACAGGATGCGGTCTTGCTCTGAGACATCGAGATTAGTAGGGAGAATGGGGAGCTCCCGTTCCTGGGCAGCCATGGTCTTGGGTGATGGTGGTTCAAGAAGCTGATGCGGTCCATCGAATTCATCGCGGTTGGATGGACGTCTCTGAGAATGGTATTTTACATTACTACCATTGGACTTGTCGTGACGGGACCTGCTGCTTTCCACGAGGTATTGGGCATCATAAGACCTGGGAGACTCCACGTCGTGCATGTACTCATCCTGGGACATCCTGGCGGCGGCTGCCGCATCCCAGTCAGAATGTACGGAGACATGACGAGGGGGTCGTCCAATAGGAGCTTGTGGATTTGAAGCGCTGGAGTAGCGTCTATGTTTTGATGAAGACGAAGGCTGAGCATAATAAGTCCGGTAATCCATTGGGGTGGCCTGCGTAACGGGTCGAGCATTGGCAGAGTCGAAGTCTGCAAAGGTTCGAGAGTTTGGAAAACCGCGAGCTCCACTGTAAAAAGCACGGGTTTGACATCTCAGTTGATTGTATAACAGAAAAGGATCCTAAAGGTTGAGTTTCACCTTTGCTGGTAGACCACAGGGGCAGCCGTAGCGCCTCCATAGTAGGCAGACTGCGAAGGTGAAGATGCGGTGCTATCCAAAGCTGATTTAGTAAAGGAAACAATACGGACAGGAATGTAGAACAGAAAATAAACTCACCCATGTCTCGGAAAGCCATCCATGACAGGCGTGGGAGGGAAATATCCAGGATCCATCGGTGCTGTTACTCCTGGCAAAGACTGAAATCCCAGTGGCATAACCCGGGAAGTGAGGACAGGAGGCATTGAGAAGACGAATGAAATATAAATCTCAAGAAATAAGGTTGGAGAGAGAGAAAGACAGAAAAGGGTTACACGAGGGCAGGAAATGGGCGTATGATATATCAACAAAAGAAAGAAGGAGCAAGTAAGGCAGAGAACTATTTTAATAACAGGGTAAGTTTGGGGAATGGCTCGTGCCGAAAGCCACTCGGCAGTTGTCTAGGTACCCTCTTCAAAGTTCAGGTGCCTTAAAACTATGTGCACAAGATGGGGGTCGCTGGTCAGCCAGTGTCTGGACAATATGGCGTCTTGGTTAATCTGTGGGTGGTGGCGAATTTCCGGCGCTTATCCATTGTCTACTTTGGAAAAGGTTCAAGGAAAGTGACGGGTCGTAGGCCACGTCCACATGTTTAGGGCAGATACATCAATGGCTTTTTTCTTTGCAGTCCAACAGCGCTGGGTGCACAGTGCTCTACACCGCCACCTGGGGGCAGATAATGTCAATGGCGCTTGGGATGGAGGCTAAGTGGAGTGTCAGCTACTATCAACGGATCCTTTACTAGGGTTTGCTTCAGGGATGAACCTAGTAGATCAGCTTATTCAAAACAACCTGTTACGACGTCGAGCATGCCAAACGAGAGTAAAGCAAGCTTGTGGGTTGAGTTATTAAATTAACGAGACCTAGCTTTGGAAAGTATGAGGTCGGAGGCGTTGTTGGGATTTTGGGCAGCAATCTGGCATCAGTCTATATACTTTACATCGTCCAATGAAATCATCGACAAGAACTTGTGCAATACGATTGATCAAATAAGATATTCGGATTAGGTAGCGAGACACACGAACCTTGAATTAATGACCGGCGCAGGCCTTCTAATTGGGTGATGCACGTTTATGAAAAGCTGCTTGATTGCTCCACTGGACAGCTGTTGACATCGAGCTCTCTGCCCCCAGCACAGAAACTTTATATTCTGCTTCAACTGGCTACAAGACATATGTATTTAAAACAATTGGTCAAACATAAAACTAGAGCTTATCGATTAACAGATAGCTTTAAATGTCGGGCCCGGAAAACGGGGGATGGAATTGTTGTTCCCCGGACTCCGTGATCGATTCAAAAATAATGGTAATCCATACTATATCCAATTATTCCTAGTGATAGATAGACATCAGTCTGTCTTAAAAGTAGAAGTGATCGGCCAGATAGTCAGATGTCGACAAGGATCAGCAACGTACGAAATTGGTCGTAGTATGGAAAATAATGGATGAATCGGGCAGGACGGGAACAATGGACATCCACTCCAAGCCGGTAATGTATAAATCGCAACTGACACTAGTGGTAGATGAAGACCTGGCAATTTGAGTGGATCGTGGAGTGCATGATTTAGTGCATTGATAGTGCTCAGTGTAGAAAGGAAATGCTGAAGGTAGTATGCCATTGGGCATCGGGCATAGATGCGTCCAACGTGTGCCCAACCCCTTCTACCAAGACTTGTAAGACATGCCGAATACGTTAATGTCTTTTTCATTCTAATCAAAACAGGCATGATAATCGGACCTATGGATGGTACGTACCTCCTTTAATTTTCTCAAGGAATAAACTGGCAATCGATTTTTGTGCCTTAGGCGTCAGTGGCGAGATCCTCATGACCAGGCTTGCCCTAATACATTTTGTATGCCGCTTCGGGTAATCAAAACATCAACAAAACCTCGCGACGAGCAGCTGATATGGAGACCAAAAGAAAAGTAGAGAATTCAATAGAATTTTTTTTTTTTTGGCTCTATTCATTTGATCTGGGACTGTTTTGTCAGTGGCGCACCGAATGCTGTAGAACGATGGCAATGGCCTGCCACTGCTAGTGCGTAGGCTGTAGTATCCCCCTTACTGAAACTCAACATTGAGTTGCTGCTACCTGCTACGAGCCCAAGATTAAAATTAAAATTAAAACTCTTGGTATTACCATTCGATTACGTGTCTCAATTAGGGTTAGAGAAAATCATCGCCCTTGCGTAACCAATACTCATTTTGCGCGCCTGCCTCGATAACAGACAACCTTCAGACTTGCAACCCTAAAACTCCGAACGGACAAACTACATAGAGCAAACACAAGTGAGATACTAGTAAATAATAGGAAATGGCAATATGTTCACAGTTAACCGGTTTCCATCTTTAGGACCGTTTCTTCGTTTCAGCAACCTGGTTGTTTCGAAGGCCTGGGGCATCGGGCAGCTTGATGCCTAGCCGACGAGCATAATCCTGGAAAGGGCGGCAAAGGTAAAAAGAAGAACGGAAGTTAGATGTCTTTATAACTCATTCGACTGAGATAAAAAAAAAGCCACAATTTTAGGTCAGACTTACCTCGCAGCTAAGACGAATGCCTTCTTCAAGACCGAGTTTAGCCTCATAGCCAAGTATACGTCGTGCCTTTTCGCCACTTGCATATCTCATGTGGCACGCATCTCTCACGCTTCCTCTACTGAGCGTGGTAGCCGTGCCAGAGAACCAGGTATACACTTCCGACAACAAACCGGCTACCCACGCGAGAGCCTCAGGGATATGTACAGTAAAGGGGGGTATATGGCCAAAATTCCGCCAAATCGTCAGACAGAAATCTCGAAAGGGAATAGGCTCGTTATTCTGTATGAAGAATGCTTCCCCGGCAGCCGTCTTGTTGGGCGATACAAGGTTCTCAGCCGCAAGGACGTGTGCATCTGCAATGTTTTGCACCAGAGTGACATCCCAGTAATTCAGGCCGTCACCGAGGACCCATGGCGTCTCCCATTTGGCGATGCATGCGTGGATTGCCGGTAGGAGCTGATAGTCTCCGGGGCCCGTAAGGACGGAGGGTCTGAGAGAGCAGGTAACCATTTCGGGGCAAGACGCCTCCAGGACTAATGCCTCTGCCGCTGCCTAATGATATCAAATCAAGCAACATTCATACATCAGCTCACCATATTCAGCTTAATATATATTGCCGTTAGAGGGAAGTTAGAGGAGATATGCTTAGAGGTTAGCCAGACCTTGGATTCACCATAAATCAACGAACGCTGCGATGTGGGCCAGTCCTCGTTGATATTCCTGTATGGTAGACGCATGTCATCTATAGTCACGCAACAACTACTTGTAAATACGAATGCCTGGACCCCCAATCGCTTCGAGGCGTCCAACATAATCCTAGTACCGTCGACATTTAGTTTCCAGACCACGCTCCGCATTCTCCGCCCAAAGCGCTCTGCGAGGACAGGCACAATGCCGGCCGTGTGAATCACGATGGTGGGTCGAGTCTTGCGCACAGCCTCCTCGACTTGCTCTGCAGATGTAACATCAACTTTGAGGAAGGTGGCCTGCGAGGGTACTTCATGGATTGTCCCCGGTGGGCTAATGTCTATGACTGTGATTTTGCATTCGGGGTATTTCTCTGCAATGGCTCTGGCGATTGCAGATCCGACGAAGCCGCAGCCCCCGGTTATGAGGACGTCAGGCAGCCTGGGCGTCGTCATCACGTTCGTCTGCCGGCGATCGATTAAACCACCTACTTGTGATCTGAAGATGGGAACTGGTAAGGCTGAAACAGGTAGAATGGAATTCCCAGTTTTCTTTTGATGAAAGATTCGTAGACAAAGCAGAAGACAATGCTAATGATCGTTCTCCATGTCGTGTATTTAGGCTGATCGACAAGATGTAACGTGAAATGTCGCTCTTGATTGGCTGGCCGTCACATGGTTTGTAACCCTAACCCTGGTATAAAGCAAGGGGGATCACCATCAGATTGACAAGATCAGCACAAGTCGGTGAGTCTTCCTACTGAAAATATCCAGAATGACCTATAAGCCGATAGGAAATAGGGAGTTTTTGCCAAAAATGAAAATGGCTTCTACAGAAATGTAGATATTGAGACTATGGCAATACAGTTATGAGTAGTTCTGTTTGGTGAATTAAGGATCAAGAGTCCTAGATATTACCTCTGCATATATCCATCTTTCCTGTGGTCAAAATTGTCGTTTGTAACAGCTTTCTATAGCATTATTCGTTGAATATTGTTTAAAATTTGTTATATTTCATTCTATCCCTCACCAGCCCGTACCCATACCTGATGTCCCTAAAAGATTTGGCAGCATGAGAAAATCCGAGAGATCAATTTCAAAGTTCGGGTCCTGTACAACAAAACGTTAGCACAAAAACATTAACGACTAAGTGATGGAACCCACCATTCCACTTATAGGAAACAACAAAGACGGATCAGGCATATCTCCAGCAGCATCATTTGGCAAGTTTTCTGCAGTCTCAAGCTGACTCGCATCTGCAGCATGCGCGCTGAGATAAGACCGACATTTCTTCAGACCTGCAATAATGTCTTCGAACATGGTCTCCTTTATCGGTAAACCAAAATCGATGGCGCGGACCAACGCCAGAACCCCCACGAGAAACGTGTAGCGTTTGAGTGACGGCCGTCCGGCGATAATAATCTGTTCTAGTTGATCTCTTATGCGTTCAAGACACTGCACAAGCGGTGCTCGATTGGCTCTTGCAAGTTCACTAAGAGGGTCCGTTGCTGAGCGCGGTGCACTAGATGTCCGAGTTGTACTCTCCTCTTCCACTTGCGTGACAAGCTCGAGGCCCAAGACTGCAATGACATCCATGCATAGTGCGCCTTTGAAAGTCCCCGATCCGACGCAAATCAGTCGAGATAGGTCGTCGTAGTTTTGTTCACTTGCTAGATCCAGTTTTTCATTATGGGACGCTATAACAATGCAAGACTCGACGCATATTTTGCGTGAAATGTAATACCGGGGATCTTTTCGAGCCTCGATCATGAATGGACGGTGCAGAAAAAGCAAGTACCGATGCAAATACATATCCAAAAACCTGCGATGGAATTCGATACGCTCCGCATCCTGCGTCTGGTGATTTGACGTATGCGATTGAAAAAATGCTGATACTTCACGGCAGGCAGTGCGTACCTCTTGCCCTAATTGCATTGCTCTTTCGAAAGTGAGATTCTTGCGCTGAGGGTCGTTCAACAAGCGAGCTATTTCAAGCCTTGCAGCAATCGAATTTCTCAATAATATCTGGATTGATGAATCGGTAAAGACTTCATCTGGTCTAGGCTGTACTTGTCTGTTGCTTTCGGGAGAAATGTCTTCGTCATTAATATTGCTTGGACTTCTGGTATCAAATTCCTCCAAAGACAGAGGGAAAGGCACGGCAGAATCTAATAAGGATTGTGTGCTTAATTCAATCACAGTCACCCACAAGCGATTTCTCATCTCTACCTGAAAGGGTGTCAGCGAGGGGAAAAGGGCAGTATCTCGGTGCAAGCCCATCATCATAGCCATTTGTAATAAAGACCCTGTTGAGATCCAGAGGGGAGTACTCAATGGACCGGTCAAACGAGACAATATCAAGAGACAGCCGACTTGGATTCCATCGATGGAGAGCGAGGCGGAATCTGACGGGCCGACGAGCCACCATTGTCCTGCATATATCCAAGTTCGAATGAATTCCTCGTTGCGAGGTGCATCCTTCTGGGTTGCACAAAAGACTGAACCAATGGCAAAAACCAGGGCCAGCTTCACGACAAAGCGGTTGGGGACTGATTGGGGATCTTTCCAGAACTGCTCGTACTCCACCCAGAACGATGGCACATGAAAGATGCGATAAACAGGTTCAAACGTCTTCATATACGTGTGAACGAGTTCGTCACATTTCGCCTTTGGTGGGAAAGAGCCAGCCAAGTCCGTCGGTGGAAGCGTAGTTTCACTAAAGCGGTGCTTTCTGACTGTCCTTCGAAATTGGATGCATTCCCGGAGGATATTGGTCAGTTCATCCCTATTGTTGAAATGTTCCGAGAATCCCCCATCCTCTAAGATGAAGTTTCCAAGGAATTGGAACTACGCGTGAGTTAGTGATCTATAGACGTCATGATAAAAGATGGCCCATGCCTGTTCCGCGGTGTGTATCCAATTGTTTGCACCAAATATTTTGGTCTTGTCGACCGAACTTCGTAGGCGAGGCACGGGGGCTTTGAGTGTCTGCAATCCTGTATACTGAGGAGATGACTCCGTGCTGGAAATATGTTGGCGTTCGCTGGGTGTAACTGGATTACCCCGGACGTTTAAACTTCGCGAGACCAAATCCTCTAGCTGGAGGATGCGCTGTTGAAGATCCTCAATCGACATTTGGCCCCGAGAGGCACTGCCACCGGCCATTTCGACCTCTCCATCATTGCTAGATAGCGATCTAGAAGCCTCTTTCCTAGCCAACGGGTGGTCGAGCGGATGTGGGCGAGTTGGTGTACTTCCACTCGGCCGACTGTCGTTATCATAGAAACAGACCAATTGCAAAGAGCTCCTGGAATGCACACAGGGGCCGCATGGGTAATCGTGGTCGCAGCGCACTTTTCGCTGGCGACATGGCACGCATGATAGCGCAGGGCGTCTACGCTTGCGTGGGATCGAGGCAGGAGGCTCCATCAATCAATCAATTTCGAGACTTGTGGATGACAAGTGTTGGCGGCGCAATGCTCAACCAATAAAGACTGACGTCGTTCGGGAGATGCACATAGGGCAAGTGGGGACATAGCCGCGGAGATAATAGCGGCATCAGCCAATCAGGCGCGCTGATGTATAGCGACATCTGCCTCCTGCCTTGTGTGATGCCAAGCTTTTTCGTCTGTCTGCTTATAGAATTATTGACATGTTATATTTCTTCATATACTACGGAGAAATAGCTTTGCTATAGCGGGATTCCAACAATGGCACAATTGGCTCTCTATGAGAGCTTTTCCAGAATCAAAAGGCTCTGAAATCAGAAGGATAGGCTTGCTGGATACCCATATCAGAAAACACACCTAGCGTGATATGAACGCTTTCTTAAGTTTCGTGGTCCTTAGTTTGTTTTATCTGAGAGAAAACTTTTCACCTCTCTATACCTTAAAATCAAATATATTATAATATCTAAAGCACATCAATTTACCCTCTATCACACCATCCTCAAACCAGGACTACTAAGTAGTAAGTGGTCAATTCTCCGATGATCTCCAAGTTTTTTGAAAGATCTAGTGTTAATTAAGTTATTAACTCGGCGAAAAGTCCGATAGCACCTCAACTTATCGTTCATTGCGCCATGTCAAACCCCACAATGAAGCTCTGGCCAAGTCATCAAAACCCACGCTACTTGGTGTATGTCGATTCATGCGATCCTTGGCTAATGATTCATGGAATGATAAATAAACTGATATATTGGTAGATACCTTGGATTCTCCTGGGTACAATGCCGATCTATAAGATATCAATGGGTATCATAACCCTCATCTCGAGCACCTAATAACCCATCTACTTATTTCATGCCTTGAACAACTGATAATCAATCCCATCTTACTATTTTGATAAACAAGACTAGCTACCAGCCGAGACACAATCATTACCAAAATAGGAAAGAAATGACAGCTTCTAAAAGCATGCTAAGATAACGCCATTGAATATCAAAATGGCATGGCATACTATGTGGGCATGAATTCGTTTCGTAAACCGGTGAACAGCCCGCATTGAGGGTAAAGGAATAACCGATTTGTCTACAGTATACATATATACATGGAGATCAGTTGTCCGATGTCCTGATGGCCTGTAAAAGTTATATAATTGCCAGGACCAGTCATCCCGAAGACTGTGGAATACGAACTCTTCAGTTGCCTTCAGTACCATTAGGTAGAGCACAAGATGGCAGAAACCAAGAAACAGCCATGGTGGAAGTTTGGGTGGTGGTTTGCCGAGGACGATACCCCGGAAGAGCGCAGACTCTTGACAAAGATTGATCTGCTCATAGTCCCCTATTCTATCCTGGCATACTGGACCATGTTCTTCGACCAAACCAATCTGAGTGCGTCTGAACCTTTCTTATGTTGTCTCCCCACGCAGACTTTCGTACTAACACTAGCTCTTACTTTATAGACAATGCCTATGTATCAGGCCTACAGCAAGACCTAGGCTTCTACGGCAATCAGCTAGTCGACCTCCAAACCCTCTACAATCTCGGTGCCACACTCGGGCAAATCCCCTTTGCATACATTTTCACAAGATGGCCAATGCAATGGGTAATTCCTTTTTTGAATGTTGCATGGGGAATATTCACGCTCCTCCAGTACCGGGTGAGAACGTACTCGGAGCTGGCGGCGTACAGGTTTTTTGTGGGGTTGTTTGAGGCGGTCTATTTCCCTGGCGTGCATTATGTTCTGGGTGAGTGTTGTACAGAAGGATAAGTCGAGTATAAGGTATAACATGCTAACCGGCTACTAGGTGCTTGGTATAAAGGTAGCGAAATCGGGCGTCGTGGTGGCATGTTCTACTGTGGACTGCCACTGGGCATCCTGACAGCGAGTTTTATTCAAGCAGCGGCATCATCCAATCTGGACGGCAATGATGGACTTCCGGGCTGGAGATGGATGTACATAATCTGCGGCGTCATCACGATTCCACTCGGTATCGTGGGTTACTTTGTGCTCCCAGGCACACCTGATAAGCCCAACACATTCTTCATGACCCCAAAGGATATCCAGGTTGCCAAAGACCGACTTGCACGTATTGGCCATGGAGTGGACGAGGAATTCAAATGGTCCAATCTGAAGAGAGCCTATCGCAACTGGAAAATCTGGGCCTTCATCGCCATCGACGTGCTATTCTGGAATGCCGGTGTGATTGTCTCTTCGGGCAACTTTCTGCTATACCTGGAGAGCCTGGATCGATACTCGACCAGCACGCTGAACGCACTATCTGCGATTCCGCCGGCACTAGGAATTGTGTTCGTCCTGTTTGTGTGCTTTTCGTCTGACATGTTCCTTGGCCCCGCATGGGCCATTGTCATGTCGCAGACCATCAACATCATCGGGACCATCATCATAATCATTTGGAACGTACCAGAGTCCGCACTGTGGTTTGCATTTTGCACCAACTATTTTGCAATTGCCATGTCCAGTGCGCTGTATGGTTGGGTTAACACGCAGATCAAGGTAAACCCCGTGGAGCGCTCGATTACGCTTATTACGATCAATATCATCTCGCAATCCACCACGGCATGGACGCCGTTGATCTTCTTCAAGACGGTGGAGGCTCCGCGGTATCCAAAGGGGTATCCATTCATGTTGGCGTGTGCGTTAGCTCTGATAGTTGGTACTCTGACTATCAAGCTCTTTATTGCGCGAGAAGAGTAAGTCAGACCTGTTGCTTACCTAAGTACATAAATGAACATGCTAACATGCATCTAGTCGCCGCAAAATAGGATCCGAGGAGAGTCTGCAGGAGGACACGGAGACCGAGGCAGTGCAGGAGGTTGTTACACAAAAGGCTTGAGGTTAAACGACTTATAGAGCGGGTTAATGTATGACAAGATGTGTCATTTTGAGCTGGCTAGTCAGGTACCAAATAAAATAGACATATAGAAAGGCCGTCGTCTGTATGGGCAGTTCTTTCTAACAAATTTTATCATTTCTTCTTCTCTTTCCAACTCTATGAATTTATTCTTCCCTGTATCATTAACCCCCTGTTACGGATGTAACGCGCACCAAACCCTCAGACGACCACTCATTCTCTCCCCGCAGTACGCCTGAGATTGATGCCAACCACGAACGACCAAGCAGCTTAAAAAGATAAAAAGATAAAAAGATCCCATTAGCAGAAACCAACCTGGAAAGCAGCCGATCAATCGACTTGCGCAACGCTAAACCGATTGTATCATTATTTGCCTTACTGCTGACTATGGAATTGAAGCCAGCCAACGAACGAAGATCAAAAGATCGACGTGCGCAAGGCTAAACCGATATGGAAAGCGGAGTTCGGACTCCCGGCCGTTCGGAAGTTCGGGAAACTCCTCCACATGGGGTAAAGGGGCCCTAGTCGCGGAGATAGGAGTCACACCATCCAATAGTATTTCGCTATATTCAACATGGGCGGGTCACAAAGGCTGTAAGCGGCCTAGCCTCGGGAGCCCATCTCGGTAGGCTTTTTACCCTGTCACTTTCGCACCTTCTGAACGACCGACGGCGACGCCGTTATACCTTTTGATTTCAGGCTACTTTGTCAAGAAATCATGGCTCCATCCAATCCAATCCCATCATGGTCTCTGCCTGACCCGAGAGTCTCGTTTACAATGATACGACTCGGCGGCGTTTATCCTCGGCAACCTGACAGGGAGGCAACATGACTGGACGGATTTAATCGAGATCTCGCTGGTTGCCTATTCCAGCTTTAATGGCTAAATAGTATCAAACGCACGACGCACGTAACATCAGAAAGCCGTAATTAAATCCGACATGCTCTGCCTTAATAACGGCTGTAACTTATCCCCGACCAAACAAATGCTGTTGCTGGACGGTCTAGACATGTTAGCGCGATCAAACCCTTTTTACGCGACAAGATCAGCGAGGTCGGATTGGAAAACCCCCGAGTCAGTTAAAAGCGAGCTGAAATGACGGAGCAAATTATTTTGAGGTTCTCGACGATAAAGATCTCAAACATAAAAGCGAGCTGGTTTCCTCGTGCCCTCCAGGTGCAAATCAACATATCAAATCGCAGCTTTCAACACATTCTTACGCCAAGTGCGAATACATACAAATTACTCCTGAAGACTTTATCTGGATCGCAATTTGGATACCCCTCTCAACTTACGACTGGCAATCACGAAATTCATCGACTATTGATATACAACCAGTAGCTGTTCTCCAATATGGTGGATACTACGCAGACTTCGAGCCACACGGAGCTTGATCGCACAGAGGTTGATCTCGAAAAGCTTGAAAATCCCACAATCGAGAAGACGGATGAGCCACAGCCAGAGCAAGCTCAAGCCGATGCGACCAAACAGCAGGACGAGCCTCGCGAGGGTGGACGAAAGGCATGGCTAGCTGTGGCTGGAGCCTCGGCCGCTCTATTCACTTCTTTCGGCTGGACAAACTGTATAGGCCTCTTTCAGGATGAATACCAGACGAATCAACTAAAGCAGTACTCGAGCTCAACTATCGCGTGGATTACATCTGTTCAGTGTAAGTTCGAACATAAGCCCAGGTGAAAAAAAAAGGCGACATACTGATGAGTAAATGATAGTTTTCTTCATGCTCGTAATGGCTCCAGTGTCGGGCAAAATCTTCGACAGCTACGGCCCTCGCATTCCTCTTGCTATTGGATCATTCATGCAAGTCTTTGGCCTCATGATGACCAGTATTTCCAAAGAATACTACCAGTTCTTCCTCAGCCAGTCTGTGGTTTCTGGCATCGGTGCAAGCTTTCTTTTCACACCTGGGATATCAGCGGTATGTTAAACCCATATACAGATTTATTTCATCATCAAAAACTAATGAGAGATTTTCTTTCCAGCCACAAACATATTTCAAGAAGCGACGAGGCGTTGCCGCGGGTTTAACTGTCGCTGGCTCTTCTTTCGGCGGCGTCATCTTCCCTTTAATGGTGCAGCACCTCCTGCCCAAAGTCGGCTTCGGATGGACCATGCGCATCTGTGCTTTCCTTATCCTGGGAATGCTCGTCATTGCAAATCTTTTGATCACATCAAATTTGGAACACAAGCCTCGACCTTTCCATATCATGCAATATATTGCGCCAATGCGTGACTTGAATTTCTCCATCCTTTGTGTGACTGAACTCGTTATGTTCTGTAAGTAGCCACAAATTCCCGAGTCAGCCTTTGTCGAGATTCTAACTGTGAATCTATAGTGGGCATGCTCATCCCGTTTGACTACATTGTGACCGAAGCAACCTGGTACGGCATGAGCACGTATATGTCTTGGTGTCTAGTTCCGATCCTGAACGCTTCCAGGTGAGCTTATCCTCTTATAACATTCCATATCCACGTAATAATCGACTAACGGTCTAAAGTCTCCTTGGCCGTACACTACCAAACTACGTCGCCGATAAATCCGGCCGTTTCAATGTCATGACCCTGATGTCTGCACTATCCGCAATCCTAATTTTGGCCATATGGCTCCCCGGCCATAGCAACGCGCCCATCATAGTCTTTGCTGCACTCTTCGGTTTCAGTTCCGGTGGAGTTATTGGACTCGGACCAAGTCTCATTGCAACGATTTCGCCCATCAAGGAAATCGGGTTCCGCATGGGCGTTTTCATGGCTTTCTCCTCCGTGGGCGCGCTTACTGGGCCTCCCATTGCTGGTGCTATTATCTCGGCGAGCAACGGAAGCTACACTTATGTCGCCTTGTTTGCGGGCTTGTGCTTTGCACTTGCTACCCTTGGAATGGCGCTTGTGCGCGTTCGTCTGGCTGGGCTGAGTCTGAAGGCTCAGATCTAGAGTTGCTAGGTATGTGATGAAAAGTGTTGACTGGTTAATGAGTTGTATATATGGTATATATGTGTCTTTATATAGATGGTTTTCTTCATTTTTTTGCGTTAGGGTATATTTAATCCCCAATCCTGAATTCATACATGTATTTAGATATTCTCCAGTATTAGGTGGAATGACGAGACCTTTGGAAACTCCTTCTCAATCTTGTGTCGCGAGTAATAATGAATAAGTGATTTGATATAGATTTAATAAAATTCTTTGAGTGATATACATGTCATCCTATTTTAGAGTTATCAGAAGAAAAAGGTTTATTGTACATGAAAAATAAGACGAGGTATATAATATAGACTCTGAAGTCGCTAAATGCAATGACTTCTGAAAGAGAAAGGGAAAAATAGCAACCATCCAACTCCAGCTTGATGCACAAAACAAAACCACTCGAGGTGTCGTTTATTGTACTCGGCACAAAACCAAGCCTCCGACCTTCTTCTCAACGCATTGCCGCGCTTCCAACACTCCCTGATCAGTCGCGAGAAAAAGACACTCTCCAGGCGAGCGCAATCCTTCTACAGGACCACTTCGCGAACCGCGGATAACGCTGCGCAGACCCGCAAGGTCAATATTGATTCTGCGCTTGGGCTTGCTGATTGCTGTGATTTTGCCGAGAACCGGCTCGCTCTGCCAGTATTTCAGGCCCAGCCATAACCGTCTCGAAGCGATGTTTTCTTGTGTGACTGGCTCGGTTTCGACTATGTCGCCTCCGCCGATGGGTTGTCCGAGAAGAAGGTGGGGAGATGGAGGCGATGGTCCTCCGCGGACAACGCTGCCAATAAGACCTTGTTGTTGCATGGCGAGAATCAGGTTGAGGTGCATTTTGGAGTTGAGGATGGATGTCAAGCCCAGCCGGGCTTTGCTGACATTGTTGAGGTGTGAGTACACGTGTGCGAGATTGGAGAGAGACATGATGGGCGCGGGTTCTGGCCAATGGCCTTGACGGTTTCGAGGCTGGAGAAGAAGACAATCTGTTGATGGTCGGAGCTGTTGAGGGCTGCAATGTCAGCGTCAGGGGCCCCAAAAGAACCCAATTGGTAAGGTGAAAAGGTTGTAAAGTCGTACCTTTAATTTAGAACGAGAAATAAACTGCGCAAATGGTTATGGCGTGTCAGCATCGAATTGCATCTATCGACCTTCTCTTGACTGCCATCGACGTCCGAGTGTTTTTTTCTCTGGAGAAACGCGGCCGGAAAAATGATGCCGCGAAGTCCGGGAGTGACAGCTTGCAGCCAATCACAGGAGGACAGTCACGGGACCCGCCATTTAAGCGCCGGGCTCTTTAGCGTCGCTCCGCTGCGGGCAAATCACATGGCGCTGAGCATGGATTGCGAGCACATCGCAGCTCTAGCCGCCCAGCACTGCCCAATGGCTCCTATTACAGGCTCGCAGGTAAGATGTCTCCCGATGATCCCATCTTCGCTTCTTTATATATGGAGAAGTCGTTTCCCGCTGTGTTGAAAAGTTGAGATAATTCTTGTGTCGTTGCTTGCGACTTCTCTATACACATTGCGATAAACAACTTAGCTGGGCGACATGCCTCCGTTTCCTGGTGAAGACCGCTTGCTGACGCTGTAAGTGCATAGAAGCAGGTTCAGGCATACTAATTGGGCTTTGCATCCTGACAATATCATTGCATCAGCTTCGCGGACGTCCATTATTATTTCACGATTCCTACACCCAACCCGGCCTACCACCGGTTCGACAAGGGCTCGTATCTATACATATATCATGATGCCGTGCGGGGTAGTGCAAGGCTGGAGGTCGCAAATAACCCCGGCACAAATGAGCAGGACGCCTTTAACGGAGGTCAGTCATTCAACTCAAAAACAATACATCTCCATTCAGAAACTAAGTCAGAGCAGCTCTCGACAATGTCCACATTGTCCACTCGACTAGATTCCCTACATTGTGTACCGTGACCGTCGGCGCCCAAGTTGAAAACTCTCCTGTATCGACACACAGCCCCGTTGGAAATCAAGACCAATGGCTTCTTCCATTCACAGACCCTCGTGGTAAAGGTCAACGCAACCTCCGCCTGCACACCTTGGACATATACTTTTGGACTCGTGAGGATGCGGACCAATTTTTAGACGCTGTTGAACACGTGCTCCCGGCCGAGCAGCTGGATTCAGACCGCCATGCGCACGCCGAAGTCGTTGAAGAGCCTGCTGTGAGCACGGTAGTAGATAAACTAGAAAATATCGCGATTACCGATCCCGCGTATCAGAATGGCCAAACCAAAGACTCGCGCGATCCCGAACCGACGACTACTACTCAGGAAGCACCCAAGGAAGAACCAACAAGCTATGCGCCCCTGGCCTACAACCCAGCTGCTCCCGCTGCGCCAGAGCCCATCAAACATAGAGAAAAGACTCCTCCACCGGAGGATGCGCAAGGAGGTACGGGTCTCGCCGCAGCAGCCGTAGCAGATCACACTCAACAGTACGCTCCCACACAGTCGACTAGTAGTTTCTCTCAGCCACCGAGCTATGCACCTTCCAGTCACTTCAGCTCTCCATCTCCTGCTGCTAGCTTGCCTGGACCTCCAGTTTACTCGGCCGTTCCTGTCGCAAGCCCGCCACCAACCCAAGCCGGCGGCATGAGCTTTGCACCGCCTCCTCAAAATCCTAATGCGCATCTTTTTGCACAGGATTCCTACGACTCCCAGCAAAGCCAGGTTCCTCAACAGCATCAACCTCAGATCCCTCAGCAACAGCATGCCGTTCATCATGCACACCATCCACAATATGCAAACTACCTTCAGAACAAGGGCTATGAAGGTCATGAAGATGAGCGCGTTGCTATAGGAGGCTACTCTAACTACACATATGGCCAGGCAATCCAACATCAATACGGACAGCTGTCCAGCGAATATGACATTCACAGTCAGGTCTATCGCCCAACCGAGTCTGAGCTTAAAGAGACCAAGCATTCCTCTGCCCCTCATAAAGGACGGGGTACTAAGCTTGAGCAGGGATTGGGCAGGGTGGATAGCAAGGTCAACGGTTTCTTGAAAAGGATCGAGAAGAGGATGGGATAGGAAGAGACTACTATATTTATTCATTGCATTTGTAGCTTATACCCATAACGGCCGAACATGCTCTATATTATAGTTGATCTTGTACTTTTTTTTTCATACTGTGAAATTCATTGCGGATCATTTACATATTTTTCATATCCCTTCACCTATCTTATATACTCAAAACAAATATTCCTCAAATATCATCCTTTTTCTTGTTTGCTTACTCAAATAAACGCGGCACCAAGCTTGACCATTCCGACTCTTCCCACTCTCTATCCTCCCAGTATGCATCTCTCGGCTTTTCACCTGACGCACTTGAAGCTTTTGCAACTCTCTCGGCTTCGTGCCATGCTCGTAGGAGGTTGTCACCAACCAGCATCTTGGCCTGCTTGTCAGTTGCGCCTCTTTCCAGAACGAGAGCGATGAGGTCGGGGAATTTGGATGTATTCTATATCTGCCAGTCAGTGCAAGGAAGAGAAGAGAAAGCGAGAAAAGGTAGAAGGGCAAAACACAAACCTCTAATCCTTTAGGAACAAGCACCGTGCCATCAAAATCAGATCCAATGCCTACATGCTCCCAACCCGCGACAGATGCAACGTGGAAAATCTGATCCACAACGTCTTCAATGGTAGCTTCCTCTGGATGCTCTACATTCAGAAAGGGACTGACGGCAGGTACCATGACCACACCCCCATTATCACTCAATCGTAGCAGGACGTCATCGGGAACATTCCTCCCATGATTCTGTACTGCATACGCGCCAGAATGCGAGAATATAACCGGTGCGCGCGCAATATCAAGAACGTCACGCATGGTATTCGCCGAAACATGCGAGAGATCAACCAACATACCGAGACGATTCATTTCCAGGACAAGCTCCTTTCCGAAACTCGTCAGACCTTTATCAGCCTCTCGACTATCTCTGGGTTGTTCAGTATCAACGCCTGTCCATGCAGTTGCAAACGTATTGTCACAGTTGTGTGTTAGCGTCATGTATCTCGCGCCATTCTCAAACATTAGTCTGAGCACGCCCAGGGAGTTGCCTGTTTGGTGGCCGCCTTCGATCCCAAGCATGCTCGCGATTTTGCCTGCTTTGTGTGCTTTGCGGACACATGTGGGATCAGTGCAGAATTGGAGTTGGCCTGGGTAGGCGGCGACGAAGCGCTTTGTGATGTCGATTTGTTCGAGGGTGTCGCGGACTGCCCACTATCTCGCTGTTAGTCCTATTCGTGTTTGTTTCAAGGTATACGCACATTAGGCTCGTTCAATCCTGGTTCCTTCTTAGACTGTTCACCGACAACATCTAGATCACCTGGACAAGGCACCCAAACACTCCAAAACTGGCCACCCATCATCCCTTCCTTTAGCTTAAAAAGATCCGTATGACTGGCAAGACTCAAATTCGCAAAATCATACTGATCTATCTGATTCCGCAGCTGAGACCGGAGCAAAAACGGAAAGTCATTGTGCCCATCGATCAAGGGCGTTTGGCGAAGCACAGATCTCGCCCGAGACTCGTAGTCTGTTACTGTCGTTTTATTTGCTGGTGTAAAAATTGGAGATGAGAATATAGGCGCAGAGCGTATTCGTGACCAGAGAGCGTTGTCGTGGATGTCAATGATGTTGCTGCTATCTAGGTCAAAGGGGTTTAGCATGACGACTAGAATGGCTATTAGTCCTGCAAAGAGAGATGCGACGAGTGTTATGATAGGCCATATCGATGAGTCGGGTTTTGGGGGTTGTTTGGCCATGTTGATAGACTATCGCGTTGCATTGACTAGTTCTTGGCTGGCGATGACTCCGAAGTCTGTCTGGGATGAATGCGGGCACCGAATCAGAACTGCATCAACTCAATTGAGCTTGAAACTATCCAAAGACCGCTAAAATAGGAAGACACAATCTGGACATTTATATAGCTCGCTCCATTGGTCACTGGTGTGTAGAATCAAAAAGAAGACAGGCATGGGAAGTGGAGGAGATAAAGGTGGAGTCTGTTGATAAGGTCTGTAGCACCCTTATGTATTTAACCCCATGAATCAACAATATAACATTTTAAACATTTACCTAACTGGTCCAATTCGAGACAAAAACGCACCCTTGGATGAGTGAATTGAATTCGCACATGTGCAGCAGCATATTCGTTTCGCCTGAAATCAAAATTTATAGATAGATATCTGGTTGTAGGCAGTGTTTCGTGCCTTACAGATCTAAAACCACAGTGTTTTATCCCCTGAACATCCACCAAAATAGAATCTAAATACAAATACCCAACCCAATTGTACTTGAAATGCAACCTACACAGTCAACTTCCAGACAGTCAGCGTTGTCCGAGCAGGCCTGGCTGCTGCAGCGTCTTAACAATGGCGTGCCGGCATTTCTGGTCGTAACCCCAGCGTCATTATTCAAGAGATCCCCGAAGTGCTGGAGTTGCTGGTCATCGAGATTGACAGAGTCAATCACAGTTCCGTTTTTGCTGTAGGATCTGGCGACGCCATCAGAATCAACGCGCACGATGCCATCAGGATCCATTTGGAGGTCTTGGACCAAGCCGCCGCCACTAGAGCTTGTAGATTCGGCCTAGTAAAGTGCAAGAAAAAATGATTAGCCAGTCTATCAAGACTATTCCTCTATTGGGGGTAGAAGATGTTATATTGCCCACTCACTGATATGGCAGCAATGTGACAAGTCATTGCCAAAGACAATAGAAATGACTTGATTGCAAGCTTCATAGTGGAAATTTGTTCTCTATTTGAAACAGTTGATAGGAAGAATTAGAGCTGGATTGAAGAGGTTTGCTGTTAATGGTTATCCAGTGACCACAGCAATGAGACCTACCTTAGGAGGGATATACCTACCTTTTTATACCCATCTAATGCTAGACCTATGTACTTGACAGTCGCCAAAACCAAACTACAGAATCAACTGCCTTGTTGGTTTGGTATAACTCGACGCATTTCGACCTTCTAATTTAGTATTAAAAAAACCAGTTTCTAACACTAAAGAACAGCTCTCTAGGATCAAAAACCTTGCACTACCTAAACTATAAATGTCTATGATCATGCTACCCAAGCGACGTTAGATATAGCTCAAGACTGCTATTATTGGCTGTAATAGGTACCTATCTCCCTGTTTTAACATTATGGTGCCCATTAGGTACCTAGCACCAAATATCGATCTGGTTGCCTAAAAGAGTTGGCATGAAGGGGTCTTGAAGACGGCCAAATCCTTGAATTCTCAAGCCCCTAGTGGTGTCAACCTCCTAGAAAACAGGCAGAGTTGAACGGTATACACTTCACCCCATACTTTTTTTTATTGAACTATAATTACTACTCCACGCGGGGTTCCAGTTTAGCATGTGTTGGTGGCTTATTTGACACGAAGATCAGCGTACGACGTCTAGGTAAGTGATCCTTTTGCATTACGGTTTACAGATTCATCATACATGATACACTATGTACAAATCAGAAGGTGGTTAGTTTTCACTTTGCTGATTGGCCTGCAGTCTCTGACTAGTCTATAAATAGGGCCCAAGATGCGATCTATATGATAGTACGTAGTTTTTTACTGTAGAATCTAGATAGAGATTAGATGCCTGGCTAGCGCAAAGACTTTGTTTCAAACAAAAACAAGGCATTGATTGATAAGATTGAACCCGTGCAACAACTGGCTTGCCCTCTTTGGCATGCACTTTGCGCCAAACTAGACCAAAACTAAGTTACAATACATATAAGTAACCTACATTGAGTTAGTTACCTAGCTATCGGTATGAACGCCTGAATCATTTCAATATTGATCAAATAAAATGAACATCAATTCTATTTATTATTGGTCTAAACAAAATGCATTCGCAAGTCCTTGTTGACCGTACACTAATATACATCTCAATGTCTCAGAATGTCATCGATATATGCAGCAAGAGGAGTGATTTTTCGAAAATCATTTTATATGTACAGAGCCCTGTGAGGGGCCGTTTAAAAATCTAATCTATCAGAAAGCGAAAAAATGATCGTACATTCCAACGGAAAATGAGCGTAAATCGGATATCAAAAAGGGAGCAATGATGCCATCTTTTCATGAACATCATGACTATCACCAAGAATCGGCCTTTTCTTCTATTTTGTCATCTTTCTTTTATCGTTTGGAGCCCGGAGAGCCATGGTGTGTGTGGGGATATGTTGTGGTCGAATATGGCTCTCCATCGTGCATCACGGCGATTATATGCTAGGAATTGAGTCAACGGCGTCCGGCAGAGGCATATTTCAATAGTCGATGCGGGTTGAAGTGTCCAGGCCACCTCCACATCAGAGTTCCTCCAAAAACAAGCCCTCCGACGATCGTCGTCAAAAATGCCGTTCCAAGACTAGCGGTGAGAAGGCGGCGCTGCTTCTCGACGGCCTTCACAATCTCCGAGTACGGCATGTTGCTGAAACTCACTCGCGAGTATTGCGTCCGCCAACCTAATTGTGGCATGTAAAGGTCCATGTTCTCTTCGATGAATTTGCGTATCTTGTACCAACGTGAGTTGACTCCTGCCCGCATCTCAATAAAATTCCCTTTGGACAACTCATTTATTGCATATGCGTCTGCCACTCGCGTTTCTGTGTATGCCTTGAAAGCAGCAGCACGAGCCTCATCTCTAGCTGTCTGATCGTTGGAAACGTCGTACACGCCGTGCGAGTCGAGAGTTTGAAAGAAAACCCTGACATCTTCCATTCCGGCATTCAACCCTTGCCCGTAGAAGGGCAGAACAGCATGTGCTGCATCCCCAAGAATGACCACACTTGATTCATAGTGGTGGGGTTTGCATTTAATACTGATCAAGGGAAGGTGCTGGTTTTGAGTGAATTGTCGATAGAGCTCGTCAGGCGAAATCAACTCGGGAGAAACTCCTGGAAAGTACTTTTGGAAAGATTTGCACAACTGTTCAGGCGTGTTTCCCAAGCGAGCGTAATGGTCTGCCGGTGCGAAGAGGGTGCATGTGAATGACTTGTCCGGAGACGGCAGAGCAATGAACATGAATTCCTTGCCAGGCCAGATGTGCAAATGATGAGGAGAAATCCGGAAATCTCCAGCTTCGGTGGGCTCAACACGAAACTCGCACCACAGCGTGTCAATGTACTCTTGTTGGTAGTCCACGCGAGAGTACTTCATCATGTGATATCTAGACGCAGAATGTGCGCCATCTGCTCCAATGAGATAATCGAACTGCACTTCGACTTCTGGTGCCCGATCGAAATCGACCGAGCCAGCTCCGTGTGGGTGGGCATGCTCCTCTTCAGGTAGCTTGCGCTCAAACCAGGCTGTGCGCGCGTGGAAGTCCGCTCCGGTGAGTTTGTGGTTGAAGAACAGTTTCACATTGGGGGTCCTTTCAAGTTCGTCGAGAAGAGCGTTATTCAAAGTCGCCCTGTCAATCGAGTTGATGGCCTGGCCATCGTCAATATTGGGCCACGATTCCATGATATCAAGCATGCACTTACGCGGCCATGGACGTCATAAGCTTGCGCTGCCTCCCATAGCTCCCCAGACGAATCTCTTCCGTGAATCATTCGTCCATGCATAGGAATAGCTTGGTTCATTATCACATCGACGACATCCTTGCGGCCGGAAAGTTGCATGGAATGGATGCCTCGTTCTGAAAGGGCGAGGTTGATCGACTTGGTGAAATTCAGAGGAATGGTCGCTGGGTCACGGAGATCTATCGAGATTCAGGTCAATTGGATGGTACTTTGATTGATTTGAGTGAAAGAGTCATCGTAAGAAGGAATCGGAAAGAACAGCGGAATTCTTACCCCCGCGCAACTCATAGACCTCAACATCGTCGCCTCTCGAGGCAGCGTAGAGGGCAGCCAGAGACCCAACTGGGCCGGCGCCTACGATGACCACCTTCTGCTTTGCAGGGGCTGTCATTGCTGTGCGTGCATTATAACCAGTAGACAGTAGAAAGTAGAAGCGAAGTCGTACAAAAAAAAGGCGAAAGGTTAAAAATCAAAAGCCGGAGATCTGCGGAGGAAGGACCTCCCCCGCCGACTAATCGGGCAAGTGCCTGGTCGCGGCCCCACTTGACCCGACCGTTGCGATCTTCAATTTTTCCTCCATCATCACTCACTGCCCTGTAACAACAGCTTCCTTGGTGCGCACTGCCTTGTCACAGTCGCCGCTATCCGCTCTTCATCCTTTCGCGTATACTTCCTTGTCAATCCTTATAACGTCGCTATTCAGCCATGGCAGCCGCCGTTGCGACGCCGCGGAAATGCATCGGCCTCGAATGCCCCAACGATGCGGGGACTCTCCAATGTCCCACCTGTCTGAAGATGGGCACCGACAGCTATTTCTGTTCACAGGACTGCTTCAAGCGTAGCTGGGTATATATCTCTTCGTCCTGCCTTGTCGTTCATGTTCTCTTGTTTTTGTTTCTAACCGATCACAGGGCTCGCACAAGACAGTTCATAAAACCAAGAGTAATATCCTCAGCAATCTTTTCCCTCCGAAGGTAGTTTCTGAACCAGATCCAGCAACCGGACAGTACAACCCGTTTCCCACGTTCCCTTTCACCGGATCTCTGCGACCTGTGTATCCTCTATCGCCGCGTCGAGAAGTTCCATCATCCATCCCGCACCCCGACTACGCTCCAGATGGTATTCCGCGATCCGAACAGAAGTTTGTTGGCCGACATAACATTACCATATTGAATAAAGAAGAACAGGAAGGAATGAGGAAAGTATGTCGCTTGGCCAGAGAAGTTTTGGATATCGCAGCTCGCGAGCTTAAGCCAGGTGTGACCACGGACTACATCGACGAAGTCGTGCATAAGGCTTGCCTTGAACGTGATGTAAGAAAACCCACCTCATCTAAATCATCTGATCTAAATCATCTGATCTAACATCCAAAACCAACAGTCCTATCCGTCACCTCTCAATTACGTCAATTTCCCCAAGTCAGTGTGCACATCGGTTAACGAGACCATATGCCACGGCATTCCTGATCAACGGCCCTTGCAGGACGGCGACATTGTGAATATCGACGTGACCCTATACCATGGTGGATTCCATGGCGACTTGAACGAGACATACTACGTTGGCGACAAAGCCAAGGCTAATCCTGATGCCGTCCGGGTGGTCGAAACATCTCGAGAGTGTCTGCAGCAGTCAATTGAGCTGGTCAAGCCGGGCATGCTCTTCCGAGAGCCTGGAAACGTTATCGAGAAACACGCCAAGAGTCGCAACTGCAGCGTTGTCAAGAGCTACTGTGGTCATGGTATCAACCAACTATTCCATTGCGCACCGAACATCCCTCACTACGCCAAAAACAAGACAGTCGGAGCGGCCAAGCCAGGAATGTGCTTTACCATTGAGCCCATGATTAACATCGGCACACACAGAGACAAGACCTGGCCAGATGATTGGACGAGTGTCACTGCCGATGGTTCATTGTCCGCGCAATTTGAACACACTCTTCTCGTAACTGAAGATGGAGTTGAGGTTTTGACGGCTCGCTTCGCGGACTCCCCCGGTGGTCCTGTTCCCATGCCCGAGTCTGCTTAGTCGGCAGAGATAGCAGCACAGCGTCATGATGAAGGATCTAATGGAATATATGCATATACCTCATACACCTTACAAGGAAACGATCAACACGACTGCGAATGCCGTCAAGCGCATGATTTATATATCCTGGAATGTTCAGAATATTGAAGTCTTAAACAGCATCTCAGCTCTTTGCTTTTTATAAGTTGTTTATGTTATTGAATCGAGCTTCTGCAGTCAAGCGAAAGGGCGTACGTGATAGCTGATAAAACATGTTTGGCACCAAATAGGAGTTTGAATAGCCTGGTTATCTTGAGAATTATATTTGCATGAGTCCAATATTTTGTGGATTTCTAAAGGAGAGTTACCTCCGGAGCTTCTGTCCATGGTGACTACTCTTTGGGAGTAAAGCATGTAGTTCAGCATTCATTAATATCATCATTATTTTCTTGACAGTCAAATGTGGCTGACGAAGACTCAAATGAAGTCAGAGAACTCTCGGGGTCTGGCTTTCCTAGAGGAAACTTCTCTCCTACGGCTGCACAAACCCTATCTGCCGTCACCTCTCATAGACCTCACCACCTACACACTTCACCACCTTACCATCTACACACCTCACCATCTACACACACCACCTATACACCTCACCATATCACTCTCAATCTACTTCCTTGATGAAATGATCAAGACATTACACGCCCAAGCGAAACTGAAGCTACATGAAAGTGACGGCGAGACAACCACGGGGAATTCAATCAAGTGAGACTTGACCTGGCTGAATTGTAAGTGAATTGGGTCTGCATCCATCGGCCTTGTCATACCTCGATTATCTCGAGAACGGTAAAGTGAGAGTGGATCCACTTTTGCCACCCTCCCTTGTACATCATATTGTCTCTAGCAGCAATTATGATATGTGTATTGCGGAGCCCTCCTCTTGATATTAATACTACCTTCTTGATATGAATCCTAGAAGGACTTCCAATTATTTTGGTTATTCTACTCTGAACTTGTATTTCGTCCTGGAGGCCATCTGCAGTTCATTTGTGCTCTAGTCGGGCTGCTAATGAATTCGTCATGCGTAGGACTGCAATTGCTCGATTTCACAATCCAGACGAAGACTTCTCCCTTACAACCACCGTTCTCACCTCTCAAAGATCTTACAACCTACACAATAACAGAGGTTGACGATACCCTAGAGCTTATTTCAGAAAACCAGAAAACGAGATTCAACCTCATGATGGCAGAGTCTACTCCTCATCGCCAGAGGGTGGACGACTACATTGCTCGTGGTGGTCTCAACATTGCACCCAGCACCCATTCCAAAGTCGAGAAGAATTTTAATACATGGCTGGCCAAGCTGAAGACAGCTGGTATCAAGACATCGGAGATCGAGGCAATGGTAGATGATGACACTGTTACGGCAGAGATGCTTTACGGGAGAGAGCCTTACACAGCAATTGAGGCCCTTGTTTATCGATACCTTGACACTTATCCACCGAATGACAGTGAGGCTGCTCCATGGCGCAGATACAGAAGACAAATTGTCGGAAGAAAGAGAGCAGAAAACATTCTCAAGGAGGCTGGCCACGAGACCCGTAGACGGGGAAGGTCCAAGGCTGTCACTGATACAAATGGTTGTATATATGACAGCGGTGCAAATAATGAGGAAGGCGGGAAGGCGCCGGAGCTTGATCCAGAACATGAAGACTTGGAACCCTCAGAGCCCTCAGATGGGAAGGGACCGGATGCTGATCTAGACGATGAAGAATCCTCAGAAGCGGCAGACGGGAAGGCATCAGACGATGAAGAACTCTCAGAAGGGGGAGACTGGGAGTATGACGCGATACTTCCGGCAGCCACTAAGCAGAAACTATCTCCAGAGAGCTTCAGCAATCTAGGATTTAAGGATAACGGTTCTACGGAGAGAGCAAGCTTCGAGAGGCCCGTTAACCACATACAGAGAAAGCGGCCACGTGAGGCTTTGAATGAATTGTTTCGTGTCGTAATGCCTCCATTCTTGCCTTCGAGGCTAGCCCAAGGCACCACGACACCAACATGCAAAAGACAGAAGACACACAGAGATATAGAGCTAACGGCCAGCCGGGACGCATATCCAAGTACGCCAGCACCTTCTGCATATCCAGCATCGCCTCCTGTAGTAGAAGCTACACCAAGCGCACATAAAGATGCATATCCAAATACACCGACACCTTCTCCACATCCAGAATTGCCTCCTGTAGCGGGAACTACACCGAGCGCACATAAAGACGCATATCCAAATACACCGACACCTTCTCCACATCCAGAATTGCCTCCTGTAGTAACAACTACACAAGCGAGTGCACCTAAATTTCAATTGACAAGCGCAGCACCAGACACGACAGTTCCACTAATGTCCCAAGCGCTCAGGGAATTTAACGAGGTCATTGCAAGACTACAAAGAACCGAACCGGAACCACGAGGGCCCATGGGGTTGTCATTTCCTAAAGTCGCTTGGCAAACATGAATAACTCCATGGAGAGGAACGTTTGTCATAGTGAAAAAAGCGTACGCAATGGACGTCTTGAGAGGGGGGACAATTGTATCCTATCATACCCTCGAAGGTGGCCAGGAGTGGACGAGGGTCAGTCGTCCGGGAAAAGATTTCGATATGGCGGAAAGAGCAAACTATCCGAAATGCGGGAAACAGGACAAGTGATGAGAAGAAATTACCAGGCTTCAAACAAGCTGCTCAGAGGCCCGTATCCAACTGGATATTTCCGCTTCCATGAGAACAATGAAATCTGTGCCTTGGGGGACATGTTGGAATTTTACTTGCCAGATATGATCGCCAGGGATGAGCCAGATATAATCGCGCAGGGAGGGTAGCCCGAGAGCATGAATGGACAAGCAGGAAGGAAGGTTTCAACTGATCAAGGGACTCAAAAAGATTCTATTTTGATCTAGATTTTGCGATTTTACTTACTCTCAGGCACGGAGGTAGATACCTCAGAGGTCATTTGTAACAATTTGATAGGAGACCATCTTGATTAGTGAACAGATAGAGAAAATATACAGTTGATCTTTCCAATATGTTTGCAGAAAGCTCCCAGAACTAAATATAACATCTAGATTAGAAGAACAAGGTAATCTGGAACACTCCTGGGATCTATATGAAGAAGAGAGTATTGAGAAATAATATTCATATGAGAAGAGCTCTAAATATTTCCAAGTGATTATTAATAGACAAGATGATGTTTAGGAGAAGGTGTTAAAATAAACACATACAGGGAGACAGTGTTAATACCCCTACAGGAGCCCTCTACGTCTAAATATCATATCCGGACCAGATTAACAAGATAATTTGGAACCCTCCTAGGATCTATATGAAGAAGATAGTGTTTACATAAGGGCTCTAGATATTTATGAATGATTACTGATACACAATATGCACACAAAAGTGGGGCCAGGAAGCGGGCGGGCGGCGACGAGAAAGCCGAGGATATTTTTTATTGGCCAGATTTATCAGGCACTGATAATTAGTCATTTTGCTATCGATTTGCGTGAGGGAAAACAGTTCTCTAGTCTCTTCAATCACACTCGTATCTTCGAGTCATGGCCAATTGCCCCTTAGACTCCAATTGAACAGCTGGATTATTCACATAACCGGCGAAAATCCTTCTTCTAGTCAAATTAGCATGAGTTTGCAGTTCTAGACTACCTGCATTCAACCTCTATTTACTGCGTACTGCGTTATCGCAGCGAAGATGCCCGCCGAGGAAGGAGTTGCAACGGAGAATACTCCTCTGTTGCGCGAAGAGAATGTTGTCTCCAATGGCACCATTGACTCTGAGCAAGCTTCGGGCGAATTTCCACGTGACGATGCACCTCAAAAAGAATCGCGCGCGACCTTGAAGTATATCGTTCCTGCTATTTCGATAGGAGTAAGTGGCCTACCTGCCTTACTTAACCTCAAGTCTATGGCTAACATGATAACTACTCGTAGGTCTTCTTGTCTGCCGCCGACCAGACAATTATCGTCGCGAGCTATGGCAAGATTGGCAGCGACTTACATGCCTTGAACTTGACAAGCTGGATTGCGACCTCGTACTTCCTGACACTAACTTCCTTTCAACCTTTGTATGGCAAGCTCTGCAACATTTTTGGTCGAAAACCATGTCTTCTTTTCGCCTACTGTGTTTTCGGAACCGGAACCTTGTTTTGTGGCCTTGCTCAGAATATTAATCAATTGATTGCAGCGAGGGTATGACTCTGTTGACTTCTTGTCAGTTATCTTAATTCGGAATACCTTTCTAATATTTCTCCCAGGTTTATCAAGGAATTGGAGGTGGAGGCATGACAACCGTTGTTAGCATTCTGATATCCGACCTGGTCCCCTTGCGAGATAGGGGTCTCTGGCAGGGAATCATTAATATTATATATGCTACCGGATCCGGCATTGGGGCACCACTTGGTAAATCCTTCCTTTTTTCATTTGGAAAATAGAGACTGACAGAAATATAGGCGGTATCCTGGCTGACTACATTGGCTGGCGTTGGTAAGTTGAACACGGCACTAAAGATTCAATAAATAACTGCTAACAACGATTATCAGGGCCTTCATTGCGCAAGCACCACTATGCCTAATGGCGTTTATTATGGTCAATGTCTTACTGCATGTTCCAAGCCCCGAAACTGGCGACTGGCGTTCAAAGCTACGACGTATCGATTTTCTCGGGGCCATGGTACTCGTGGGAGCTGTCCTGAGTTTCTCTATCGCCTTGGACAGAGGAAGCAATGTTTCCTGGACCATACCGATAACTTATATATCCTTGATCGTCTCAATCGTCTTATTTACCGCTTTTATTCTGGTTGAGAAGTATGTTGCAGCCGAACCCTTTGCACCTGGCCATCTCATTTTCGACCGAACTTTATTTGCATGTTATCTATGCAATTTCTTCAGTTTTGGTGGCTTCATGGGAATTTTATTCTTTATCCCGCTATACTTTCAAGCTGTCAACGGTGTTTCGGCAAGTATTGCTGGAGCCAGACTATTGCCACAAATTGTCCTCGGTGTATCGGGTTCCTTGGCTGCAGGCTGGATCATGAAACGGACCGGGAGATACTATCGAATAACCATATTTGGGTACTCCCTTCTGCTCGTTGGCGCAATAGTCATCTTCCTTTTTTCTGGGACTGTTTCTGATGATTATCGCCTAATGATTGTCGGTGGGATGATGTCTTCTTTTGGAAACGGGATAGGCGTTACTACAACATTGATTGGACTGAGTAAGTGTTCATTGCCCATCTGACAGGGGCAAAAGTCATCCACTAACACTTGGTTTCTTCTCAACAGTCTCGAATTGCACTTCAGAAGACCAGGCTGTTGTCACAGCTTGCTCCTATTTGTTCCGTTCCCTCGGCAGCGTTATTGGTTTGTCATTAGCAGCCACGGTTGAGCAGCAATTCCTCCGTGAGCGACTACAACAAGTACTCAATGGAAACGAAGACATCGACCGCATCGTGGAAGGTGTACGACAGTCACTCGAATTTATCAATACATTGCCCTCGCATTTGCAAGTTATTGTTCGCAGAGCTTACGGTTCTTCTACGAATCTTACCTTTGCCGTCCAGACGGGCTTGGTGTTCTTTACGCTCCTCGCCGCCTTTTTTGTTAAGGAGAAGAGGCTTTAGCTGGTATATCGGAACCTGTATGATGATAGCTAGGAGTATCAAATCTGTGCTGGCTATGACATACATATAAGGCATTTACAGTGGGATTCATTCATCACATACCTGGCGTGGGCATAGTATATGCCCTCATTTTCCATTTTTGCACATACTATACTTATGCACTCGACGTGACTGCACAGTGAATTTATATGTATATAAGGTGATATTCTAAAAAGATTGTATAGTTTTTATAGAGAACAAATTGTTTTTTCGACAAAGACGAAATCTATATGATGCGTCCCAATCGGGTTAGTGTGTGGCTCCTCGAGGCGGAGCAGCGGCGGCGAACGTCTCAAGCTTCTGAAGATTCCATGGTATCCAACTGACAGCTCAAGCAACCTCTCGGTAGCTAACGCTCCGATTATTGAGACATCAAATAATTAACACGCTCCCTTTATTTTTTTAAATTCATGCCCCTGATGTCGCAAGGTATGCACATGTCTCGAGCTTCATCCCTGTTCTACCGCTCATGCTAACGTCGCTTCCTTTGCCGCAGCGTCAAGCTTAGACCTCGACCACCCTCGTTACAATATCTGACTACTCATGTGAATCACATCGAAAATCGTCGTCGCCGACAGCCGTTAGCGTAATGCTGGACGAATACTCTCGATATCGAGCTGCGCTCTTTGCAGCCGCGGGGGTCGTCTTGCTGGGTGGCCTATTTTACGTTCATTCCAATACAGACGACTCCGCCGAAAGCGCCCCCCAGCTACACCGTCGAGGTGCTATCGTGCGTCGCAATCGCCGCAATACCCATTCCGATGTCATCGACACACCCTCCTGGCGAGCAATTGCCCATCTTGAACAGCTTGAACGAGAGAATGGGGCGTACGGAACTTTTAGAATCGAGACCGAAGATGGACGGATGGTGGAAAGTGGCCTTCTCCCGTCGTTGCTTGCCACGCGCAATCAACTCATGGCTGAAGTTGGAATGCCGGAATCACATGCAGATAGAATGCGTGATATGATGGAAGATACTTTTCTCGAGTCATTCTTCGCTCTCGATTTCCTGCCTAGCCATACCATTCCTGAAGGCTCGCCGGAACGAGAGTACTTGATTCGGGAGCTCAGCCATCGCGGCATCTCGCTTGCTGGAATCAACAGGGCGCTCGAAAATTTCAATTTGGACCCTGCTTTTGGTGAAGTTCTACGTGCCCGTCGCCAGCTTGGTACTAGAGTTACATTATCGGCAGTGACTCCAGCGCAGGAGCTCGAAGAGCTTGCCCCGATTGTAGAAGATGGAGCTGAGACGGAAAGTGTGTTTTCCTGGCGCAACGACAACGCCGATGGAGAGCCAGCTCGCGAGGGCCAGAATCTGCTCAACCTGCTATATCACATTGCGGAAGATCAGGCAAAGAAGGATGGCTATATACACCGTGGGGTTACATGCAACAATTGCGGAATGATGCCCATTCAAGGAATTCGTTACCGATGCGACAACTGCGTGGATTTTGACCTTTGCGAAAACTGCGAAGCTCAACAAGTTCACAACAAAACTCATGTCTTTCTCAAAATCCGTATCCCCGCGCCATATATGGGAATTCCACGCCAAGGACGACCGGTGTGGTATCCTGGAAAACCCGAAACCCTTCAAAAGAATCTACCGCCACCCCTAGCACGGCGTTTAGTCAAGGAGACCACCTTTGAAAATACGGAGCTGGACGCCTTGTGGGATCAATATCGCTGCCTAGCTAACACCACATGGCCTGCAGACCCTAACAAATTGGGCATGGCTATTGATCGCAAGACGTTCGATCGTTGTTTCATACCGAATACCTCTTCCAGGCCTCCGCCCCCAAGCCTGATTTTCGACCGCATGTTTGCATTCTACGATACAAACGGAGATAATCTCATTGGCTTTGAGGAGTTTATCAAGGGAATTTCCAGCTTCAATAATAAAGCAATAGACGAAAAAATGCGCCGCATCTTCAAAGGTTATGACGTTGACGGCGATGGCTATGTAGAGCGAAAAGACTTTTTGCGCATGTTCCGCGCATACTATGCACTTATCAAGGAGCTGAGTGCTGATCTAGTTCAAGCATGGGAAGAGGATTTTGGTCCCGGAGACGGTACTGTTGCACGCGATATCGTTCTAGGCACACGACCTATCAGTTCAGCCTTCAGTGGTAATTTTGGCAATGCAGAGGCCCCGAGACATGGAGAGGGGAAGCGCACTAATCTCGAAGGAGACATGGAAATTGTTGACGGAGGGGGTGTGTTGCGCCCTGATGGCATGGATCATGGTGATACGTATACGGCTGTAGGCGATGCCGCTGTTCGCCGACAGTTTAGACAACCGCGGCCTTTATCAATCATTCATCATGATTTGTCTCCTCCGTCTGCGGTGTCTAGTGCTGACGAAGAGGGCGAGCCTGAGCCTGAAGTTGATGGCGAACAAGAACAACCTGAAGTTAGTGACGAACAAGGAGAACATGAAGTAGAGGAAGGAGAAGAAGAAGGCAACGATGAGGACGAAGATGAAGCTGCAGAGGAAGAGCAGGAAGAGCGAGAAGAGACTATACGTGCTTCGACTGTTGAAGAAGCCCGAAGGAGGGCAACCCATGAGCGCTGGCGTCGTCGCCAGTTTTACACAGACGAAGAGGATGGTGCTACTGCTCCGGAAGGATTTGAGGACGATACAGATATACACGAATCGGGCGACGAGCCTATTTACCCAGAACAATCATCACGACCCCCGTCTCTTCGATCAAGATCATCTTCAAAGGTTCGCTTCGAGGATGATGATTATGATGTGCGCTCCAACGGCTCTACCTCGGTTGGGGAGCGTTGGGGCGGGTTTGAAATTCCTGAACCGGAACGAGATATTGGCAAAGAGATCCTTTACCAAGCTACTAAGGAAGGAATGAATGATCTGTTAGACGTCTTGTTTAAGCAGAAAGAAGATCTATTAATAGAGGCTTACAAGACCCGCAAAGAGCGTCTTCAATGGTCGGCTGAGATTGATTCGTTCGTGGACCCGAAGAAGCGCTTCAATTCGAACAGCCCAGAGCCAATTCGCACAGAAACAGGAGACAAAGAGCTCGATCACTTGTTGGACGCTGCTGGGTATGCGGTGGTTAACGACTTGGACGACGCGGACGATGCTGTGGAAGACGACGATGATGACGATGTCGACGATGTCGATGATGATGTGTACGACGACCTTCCACCCCTGGAAGAGAAAATTGAATATGTCGACCCTACTCTCCCTCAAAACAGACCCAACGCAGAAGACGTCATCGTACCTACTATTTCTGCCCCTGCAGCTGCCGCCTCATCTCTTCGTCTCAGATTTGATGGGTCTACAACTTTCCCAGTCCCAGAATCCGACGACTCCGATCAAGCAGAGGCAACAGCTCCCAAATTCTCGCCCATTCTAAAGCCATCTCCATCTACAGGTTCTCCCGTACATCGTTCACCTGAGCTCCCTCCTTTGCATCAACGACCGCCGAGCCCCCCATCCCGTCGTCAACTAGCCTACTGGGCTCGCCTCAACCAGATTGAGCGCGAATCTATTCAACGCGGCGGAGGCGCCAAGCTGAATTACGATGAGTTTCGCCGTATCATGAATACCGAAGAGGGCAAGAAACTCAATTTCATCAGCACTTATATTGAAATGGCCAGTTTTTGAAAGCGTTATTATCTTGCTGTTTCCGTGGTGTATAAATACTATTCATATCTAAACGCAAATATCTTCATGGGTGGCGCCTGGGTCTGGACATTGCATGTGAGGTCGGTCGCATGGAAGGGAAGTTACAATTATCATTTGGCCTATTGGGGCACTCCAGTAGTGGGTATTTATTTATTCTTGTACAATATAAATGCATTGAGACCTATCACACTTGTTGGCAATACACTATAATCAGTACATGTATCTGAATATCTGGGGCCACCATATTCCAATAAAGCCTGTACCCATTTCTATATTAGGCATTAATTAAGGATCTAATAATATACATGTAGAAATCTTTGTGAATCCACTTTGAATCATAAAAATAAATATGATCGAAATCAATCACATTCCAATTCTAGCCATGATCTTTTGGGTATCTGTGACAAGGTTATAGTGTCATCTGGATAGATTTGAATTTCAAAGTCGTCTCCAATATACATCTGACTGCGTGCGTCTTGGCTGCGAGGAGAAGGAAGAGGGGGCAGCGGTTTATTTGTCGTCCTCCTCGCGGCAAGTTCGTTATAACCTCCTCCCTCGATGTCTTGAGTATTCCCCCTGTCTGCACCGTTTGAACGAACGCGGATTCTATTACCGATAACCCGCAGAACGGCAACAACATGTTTCTTCACCAAACGATACACCGGCGTTGTGAGCGGCACGCAGCCTGCCGTAATGATGAAATCGGCCTCGATGTTGGTCCACATTGCTATTGTATGCGAGGCAGATGCCGCCTCATCTTCGCTATTTGCCGCCCCATCAAGAAGAGGCAGAAGACTCGTTTTGTAGATCCCTACAGCCCCAGAGATCAAACCCAATCCCATCAAAATTGATATTTCGACTTTGCGTGAGGTGGGCAGAAATCGCATTTTCCAGAGGACTGTGGCTGGGTAGACGGCGTATACGAAGTCCCAGAAGACTGAGAATCCTAGTAAAAAGACACCTATCAGTGAATATCTCTTGAGAGTCGTACTTGAATGCACAACTCTGATTTCTGAGAAGACATACCAGTAGTAACAATGAAAATCTTCACTGTAATGTCAGGGCTCCAGCAAGTCGGCTGGTAGCGCTCACGATCCCATTGGCCTGGTATGGGGTTGCATTGGACAAACGTGATGACCACACTAGGAAGACAAAGCAACAACAACGAAAGAACCGACCCAGATACCAGGACAATCTTTATCCATCGGCTCGGTTGCAGGAGGTGAACGAGCACAAGGGCGACTGAGATCTTGGGTAGCCACAAAGCAGTGGAAACGAGTGCGCTTGAAATGACGGCAAGCTTGAGAGCAAGTACGATATTGGCGCCCATGACACTTCCCACGCTGTTTGCTGCTAACGTCATGGCATGTACGGACCAAGTTAGGAGTACCGAGCCGGTGAGGCTAACTGCCTGTACAGTTGCGTCGAAGAAGTCAATATTAGATGCGAGTAAGGAGTTGGGTCATTTTGTGCAACTTACGTACCCAGCCAAGTGCCATTATAGCATCTTCCCATCCTATATCACGCGTTAGAAATGACCTCGATAATATCCGCAGAATAAATGTTATTGTCGCCATGGCTTCGAAAACCCATAAAGTGGAATATGTTGTCACGGCCGTTTTGACCACAAGGTCGATATACCTGTCCATCCTCTCCTATAACCTGATTCATCGGATCATCGTCGGCCTTTCCAAGATTGTTGTAAACATTATTAGTACGGGAGAGACGGAGATGGTGTCAAATAAACTGGACAACTCAGTTTAAATAACCGCCCAGGACCCCACCTAGGCATGTGCTCATCGATGGATCGATCATGTATCGGATTTGAGTTACGACTGGTATTCCTTAAGCGACCCTCCTTACGGCTTTCTTCGGGCCACCCCAATATCCTTGTCATTGGTATTAGGGCGGGGAAATGGACTCGAGAAGAATGGGGCCAGGAGCCTTCTCGCTATCAATGTAGATCATTGTCTGCCCGAGTACCTGCGGAGTAGCACAATCTACAAGACACTTCTCTATTGTTACACAGGCGGGCGGACCGAAAAAGCAAAGTGAACACGCCCAGTCCGGAATGATTCCGCGAGCACTATATCGACCTATAGCCAATGTTCACCGGGATCAACTCATCCACCGCTGGTGTGTAACAGATAGTTTCATCCTAAGATATATAGTGACTAGCCCGTTCGTTTTTGATTTGTATTATACTCTGCACTTTTTTTGTTTCATGCCTCAGCCCTCGGGCAACAAACCGCAATAAATGTGATGGTTCACGCCGCCTACTCATAAGAGCCCCCAAAATATGCAGGTCTACCCTTTTCAGCTTCGCTTCCAGGATTAATCCGCATAACACGAGGCACTATGCTTGAATGAGGACCAAGTTTCCGTGAGCGAGAAGAAATAAAGCCATCTTCCACCCAGTGGGAGTCGCCTGTATGGATCCCTAAACATAACCCGAACGATAGGAAAGACCCTTTGAATGGGTCTCCAGAAAGAAGAAAATTAGCGACTTGAGGTGCTGGCTGCGATAGACAAATCCCGGTGTTGCTCTTATTCTCCAAAACAAAAGCAAACATCTTAAAACTTGATCCTCGTCACTACCACATCTGGAATCTACATGTCTATACAAAATCACATCAAAAAAGCAAGTGAGGTCAAAGTAGACTTTGAGGGACTAACTGGATCGGGGGCGGGGCTAAGCCACGTGGGGATTAGGCTAACCCTAACCCGAGCGTCGGTATTCTGGACAACACCATAGGTAGGTAATTTCTCTCGCCAGTAAAGAAATAAAATTGAAGCAATTGTATAGATGGATAAATCAGTGTGATTTGAAATCTTGCAGGCGTGTAAGATGGGTGTATGTCTTGGTGATTTGGAATGATAGTTTCTCTCTACCCCTGGATACACAGATTTGGCGTTAAATGCCTATACATCGTCTTAAGGCTGATGGTATGAGTGAGTGAATGAATAAAAGCATCACCTAAAATTCATCAATACATAAGGCCAGCGAAACTTCGAGTTTGGTGTTAGGAAGAAGCAGGTGCCGTGCTATCATAGGCCATACCAAAGCACCTCGGGGATTTCCGAGCAGGGAGAAGCCAGGGACATCGCCACAGAGTCTCGTACTAATCCCATTTAGGCCTATCGGCATAAGCCTTGAATCTCATATTTGTAAAAAGTTCACGGGATCCGGGTTTCCCAGACTTACTGAATGCTGGAGATATAGCCAACATGGCTGTCTCGGGATTCGCCGTTGAGCCCTACTCTTATAAACCCATGTATTGGCGACCAGTGACGGAAATAGAATTATGGGGCAATAAGATCTATATACAAATTACTATATCAAATTTAAGAATTCAAGATGATGACAACAACACTACTTCCTGACAAGGGGCCCTCGCGGCTTCCTGAGGAGTCGCCGTTGGTTCACCCGGATGAATTACGCACGGCCTTTGCGTTGGCCATGTCGCACATGTACAAGAACGAAGTGCCGCTGTACGGCGACCTAGTACGCATTGTCCAGTCTGGCAACCACAAAATTGTCACCAACAGCAGTCCCGACAGCCTCGATCGCCTCACGCTCGAGCGCCACGGTGCGATCCGCCTGGGCAAGCCCGAGGAGCTGCACACGGTGCGCCGCATATTCGCGCTGTTGGGCATGCAAGCTGTTGGATATTACGATCTATCCGTAGCCGGCCTGCCCATGCATGCAACCTGTTTCCGCCCCGTCGACACAGCGTCGTTGGCCGCCAACCCCTTTCGCGTCTTCACCACACTGCTACGGCCAGAACTGATACGCTCCCAGGCAGCTCATGATCTGGCCCTCCGGCTTCTCGAGCGCCGGAACATCTTCAGCCAAGAGCTGCTGCGCATGCTGGACATCGCGGAGGCCGCCCGGCAACACAATGCACAGGCTGGTCAACTCCGTCTCGACCAGGCCGAGATCTTTATCCGCGAGGCCTTGCGTACCTTTAGCTGGGCCCCTGTGGCCGAAGCCACGCAGACAGAGTACCAGTTGTTGCGGGCCGAACACCCCATTCTAGCCGATATCGCGAGCTTCCGCACCGCTCACATCAACCACCTGACGCCACGCACACTAGACATTGATGCAGCCCAAGCCGCCATGGCAGCGGAGGGTATGCCTGTGAAAGATCGAATCGAGGGCCCGCCCAGACGGAAATGGCCTATCCTGTTACGGCAGACGAGTTTCCTCGCGCTAGAAGAGAAGATCCAGTTCCAAATGCGAGATAGCGACAGCGACGAGGAAGAGCGCACAAACCACATCGAGCTGGTGGATGGTTCTCACAAGGCCCGTTTCGGAGAGATTGAAGAGCGTGGAGCTGCTGTGACGCCCGCAGGTCGAGCTCTTTATGATCAGCTGCTGGAGAGAGGTATGCATGCGGCAGGAGAGACCGTTGAAGCGGCGCTCGTCGACACGTTCCGAGCGTACCCCGATACATGGGATGAGCTACGCAAGCAAAAGCTCGTGTATGTGAAGTACAGTTTCACTGGTAAACTGCCTTCGCCAGCGTTACTACCGCCCAGCTCCGTCGTGAACCAATCAACCATCGAGAGCCTGCTTGATGACGGGGTTCTGAAGACCTCGCCAATTACTTATGAGGACTTTCTCCCGTTCTCAGCAGCGGGTATTTTCCAATCCAACTTGAACCAAAAGCCTAAATCGCCTCCAGTAGGTCAGGCGTTACAACAGCAGAAGCCGAAGGGCAACGTGGAGGGATTGGAACATGCCCTTGGGTGTTCTATCATCGACCCGGATGCTCTATATGCTCGAGCGCAGAAACAGAGCTTGGAATCGAGTTTGTTGAAGTTGAAATCTCTCCTAACCCTAAATAGTCAACTTGAGAAACAATAATTATCATGCCAATATAACGTATATAGTTCAGATATTTTACTTCCCGCGTTGTCAGCTTTCTTTGTAATAGGGAATTTGTCCAAGATTTTATGACTTCTTCATAAAAATCCACAAGTGGTATGATCCAATAAGCATTCCAAAGGCAAATCCCAAAAGAAGGTAGACCCGAAGGCAGCAGGGGTCGGCTTCCCCCGAGCATGACTCATGACAGCAAAGCACGCGCTAAACCACACTGGCATAGCCCTAAGTGCTAGGTTATGACAGTACCTTTTGGTATGTTAGCTTGTATAGTTGGCTCAGTGGTATCACAGGTGCTCATACGGAGCGTTCAGATGGCCAAATAATCTGCTTTGCCTGTTTAGTACTTATTTTCAGTTGTTCCTGAAAGTGTAGAAGATATCGGTCATGCAAACACAGAAAAACGAGGAATATGTGCTCAAAATAGTAAATTATTCCAAGATATATACTATAAACTACATTATATTCCTCTCCACCATCGGCCCCGTCCGCTGACTATCCAGATCCTTCCACTGAACCGGCCGTCTTCTCACCACACCAGAGTAGAACCAACTCGCCATAGTATAAACATCATACACGGGCAGATTCACAGCCTTTTGCACCGACTCTCCAAACGGGGGCATCTGTGTACACTCGAGCACAATGGCTCCGACATCAGGGTGGTCCGCGACAAGGCTCTTGGCCGCATCGACCATTTCGGTCTCGATGGCGTCAAAGCTGTAAGGGCTTTGCATGCGTACTAGTCGCTGCAGGTGGCCTCCGGCAGGCGCGCCGCGGATGTAGCAGCGGTCAGCGTTTTGTTTGGGGATGCCGAGGCGCTCGAAGTGCAGGGGTCCCAGTTCCGCGGCGTTGTAGGTGATGATACCGATTTTTTGGGTTGGGGCAAGCCAGGCGAGGATGGAAGGGATTTGGAGGAGGGAGGAGGTCGCAACGGGGATGGGTAGTTTTTCGGCAAGCCTTGTCTCAGTTAGTCCCCTGGCTCTTATTTCCAGTCTGTAATTGATGTAGGTTAGGTACTTACAAAGGTTGAACCATAGCCAAAAAGCCACAGCTGGTGATAATACCGCAAGCACCTCTATCGGCTAATCTCTTGCCCGCAGCGACAAAGCTCTCAATGAATTCCTCGCTATATTCATTTTTGGACACAAGAGCACCCTCCTTGGAGCCCTCGGCGAGCTCTCGAATGATGGGGAAGTTCCATGTAAGCTCACTGAATGCATCACCAGCAGGCCGGTAGAAGAAGCACTCTACGGCGATGAAGCCGATGGGCGGGAGACCATCCCGGTCTTCAGCTCTGTAGTTGGCCATGTTTATATCAATTGGTTTTGGCTATTTTGCTTCTTGGTAAATTAATTCATCTGTTGATGATATGGGACATTTATAAAATATTGAGAGGAATTATCGTACATTTCCCCCTCTTCCAGGCCCACGGACAGCTTATCGGATGCCCCAAAACGAGCTCGGCTTCCCCCGAGCTGCGGGGCTGGCGATAACTGAGCTAACCCTAATTTCTGTCTGTCACCGTTGGAGATGGACGAATACCGAGAATACCGAGAATAAATGTTGCTAATTATTAAATCTTCATGGTGATAGTTAGTTCAATATCAGGCAGGCCTGATGTACCTATGTATCAGGATATTCAAGGTTGACTACTCATAACCTACGAAATGTTCCAAAGGCAGCGAGCGCTGCTTAGCCCAGTATACTAAGCCCTTACAAAGTATGCTCTAGAGAGCATTTTGAATAGTAGCAATTATTTCGAGAATTTTTAATGTGTTTGAATCATTTGATTGTATTAATAATATACGAAATGTGAGTGGTTGATGTTGCCCTAGGGGCAACCCTGTTCAAATAGCAATAACTCGCTCACTAGGACTAACTTTGCAATTGATACCTCCAAGTACAACTATCAACTAGTCGTATAGAACAACGTAATACAGAGCATTACTGCTTAATGTCAACGCCTTCTGCCGACGCTGCTTCGTTATCGCTGTTTTGGCTATATACGGTCAGCCTCAACTCTCCCGATTGCGAAGATTTAAAAAGGAAGAAAAACGCCTACCCTATCTCCACAGACTCGGTCATTACAGCCTTGGGCCGCTTGTATTGATTGAACCAAGGCCCCTCGAACAAAGCATCCAGCTTCTCCAGGTCCACGCCGGCTGTCTCCGGAACAACCAAGAAGGCGTAGATGAGGGCCAAGAAGCACCAGCCGGCAAAGAAGAGGAACGCGCCCCAGTTGTTGGTACTGGAAAGAAGGGATGGGACACCCTTGTTGACGCCAAAGAAGAACAGCCAGTGGAAGGTCTGGGTCAGGGCGGCGCCAAAGGAACGGATCTGGTTGGGCCAGAGTTCTGAAACGAAGATGTAGGGCAATACTAGGAGGCCTGTTTATCGGAAGTTAGCGTCCATTTTATGAAGAACGATGTAGAAGACATATAACTTACCCACAGCATAGCCAAAGCCATGAATAAAGATAGCGGCGAGAGCAGCTTGTGCCGCAGCGGTAGGAACGGGTCCTTGCTGGTGGTACTTGATGAAGACAGCAATATACGTATCCGAGAGCATCTGCACCGTAATGCCCAAGAACAGACTGTTTCGACGGCCAAGAGCGTCGACAAAGAAGAAACTGGCAATCAGTGTGTAGAAGAATTTGCCTACACCATACATTCCAGTAACAAAGAGACTGTAAGAGGTACCGCCCTGGAGACCGACCATTTCAAGGATAGACACGAGATACGTCGTTATGCTGTTGGCGCCGGATAGCTGGGCCAAGGCGTACGAAATAAAGGCCTGTTGAGTACGGCGGAGGTTTGCTGGGACTAGGAAAGTCTCCTTCAGGATAGCTTTCAAACCCCGGAAGGAATACGATGTGGCATTCCCATAACTGGCGCGCTCCTTGACGATAGAATTTTGGATGTCTTGCAGCTCGGATTGCACGCGAGGATGGTCAATGGGCAAGCCTCGGATCTTCACAAGGGCTTCGGTGGCTTCTTCGTCGCGACCAGCCAGGAAGAGCCAACGCGGGCTCTCCGTGACAAAGAAACTGGCAAAGATGACCGCAGCCATGATGAGAGTGGGCGCAAACATTGGGGTTTGCCACTGCAGTGAGGTGGCGGCCATGTGCACATAACAGCCGTAGACTGTGAACGCGGCCAGGAAAAGCGATAATAGAAGGACAACGCTGAACCAGGCCGTGAGCAAACCACGGATCTCGGCGGGAGCGATCTCTACGAGCGAGACAGGTCCGATGACAGTAAGAGGTCCGATACCGAGCCCGGCAATAATGCGACCGGCGTACATGGTCGCGATGTTTCCTTGGGAGCCGACGGCAATTAGATTACCAATGATCCAGATGAGAGAGTACAGACGGAGCGACCACAGACGGCCCACGCGGTCGTTGATGAAGAACGAAAGCGCGGCGCCGACACCACATCCTATGTACACCAGGGAGATGAAATTGGCAACCTGGCCCGGGTTTGTTGTGGACGTGATGCCGAACTCTGCAACGAAGCCAGGCAGAGAGGGAATAGTGGAACTGGAACCTTGGTCCCAACCTGAGGGTGTTAGTTGAGTTGATCTTGAGAAGAGCAACGAAAACTTACAAAGAGGAATTCCAGCGAGTGCATAGAGGGCCGACGACGTCAAGAGCGTGCGATTGGCAATCAATGGCCTGGGAGAGGTCTTGATGTTTTTGATGTACTTGGCGAGAGTTGAATCCTTGCGAATGAAACCCATTGTTGCGATTGTCTCTCTTCAGTATAGACTAGAGACTTTTCTTTTTAATCCCCAATCGCCAAGTGTCAGCCGATGGTGACGATCGGGGCGAGGGTGTGAGGTCCTGATATCTCATGCAATCCCCTGTGTTGGCTCGTCTGTTATCATGGCTGGCAGCGATAAGGCGTACGCACACCCGCTGTGAACCGGGGAACTATCCGTGTTGCCACAGACCGTTGGGACTCGGGGGAAGCCGGTGGACCAAGCTGCGTTTCACTTCTTATTCCTCGTGACTAGTACAGAGTAAGTATGCATTCAATTTCTGTCGTTTTATCTTCTACCATAAGCTTTCGTACCCCACAAACACTGGAAGCTCTACACTGACAATCTCGGGGGAAGCCGACCATCTTCCCAGCCACGCGAGATAGGACAGGAATGAATTGATCATCGCATTGAAGGCCTATCTCGCGCGCTGTATTTTCATAAAAAAGAGCAGTCTGTGCTGAGAGCATCATCACTGTTTGAAAGATCAACCACCATGGCGCCCAAAAGTCCGACCAAAAAAGACCCGATCATCATTGTGGGTGCGGGAGCCTTCGGCCTGAGCACCGCTCTCCATCTTGCCCGGCGCGGATATACCGATGTGACGGTGTTTGATAAACAACCATACGACGAGTCACTGTATTCATACTTCAAGGGCTGCGATGCGGCTTCAGCAGGTAACAAGCTATCAAATTCGGGAATGAATGAAGCAAGCTGACCCGGGTCAACTAGACATCAACAAAATCATCCGAGCAGGCTACGGCAAAGATGTGATCTACCAGGACATCACCCTCGAGGCCATCGCTGGCTGGAACCAATGGAACGACGAGCTCCAGAGCGGCCAGACAGTACCCCCAGGCATGACTACCGCAGACCGCGTCTGGATCAACAACGGACACTCATGCACCACCGACGGCGCTGTACTGCCTCCCTTTGAGCAAGCCAGCCTCGAGTCTATGCCCAAAGGCAGCCAGCTCGTCACCACCGACCCTCAGGACCAACAATTGGCAAAGTCGCTCGGCATCGATCTCGAGCCCTTCAAGAGACAAGACCCCAGCCGACCAAATGTGGGCCTCTATGATCGTACCGGTGGCATGACATATGCCGACAAAGCCTGCCGCTTCGCGCTGCACAAAGCCAGGAGCTACGGCGCCAAATTCGTCCTCGACCCTGTAGCAGGCCAGTTCAAGGAACTGCTGCAAAACGACAAGGGCAAGGTAACCGGCATCCGCACGGTAGACGGCAACACGCACCGCGCTGCCCTGGTCATACTCGCCTGCGGCGGCTGGACACCCTCCATCCTGCCCGCCCTCGACGGCCTGAACGAGGCCACAGCCGGGTCTGTAGCACTCCTCAAAATCCCCAAGGACTCGCCTCTCTACGACCGCTTCGCGCCTGGCAACTTCCCCAGCTGGCAGCACAAGATGCGCGACGGCCACGGCGGCGGGCTGTATGGGTTTCCGCGGACGGACGACGGCTGGCTCAAGATTGGCTACCGCGGCACCAAGTACACAAACCCGCAGGTGCAGAGCGACGGACGTGAGCGCAGCGTGCCCATCACGCGGTGGACAAAGGGGGAGACGGTCAAGGCGATACCGCGGCAGGCGCTGAGCGTGATTCAGACGTTTCTAGACGAGTATCTGCCGGAACTTGGGCAGGCGGGGATCCATGTCTCGATGACGCGCATTTGCTGGTATAATGATAGCTTTGATAATCACCTTACTGTTGACAGGGTTCCGGGGATGGATGGGTTGATGGTGGCGACGAGTGGAAGTGGACATGCCTTTAAGTACTTTCCGAGCCTTGGAAACTGGATTGTTGATGTGATGGAAGGAGTTGGCAGCGACAGACCGGCCATTCAGGCTTGGAGATGGAGGGCATTGGCAGACCACCAGATTCCCCCTATCAATGAGATCATGCAGGGTTCCAAGGGGCCTAGGGCTTTGTCCAATATAGCATTGGTTACAGACTCTCGTCTCGGTCCAAGTGCTAAACTATAAGTTGGTAGTACATACATAACTATAGGGCTTAGCCTGTATTATACACTTCATATACATACCTATATATTTCATTGATGAGTGAATCCATTATACTCTATTCCTTTCTACCTAGGTACCCAATGCAATGCAATCGAATCAATCCCCCCTATCACCCTTCAACGGCTTACGCCTTAGCCTTGATCTCCCTTACCGGCGAATTCGGCTTCCCCTTCGTAAACAGCGCACGAATATTCTCAAAACACTCACGCTCCGCCTTCTGGAACGCCGAGTCCGTCAACCCACCCAAATGAGGCTGCACAATGACCTTGTCACTCTTCAAAAAGTACGGATCAGGTTTGGGCTCATTCACAAAGACATCGAGCCCCGCGCGAGCCACTTTTCCGCTTTCAAGCGCGGCAATGAAGCTGGGTTCGTGGATTACGCCGCCGCGCGCGGTGTTGACGAGGAACACGCCGTCTTTCATGGCTGCGAATTCGGCGGCGCCGATGGAGTTTTCGGTCTCGGTGTTGAGCGGGCAGTTGAGTGAGACTACGTCGGCAGCGCCTAAAAGTTCGTGGAGCGATGAGCAGTAGGTGGCGTTGTATTTGGCCTCTTCGTCGGCGGGGAGTTGGCGGCGGTTGTAGTATGCGATCTTCATGTTGAAGGCTAGGGCTTTTTTGGCCATGTACTAATCATTCTGTGTTAGTAACATGTAATTCAATGCATGTGTCTTTTTGTGGCAGTACCTTTCCAATAGCTCCCATGCCCACAATACCCAGCGTCAAACCCCCCGGGTCGCGGGCAGGCACCAAGCCAGCACCCGATCTCCATTCACCATTTCTTGCGCTCTTCTCCGCATTGCTGGTGTTCCTGAGCACGGACAGGGTCAGCCATATAGCCATGTCCGCAGTCGCCTCCGCCACGGCATTAACCGTATTGCAAAAATAGATTCCCTCCGAAGCCATCCAGTCCACATCAAACTCATTGAAACCCGCGCTCGCAGAGGTGATGATCTTGCAGTCTGGCACCAGCGCCTTGAGCAGGTCCTCGTCAAACGGCTCGTAGGGCGGGGTGCCCATGCGGATGATAAAGGCGTCAATGGGGCCGTTCTTTGCAATGTCCTCTGGGATCATGGCTTGGGTTTCGGCGCGGTTGGTGGCCGGTAGAACAGAGTAGTTGAATTCGGTCTGGAATTTGGCGAGGTAGTCGGCGCCCACGTACTTGGGCTCGCCCAGGGCGACGACGCGCGGTTTGGTTGCTGGTGTGATGGCCATGATTATAGAGAAGCGGGGATGTAGAAGAAGCTCTTTCTCTGTATCTCAAGTGATGTATGCAAAAAGGAAGTAAAGGTGAAGCAAGAAACGAGGGGATGTTAACAGAAAACTGTCGCGGACTAAAATCCGAGTAAGTAATAGCAAGATCTGATTAACAGCTTAAAAAATATCTATCAAGGTAGATGCCACTAATAGCTTTCGCCGCCAAAAATGGGTATACTATGCATCTCGGCTTCCCCCGAGCTGTCTCCCCTCACGCGGCTTCTTCCATGAGGGGCCGCGCTCCCCGCCCGTCATTGGCCGTTGCCATTCTTCCCTCCTGTTCGAGGACTTTTTTATGTTTAATGTGGATTTTTATGAGGGGATTCCATATCTTATCAGGAGAACATGATTTCAGGGCCATCTAAACGTAATAATGTGAAACCAAAAAGAAACCTAGGGATTCCTCGGAGGTTGTTAATATTCATCGGGCATGAGAGAAATTAATATCGAACAATCTGCAAAAATTTATTACATTTATAGAAGAAAATCACCCTTTGTCTCCTTCAAGATAAGTTGATACTCGGGCTTAAATTGCATATACATGACCTCGGGCGTGCCCGTGCCCTTCTTTGTATAATCAGCCTCCTCAGGCGAAACAAAGGTCTTGGCCAGACCCGACACGGCGCCGCCGATATTCGACGGGGCTATCGCCGACTCAACCAACAGCTGGGTGTGGCAGCAACGCTCGAGGGCGATGAAAAAGGCCGCGGCCTCGGCAATGGTGCCGCCGCAGGTGAGAATGCCGTGGTTCTGTAGGATGACGTTCTTGCTTGTCGGGCCCAGAGCGTTGGCGATGTTGACGCCCTCCTCGGGGGCGAGCACGACGCCACCAAAGCCCGCGTACACGCTGAGGTCTTCGTAGAACATGCAGCTGTCCTGGTTGAGCATGTCGATGGGGCGTCCGAATGTGCTCCAGGCCCGTCCGTAAGGGCTGTGCATGTGGCATGCTGCGTGTAGGTCCGGTCGTGCGTCGTGGATTGCGCGGTGGATGATGAAACCCGCGCGGTTCACCCCCAGGTCGGCGCCCCCGATGCGATTTCCGTCGCGGTCGATGTGAACCATGTCCGAAACTGTGAGGACGCCAAAGTGGACGCCGTACGGGTTGATCCAGAATGTCTCGGGCTGGAGCGGGTCTGGGAAGCGTCAGTTGTTTGAATTTGCCGTAATGAAGTGCGTCTTTTTCTCACCTCGTAAACTAATATGGCCGCTACCGCCATCCGCGAAACCAAGCTTAGCAAAGATGCGAAATGCACCAGCCATCTGTTCGAGCTGCCATTTTCTCTGCTCTAGGGGAGTTTCCGGCCAAGGAATGTGATGAAGGGGCCTTTCCGGCTTTCTGGCGGACTTTGGTGTTTGCGCCGTATCAGATGTTGCTGTTGGCGACATGATTGCGGTTATGAGCAGTACAATGTGTCGAGTGTGTGTTTGCTCTGGATTCCATCTCAATTAACAATGCCTTCTGGTTGCAGCCCCACCAGGCCCAAGTCGCGCCCCGCCGGATCGAGCCGAGACAAAAGGCGGGGAAGGCCAGGAAACCTCCGTGGTAGTCCTCCTCTACGAGTCAGTGACATTGGTCACCGGTATGTTCCGAGGCCGTAATAGATGAGATACAGCGGAAGGTTGGATGCCGCACCGTTGCTAGTGACCAACAGATGATCATGGGCGGAAAGAGACAAGGGCTGCGATTGGAAATTACTTATCCCTTGCCTATTATTCAATTCAGCGAATTAATGTTGGTCTCCGCTTCGAAATCCCGGATGCCCTGGAGTAGCTCTTGAGCCAACCATTGCGAATCTCCCGGTGCAGTGACATAGTCCAATGCCATTATCCAGTCTTGCAAAGGCACATCGGGCCCCCCAACCTGCTCTGCGTTTCCTCCATCCCCAAGAGTAGCTGTCGACGTGTCGTACATGTTTCCAGACGTATTGCCGCCGCCAGTCGCATTCCCACCAAGAGCACCAGATGGTTGTGCACCGATCCCGGCACCGCCGCCGCCCATCAGAGTTGTCAGCGTCGCCAGCTCCAAGCTCTCCCCGCCGCTTACTGCGTCTCCACCGTTACAGATCATGGTGATGGTGCTTTCCGATAGCAATTCGAAGATATCGCGGTACGAGCTTGCCTCGTTCCAGCGCTCGGCTATAATGATGAGGACCGTTGTGCATGCCATGCATGTGTTGATGACTGTGCTCTGCCGCGTACGTTTACGGATATAAGGGGACTTCCACAGGCAGTAGAGGTAGGTCAGTCCGCCCAGGAACAGGATGTGCAGGCTGCCCCATGTGAATTGGATCTGCGAGCGCTGTGACTGGTACAGTCGCCGGTACAGGAGACACATCTGCCGCGCATGCGTCGAGCAGGTCTCGAAAGCGCGGTCACGGACGTCCGGCTCACCGGCTTCTTGCGGTCGCGGACTCTGCACCTGTGCGCCTGGTTCTGGGCTGTCGATAATGTAGTGACGATAGAGAAGTAAAATGGAGTAGTTGTAGGCCAGCTGAAACCACTCGTTCGAGGCAAACACCGACAGCGGGCGTGCATGAACATTGTCCAGTCTATCTGGCGATGTGGCAACCCACTCTTCTAATTCCTGACGTAGAGCCTCGACCGTAAGTCTGTTTGAGTTTCTGGTACTGTCGGGTTGATATAGATTGTTGCGGAACTTGGACCATAGTTGTCGAAGCTTGATAGAATGGAGAGCACCCGTCATTTGTGTTGGTGGGTCGGTAGGGTTCTGTCTCGGTGGGCAGAGCAAGCCGTTTTGTGTTATATATTCGTCGTCAATGTCCAATGGTAACTATTTGTTGTTAATATGGGAAAATAATATAAACATGTAAACGTAACGGGTTATTACCTCAACGTCAATGGCATTATCCGATATGCCTGCTGGACGGCCAAGAATAAAAGATGCGACAAGATCAATGTCGTAGGCGACCCAGAAACAACGCTTGGAAATCTCCTTGGTAAGTGTGTCTACCGAGGTGCGGTACCTCTCAGTGCTGCGATGATAGCCTAACTCGACACAATGCCGCATGGCCATCCCTGATATTTTCCTAAAACACCATCAGCTTTTAAATCACAAATGGTAGAGTGGACAATATTTTACCATAGACTGGCCCCAGCCTGCGATCGAACGGAATATACTGCACAACAAAGCATGGCCTGTATAGACAGTAGATTATCCATGTCGAGAAGCGGTGCAATATGATTGAGAGCCATGCCGTAATAGCCCTGATGGAGATTTGTTTGTGAGTAAGTCGTCATGAGATAAATCATTTATCATCTTTAGGGATAATCAAACTCACTTCTGCTGCGTCAACCTCATTAAGCCCAAGTGCAAGAGAGCCGATTGCGTAGACCTGAATAGAAGATTATTTAGTTATCGAACATATCACTTCACCACTACACATGTTTGCACCGAGAGGGGGGGGGGGGGGGGGGATGCCGCACCATAAGCACAAAAAAGAGCGAAGATTCGCTAGCAGCATCAATATTATTGCGCAGGCTAGCTTCTAAGCACTCCTGCTCCATGAGCCGGAAGGTCGGCTGATGCAGGAAAGGATACTGCGGATGGATGTTGTTGAAGTAGGCCTCGGAGAGCTTGGCCATCATGGCTGTGTCAGGGAACCCCTGGTAGCGAGCGGTGCCACGGCGAGTGCCGGAGTCACTCGCGTTGCTGTAATGCGAGCCCGTTCCACCGCCACTGCCTCCACGACGGGGTAATCGCAGAGTGCTGCTGACTATGCGTGAGAAGTGCACAGCGGACGAAGGTCCGAAGTACTGCGGTTCGCGCCCGGCGGCGCCGAGACAGAGAAGTGCTACCTCGTTGCTGAGAATATCGCTTTCGTCGGGTTCCGTTGACCTGACATCGTCAATATCGTTGTTAGGCGTGCCTCCTGAGGGCTGCTGAGGCTGACTAGCCGTAGCAGTAGCGGCAACGCCCGGGGGAGTATTAGCAGCAACAGCAGAGTCCAATACTCCTCCTGAGGCCTCTTGGGGCTGCTGCGAGTGGGGAAAACCCGCAAAGTGGTCAATGGCCACCTCGGGTCGTACTTCTTGCAGGAGGCCCTCCAGATATGCCACACGTGCCTCGAGAGATCGCACATAATCACGCGGGCGATGCAAGCCCGTAGCCGGGTCTTCGACCAGGCAATCTATTCATGATTAAATGAGCCGATATGAGCTAACAATAGGAGAGAGCCAAATACCTCGGTCACTTCTGCTGCAGTTACTGCATTTAGGGCTTTGCCCATCGCACTGCAAGAAGATATTTAGCCCGGAGTCTCCACTACTGCATGGCCATTCCACGAGGGCATGTTACCTTCAATTTACGCTGCTTGCAATTTGTACAAGCCAGCATGGTCCGCTCGCCCACTTTGGCCCGCTTTGCGGGATGTGAATGGGAGGCCCGGCGCGCCGCACTCATGTTGAAGGCATGTATCCACAGCTGCTTTGCGAGAGAGAAGTTGATGCTTTTGGCGCGCGGATCCTTATCTGAGCGGAGAACATGCTGCCTTAGTGCCTGAGACTTCCGGCACCAACGCCGAGGGAAACAAGTGGGTCGGAGATAAGACTGCACGTGCCAGTTCTAACCCTGATCTGGTTAGAACAGTCATAACCCTAAATAACCCTAATCCAAACAATTTCCAGTGTCTGATATGGACAGATCTGCGCTCTCAACTTGAACCATGGGTCCTCGGACCGAATCGTCATATATCCATGTTCCGTGCTTTCCGCTCTCAAAAAGGTGCCATGATCACAGTGTCATCTCGGCTTTTCCGAGAGGCCATCTGTGAATAATTCTCGCTGTCTAAAGCGATTTCGCTTGTAACCCGTTCTGCGGAAAGCGGGTGGCGCACACAGCACCCAATCAGTGCATTCTCCGACAATCACCCCCTCATTTGAATCATTTGAACCGCTGACGTCGACAGGGGTCCTCTGGCTATCACACGCTTCATCTTGCGGATGCGACCCCTGATGGTGACGTTTCCTGCAGCCTCATCATCCACCTGGAATTTGGATAGAATGCATATATCCATGGGGCAAAAAATGAAGGTGCTCGAAAAATACTATATAAAGGCACTGCCTGCCTGCCATAACCAGCATCTAAACAACCATCAAGAGTAGCGAGAAAACAAGCCAAAAACAAGCGACAATTCTAGAGCCCACAAATAGCAAAGACATTCTGTCTTCAATCAAATCTTCTTTCAGAGGCAAAAAACAACACCAAAATGAGCAAAGAATTTGAAATCGCCATCATCGGAGCCGGCATTGCTGGCGCCACTCTGGCCATCGCTCTGCACCATCGCGGCATCAATGTCACCATCTACGAGTCCGCACATGCCTTTGGCGAAATCGGCGCTGGTGTTTCCTTCAGCCCCAATGCCATTGAATCCATGAAAATCTGCCACCAAGGCGTCTACGAAGCATTCGAAAAAGTGTGCACACGCAACGTCTGGCCTTCCAAGCAAAAAGTCTGGTTCGACTATGTCAATGCCTACGACAAGGTCGCAGGGGATGATGAACTGGCCAAGCCTGAAATTGCATTTACAATCTCCAACAGTCTTGGTCAAAATGGCGTTCATCGTGCGAGATTTCTAGAGGAAATGGTTAAGCTGCTTCCCGACGGAATCGCGCATTTCGGTAAACGGTTGACCACTATCACTGAGCCTGCGAATGACCAGGACAAAATAGTGCTGCATTTTGCAGATGGCACGTCGGCTGAGACGGATGCGGTTATTGGCTGTGATGGAATCAAGTCTGCTGTGCGGCGGCATATGGTTGGCGAAGATAGCCCTTCGGCTTGGCCTAGCTATTCACACAAGTATGCGTATCGTGGCCTGGTACCTATGAGTGATGCCATCGCGGCAGTCGGCGAAGAAATGGCGCAGAACTCATACATGCATGTAAGTTTCTTGTTTCTCTGTGATTCTCGCCTAAATTCAAGGTCAACTGACAACATAAAGATGGGACCCGGAGGTCATATTCTGACCTTCCCAGTCGATCATGGAGAAACTCTCAACCTAGTTGCTTTCACAACAACCTCCGAAGACTGGGAAGACCCTTCGCGATTGACTAAACCTGCTGTCCAAGAGGACTTGTTGAGAGACTTTGCGAGCTTCGCGCCGTATATCAAGAATTTATTAAAACTCACAAAGCCGGAGTTGGACATTGTAAGCACCCCGCCTGTTTTAATCTCTCGGAAGAATCATTGCTAACCAACGCCCAGTGGGCCATATTCGACCTGGGCGATCACCCAGTTTCTAGTTTCAACCAAGGACGAGTCTGCATCGTCGGCGATGCTGCACATGCCACCTCTCCTCACCACGGTTCCGGCGCTGGGTTCTGTATCGAAGACAGCGCGATTCTCAGCGAGCTTATAGCCGATGCACAAAAGAAACATCAACAGAAGTCTTACAATGCAACTTCCGCACAATACCTAGAAGCAGTCTTTGCCGCGTTTGATACTGCTCGACGTGAGCGGTCACAATGGCTTGTGCAGAGTAGCCGCTTTGTTGGCGACTGCTACGAATGGCGGGCTGATGGTGTCGGCAAGGACTTTGCAAAGATTGAAGCTGAGATCAATCGTCGACATGGGATTATTGCGAATGTGGATGTGGCTGAATATTGTACCCAGGCAAAGGGGCATTTGCATCAGTATTTGGCTGGGGCTCGTGCATGATTGATAGACAGCTATCTTCTACGCCGATATCGATTCGCCTACGAAAACTGCTTCTTCTTGAATCTTGAATCTTCTATGCTTGTTTTAGTATTCATGAATGTCGTCCGGTTCTGTAATTTAGAATATTATGATTTAGCCAAGTTTATAGTCTAGTTACCTTTATAAAAGAAATTGTATTTTTTAGCATTGCACCTTATTTCTGGCGTGTATTTAATCAGAACACGATCAATTATGTGAGCTTCGCCTCTTTTTTGAGCAGGGTCATAGTCTTTGGCCCGTTTTCCAACTTTGATTATGAAGATAGGTGCAATGAACAACTTCGAAGTGGTCCGGCATGGCCTATGTCACGATAATTAACACCGAACTTGGCCTGGTGTATTGGTACATTTAGGATATTTTCATCTTATTCCATCAATCTGACCATCAGCCTTAAGACGATGTGTGGGTGTTTAAAACCTCTATCTGCTGTTCTAGGTAAAATCTAATCCTAACGAGAAGCCCTAACGCTATACCGTATCGGGCAGGTGAGGATATACTCAGATTGGAAAGCCTTCAATGGTCTAGTTCTCAATGCGACTGTAAATTGAGACATTGCAATATCGATAAAAAGATAAAGGACAGAAGAAAGGAAATTTTTAATGTTTTGCATGAAAGAATCTTGGAATTTCCTCCCGTATATCATGTTGGTCCTACCAGCAATCATTATAAACATCTAGAGGCTTCCTCATAGAGATATTAGGTATTAATACTATCTTCTTTGTATGAATCACAAGATGTCTTCGAAATATTTCAGTCGTTCGGACCTAGACGTTGTAGTTGGTTCTGGGGGACTTCTGCCTGCCGTTTGCTGCCTGCCTTGTTCTGCCTGTCCTGGGCCGCTGCCTGCTGTCTGATATAAATTCTCCCGGAAAGACTTCTAGAACAAATATTGTGACAAAGCTTCTACTCATTCAAATTTCAAGTTCCTTTCCGAATATTACCACAGACTGCTGAAAACTGAAACCCCGAGACGAACCTTCTACTGATTTGAGTCCTGGGTACTTTCCCGGATATTATCACAGATCTCTGACCACAAAAATGGACTTGCTACCGGTCGAAATTATTCTCACAATTACTGACAACTTTACTGCTCGCAAAGACAGACTAAATCACCAGGCTCTCCTTGCCCTTTCACTCGTGTCCAGGCGCTTCAATGAAATTATCGTGCAGGATCTGATCAAATACAATGCACTACACATGCAAGGCAGTGGCCTAAGATGGCATGTGTCTCGTAACAAAAAAGACCTTGTTAGACAGTTCCTAAATCACGGGGCGAGCTTTACATCCGCGATGTTGGGCGCGATCAAAAATGGAAATATCGGCATGCTCAACTTTCTCTTGGCTACAATGAGCAAGGATCAAATAGCGGTGGCCCTGAAACAGGGAGTCAATGAGGGAAATGACACCTTGTTACATAGTGCAATCCGCCTAGCTAATGTACCATGCGTGAAAGCACTACTCGAAGCAGGTGCCGATCCAGGCCACGTCAACGATCGATGTTCACGGCCAGTGGAATATCTCTACAAGGAACGAAAACGGGACGACCGATATGCTGAAATCATCCGTCTTTTGCTTCATACGCATCCCGCGGAGATTTTCATAGGTAAAAGGAGGAATACGGAATTCTTTACAAATAAATGGGGAACCTTGATGCAGAAAGGCAAATTTGTGAATACAACACCTCTGGATTTAGCAGCAAAACAGAAATCTTTAGAGATGGTGTCGTTGATCATCGAAGCTGGACTTGTACATTGCGGGGATGAGCAGCTTGCCGCCTCGATGAATGAAAAGGACGGTGAAACAGCTGTTGGAGAAATTTGTAAGGCATACAATTGGAACGCTTTTGATCAGGAAGAGTGTGATCGCATTCTGTCAATTGCAAAGCTCCTGATATGGCATGGAACTAAGCTCAATATTCCAGCCGACCGCCCTTATATGCTCCCTCTGTATGTATCTTGCGCCACTCCTCATGATATATTCCACCAGCGGCCTAACACGCCCAACACACTCAACACACTGCGTCTCCAGCGTGATATAATTCGCCTTCTGCTCCAGAGTGGTGCCAATGTTAATCCAAGGGGCGCCGGTACGCATTACTGGGCCCCGGAGAGATTTTTTAGCACTGTGGAGTATTATTTTAAGAACTTTCCGGAACCCAGAAAGTGTCGCCCGGAGGTCGAGGAGATTTTGGAAGATATTCATTCTCTGTTCATGCCTTCCCTTGATGACTCTCTATCCTGTACGGACATCAGCATTAAGGCGGGTCCAGAAGAAGAAGAGCGGGCCACCGTGCTGAGCTTACTTCAAGAAATATTTGCTGAACTGTTAGATCGTGTTGATGATGCCAACCATGTGTTTGGGGGCCACGATAGGACAATGCTCTTTGATATAGACGGTATGCCTAGGGCCTTTAGATTCTTCGCCACTCAGCTGTTGCTGGAAAAAGGGGCCGATCCCTACCATAAAGATATACATGGGATAACTGCGTATAATTGGATGTTAGAAAAAAACGATTCATCCCCTACCTGCTCGTTGATGCGTTGGTGGAGGAAAAAATATCTACGAGGACGGAGAGTTCCATGTTTGAAGTGTCGACGCCCTGGCAGACGCTCCTGTAGATCATGATATGTCTGATATGTCTGCTGGCGATTATTATAACTCTTTATAGGCCTTCTTATAGAAATATTAGCTATTAACGTTATCTTGATATGAATCGCAGGAGGTCTTCAAGTCATTTTAGTATTCTGGTATAGAAATTATACCTATTTAGTTCTAGGGGCATTCTTATAGAAATATCAGATATTAATACTATCTTCTCATTCTGACTTGCAGGAGGTCTTCAAATCATTTCGGCCGTTCTGATCTAGACACTGTATTTGGTTCCGGGGGCCTTCTGCAGGCATGTTAACACATTTGTCTTGGAACCGTAGTTTATATAGAAGAATGCGTATCGATATAAGAACCTCAGACCGAATTTCACCTAGTATAAGATAAATACCAAGTTATGCTTCCTCGGATGCTAATGCCCTCCTCTCTCTTCCTTCTTTCTGATTGTGATATAGTCACTTCAATATAGCCTTTTCTTCATCAGTACTAGCCTCTGTCTAGTTTCAAGCATAAAATCAGACATAAGACAAACTGATAGGTTAGTCCAGGGCTGCAGGACTGGCTTGGCGGTGAATGGATCTCCAAATATGGGTTAGGGCTTAAAATCAATCAACTTCAGCTATCCTACTATGATTTCGAGAGATTTGAGAGCCGCTTCACTCTTATCCAGGTTAATATTTGAGTTTCATCTACGGATTATTCCATTTCCCTTTATGTGACCATAAGGTTTCCTTTTCTTGCTCAACTTATACGAGCCATGCCTAACACCGGTCGGCCAAGCCGTGGCTGTCCTACCTGTCGACGCCGACGCATCAAGGTACGGAATCATCCTTCACCATCCACAAAAGATTACATTGTTAAGATGACATCATCGGAATAGTGTGATCTTAAACTCCCGGCATGCAGTCAGTGTGTCAGAAAAGGGCACGCATGCGCCGGGTATCGAAGCGAGTTTGACATGCGCCTTCGAATCGACAACACATCTACATTTGCAGATAACCTGCAACGAGATAAGCGCAAAAGACGCGACACGACGACGATTGATTCAGTGGCACAAATACAGAGTCAAACTCTCGTCTCATTGAATGTCGCTCTTTATCGCCCCCTCGCAGAGTCCTGGAGCAACCACATGAAACCTATTGTGATTGCCAATTTTTCTCTTCAAGCCATAAAGGGCAAAGAAAGTGGCACCATATTCGATTGGGTTCCACTGCTAGTTGCCAAAGCAGAAGAAAAGACTGCGCTTTTCCGCGCTTGCGATACGGTTGCATATGCGTACATGACAAAAGTAACTGGCTTTCCCAATGGCGTTTCTCGCAGGATGGCGGCGTATAGTGCTGCACTGGCTGCTATAAACTCGGCTCTTGGTGATGCTCGACAGCGCAAGAGCGATAGTACTTTGGTGTGTGTCTATCTGCTTAGTGTCTATGAAGTAAGCATCCAATCATCGAAGTTCGCAGCTTCAAATCGTCATATATCTCTAACATCTCCCTATGGAGATTCTCTCAAGTGAGACAAATAACGGCTTCCTATCTTCCGAAGGTGGTATGCACATCCAGGGCATGATAGAGTTGATTCGCCTCCGTGGTTCTGAACAATTTACAACCAGAAAGGGGAGATGTTTGTTCTGGATTGTGTGGAACATGATTGTAAGATATCTCGCTCTACACAGATGACATTCAAGTATCTAATATAATTATTACATCAGCAATTGCACGCAGCCAGCACAGATCACGAGTGCCCCAAAGAGACACTCACCTGGCTGAGCGAAATGCACAAACATTGCACCACCGCTGGGGAGTACCTCATGTTCCGACCTATAATCTTCGCCTACTACTGCACCAAACTCTGCAATCGCGTTCGCCGAAAAGTGCAACAATCGAGCCATCAACCCGATGACGATCTCCTCGCCAGCGTGCCCAGTATTCTCCAAGACATGGACGAGATTGAAAACACACTCCCGGACATCGACACTGTCTTTTCCAGCAATCCATATATCTCGGGCTATGTGATAGAACAGCCCCTCGACCCCTATTCTGTGCCGGAATACGCCAGCCCATGTGACATCGGCATGCTCACTTATCAATACAACTTTCGCATGCAACTGTCCTCCTGTGTCCGCGAATTCCTTCAACACGCAGCCCAGGCACCTAGCTGCACGCTCCAACAGTCAGCATTTCTAACCAAATCCCAGCAACGCTGCGCCACGGAATATCATGCCATTGTTGAGAAAGTGTTTTCGCTTGTCGGAATTGTTTTTGGCTTGCATCACTTCCACGACCACGATCAACAAAAGAATGAGCAGCAGCGGCAGAAACATGGAACGGGAACAGCTTGGCCACTGGCTATACAGTGTCTGTGGCCGCTGAAATTAATTGTCATGTCTTCTACGTCCGAGGAGTGGCAGAGGGATACTGCCAGAGAAGTACTAGGGTTGATAAGTATGAGACTTGGTATGATGTGAATTTCTATCCTTACTTCTATATCTGTCATGATCAAGACAAGCGAAAGTAAACTTGACGTTTCTGCATTTTTGGACACTGAGGCATAAGGCGGCGGTTGATATGGGTGTAGGCGACGAGGCGGGTACTGTAAGCCCTAATTCATTGCTTAAGCCTTATATCCGGGGACATAAATTCGTGCAACATTATAGAATTTAAAAACTCGATCTGGGGGAAACTCGAGTATATTTTCGATCCCTCTCGTCTCTAACCGTATATGGTTATAACCATAGCCAAGCTTTCGTCCAACTGCCAATTTAGGTACGCTGTACGGATTCCGGATTACCGAGTAGTAGGCTGAGCTCCACTAGCACATACAACAGTGGACCAACGTTCTGGATCGTGTTGGTTGATTGGTCACACTGCATACTGCACAAGCTGTTGTTGGTTTCGCCGTTTTGATTTATTATTGTTCAGCTCTATGAGCCCATGGCGTACTTTTAAAAAGGCTTAAAAGGCAGCAGATGCCCACAAAATAATAACGGACACATTATAACATCATATAGAACCTAGCACATCACATCACATAGTATACTTAAAAATGTCGAAACCAACCATCGTCTTCCTCCCCGGCGCCTGGCTCCCATCTTCCTGCTACACGCCTTTCCTCGAAGCACTGAAGAGCGAAGGCTTCCCCATCCACTACACAGAATACCCCTCCTTCAACCCCAGCGCCGAATACACGCCCATCGCCGACTGCCAGCGCGACGCCACGGACATTCTCAACAAGGCTATCAAACCGCTGATTGAGGAGCAGGGCCGCGATGTTGTCTTGTTTATGCACTCGTATGCGTCAATGCCGGGTAGTGCTGCGGCGAGCGGATACTCGAAAACGGAGAGGCTCCGAAATGGGAAAGCCGGGGGAGTGGTAGGGTTGGTGTGTATTGGGGCGTTTTTGGTGCCCGGCGGAGTGAGTTGTGCGGGCTTACAGGAGGGGAGATTGCCGGGGTGGATTTTGATTGATCAGGTATGAATTCCTCTCACACATAGAAAGAGGGGGAGAGAGGGGTGCTAATGTGATACCAGCCTACACCGGGACTCAACATCGCAGACAGCCCCGTCACAAACTTTGCAGCCGACATCGACCCCGACCTAGCCTCAAAGATGGCATCAGAATTAAAACCGCATTCAAATCTGGCTTTTACATCAAACCAGCCGCCACCAGCATGGGCCGAGCCGGCGTTTACAGGCCGATTGGCCTTTATTGTGACTGAGAATGATGTCGCTGTTCCAAAGGCTGCGCAGTATGGAATGATTGCTGCGACAGGGCAGGAGTGGATTGTGAAGGAGTTGGTTGGGAGTAGTCATATGGCGCCGTTTTTGGTGAGGGTTAAGGATTGTATTGATGTGTTGTATGAGATTTTGGAGGCATTTCCATGATTAGGAAGATACCTAGTCTACTTTGCATGTATATAAAGATTTCTACCTGACAGCTAGGACAGCAGATTGCATATAGAAGATACAGAAGATAGACCTGCTGCAGCTATTGATGACTCTATCAGCATTCAACGAGAGATTTGTGGCCTGTAAACTGCCGGAAAAGCAGCCATCGTTCAGCCATCTATTAGTGGCATCTATATCAATTCCTAAGTTGTGTATGATACATGATATGTGAATATGATAGCGTGGATAAAACGAAACCGTCCATCCTAAAACAGTGCATCCGTTCAAAGTGCAAGAAATACCACTTTTTGTTCTTCTTTTTCAATCCCAATACTTAATCAACCCATCCAACCCACCAGTAACCACCTTACTACTCTCCTGCGGATGCCACTCCAGACACGTCACCGCCGCGCCCTCTTTCCCACCCGCCTGAATCTTGTGGTACATCTTGCCCGTCTTCCAATCCCAAAAGCACACAAAACCGCCCGAGTCACCACTCGCAATAAACTGTCCATCCGGCGAAAAGGTGATATCAATCGCATACCCAGCATTATTGTGTCCTCTGAACCCCTTTTTGCGGTTTTGGCGAAACTTATCTGTTGCCGCATACACGACGATTTGGTTATCACCAGACTGGAAGGCGACGTATTTCCCGTTCGGGTGCGGGCAGGCGCGCACCATGGCGAACATGTCGGCTTCGGCGATGTATTTGATGGGCACGGGGATGCCGTATTCCCACGCTCGCAGCGATTTGTCGTCTGAGGTTGTGATGAAGCGGCGATTGTTATCTACAAATGTAATGGTATTGACAGCTGCCAAATGGTGATCGTATTCCTGCACCAGTTCGCCGGAACGGGTGTCGAATTGCACGATTTTCTTGTCTGACATTCCTGCCAAAAACTCGTGGTTGTGTTCAGGGTCCGGGTTGATGCGGACAACGTGTGGTGTTTTGCCTGTGGTGAAGCGGGAAATGCATTTGCCGTATTCGGTATCCCAAAGCTTAATCTGTCTATCGTACGAGGCTGTGAGGAATGTCTTGCCCGTGGGGTGGAAGGTGGTGTCGCTGATAGATTTCGTGTGCCCAGAGTATGTGCGCAGAAGCTCGCGTTGGTGGTAGGCATCCCAAATCTTGGCTTTGCCGTCGGCTCCAGAGGATAGCAGCAAGTGGCCAGATCCAGGGAAGAAGCGGAGCGATGTGATGGGCTTTGTGTGCGATTTCCAGGTGTGCACCAGCTTCTTGGGAATGAAATTCTTGATGCTGCCGGACTCCTTTTTGAGATCGATATTGAGGTCTTGAGGGATATGCCTGTAATTTTTATTAGCAAAATGTGGCTCACAACGTGGATAGATGGGCAACATACATATATGTTCGTCCAAGATAGTCAAATTGTTCGCTGCCGTGGAACTCTGTAGTCTCCTTCTGCGACACATCATCTTGATAATCGGTCACCAGCGCAGGCAACTTGCCAACGGGGATTTCTTCCTCCTCCTCGACGTATTCCTCGTCACTCGCAAGCTCGTGTCCTTCCTCTGCGGCCTCTTCTTCATAAACTTCATCGTCACGTTCGTATCGTGCCCACGGCCCGAGATATGCCCCGTCACCTTCGACAATACTAGCATCACCCTTCTTTTGCCTCTTCCGCCTCAAAGCCGCCGAAACTTCCTTTGACGGTTTCATCTGCACAAAATCCTTGCCGCCATACTGCGCAACACGTGCTTGGTCGCCAACAAACAGGTCCGGCCTACTAGGATCAAGCGCATATCCGAGGCTCTGAAATGTGCGATGTTGCGTGGTAAACGTTGCCTCACTGATGTGTGCTTCCTCCGCAAGACCCGTGGGCACATTCTTGCGCTTCAGGCCATTTCCGATGCTATTGGTTTTGAATGGGTTCACGGGACCTTGTGCCGGCCGAGTCAGGTCGTCGTATGTGGCATTGTAAGTGAGAGCAGTCGAGTTTCCTGCGCCGGCGATGAGTTGTAATCTAGATGGATCCTGTGGATATTGTTAGGCAAATGCGTACAGGTTGGTAAAAGGTGGGAGGACCAAACCTCTACGTTGACTTCAGGAGCGGCGACAAGCTTTGTCGCTGATGTAAATGTTGCTGTCTGGGGTTTCTCAGCTTCGTCGCCTGAGGAATCGTAGTTTCCGCCGAGAAGCGACGCCATGGCGAATACTATACAAGCAGAGAGTGGATTATGCAGGAGAATATCATCATCATTTTTTGCGGCGACGGAGAAGGTCGAAATCTTACGGCCCGCCATAAGAGCCAGCTGTGCAGTTCCGCGACCATCTTCACATGCACCACCCACGGGCGTCGAACTGAGCTAAGGTAAGGATTGCAATCCTGTAGAAAAAAAGACAAGTCTCAATTTCAACGATTAATTAATATAAAAATAAAATCGCGCTGAGGTATATACAACATCTAAATCACAGAAAAAGACCGTAGTTGCAATAACTCAACTAGGTCAGGTTGTTGCTTCCCCCGCCTTTTCGCCATTCTCTCTTCTTTCCTTCTACTGATAAAGCAAACACACATTCTCAATCCACCGTATTCTTCACCAACAGTTATCTGTCAAGCAAACCCCTATCATCACACGTATAAATATTCTGGAGAACAGCCCGAGATTATCCTCGACTGGCCCGCTCAACTGTCTTCTTCCCTCATTCCCTCATTCCCGACACTCAGCCTAAACGATCATCAAGAGTCGTAGCACATAAACATGTATTTGATTACGTATATATTGCGCGGCGAGTTTAGTGAGATTCATCACGGATCAGGGCGACAATCATGCTGTAGAGGTAGAAGAAGAACATCAAGAGGTGGAAACCGAGCTTGAAGAAGGATTCCTATATACTATTAGTCAACAATGCCCACCCAAGTATCCAGGATAAAGAAGAGGGGAGACTAACCCTCTTGTGAATGTTGAGCTTCCGGAAGATCTCGGTTGCGTCCAGGAGGTGCTGGTTGTCGAAGATCCTAGTACAAGTCAGCGCACAGTCCTACTCATATAACTCTGTTGGGGGGTGGCCACATACTTCTTTCCGTTGTAAGCAAGCAGAGGCAAGTTCAGGATAATAGCAAGCCAGTATCCGTTGATAACAAACAGGAAGGTCAAGAAAGCGTGAACGGCGGCTTCGGGGACGATGTAGGTGTTGAGACGGTTGCAGAGCTCGATGGGGTTCAGGTAGTCACTAGAAAATCGATAAGTTCCGTGTTTTTCTTCTCTTTTGGCTATAATTTGAACTTCATAGGGATCGTACCATTCCAGATCGCTGTACATAATGGTGAAGAAAACTTGGAGGAACAGGTTGACGGCATTGATCAACACCGCCAACAGGTAGAGCCACGCTTCGCCAGACATGTCGACGTCGGTTATCGCGATATCACGAAATATACTGCTGGAAGTCTGTTAGTATTTTTCTGCACTAGAATAGTTGAAAAGCGCTTTGAATTTCCTTGTTGCGCGCGAAAAGATGACGTGCTCGAGAGAGCATAGGCGAGGTTGGTTTTGCATGCACTCACGATGGCTTATATAGGGGGGCGGGGGTAGGTAATTACCGAGAGACGCTGATGACAAGAAAAAAAGGAAGACAGATGAACGACTTTGCTCGTAAGGAGAATCGCAGGCCCTGGAAAGATGGAGAGGAAAACAGCGCTTGCTTCGTTGCCACCGAAGATTGTGTGAGTGAGTGAGTGATGCGGCTATGCCTGGCCTAAGCGTTAGGTAAGCTGGCCGGCGCGGCTAAGTCGAGGCTAGTGTGGTTGGGCTTGGCGCGAGGGTGAGGAGAAGCGATACCTTGATGACTAGAATTATTACTAAATTTATATGATATGATGAGGTGTATCTATTTAATTTTAAAATTCCAGTGCATACACAAAAAAAAATGTGTTAGACTCGAGGAGCAGCTAGTGCGTACGGATAAGATGGCATCATGGCATCCATTTACTACTAGATACTATGCGAAGAAACTGATAGTAATCGATAGATAACAAGCTAAGCAAAATAAATAAAAATGCAAATGCTGAAAGAAATACAGTAGCAAAGAAAACAGGGAGGTAGAGTTCTACCCATGCAAAAGTACAATCGAGCATGCGTTAGACAAAATCAATAACACCAAGCAAGGTAGGTATTTATAGTAAGGCATATCGGTTGAGCCAAAAATGGGTGGAATATATGCAGGAGAAAAGCTCTATCGCTTTTCTACAAGGAGGAAGTGCATGGCGGCGTAGGCAAGCACGATGAACACCGCAGAGATAATGGCCAAGCCAACCACGTCTCCCCATAGGGCAAGGGTATCAAAACCAAAGGCACTGAGGATCGACGCTCCTGGGACTTCAATGTCGAGACCATATTTGTGGTCGATAAGTGTCAAGAATGTGACTTCGTTGACGATCAAGGCTTCAAATCCGTAGTGGAAAATAGAGAGCTGTGATTTGCATTAGTATCAATCTCTTGGCAACGGAAGAAAAAAATGGTACTTACAGTTTGCAGCCACATAGCTGCAGGAGGAATGGCGTCGTGATTCAGCAGGAGACCCGCGAAGAGCAAACTAAAAAGCATAACCAAGCTTCCAATGAGATTGGCGACACCACCATCGCGGAAAACGATTCCAATAAAAAGACAAATTCCGGCTGCGGCCAAGTTAAACAGGACCAGAATGAGAATAAATCTCGAGAATTCAGGCCATGCTGTAATTAATCCAGTCATGGGATAGACAATAACACCCATGATAATTGGGGGGAGAAGACGTAGAGGAACAATGTCGAAGACAACCTTTGCAGAGAAATAGGCTAGAGGCGAATAGTATCCATTTGCACGTTCGCGAACAAAGAGAAGTCGTTCAGACGAGAATACGGTAAGACTGGTCAAGGTACTGAAACCGAAAAGAGCAAGGATGAAGAAGAACAACCCGAGACGGTTCTGGAATCCCTTGATATCATCTGTCAGTCCGTAAAAGAGATATCCGCACAGAACTGCCAGAAGAATGGAGATTGCGTAGTGTGTTAACATTAACATGGGGTTTCGGTATAGATTGCGCCAGGTACGCTGAGATAGGATCATAAACTGCCGTAGGAGACCCACGCGAGCGTAACCCTTTGTTGGCGTGTTGTTGTTATGGGCATCGGCATTTGGAGTACCGTTCGCTTCGTTGGCGTGCTCTATCGCAGAGATAATCTCTTCGTGCACGGAGTGTGCTACATCGGATGTGGTGTAGCTAGATACAAGAGCGTCCAAGTCGGTAGTTCCTGAAGCTGGCGGTGGAAGATGATCAGGGTCATCCAGTATCTGAGGAGGGACATTCCCGTGACGAGCAGACAAGCGGAGCCACTGCGAATTGTCACCCGTTGCGATCGCGGCATCTTCTTCGTCGGTCTTGGGTGTCGGCGGGGTTGCCTGGTCTGCTTTGCGACGCGTGTAGAGTTGTCTATCTTGGCGCTGTTTCAAAGACTGGTGTCGCTTTGTGGTTGGGCGAGATGGGGGTTCTTGTGCACTTCTAGCACTCTCTTCCATGCTAAGATTGGACGCGCTAGCAATTGATTTTACTGCCCGAAGACTGCTTGATGCTGTTTTCAGGTTATCCGTTCGTACATCGAGTAAAAGATCCTCATCGACAGGTGTCTGAGAGCCTCCGGCGTGCATGGTCAAATCGACCAAAAAGTCGGCAATATTGAATCCAGGAGGGCAAGGGTAGCCAATGTGGTCAAAGTAGCGTTGACAAGAGGAGAAGGGACCAGAGTAGACGGTTCTTCCCTTGGCCAAGAGAATCAAGCGATCAAACAAGGCAACAATATTGGAGCGTGGCTGATGGATGGTGAATATAACGGTGCGGTTGTACGTCTTAGCTAGCGTCACAAGACATTCAATCACGTTGAACGCATTGTATGCATCTAGACCACTAGTAGGTTCATCGAGGAATAGGATACTGGGACTGGTGACAAGTTCGCACGCAATTCCAACTCTTCTCTTCTCTCCTCCGGAAATTCCGCGTCCATGACCTTCCTCGGAGCCAATGATTTGGTCTTTGATATGGTAGATTCCAAGCTGTTTCTCCACATCGATGACTTTTTGTTCCTTGGCAAAATAACTCATGTCCTTTGGAAGTCGCAACAAGGCACTAGTCAAGATAGTCTCATGGACGGTCAATGTAGGCAGCATCGTGTCTTCTTGGTCGACAAAACCAATCATGCTTTTGAAATCGGCATCGCCAACCTTCTCCCCATTGATATAAAAGTCACCTTGAACTAGACCGCGCTTATTTTTCCGGGCCAAAATGTCAAGGAAGGTAGTCTTTCCAGCACCAGAAGCGCCCATGATAGCGGTAATCTCGCCAGCTTGGGCAACGCCTTGGATGTCTGACAATATCTGCTTTCCATTAAGAGCATATGACACACCGTCAAATAGCAAAGCAGCTGCACGCTGGTCGGCGAGAAGCTTATCAGCTTCATCATCAGAGTCATCGAGCCGCACAGCACCGTAACCACGGTAGGCAGCGCGTCTGGAGAGATACCATATACCCAGGATAACCGCGACAACGAAGAGGGAGCAACTGGCAATGACACCTGCAATGAGAGGTGTGTTGATCTTCTTCACAGGACGCTGGTATCCGGGGACGTCTGTTTTGTAGAGACACTCTCCCGAGCGGCATTGTAGGGTGATACTCTCGTCACCGAAGACACTCTTGATGAGATCATCCATAGCGGGTTCCTTGAAAGTACTTCCATCGCTCTTGCCGCCGCCCACTGTTGTTACCGTACTGAAAGTGGCTGGGCCCTTGATCTCTTCGGTGAGGAAATCGCCGATATCGATGGAGCCTGCTTCACCACACAGCATTCGCCCAGGTATACATTCACAGCGAACATTTTGACATCTGTAATTCGTGGTATTCCGATCATATTCGGCGTCCATCCCCCAGTCGCAGGTATCGAGGGCACAGTAGAATGATTCGACTTGATCCACCCAAACTACAGCACAAGTTAGCCATTGCCCATGAATATGTTTTGCTCATCATACGTACACTGAAAGTTGCAAGTCTTATCTCCCTCCTCCTGGTCTTCGCTGCAAGAGAAAGTCACTTGTGGTTTCCGCTCTTTCAACTGGTCGAGGATCTTGCGATTGGTGACATCGCACATCTGGTGGTTTTCTTTAACCGCCAGACCTTGGGTATAACAGACACCTCCTTCTTCATCCGGCATCAAGGCATTGCACGCATCGTCTGTTTTGCAGACATTGCAGTTGACTCCTTCCCAGCCGTCCTTGCAAGCACAGTACTTATCTTGCCGAGGAGCGCGATTTACGCCATCAGCGAGTGAGCCGCATGTAGGAACTGAACAGTCGTCGCCGCCGTATCCCGGTGGGCATGAGCATTTTCCCGAATACTTGTTGCAATCAGCGAATTGGTGGCATTGAAAGGCGTCCAGCTGGCAATTGAAACACGGTGGACAGTCGGCCGGGCGGTCGTCAAAGGCCGAGAAGAGGGGGTCGACGTTCCTAGCGGTGAAGTTCTGCGCAGCACCAACGCCCTCTGAAAGGGCCACCCAAGACGCAATCCCAAGCAGATATATGGCTCGCATCGTGAAGTCTGGTGTAGGAGCTTCAAGGAGGAGCTGAGCCAACCGCCAAGAGGGACACTCAGTCGGTCGGAGAGGCGGGTGTTACCCGGACGTTCGCGAACTGGCTCAAATAGCGCAAGGAGTTGAAAGCAGAGAACGTTGAGCCATGGAATGTATACAACTCAGCGTCGACAATTACTCTGGCTTGATGTTGAGATAGCTAGCTGAAGCTTTGGTCATGCAGTGATGATGATTGCCTTATCCAGGCTGCAACAGGTCAGACGCAGCAAGGCAGCTATGACCTAATTGGCGTGGAGCTGCCGTTGCAGCGCTACCCGTGGGAGGAGCCAATCATGTAATGCGCTGCCAGCACGGGTCCGCTTGTCACCTGACCCGTCGCCCGCTTATCTCCTGCGCCTCAGGCACCACGCGCTTTACCCTTTACGATTACGCGGAGAAATCAACCTTCAGACTTCTTCATCTCTGCCGGCACTGGACAGACACGAAAGTCGCCCACGAAGCTACCTGGCTAATATGAACCCAATCTCCAACAGTTTATGATGTTGCTCGGTGAATAACTTACCAAACAACAGCGTGCGGCATTATTTACCATTGCAGAAGCCGAGGATGGTTGCCGGTATTTATCGCCCCGCACCACTGTCTGGAAAGAACCCCGAACCGACCAAATACTTGGGTCTGGACGGTATTTTCGCTATATTCAGGACCGGTGTCAATAGGAATTTTGTATGCATTTCTCCACTGAAGGTACAAATGTCGGGTTATCCGAATACCTTCACCCACCCCGGGATTCCCGGGGTCCCCGCGTTTTACCCCAGTTATATATAAGCTCCCCTTAGAAAATTTGAACTTTTTCCAGTGCCATTTTTTTTTCTCATTTTACTTTCTTCCTATCTTCCTACCTCACATCCATCTATACCTACATAGCTATCTAAAACCATGGCTCTTACAAAAAGGAGTACTCCACCAGATGGCCGCGAGCCATACATTATCGGCCAGTTGGAGGGGGAGCGCATCACAATTCCTGGAAGTAAAGGCGTCTTTCGCATTCTCGCGTCCGCCAAACAGACAGGAGGCACAATGGCGGTCTTCCAAAGTGCAGCAGTGCTGTCCGATGCGCCGGGATTCCATTATCACAATGAAGCCCACGACGTCTTTCTAGTGACAAAGGGATACTTGAAGCTTTGGAATGGAGATAAATGCCGGATTATGGGACCAGGCGATTTTGCTTATGTTCCTCCTGTAAGTGCTATTCCTAGTTTACTCACTTGCGCATCGAATTTTTTTTAAAAACTTGGTATTGAACAGCACGTGGTTCACAACCCGGAAATGATGGGTCCCCATACAGAAACATACGGACTAGTCACACCAGGAGACTGGGTCGACTTCTTCCGTCATGTATCCGAGCCATATGAAGGACTTATCCTTCCAGAGAATGACAACCGAGACCTCAAAGCGCTTTTAATCCCCAAAGTCATGGCCGCCAAGGGCCAATTCGACGTCGTCTTCCAGCCACACCACAAGCCCGCAGAACTAGGCGAATGGGATAAAGATGACGAAAAGCTTCCAGAATCAGATAAACCATTGGGTTACTTCCTACGCGCAAATACTGGTCCTCGGTGGCTCCTGGGCGGTGTATTGTCGCGTCCCTTCATCACCACGGCGCAATGCAACAGCGTATGCGCCATTTCGAGCATCGAGTCCTCAGACATATATCCGGAATCAGTGCTGTCCAAACAATTGACCTTCCGAACTGTGGACCATTGTCTTTGTGTTATTGAGGGTCTGCTGATTGTTCGCATTCCGGGCTCGCCTGATAATGTTATTCGAGAGGGCGAGACGGCGCTTATCCCCGCCGGTCAAACGTTCTCGCTCAAATTTGGTAGTCGATTCGTAAGGGTCTGGTCTTTTACAAGCGGGAATGGAATTGAGTCGTTGGTTCACAAGCTTGGAGCGCCATTTGAAAGCTTCGTGCTGCCGGATGAGGCTGCTTCTGTTGATATTGATGGACAAAGGTTACAAGAAGTTGCGAAGGAACTTGATGTTGAAATTAGGGATTAAGAAACTTTTTATGAAGCAATATGATGAGGAGACTAAGTGATAATGTCAGTTGATTCTTAATTGTATAGATTGAGATGTATTTGAATGACCAAGGTTCTTATTTCATCAAGATGACTTTCCGTGGACTCGATCACCAACATAAAAATCAGATAATTTCATTCTTAAACATAATCGTATATTACATATCTCCGCACACATGCTAGCCCTAGCGACTAACCGCCATCTTCTTGTATCTATTCTGCTGTGTATTCTCCTACCGCAGCCAAGTTAGTAGTCTTTTTCGTGATTGACGGGCCAAATTAGTTATGGAAAGTACTCCGTAATTGATAAAGAAAAACCTAAGAAGGCAAGATGGGAATACCATACTGTCTGGAGTCAGTATATGACGGCACGGTTGTGGCATTGGGGCATATTTCGAGGTAGGGCTACCGTGTGAGCAACCCTAACCTGACGGATCCGGATTTGGGAATAAGTTCAAGGACACCCCAATTAGGAAACTCACTTAGAAGTTTAGCACCGTCGGGGGTTATAATGAGCTTTGCTGCGTAAGAAGTGAAAATACTTCCTTCTCCTTCTTTCCATGTTCGATATTTCGTTCGTACAAGCACCTGCTGGCAGCAAATACTCACTACATTTCGCTGGTCTAGTAGAATATCGTCTCGAGATAGAATTTGGTCACTGAAATTCATTTGCTAGTAAGATTCTTCTATGTACGTCGCCCATCTACATTCCTCCCCCTCACTTATATAGGATTAGCCACCACACCCTCCCAGTTAGGATCGAAATTGTTTTTTCTCCACCATCGCAGCAAAGAGCAAATTGGGGATGACTTGTGGTTTGTTAGCACCCAATCATATAGAATCTCGTTATTTAAGTTTTCATAGTAGATTTTAGCCCCCTTCTCCAGCAGTTGGTGAGCGGCGAAGACTCCAAAGTCGCCAGGAATACCGCATGCCAGAAAGAGCAAGGTAGAACCCTCGGGCCCAAATTGTAATTCGACATCATTGAAACGGTCCAAAAGTGCAACAAACATTTCTTGGAGTAGTCTCAATATGGCGGTCTGCTCGTCTTCTGGTTCTGTCTTGAACTTGTTTCTCGTGTCCAAGATACGAAATAGAGAGTTCCTAAGGGAAGTGTTTTCTTCAAACATCAATAGAGCAATGCTATCTTCCAAAATATCCTCGGCGGTCTCTAAACGGGGCTTGCCAGATTGGAGAAGGTCCCTAACATAGCACTTGGCCGTGGCTAAGAATCTGGCCACAGGCGAGCCATGATCACGGCCCCCGAAGCGGTCATGCCATTCATTGGCATTAGCACCACTCTCAAGTAGAAAGCGGATCATGTCACGCTGCAGATCCAATGCGTTGCGAGTGCAGCGGTCCCCGTGCCGGAATATATCAGGGATAGCACAGCAAGATAAATACAGAGGGCTACGGTGAGCTTCGTTTGGGATATTAACCTTCGCTCCATGTTGCACCAAGGCTAACGCAATACACAGAGTGCGATCACACGCTTCCCGGCAAAAATCATTCCAACGGGCTGCTTTGCAGATCTCCTGAAGAGGTAATCTCGAGTATTCACGGTTTAACCAGGTGGCAAACTCTGGAATTTCGCAATGCTCACGCCCAGCGTCAAGAATCGACCATACCACATCTAGAGACTTTTGCTCTACTGCCAAAACTAGCGGGGTCGTATTTCTCGCTCTAAGTATCTCGTGAGGATGTGTCTCAATCAGAATCTGAATAATTTCAGCGTATTCTTTGTTCTTATTTGGTAGCTTGTAGAGGTATTCCACAGGCCGAGTAGATATATTGATACGGCCGGGGTCAGCACCCGCTCCGAGTAATGCCCTGACACATGGTGGATCTGCTAGGCGAATTGCACGATGCAACACAGTGTCCAAATTATGATTGACTCCCTGTTCCAAGGCCCGTGCCACCTGATCCTTATTCGCTGTAGCCAAGAGAAAGTTGAGCATGTCGATATTTCCATTTTTGACTGCTATCGACAGTGGATACCCAGACCGGGCCAATGTGATATCGCCCCCGTACTTCAGCAGCTTCGCAACAAGACTGACATCATTATGAGAAACGGGCCATTGTAGGCCGCTGCTTCTCATGTGCATCACATTGTATCTGGCCAGATCATCGATAAGGATGGTGTTGAAACGCCGAGAGACCTGCGAAAGGGCAAGAAGGGTTCGGAGGTTCTGTCTGCGTCTGTCTCTGCGGGTGACGAAGTGTTGAGTAATCTTGAGGATGACTTCGACCGGTAATAGGGCAAAAACCGGCTCTGGCTTTAGCGCCAAGTAGGGTTGATCAGGCTCCATTTTCGTCTTTGAGTTTTGGAGGTCTGAGTGATCACTGTATAGTTGGATAGGTATAAGTATATACTTTGGGAAGAGAGTTTGGAGTCTGTTTCCTGGACAGGTATGCCCATTTAAATTAGATAAACAACAAAGAGCGCCAAATTTGTAAGCAGTTCCAGCAAACTTGTTTGATTGTGAAGAGAATGCCCAGTCATGTTGAAACTGCCTCACCGTTGTTTCCTAATTGGGAAACCACCAGGAGGTTAGAGCTGGTGATAACCATCTATAACCCCATGGAAGAGCTTCCTTGAGATCCATTTGGTTCAATTTCCCATGAAACAGCTGCAATTATGGGTGTACTTTCTTTGCTTTCTTTATCTAGGCGCTTTTCATTCTTGGATTCTTTAAAGGTTTCAAGCACAACGTAGATAATTTCCTTTATTCTGTTCTTTATGTTATCATTGATCTTGTTAGTCAGAAAGAATTATTTCGGCACACACCTGGAAATTGGATATATCTAGCCGGTTCTTTCAGGGCAGCATTTAGACAAACCCCTTTATACAATTTCCTGTCCATATTAGCACTTGATATTGAACTAGCCTAAACATACACATAATACAAATTAGCTATATACGAACTACTTATGCAAGCTAAATTTATAGTCCAGACCGAAAGGTCATCATTCATTCTATATCCGGCCACGTTGATGCCGGGCCTTCTTTGTACACCATGTCGATTTCCTAATCGGGACATCACCATATAAAGCGCACCACATAAAAGAGCCTCCTCAAGATCCCCTCTTCATTCGACTTCTGTACTCTTTCTTGGTGCACTTTCTTGTTTAGAACCGAAATTTATATGAAATTCTTTTGCCCCGTCATCGACCATCTTACCCAGGTACAATGTTGAAAGATATTATGGGGTTTAGAACAAATAAGAAACGGCCCCGCCTCAATGACATGGTCCAAACGGGAGTTTTGTAGAATGTCGAATCTGCAGATGAGCTTACGCGCAAGAGAACGTCAGGCAGATAGTTAGCGAGGTTAGCGATATTGGCGAGATTAGCGAGAGCGGTACTACAGTAAAAACATTACTTTCACCGGGAGGGCTCGCTCCACCGATGCCAGGGTGCACTACAAATAATTCAATGTTTCTACAACCGCGACCCATATCACCAATATGATCTACAAATTCTAAGACTTGAGTAGTTATCAAAAACGCGTCTCTTGAAGGAAGAGCAATTACCGGGCCTGTCTCTTGTAGAAACGAGCGAGGAATAAGCATAAATACCCATGAGCCTTTTGGCATCAGTGTACGGTATAAAAAATTACTCTCTTTTTATATCCTATTGACTCTGCTATCTAGGTAGATAGTCTTCCTGCAAAAATATCAACTCAATATGATCTTCTCGGCTCTAGCCATTGTTGGCGCCATGGTCTTTCAAAATGTTCTCGCCTCGCAGCTGCAGCTGCAGCTGCCAATTCTGAAAGATTTCGACGATGACACTGGTGTCCTTGGTCGACTATATAGACCCGGGGACACTACAAGTGTTCGATCGCGGATCGCAGTATACGTCATGCATGCTGAACAGGACTACACTTCCTTCGTTGCATGCCCCGAACTTCAGAAACGAGGATTTACTGTTTTATGCGCCAACAACAAGGCTAGCAAATACGGCTACATGTCGGACCTCAACTTTGAAGATATGATGACCGAAGTCAACAGTGGAATGGCCTGGCTTCGGAATCTGCCTTTTATCGACAAAATCGTTCTTCTTGGCCATAGTGGCGGCGGCGCGATGATGGCTGCTTACCAGAATATCGCCGAGAATGGTGTTTCGGCTTGCAACGGTCCGGAAAAGATCTACACTTGCTCTGACGCAGTGGCCGATTTGATGCCTGCCGACGGTCTTATGCTGCTAGATGCGAACTATGGTGTTGCGACCATGGCTCTGCTGAGTCTGAATCCTGCGATTGAAGATGAGCTTGACGCGTCAAAATTAAATCAGTCTCTCAACGTCTACAACCCTGCTAATGGGTTTTCGAAGAATACTAAGTCCGACTATACCGCTGAGTTCAAGGCGAGATTCGAAAAGGGCGTCGTAGCTCGCAACAACCGTGTTCTGGAGCATGCGCAAGAACGGCTGGCAGCAATTGAAGCTGGTAATGGAACGTTCAGTGACGACGAGCCATTCACTGTCCCAGCTGGGCTTTACCTGGCACCTAACAACCTCTTCATCAGCCAGGATGTCCGCACTCTGCACCACACCACCTACCCCTGGACTCAGCTAGAAAAGAATGGAACTACATATCAGATTGTTCCTTCTGTGCGTGTGCCATCCGGCTGGACAGATATCTCCAATCAGTGGGAAATGGCCGCTCTCAAAACGACTATTCGCCGCTACCTTTCTACCCTGGCTATCAGGGCCCATGATAACTTTACCATCTTGGCTGATGGCTTCGACGGCATCGACTATGACTCTACTCAGATGGCCCCAGTGTCGTCCATCAAGGGCGTCAGCGTTCCTCTGCTGAATATGGGAATGACTGGTCACTATGAATACTTGAACGCGGAGAAGATCCACCTGGCTGCTGTCAAGAGCAATGATACCGCCATTGCTTTTGTGCAGGGTGCTCAGCATACTATCAATACCTGCACCGAGTGCGAGTCATACCCTGGCGAGTTTGGTGACACCGTTCTCACCTGCTTCAACTATGTTGAGAAATGGCTGGCAAAGAGTGGTCGTTTTATTTGATCCATCCTTTATATATCACCATAATTGACACACGACTTCAGTCTTTTTTTTTTTTTCAATTTCGATCACAATCTGAGGACTACCTTCTTGACAGTAGCATAGCAGTTTGAAATGCCTCCGAAGAGAGGGTTGTGTTCCTACATTAACCACAAAATCGACTCCATCAAATTTGGGCAGTCAATAATCAAAGTATTGACCACTACATAGGTAATAGGTCTTGATGATTTTATTAGAAAATTCAAATGCCATTCAAGATCAAAAAGCTCACTTTGAGGGAATATATATAACTCTCCACGTCCATGATCGATATTGTAGACTAGGTAACTTTTGCACGGCCTTACACTGGGACTAGCCCATATATAAACCTCTATGAGACCATAAAGCACAGTATCAAGCTGTATAAGCTTATCAACTTTGATCTCTTTTGCATTTTGCTGTATCAACTTCGAAGGGCGATATCAAATCCACTAGCACAAAATAAGAACTATAGGCGATCCAACGAATCAGAGGTCAGGAAAAAGGTGGGTCCCTCTGCGACACCCAGACATATGCCACAGGGCGCATACATCTTCGACCTCACATACATACGCCAGATATAAATTGGATATTTAATCCAGCACTGCGGGAGCTGAAAAAGGCACAAAGAAACTGAATCCCTAAATCAAACTACAAACATCAAGTTGAATAGCAGCAATGGTGAAAATAGAGCCTTTTGCCGTGGAGCAAGTATGCATATCCCATCAAAAAGTGTGAACATACCTAGGACTAACAAGCCTTGCAGTGGATGGACGAGTTTGAGACCAAAACAACATACAACATCGCCGAAACATGCTGTGCCTCAATCTCAATCAATGACCTCCAGGATCTGTCATCTGAGAAAAGCGCTGCCAGCCCTATTTCGCTTTCCACGAAGCTAACCTATGGCGCTATCAGAGGCTCAGACGAGTTGAGAGGTCACCTCTCGCGTATATACTCAGCAGAGACATCAACCGCTACTTTACCTCAAGATAACATCTTGATAACCTCTGGAGCCATCCAGGCCAATTTCCTGCTTCATTATGCTTTAGTTGGGCCTGGGGATCACGTCATTGTCCACTATCCGACATATCAGCAGCTGTATTCCGTACCAGAGTCTATTGGGGCAGAGGTTAGTTTGTGGAAGGCAAAGGAAGATGATGGATGGACGCTCGATACAGAAGAATTGAAGAGTCTGATTCGGCCTAATACGAAATTAATCGTTCTAAAGTGAGTGCTTCCCTTTCCTTGACGTGGATTCCTTGACTTGGACCTCAGCTTAAGATTTCAAACAGCAACCCCCAAAACCCAACTGGCGCAGTCATACCGCGCTCCAAACTGGAAGAAATCGTGAGCATAGCACGAACCCAGTCCATTATCATCCATGCCGATGAAGTCTACCGTCCCATCTTCCACGGCATAACCCCAGAGGACCCCGAGTACCCACCCTCGCTGCTCTCTCTCGGATACGAGCACACCGTTGTGACGGGTTCCATGTCCAAGGCCTACAGTCTGGCCGGCATAAGGCTCGGATGGATTGCAGCACGCAACAGCGCCATTATCGACAAATGTATGGTATGCAGGGATTATACCACGATCTCAGTCAGTCAGCTAGACGATGCTGTGGCATCCTACGCATTGGCGCCGCACACAATTGACAATTTACTTAATCGGAATATCGAGCTAGCGAAAAAGAATTTGGGGATCCTCGACAGGTTTGTCAAGGCGCATAAATGGGCGTGCTCATGGACAAAGCCGCGCGCGGGGACGACTGCGTTTGTGAAGTTTACCAAAGACGGGCGACCAGTTGATGATGCCGCTTTTTGTACGCTGTTGAACGACAAGATCGGAGTGCTGGTGGTGCCTGGCAGTCAGTGCTTCGGTCGCGACGGCGACTTTACGGGGTATGTCCGTATTGGCTATGTGTCGGAGACGGAGGTGCTGGAACAGGGGCTGGAAAAATTAAGCGAATTCATGCGGGGAGAATATATTGATATAGTTCCCCTGGCTTAATAGTTGTTGTCTCATTGGATATGACTGTGCTCAATATAAAACTGACTCGCGCGCGGGGTGCCTTAGTGCCTTAGTGCCTAAGGCCAAAAAATACATTTTACCAAATACAGTTAGTCGCTGGGGAGATTGCACGTGCTCCACATGCTGTTTTGGCCGAGGATGTTTAAGACTTGTTGGGATGTGCATGAACATCAACTGACAAACACTAGCCAGCCTAGGTATGTAGTCGGTCTTTTTAGCAGTGATTGCTAGCCAAAGAGACGGTGGCATTCCAGAAGCTTGTGGGAGGGAGGGTAATTAGGCTAAATTACAGTACAGCCCGTAACAATGCCGTTTTGTGTCTCCGCAATGCGGCTTTGTGCATACTATGCCGCGTAACATGGCGTTTTGTGTAATTAATGTGATTATTGCGTCGACCGAGGCAAGTCTCAAACCTCCGCATACCACCTGCCTGGTCAGTGGTCAGGCCATTCCATCGCTTTTCATCTGCGCTTCTGCTGTTTTTTGCTTTTTACTTGCTTTTGCCATCATGTCCTGCGTCTGTTGCAGTTTTGCTACCTTTTTGTAACAAGCTTACAACAGTTTACTTTGTCAGCGAGTTGTTTGCTGTTGGTGTTGGTTCTGCGGCTCCGCTCCATTACGTCTCGCCATGCCGCCGCCATTACCAGCTCTACCGCGTAAGTTTAAGGGTCCAACAGAACAGCGTTAAGGGCACACGACTAACAAAAAATCAGCGGTCCCTCTTAAATACGCGGTTCCTGCTATCACCACGCTTTTTGCATATTTAAATGCGCGATGGTCTATGTTTTACGATTACCAACTAATCACTACGTTGGCCGGTCTTACTATTAGAACAAAACTGGCCGAGCGGCAGGACCGCTTGAATCTGTTCTATGTCCTTGAGAAACATGCGCTAGCTCCCAAGTCTGCAAACAGGCCATTTATCGTGTATAATGGCCAGACATGGAGCTACAAGGAGACGTACGACACCGTTCTCCGATATGGCCAGTACTTTAAGCAGACTTACGGCATCCAGCCAAAGGAAATTGTCGCAATGGACTTTATGAATTCGGCTACTTTTATATTCCTTTGGCTGGGCTTGTCGAGCATTGGGGCTGTTCCGGCGTTTATCAATTATAATCTCAGCGGAAAGCCGCTGACACACTGTGTCAAGGCGTCCACTGCTCGGCTGCTGGTGGCTGATGAGGAGATCAGAGGCAATTTCACAGAAGAACAACTAGCACAGTTTTCGTCGCCAGATTTCAGAGACGGCAAAGGACCGGTCGATGTTGTTTTCATCACACCGGAGATTGAAAGCCAGATTCTCGAGGCGCCTGCCATCAGAGAAGATGACATTATCCGTAGCTCCAACAGCACACGGAACATGGCTTTGTTGATATTTACCAGTGGCACGACTGGCTATCCGAAGCCTGCTATAATTAGTTTGTCGAAATGCTGGCATGGGGCAATGTTCATCAACGGTTGGCTGTCATTGCGGACTGATGATCGGATCTTCACGGTTTGTCTCCCCTCTTCTTTTCGTTTGTATGATGCTTTTCTAATGCCTACCAGTGTATGCCGCTTTACCATGCTACGGCTTCTATTTTAGCTTTCTGTGCCGTGCTCTTCGGTGGATTAACACTTGTTGTTGGCCGTCGATTCTCAACGCGGAGCTTTTTCAAAGAAGCGCGCGATGGCAATGCAACAATCATCCAATACGTGGGCGAGACGATGCGCTATCTATTGGGTGCGCCCAAGGAGATCGACCCAGTTACAGGCGAGAACCTCGACAAAAAGCACCAGATTCGCCTAGCGTATGGAAATGGCCTGCGACCCGACATATGGAAGCAAGTCAAGCAGCGCTATGGACTCGAGACCATTGCAGAATTCTATTCAGCTACCGAAGGCTTTTCGGGTCATTGGAATCGGTCCTCCAACGACTTTTCGGCTGGTGCAATTGGTCGCAATGGATACATTAGCGAACTGATCCTAGGTCGAACCCAGACACTTGTCGAAGTAGACCATGAAGCACAACTGCCCCGGCGCGATCCAGTCACTGGATTTTGCCAGCGTGTGCCTAGAGGCGAAGCAGGGGAATTGTTATACGCCCTGGACCCGAACGACATTTCTCTGAAATTCCAGGGTTATTTCAATAATTCCAAAGCCAACGATTCCAAGATCTTGCGCGACGTCTTTGTCAAGGGCGACGCCTGGTTCCGAACTGGAGACACTCTGAAATGGGACCCAGAGGGCCGGTGGTACTTCACCGACCGCATCGGTGACACTTTCAGATGGAAGAGCGAGAACGTATCGACAAGCGAGGTCGGAGAGACAGTCGGTAACCATCCCGATGTATCTGAAGTAAACGTCTACGGCGTTTCCCTACCTCACCACGACGGACGCGCAGGCTGCGCAGCCATCGTCCTGAAAAACGGTGCTGTCAATGTCCCCGCTGAGATTCTGGATTCTCTCGCTATCCACGTCCTCGCGAATTTGCCCCGATATGCCTTGCCACTCTTCTTGCGCGTCACAGCCGAGTTGGAAAAGACGGGCAACAACAAGCAGCCAAAACACATATTGCGCGAGCAAGGTGTCGACCCTGAAAAGGTTCCGGCTGGTGATCGTATATATTGGCTTCAGGGAAGCAAATATGTCCCCTTTAATTTGGAAGATTGGCAGAAGTTGTCTGCAGCGCAAGTGAGGCTGTAACTCTATGCCTAGTACATGTATGCTGCGGCTTATTAATATTACGATGCGATGTCTGTGTTATTTTTATGATTAGTTATGCATTAGCCTGTATTCTTCGCAAATGAAATGCAAATAAAAAATCATTAATTTTGATGTATATGCGTAACAAAATAAGTCCTCTCGGATGTAGTAGGTGGAGTCGGCTGTATGCTAGCGAGCTTATATCCGCGGGACGCTGCAGCCAGCTTCTTACTCCGCACCTCAACTCTGCTGATAGTTAATAGGCTATCAAACGCTCTGTAAATATCAGCATCGAGTGTTTATTAATTGATTTTATCCGAATTGTCCTTGTGAATATTTCCAATCTTCTTTTTAATTGACTCCATTCAATCATCCCTCCTCCGTGCGTGACACTGGGGAACGACCAACCTCATTCATTACAGCTCGGATAGTGTGCAACATGCTCTCACCACGAACAGCAACAAGGCCGTCAAAGGCCGCCATAAATACACGCCGATTTCTATCTTCAACCGCCTCTAAGAGTAGCAGCACATCCTCCGACGCAGCAGCAACAGCTGCCGCCGCCTTCCTGGCGCGCTTCCAGTCCCAAGGCCCCCAGACTCGCACCCAACTACTAGACGCAAATCAACTCCATCTCCTCTCCCTCACTCTCAACCGACCAAAGCCCTGGAGGCAGTCGCCTCTTCCCTACCCATCAAATGGCACCCCCCTTCCACCGGGCTACCATCTAGTCTACTTCACACCTGCCTTTCCAGAAAATGAGTTGGGGGCTGATGGCACTGATACCTCATATAATCCGGATATGCCATTTACCAGACGCATGTGGGCTGGTGGGCAGGTTAGCTGGCCACGAAGCAGCACCAACGGAAAGCCGAATTTGTTACGGGTTGGCCAGGAAGTTACTGAGACTACCAAGGTGCTTAGTGCGGAGCCTAAAGTTGTGAAGAAGACGGGCGAGGCGATGATTGTGGTGGGTGTTGAGAAGACGTTTGCGAATGAGGAGGGGGTTGCTGTTGTTGATCGGCGGTGAGTTTCTTCTTCTTCTTCTTATATCAAGTATGATAACCAGCTGATGTTGATATGTAGGAACTGGGTCTTTCGCGAGGCGCTGCCATATCCGCCTCTTCAATCTAATCCGAAGGAGAATAGGAAAGAGGATGATACCATCTCCCCTTCGCAAACTACTCAGCAGCACCCATATCCAACCAAACCAGGAGAGATTAACTACACACGCGCCTTCAACCAATCCCCCGTCACGCTTTTCCGCTTCTCAGCGCTGACATTCAACCCGCACAAAATCCACTACTCGGTCCCTTGGGCCCAAGACGTTGAAGGCCATCGGGGCATTGTGGTCCACGGCCCGCTGAATCTGCTGCTGATGCTGGATTTTTGGAGGGATATTCAACATTTCATATACAGAAGACAGGGCCATGCAGATACGGAGAGTTCATTGACTATGCCGCAGAGTATTTCGTATAGAGCGACGAATCCGCTTTATGCGGAGGAGGATTATCAGATTGTTTTGAAAGAGGAAGGAAAGGATAGCAGTGTGAATATTTATGACCATGCGGGCGTGGTATCTATGAAGGCGGAGATACAGGCGTGATGTATATACTATATACAAGTGTTTCGAAGGATATAAAATATAAAATCGGAGAATATATGAAGCATGCAAAATGTTGGCGATTCGATGTATGACGTATGCAATTGGCTGGCCTTGCAGCCTCAGGCTTCCAGGCCCCCACACCGTCAACGGGCCGGATTTTGGGGGTGTAAAGCCGAGCTGTCTCCGTCTCTTTTAAACGCCTATTAATATGCAAAACTGCGTTTTAAACCAAGCTGCTGATCATACTACTCGTATTATTTGCACTGTCTCTGTGACTACGAACTACTAGCTGTTTTGAAGCTTCTTTTTTGATAAGATATGGCCGACCACAGCGACGACAGCACCTCCAACGGCGTTACGGCCCCCCAAGCTCCGGCACAACAGGCAAAGACGAAACGTAGCAGGGTGCAGTTTTCCTGCACGGCCTGTCGATATCGCAAGTAAGCATAAAAATATTAATACATTAACATCTCCCACCTTCTTTGTCCCTTCTCCTTTTTGTACATCGATGTAGCAGATGAAGCAAAGCAGATGCTAACAGCAGCAGATTAAAATGTGACCGCACCCATCCCTGCGACCGCTGTACGCGGCGCGGCGATGCAGCGTCCTGTACATACGTCGGCCATGGCCCGCGCACTCGCGCAAACCAGGTCTCGGGCGGAAATCCAGCGCATGTTCAGGACCGGATTCAGCATTTGGAGAATCTCATCCTGTCGTTTGCGCAGAAGAGACGGCAGGAGGATTCTGGCGCAAATGATGCCACTGTCGATCCTGCTGCTGCGAATAGCGGGATTGGCTCGGCGGCGGCAATGGAGCAGAGCACGGCGTTGGAAGATGATCCGGGCAAGATTGTGAATAATGAGCAGGCGGGCACGACATATGTGGATGCTTCGCACTGGCAGGCTATTCTTGATGATGTACGTTTTTACTCTGATTGCACCACCTTCTCAATCGGACTAACAATGTGTGTAGCTCAAAGAAGTCAAGAAATATGTCCAAGTCGATGGCGGTGATGAAGGCGGCATCGACGATGGTGTATTCAACGACAACTCCACCGACGAAATTGCCGAGGTGGAACACGAAGCAAATCGACCAACATTGCTATTTCACGGAGGCCGTGTATTGACCAAGCAAGAGCTACTCGCAGACTTCCCTGATAGGTCATCTGTGGATAGGCTTATGGGCCGTCTTCTGAACTCGGAGGATCCGGCGCTGGGTGAGTATCTGTTGCATAAGATCAGATGAATTTCCGCTGACAAGTATAGCTGTGATTCATTTCCCAACCTTCCAAAGAGAGTATACCCAATTCTGGAACGACCCTACCAAATTCTCACTCCCATGGATCGGCTTTTTATATGGCTGTCTGGCTATGGCCGTGGGCATGTTCCGCCGCAGCTTAGAACAACTACCTGCCCCCCTGGGCAACGCAGTCGACGAAATCAGCCGCTTTGAGCGCAACTGCTGCCACTGCCTCATCAACTCCAATTACACGACCGTTGGCAGATACAAGGTTGAGGCGCTACTAATCTACGCGACTATCGAGTACACCAAACGAGGCAACTCGGCTTTCAGCGTGTCTGTTGTCTTGGGCATTACCATTAAGTTGGCGATGCGAATGGGCTATCATAGGGACGCCAAACACTATGATAATATATCGGCGCTGGAAGGGGAAATGCGCCGACGCACGTGGGCGACTATTTGTCAACTCGATACGTTGACGGCGTTTCAGGCGGGTATACCGAAGCAAACGCAGAGCTGGCAAAGTGACACGGAGCTTCCGCGTAACATCTTTGATGAGGATTTTGACGAAAACTCGATTGAATTACCGCCCTCGAAACCGGACTCTGTTCGCACACAGGCGTCGTATCTACGGTCCAAATCCCGTGTCATGGCTGTCTTTGGCCAGATTGCGGATCTAGCCTACTCGCGGCAACCAACGACATACGAAAAAGTCCTCGAACTAGACCACAAACTCGAAGAAGCGCATGAACTAATCGCCTCGCCGCTGCGCATGCGATCCCTGAATCAATCCGTCACGGACAACGCCGGCCTGATTATGAAACGCTACACCCTCGACGTCCTCTACCAAAAGGCTCGCATCGTGTTACATCGCAAATACCTCGTCGAAGCCCGCTACAACCCTCGCCTGGGCTACTCGCGCTTCGTCTGCGTCAACGCCGCCAAGGAGGCCCTCCGCCACCAATACGACCTGTTCCATGAATCGAAAGTCGGCGGCCGCCTGGACAAGAACAATTGGTTCTTTGGCACGCTCCAAAACCACGACTTTGTGTTGGCGGCTATGGTTATTTGTCTGGAGCTGTTCAAGTACAATGAACCAGTTATCACTGCTGATAAACAGCAGCAGCAACAACCCTTTGCGATTGCGGAAAGTGAACGGAGTAATCTGATTGAGATATTGCGCAAGTCGCGAGAGATTTGGAAGGCGAATGTCAGGTACTCGATTGAAGCGCGAAAGGCGTATTCGGCGTTGACAATTATGTTGAAGAAGGCGGCGATTGATGATGAGGAGGCGAGGAAGAGGAATAGTCAGAGTCCGGCGACGAATTCGACGCCGAATATACAGACGTCGTCGACGGGTACACCAGGTGATATTGCGATTGGGGAGAGTGCGTCGAGTCGTGGATTAGACGGTCAGGGTATGTTTTTATCCTTTTCCTTCCTAAAAAGGGTTATCTAACATCATTGATTCTTACAGATGCGTACTTCAAAAATTTCGTTCCAACCAGTGTTAACATGCCCACGCCACCCTTGTCCAACAGCTCTGGGCAGACCCTGAACAACACCACGAGTACACCAAGTGGCATCACTCAACAACAGCAAGCGTCAATCCCGTCGTCTCTCGACCCCTTCCAACAACAATACCCCGACTTCCAATCCTCCTTGGCGGAAATGGACGTACTAGAAAACATGCTCGATATGCCACAGAATCTGGACTGGGTATGTTCATTTCTTTCCCGTCGAGCTAAAAATAGTTGCATTTACTAATTTGTCTTATATAGCACCTCTGGGACGGCCAAATGCAGGACAACGACCCAGGCTTCATGAATGAATTCTGGACTCCCGGCGCGATGCAAGTCGATGGTGGTATGGGTAGTGGTCAGATGAATATCGACAATCGTGCCAGTAATGGCAATGGCAATAATAACATCAGCAACAACACTGACCGTCGTCTGGAGGAACGGCCAAATCTGGTCAGTTTGTATCTTGCGCCGGGGTATCGTGGATAACCGGTTTGCATTTGTTTGGGTCATAAGTGTGTCAGCGGGATTTGGAAATAAAAGGATTGAGAGAACGAGCCCGAAGGAAATGTAAAGATATGAGGTTGGTTATTTGATGAGTGGTTCTTGATTGTTTTGAATGTTTATGGTTTTTTTTTTATATACGGTGGAGCGAGTCCGTCTCATAAATATTATATTTTGTTCATATAAGGAGACCTTCAAGTTCTTTTAGTTACTGTGATCCGGATGTTTCCTTCTTCATATATTTCAGCCTTGGTGGTGTTTTGCTAGTGACGATCGGACTACTCTTTGTCATAAGAAAAGCATCTTTACCTCGCTCATGTGAACGGGTTTGCAACACTATGTAAAACTATCGAACAGGCAACCATACAGGAGCTGGAAACTGTTCTAGAACACACTTTCACGCCTATCAATATTGAACGAATGAATAATACCAACATTATGCCCATCACATATTTATGAGTCCGTCAAAAATCATTGAAGTTGTGCATCCAAGACCCAATGACTGCCACCAGCACATCGATACCCACCAACCTGTTTGATCCATCGATATCCTCGAACACACACCCCCATTTTCCGAAGCTTTTGCTGATTAGCTTGTTCTTTACGGCGGGCCTCAGCCAAGGCTTGCCGTTTCTCTTCAAGCTCTCTGATAATCTCCTCCTGCTTCCTTCGTTCTTGTTCATGCTGCAACCGTGCTTGCTCGTGGCGTCTCCTTGCATCTTCATCTTCTTTCCGTCTCGCTTCATCGGCTTGCCGGACTGCCTTGTCCTCTTGTTCTTTCAGCCTGTGTAGCTCCCTTTTTTGCTCTCGCTCGTTTTGCGTCACTTGTAAGTATTCATTTTCTATGGCTTCAGCGGCAGCTTTGTCTTTCTCTAGCTGGTTCCAAACTTCGTCTGTGACGCCGGTGTCGCGCCCGGAAGTAGAATTCTGTTGAATACTGGCGTCGTTCGTAACATCTGATTTCGAGTTTTGGGTTTGAATATTAACCACAGGTGGGTTCGCATCTTGGGTACGTAGAGGCAGCTCCGTTTTCTTGCCGCTCGGGGAATGCTTCACCTGGAAGTTCTGGCGACTGGACCGTTCGGCGATCATGAATTTTAGTTCTTCAATCACTGTTTCTTTGGCCAATACCAATTCTTTTCTACCGGAAGCTGGCATCATCTTCAAAGTCTTCGCAAAGATTGCCTTTGCAAGTGTCCCGACATCTCTGGCATTGGCCCAGCTTGCAGTTGTGGACAGAGTATAAAATGCCTGGGCCAATTTGCTGCTCAGATCGTGATCTGAGCAATGCAAACAGGTAATGTCGAAATCCGTTTGTGAGTTTTTGAGAAGATCTTTTTTCTGCTTTGATAAGAGTTCAGCGAGTAGATGAATGCAATACTTTGGTGATAGAGGGTCGAATTGAAGAGACTCCGGGAAACGACTGGTAAGGCCAGGATTGATGGACATAAGTCTGTTTATATCTGCATCGTAACCGGCCAAAATAATGATCAGCTTTTTGGCAAATTTGGGCTTCGTGATACAGTCCACTAGCTCATCCATAGCTTCCTTAGCAAAGTGACCCTCAGCAAGACGGTATGCTTCGTCTATGAAGAGGATTTTTCCAAGACCACGTTCCAGGGCCTTCTGGGTCTTTGGGCCTGTCTGCCCGACATATTGGCCCACAAGGTCTGTTGCTGATATTTCGACTACCTCATTCGAAGCCAAGAGTCCCATATCGTAGTACACCTGACCCATCTTCCTGGCGGTGCTGGTCTTGCTAGTTCCTATTCAAATTTCAAACGTCAGTAGGGTGATATTGCAATACCATGGTCCTTGCTTACCTGGAGGTCCACGAAAGACAAAGTTGAACGGCACCTGCTCGCGAGGGTCCATTTTCAGCTCTCTAAGACTCTTGACCATCTGCTGATAGCCCTCAAGTTTGGAAATGATGTCTTCGCAACCTACAATGCCTTCGAACATCTTCGAAACACTAGTACCGCTTCTATCTGCACGATCAAAGTCCTCATCGAAGTCGACCGCATCGAGAACTGCATCGGAAACCAGCCGCCTCTGATGATGCATTTTGGCTTTATTGAGCAAAATATCAATCTCACCAGCATTTCCAAAATGGGGTCGGTTTCGAGCTCGCTCAAGCATCTCCAATACAACATGACGAGCGCGATCAGTGACTTCGTATCCCTGTTCGTTCAGTTTTAGGTCAAGAATCATGTCCAATTCCTTCTTGGTGAAGTCTTCAAAGACAAAGGCCTGGTCCATGGGGAAGCGCCGACTGAGACCTGGATTCACATGTTGGAACATCTGCTGCATTTGGTCGCTGTACCCCAGGAGAAGAACACATCTATCATCACCAGGTGTGCTCTGTACCTCCGCTACTATCGTATCTACAACAGCGGTTCTGAATATATCACTTCTAGCTCCTGTGCCATCGGATGTTCCCCCGGCAAAGAGTCCATAGGCTTCGTCAATGACGAGTACCTTCCCTAATGTAGCTGCGAGAATGCCTTTTGTGTTCTTTTCGGATTCTCCAATGACGCTTCCCACGAAATCGGATGGGTTCTTCACGATGACTATCATACTCATTAGTAGACTGAATAGCCAGATTTCCTTTTCTCTTTTACATACCTTCGCCATTGGATAGAAGCCCAATGTCTACAAGAATTTGACCATAAATCTTTGCGATCGACGTTTTGCCAGTTCCTGGATTTCCGAGAAAAACTTGATTGAGGCTGTACTCAACTAGAGGTTGCTCATCTATCTCACGTCGATAGTTGTACTGAATTGTGTCTATGAGAGCTTCGACGGTCTTTTTCACTTCAACCAATCCAATCATCCCTTGCAGTTTCTGCCATGCTTTGGACGATTTCAGTGATTTCGAAGGATCCGGACCGATCATGTCCAGCTTATCAAGGAAAAAGTCATCAACCGACGTAGAGCCCTTTCGTCTTTCTGCTGCTAACCGCTTAGATTGTCGTTCAGAAATCTTAGCCATGACATTTTCAACGGCTCTCGCATTTGCGAAACCATCTCGCCCACGTCCACGTCCAATTCGTCGAGCAACAATGCGACAATAAAGTCCGCCGGGCTCACCATCGATTTTCATCTGTTTTTTGTATGTCTTTTCGATCCAGCTTTCCATAATCAGCATTAGCTCCGTGTCGTTAAAATCTTCAAACTTGAGCTCGTGAGAAAAACGGCTAGGAAGCCCAGTGTTATGAGCAAAGAACTTCTCCATCGGTCTCTGATATCCAGCAAGGATAAAGACAACCTTCCCAGTGAGGTTCTCTACCTCGGCCAAAAGAAAGTCAAGGGCCTGGCTACCTCCTAGGCCGCCATTTTGAACCAGTTGATAGGCTTCATCAATAAAGATAACCCCACCGCCACCTTGGAGGAGTTCGTCGATAAGTTTCTGACATTGCGAAACGCCCCCGTTAGAGAGTCTCGATCCCGTTGTCTCGACAAACATTTGTCCCGGGATGATTCCCACTGCCGCCAAAAATTTGGCATAAAGCCGAGCAACCGTTGTCTTGCCGGTCCCAGGGTTTCCAAGAAGCACAGTTCCATATCTGTCGCGACTCAAGTCAACACCTTGTCTGATGATAAGATCTACTTTGTCTTTAATGCCCAAGAATTTTTCCTTGACGGACTCCAGTCCTACCATGTCCATCAAATCGTCAATTTCTGGGCTATTTGCGTTAAGGTACGTCTTGTGCCATTCCCACAGGGCCTTCGCTGCTGACGGTGTATTGTTCGGCATTGCCTCCCGGGTCTTTGGCTTCTGACGGGGCTCATTATCAGGGATTTTGCTGGGCTCTTTCCCATTCTCAGGGGTTGTTGGCTCCGGGACGACTGATCTTGCAGCCTGTTTCCCGGCACCTTTGGCGTTGGCCGTGTTTTCGGCTGGCCCTGGTGAGCTTTTGAGATCTTCAATTTCCTCGTCATAGTGCTTAAGAACTCTAGCTCGCTCCGCATCCATGGTTGCATCACCTCTAAGGCGTCTCAAATGGGAAGCTTCGTCTTGAAGCTCGGCCAACTGCTTAGCATACGCGGCTTGCTTTTTCTGTCGTTCTGCCTCGAGCTTGATATCGCGTTCAAGATTCCTCTGTTTTATCGCGTCTTCCTGTGTGCAGAAGCGGCATGCACCCTTGATCATGGAACATGCTAGTGATGAGGTGTGGCCACGTGGACATTTCCATTTCACAATCTTTGTACATATCATTTTGGAGTGATCGACGAGCTGGTGGCATTTGGATGGGCACTCGTGGATTCCACAGCTTAGCTTGACGCCACTATTGAAGGATTCAACGTCGGTCAGAAATCGAAGTATAATAGTATATCGATGAAAAGAAGTAGAAAGAGAAACTGTAAAACGACTTACCAAGGTGCCGAGCATCCACCGTCCGGGACTTCTATATCAAAGTCCTTCTTGCTCCTAAGTATGGCAGTCTTATTGTGATGCTGCTCACACCGAACAGGCAATCCATCATATAAATGACCATTGGCTTTGAGCTGGTCGATGAATGGTCTCCAGACCTTTTGTCCCTTTCGACTAGTCACAAATGTTTTCGAATTTCCTACAATAATTAGAATATTTCGTGCGCGAGAAAGAAGCACAGTCAGTCGTTCCCGGGCTGCCATGAATCCTATGTCGCCATCTTTGTTGCTCCGGGTGAGTGATACTATTACAATATCGCTCTCTTCTCCTTGGTAATTGTCAATGGTCGAGAGCTTGATCTGTCTCTTGGAGTGGTTGGCGCTCGCCTGTGATAGCAGACCAGCCTGCACAAGGTCATAAGAGTCAAGATCATTCAATACCGGATCATTCGTCTTGCTCAAAGCTTGCCTGAGAAGCGAAAGCTGACCGAGATAAGGTGTGAGGACGACCAGTTTGTCTGTTCCATATCCTTGCTGTCCAAGATATTTGACGATCTTCAAGACAATATCTACCTCAAAAACGTTTTGCTTGGACTGCTTCGCTCCTTCGTCTCGTCGATCAGAGATTTCCGAGAAGCTTGCTTCAAGATTTGTATGATTGAAGAAGATTACCCGGTCGCACAGCCCTCGTGGCTCTGGACGAGATTTGGTTTTGTCATCATCTTCCAGTCCAGGGTAAGTAAGAGAGCGTACAAGATTTGATATCTGAGGACACATTCGATGCTGCTTCAGCAATGTTGTATGCGGGTACCCAGCATGAATGAGCCTCTCGAAAAGAGAAACGTTGAGGTCATAGCCATCCCCCCTTTCCACGCTAAGAGCGTAGCTATTGATCTTTGGTCGGAGTTGCAAATGATCCCCAATCAGTATCAAATGCTTGGTCTCGGGAGATATTGCTGTGAGAACATGCGACTCGAGAATCTCGCCTGCTTCTTCGAGCAACACGATTCCCGGAGCTGCGTGTCGGATGTCATCGGAGTACATTGCCGCAGCCGTTGTCGTGCATCCGATTATTTGCTTTGTTTTCAGAACTTCGCGCGTCTTTTCTCCCAAAGTCACAGACAGCTTTTGCTCGCACTTATCGAGTAAGGTCATTTGCACTGCCAAAGATGCAGCTTGTTCATCTAGCAAAGCTCGCTTCCAGGACTGAATCTTGTCATCTCGGACTTCCTGCTCCAAGGCCCATATGCTGCGGCATTGAGCTGGTAGCAATTTAGCAAAAGGCTCTGGGGAATTCCCCTTGGCCCATTGATTGTACATATAGTCTTTTTTGACTGCTTTTCCATCCTTCCCAACTGTGCTCATTCCACTTTCCTTCTCAGGTATGGTGAAAGCCTCAAAGTACTCTGGTTCTTCGAATTCCAGATACTCCAGTATGGACAGTGAATTCGCTGCCAGCGTCTGATATGCTGCAAATGACTCATTCAACTTCTCTCGCTGGTCAAATCCATCAGTCTCGAGAGCTCTGATAGCGTTCCAAGTTACCTGAGATCTTGGTCGGTTTGTCTTTTGTGCCCTCAGGAGCAACGGCTCAGTTCGAGGTGTGCATTTAGCGCCCAGTCGGACCATGGTCGATTGGTCAATTCCAATATCCATTAAGTCTTCCAAAAATTGGTCCAAAGCGTGGTTGGTGTAGCACATCACCAGTATCTTCTCCTTGCTATTATTATGGAGAGCCTTGGCAAGCAGGGCCCCTATGAAAGACTTGCCGGTACCTGAAGATCATATTGTCAGTTTCAAGATCTGCAACTTGGGTGGCTGCAAAAGTATCATACCTGGCGGTCCTTGGATAAGACTGACCCTCTGGGTCAATCCCGCCAAGAGAGACTCAAGTTGCGATGGGTCCAATTGAACGGGCTGTGTGGTTTTCAGGATGTGTTGAACATTGCGCCTGTAGGCCTCGTTCAACTCATTGACCACAGTCGAAGGGGTCAGATTTGACTCTTTTACTTGGTCGCCCTTTTTATAAAGAAATAACTCTTCTGTGAGAGGGAACTCTGGCCGTTCCTGTAGACAGCGCAAGATTGGCTCGTAGGCAAAAGTAGGTGTATCAACAACCAAGAACTCCACGTCATTATAAAGCTTGAGAAAAAGCATGCACTTCTTTAGTGCCTCCTCGCCTACAATTCTTAGCATGACCACTGGTGGCGTAGACGTCAAATCGTCAATATTTCTTTCAATTGTAGCAAAAGCTACAATCTCTGCGCCCCTTAGCAAGCACCCAAATGCATGGTGTTTGACAAAGTTGTAGTTGTTTTTGAGGAAGGTTTTCTTTTCTTCTTTGCAAAGAACCTTAAGCCTATCCAGGCCTGACTTAGCAGTTACGCCTACGGTGCATGGGCGAAGGTGTTTCAAATCTGGGGAAGAACAAGAGACGCGAGCCAAAGAGAGGCCTCCTAGGCGTAAGGCGGATCGTCGTCCTTTTTTTGTACCTCTTGCAACATGGATATCATCCCGCAGCGTTGAGAGCATGTCCTCTCGTAAAAGTCGGAACTGGTTATCGACATGCGCAGCGATGCGCTGATTACCAGATAGCTGCTCGATCTCGTCCACACGGCGATAGAAAGGCTTTTCGGTACTTCCCATTTCATCCGCCGTGGGTAAAATAGCAGTTAAGCGAAAGTCAAGAAAATCATTATCGTGCCGACCACCTGCTGTGTCTTCTTCCGATACGAGCAAAGCAGAGGCAGACGATTTCATCTCCAGAAGGTATTTTATCTTGTGCCCCAGGTTCCGCAACGAAGCTGAAGACGACGAAAAAAGCGAACCGTCATTTACAATGGTCTGAGCATCGGCTCTAATATCAACTGCGGATGATGCCGGCAATGACAAGAGCTCCGTTGTCAGCCAACATAGGGCATGGGTTGCATCGCCATCCAGCTTTCGGCTAACAAATGCATCCACGAATGAATTCCAGAGAGTTCGGGGCTCCAAGATGATCAAAAGAAGTTGTTCAAGAAAGAGACCGTTGCAAAGAAGTTTCACTTCTGGGTTGTTCAAGAACTGGATGAATTTGGATGTATATCCATTGATAAAGACGGGTGTGAGATTGGATCTCAGGCCATTTCGAAGGGCACTCAAAGCACTTGGACTCGCGACAAGTCGTTCAACAGTAACACTGGCATTCTGCCGGTCCAGAATAGCTTCTATGAATTTCTTGAAGCTGCTCACATCTTGGACCTCTTGCTTTCCATGAAGGACAGCTCCCAGGTATTTGGCCAATCGATCAGATCGGCTATTTGCAGGCATTGTGATAGAATTTCAAACGCTGCGACATCTGGACAGGAAATACTCCTGGAACAGATCGACACTTTGATGAAAGTCTGAAGCAGAAATGGAATGTTGGGAGAAGACCTTTTGGAGTAGTGATTGCGCGACTTTGGGGGAATGTCATGGGCAGCTGCCAACCAGCTGGTTCTCAATCCTGTATAAATACCTGCCCGAAGTCAAAGAAACGCAACCAAGCAGATGTGAGCGGTTGACCAGGATACACCGTACAATCAAATGCAATCCTGCCCAATCAGTATCACGTGAGAAAATCAGTATCACGTGAGAAACAAAGAATCATGTCCACCAGAGTTCCGAAAGCCATTGGCAGTATTCTGTTCCCAAATTTCTCTCTTTGACATGTTGACATGCTTCTCCTTTTGCAGCCTGAATCTCCTTGAAACCTTTGCCATGGATTCTCGAGGGAGAGGTGGTAGAAGAGGAAGAGGTGCGGGGAGAGGTAGTAGGGGAAGTCGCCAACCCTCACTCCTTCCACCACCACCGCTGGGAAAGATCCTTGCAACCATCCACCATGACGAACTTGATGAAGGTGCAACCGAAACCCATGACTGCGCCCACATAACCAACACTCGGTATTTGACATCCTACAATTGGGTCAATGGCGCAGCGCATCAGATCATCGTGCCAGGTGAATCAGCCCATCCTGCAAAACGAATTACTGTTCACCGCTAACTAATATATGTTCCAGGTGAGCCCCCTGAATGGACGCCTCTTTCTGATCCCACTCAGCTTCGAGAGGACTCCGGTGTCTACTACAAGGACAAGAATGCGGCACGATATCCCACATACCCTCTAGAGCCTATGATTCGAGCAATAATGACGGATAAGCCGGATTTTCGTCTCGGGGAGTTGGATATCGTGGGATGTGGAAGTACACTGGGCAATCTTTTGCGCTTTGCGCGTGGCAAAGGTGCTTCGTTCAGGATGCTGATTGAGGTCTCGGGGAACACTGTCTTCTTCATCAGAACAGAAAGATCACCCACTGAAACCCTAAAGGGTGTCTACGGATATGGCCACACTTTTCCAGAGGCATACACGACATGGAGCAAAAGTGCGCGGGAATCTGAGACCCATCAGCGTCTTATTACTTATGAGTTTGCCGGCATGAAGTGTCTGGTGCGCTTCGAAGCTGATGGCTACCTGCCTGACTTGATCGGCGATGATTTGAGCACCGAGAATGAGTCTACCCCTGCTAGCACGAGTGATATTGACCCAGATGAGCTCTTATCGTCTATGAAAGCGGCCACGATCTCGACTGTCCCCTCAGCCGCCACGGATGCAAACCCAGCCACACTCAATATTCTGAAAAGGGGTCGCTATATTCCACAATGTGCGGTCTTAGATTTGAAGACGCGCACTGAGAAGAAACGTGGCGTCGATATCCTCTCAGAAGAACTGCCTCGTTTGTGGATCAGACAAATCCCCAACTTCATTCTCGCCTACCACAAGTCCGGCAAGTTTAATGACATTCGGATTCAAGACGTGCGGGAAGAAATGAAGGAATGGGAGGAATCTCAGCAGCAGGACTTGTCCAGGTTTGCCGCTTTGCTGCAAATGGTAACATCTTTCGCGCGCAGTACGGAGGATGGAAGGCTTGAGCTTGAACATGACGAGGATGGGAAAGAACTGAATCTCCGAGTTCCCGTTGGTGTTATTAGCAGGGTATTGCCATCACCTCTAATAGACAATTGGGATGTTCACGATAACTCTGATGTCGCTTCCTAGTCACTTCAACCAACTTTTGGAAGGAACTGCATTTCAAATTCTCGTGATCCATACCTCTTAAAGCAAAGTTGATGATATTGGCTATGACTCCAATTATTCGCCGTGTCTTACATAAAAAAATTATTATAGTCCCCATTTATACTAAAAGAATCCATCCCAGAATTACCAGGGAAAACCTCCATGAACGGATATAGGGATTCCATACCCAACAGGCTTTGCATATCAAAAGCACCATTTGTAACCGGGAGGTCATTAATCAAAGTGCTCTGCATTTCCTCTCCTTCGTTCGCCAATGGCACCGCACCAGAAAGGCTTTGCATTTCGTGTACATATCGGGCCTTGGTCATAAGCCGATTGATAGGCCGCCTTTTTTCATGCTCCTTTATTTTCCATACATCGTAAACCATGCATACATGCTCCCACGCCCGATCATAATCCGAGCCTGGCGGACGCGAGCAGATTTCAGAGAGTACGAAAGCCACAGCGTGCCATTGAATATGCGTTTTCTGTACAAAATGGTATCAGCATGATATATTTCTAAAGAAGAAAGATCAATCTCCAGAAACAGGAATAGTGTCATACCGAATGCCAGGTCCATTTGGATACATCCTTATTCGTCAGAAGCAGCGAAGATTGCTCGAGAACTTCAATACTTGTCAGGAACAGCTTGTCCCGCATGCTAGCATCACCCTGTTGAATACCTGTCCAATGCACAACGAGCCATGTGCGCGCTATAACCAGACGAGCAACGGTAGAACTGAGGAGTTGGAACGGCACGCTCTCATCACAGTGGGCTAGATAGCGTTGCTGCAATCGATCCCTCAGCTCCTCCGCCAGTATCTGCCGTTCCTTCAAGCTGAGGCCATCAGGTGTGCGGCGCATAGAAGGCCGGACGTGACTGATCTTCCACGACGTGCGCATAGCCTCGGATCTGATCAGAGAAAATGTCATGTCGCAAAACCCATCGCGCTCCGGTGGTGGTGTTGTCATCTCTGGTATCAAGTCGCTGTCATTGATGTGTAGCGGAGGCATCGTATCAAACGTAAACTCATGCACAATGGGTTCACCGCCATGGTACTCAGACGATCGTTGGTCCAAAAGGCAAATGTGTATCCACAGTCGTCGTCGTAGCTCCGTCTCAAAGGGCTTTAGGTTGAAGGCGGAGCCGTCACGGTGCAGGCCCATGGTTTTGGCAATGTGAAAGACCAGCGACGTCAATGACCAAACAGTGCGGCTGTCGTCCTCGTTGCGAAGGGCTGATAGGAAAAGGATAGCAGCCTGGAGGAGAATGATGCTTTGGGTGTTGAGCAAGTTGGCGCGGGCCATGGCTTGCTCAACCGCGAAGCGATATTTTGCCATTGCACCTTCACGAGACATGCCCGTGATGTTTGTGCACTGCTCTGGACCCATGCTAATGACAGCACAATAGTATATGACGAACAAGAGAGCCTCTGTGTTCTTGTCTATGGAATCCAACCGAGCGATAGCATCCCAGAACATGTGAGTTGTGGTTGGCATATGGAAGATATGCACCATTGGTACCACGTTCTCAGAAAAGACTTGAAATAGGGCCAGAGACTCGGGCAGTGGAGGATGGTAAGACTGTAGGGAATAAGCGAGGGCTCGAAAACCCAGCACTGCCGCGTTTGAACCTAGTGGTGCGGACGAGGTGTTTTCGTATACATCATCCTCGTCTTCAGATGCTGGCTCAGCCAACAAGTTGCGCAGTTCTTCGATCTATTGATTTCAGTATGTCTGAAACCAACCCGAATCTCATATGTATTACATACCTCGCTGCCAAGATTCGCCCACAAAATATTGCTAATGTAGTAGCTCCTTGTCTCATCAATAACTAGTCTTCCCAGCGGTTGATCAATAGAACTATTCTCTGAATTTTTATCAACCTCCGCTGATGAGGGTTCGGGCCAACGCTGGATGATGCTCTCCAAACGGGACAGACGAGCAACCAACTCGGAATCCAAGGCCTTTCGAGACTTTTTTGCAGCTCGACCTGGGCCTGGCGGATAGACACATCGAGGTCCGCGGTATGCTCGGACACAATTAGAGCAGGGTTGCTGGCGGTCGCATTTCACCTTGCGGTGACGACAAAAGGTACAGCTGCGAGGGTGGAAGGTATCCATAGGATTGTGAGAAGATGAGAAGGATGACAGAAAAGTGCTACCTGAGTTACGACCTTCTAATGAACAAAGGCGCAACGGATAAGCTTATGCGCTCCGAGCCGGAGAGTCGGGATTGACGCCTCCGACGAGTTAGGGCTAAATCATTGGACCCTGACTTGTAGATCCCCCAAAGAGTTATTGACAACAGCCAGTTATGAGGTCCTTTCGACAGCAGAAACAGCTCTCTATGGACGGTTCAATTTCCGTGTACAGTACTTTTATACCAAGTACTGCGGACGAGGTCGGTAACGCATAAGGACGGATAAGATGGGAGCACAACCAAAATCAAAGATATATTAATGCACTCCAAACGGGGGTAAATCCCATTCAACACTGTCAAAGGTATCATCTATTCACTAGAATGCAAGCCAGCTCGCATGCCGCCGCGCCCAATGGATGAGCCAACACCGACAAGTCAAAAATCAAGTCTCCAGATCAATTACCAGCACCAGAGATAGTCGACTTCGAAGGCCCAACTGACCCCTACCACCCTACGAACTGGCCCTTCAAAAAGAAACTCGTCACAACACTCTTATACGGCCTGACCACTTGCTCGGTCACCTTTGCCTCATCCATCTTGTCTTCCAGCCTCAAATCCATCCGCGACGAATTCCACGTAGGCACCGAGGTTGCGTCTCTATGCATTTCTGTGGTATTGATAGGATTCAGCCTTGGGGTGCTAGTTTGGGCGCCCATGGGTGAATTGTTTGGCCGCAAATGGTCCGTTCTGATTGTATGTACCAAACCCATAAAACATTTCGGCTCTGTCTACTGCTGACTTCATGCGTAGCCTTATTTCATCGCAGCTGTCTTTGCCTTCGGCACAGCCACCGCCAAGGACATTCAAACGCTCGTCATCACGCGATTCTTCCTGGGTCTTTTTGGAGGTGCCCCCATAACCAACGTCGGCGGCGTCATGGCAGATATCTGGCCACCTCAGTCTCGTGGCATCGCCCTGGTTAGCTATGGCTTGTGTGTGGTCGGGGGCCCGACCATCGCGCCGGTCATTGGTTCGGCGCTCACATCAACAAGTTATCTCGGTTGGCGCTGGACATCGTACCTCACAGGTATCGTGATGATGGCTCAGTTTACTGTTGATATGTTGCTGCTGGAGGAGACGTTTCCGCCTGTCCTGTTGGTGCACAAGGCGCGCCGGTTGAGACTGGAAACGAACCACTGGGCTTTGCATGCCAAAGTTAGTAACGATGTTCTAATTGATGCTTCATGAACTCCTCTGATCGTGCATGTCCTCTGCTTTAGCATGAAGAAATGGACGTTTCCTTCAAGGCAATATATGAAAAACATCTCCTCCGGCCTGTTCGGATACTGTGTACTCCGATTTGCCTCTCCATAACCATCTATACATCCTTCATCTATGGTATGCCTAACAACCACTCTCATTCTCATATACTCACTAGGTGACCCAGGCATTCTATACGCCAACCTCGAAAGCTACACCATTGAATACCAAGAACACCGTGGCTGGGGACCGGTAGTCTCCAGTCTCCCCTTCCTCTCTCTCTTGCTCGGCATGTTTTGCGGCGCAGCTCTCAATGTGTGGAATAACAAATACTATTCCCAACGACTCAAAGCAAACGGCAAAAAAGCTGTTCCCGAGGCAAGGCTTCCTCCCATGATGATTGGTGGTATTGCATTTACTGGGGGCATGTTTCTCTTTGGCTGTAAGACACCCCAAGCAATACATCTTTACCGCCGCAAATTAATAAATACAAATTTAGGGACATCTGCAACACACATCACCTACTGGCCCTCGATCATCGGCACGGCCCTGCTTGGCTTCGGATTCGTCTCCATTTTCCAAGCTTGCTTGCATTACTTAGTAGACACATTTACAAGATTTAGTGTAAGTGCTGTGGCTGCCAATACGTTTATGAGATCCATCGTTGGCGCCGCGTTTCCGCTCTTTGTCGTTCCGATGTATCACAAACTTGGAGTGGACTGGGGGAGCACGATATTTGGATGCATTGCTGCTTGTCTGATTCCCGTGCCTTTTCTTTTGTTTGTTTGGGGGAAGCAGATTCGTGCTAGAGGGGAGTGGAGTAGGTTTAGTGGTTGAAGAGGTGCTGTACATAGTACTAGAAACAGATGGGTAACAATATGGGGATGTTCCAGTATATGTATATAAATAGTCATAAGCTTGTCCAGCTGGCACATTCCAGACTGTCACTCTCCTGTAGAACACGATCACAGACAATCCTGATGATACGTGGTAACACAAAGCCCTATATCAGGATATTTGGCCTCAAGAATTCCTCCCAATCAGCCACTTAATACCCTCCAGCTCCACCGCAGCATACGTCTCAGCCAACAACTCAACAACCCCCTCCGTCGTAATTTCCGGATCCCAATGATCCGCCTCAACAACAGCATCAACATCAGCACCACCCTCCTCCACAAACAGGCGCACAATCTCCGCCCACCGCGCAATTCCATTCGGGTCCGTATCGAAATACTCAATCATCCGCCGGCGGCGCGCAGCTCGCAGATGTCGTAGAACGCTCACCCAGGGCGTCATGGCAACTCTGGTCTCAAAGTCGGCATACTCGTGGTTTGGGCCGGGGTTGATGCTTGGATGGGTCCTATCAAGGAGATTACGAATCATGCTCGGGTCTGAGAGGGGGTAAATAGTCCTCTTTCGCGAGCATAGAAACTCAGTTGCGTATGTGAGAAGGGGCGTGGCTTTGTCGTCTACGGCCGGCATGTCGTTGAACAGAACTCCATCCTTGTCCTGCAAAATACATGCATCCAATTCCTCAGAAACGTACGTCGTTAGGCCAAACTTGGTAGCCAGACACAGAAAAGGATGCCACATTGGAGGCGCCTTCTTCCTCACGTGGAAGTATCCGAATGCTTGCGCAGCCCAGTGGTCGTACGGATCGTCGTCCTTGCCGTCCCACAGCCACGACAACGCTTTACAGAGCTGGTTCAGAAACGGTCGTTGCATTTGCTTCGGATCAATGGCAATATATCTGGCGTGCGTCATGGCGATAGTAATGTCCGGCCACCACTCGTCAAATCGTCGGTGATGCTCGATTTCTTCCATTGGTCTCTTGAGCCGGAGAACATATGATCGTAGTAGCCGTAAATGCGGGTCGAAGTCTGCCGGTGTTCGCTGTTCAAGCCGCTTATGGACATGGCCTTCTCGCAGCCAGTCGCGTACTGTGCGGTGAATGAAGGTGACTTTGTTGTTTGCCAGCCAGGATGCACTGTCAGCTTCGCTGCTGTCCGAAGAGAATCGTTGAGTACGCTGGTGGCCTTGACTTTGCCTCCCGTGATGGCTTAAAAGCCCAGCAAATCGTTGACTCATGCGCTCTACAGTGTCGCTACAGTGTGCCTCGATAAACGTGTCGGATAACTGTGCCACGTCCGCCTTAACGGCATACTCGTCGTCGCCCTGTTCGAGCGCAAAGGCCAGTTCCCATACCGTGAGCGAAGCCGCTGATGCATTATTGACAAAATCGGCTACCACCTCTCGTGCTTCAATGAGGAAGAGCAAACTAGCCGTCTCAGCGAGCTGATCGCCAGTCTGATCCTTGAACAAGAACTTTTCATACAACCCGTCCAGCTCTGCTGGGAGTTTGTCCAATCTTACCCGCAATTCGGAAATGCCATCGTCCACAGTGAACGCTTTGAGAATGTCGTTCAGAGCTAGCTTAATCCATAAAAAGACCCCGTCTGCGAGCTCAACTATCATCTGACATAATGTCTCTGTCTCTTGTTTGTCGCCGCGCTTGAGAATGTCGCGAACAACGTCACTTTCTTGGAGTCTGTCAGCTGCATATCGATACAGGTCGTTATTGGTGATGTCTTGTAATCTGATACTAGGCCCCGTGTTCTGAAATGCCTCCACAAACACATTCCAGGGCCGCGAAGAGAGACACATTTTGACGTTACTGTCCAGACTAAGATTTTCGAAAAACCCGACGAGTGCCTTGTGATTTTCTTCCTCGAATTCATCGAGCCCGTCAATGAAGAGGGCTGTTTTCATATTTTCGGCTGCTGCTGCATCCACGTATAGTTGAAAGGCGTTTAGGAGCTCCTCCGAGTCGAATTCAAGATGCATTGCGATCCTCTGCTTGGAGTTCATGGTGCGGATCTTGCTCCATAGGGTTGGGAAAGTGGCTGGTATGAGATGCGGATTGGCCGAGAGCAATTGGTACAAAAGGGACCTGAGAAGGCCGCTTTCAGATCGCTGCTCTTTGCTGCCACTGGCCCAGGAGAAGAATCCTGCCGTCGAGAAGACGGCTTGCTCACCCGCCCATTTCCGAAGTAAAGTCTTTGTTTCTGGGTGTTCGTAGATGTACTTCATCAGCGTTGATTTACCAGACCCCGGCTTGCCCGTCATCCAGTATACGGGCCCGTAGACGTCAGTCTCGAGCCATGCGGCAAACCCGTGTCGAAAGTCATCCTTCTTCGGGTCCTGGCAATCGTCTGCGCCGAAGATCCAGTCAAACGTCTTTGCATGTGCTTTGGCGACACTTTCCTCGCGATCGGACATGCCTTTGAACGCCAGAGTGTCGAGAATGAATTCATTGAGGAGGCCAACTGGAGCGTATCTCGGTTGCGCTAACTTTCTGGCCACGAGCTCTCTGATATGCTCGGGGACATTCTCAGGGAGGGAGCTGACAGCACTCGGGATAGACGGAGATTCGAGATTTGGATTCTCACGCTCTTCTTCAATCTTGTCTGTCTGATGACTGAACCTGAGGCGCGACAAGGCTCGTTCGTCTTCGAGAATGTCACTGTTGGAAGCAAATGAGATTAAGCCGGTCTTCACGCCGTGGATATGATCAACTTACTCGTCCATAGGGCTCAGATCTTTCCATTGGCGTATGAGGGCAAGAAGCCGTGTGGTGAGAGCTTCGACGACGTCTAGCGCCCATACCTCGGAGAGTCGCGACTCATCTTCATCAGCGCGATCAAGACGGATCGCAAGGTCGCCTGCCAGTTTGCGACACGCACGAACAAGTCCGTCCGTATTATTATTGACCACCGTCGTGTCGAGAAACGACCGAATGGTAGGACGCAGATTCGCAGATGCGTCGGCTAGATTATGGTTCAACTCGTTATGGAAGGTCGATGCCGCCTGGCACACAGCAGAAGACGCTACCAAAAACCGGGAGATATCATCCATGGTGGCATCGGCGATTTCGAAGCATAGGCAAGATGGTGTTAGATTACTTTAAATGATTCCACATGCCGACGTCTTTTTTGGTGAGATGGCTAACTGGCGTCTACGTCTTATGAGTTATCGGTGTCGGAGTACACCTCGTGTTGACTCATACCTCCTAAAGTAGTTGCCTAGTTAGGTCACATGCTGACAAATTTGTGTCTAACTTGACAAGGATAGATGTGCCCCTCGCCCTACACTTTATTTCAACTTCAATAATGCAATATAAATGACCTCGATAGCTAGCCAAGTCAGCCTTGGGCGCTAATGTAAGGGTGTGGACACTTTTGTCCCCCGCATACCGCAGTATAGTACCTTGACATGTTTTCCCTTCTGCAATGGAACTTGCAAAACTCGAATCAGCATTTGACTTGGACTCATTGAATCCACGATTAAGGAAACAATTGTACAAACACCACGAACAAAGCATGGCCGACGCCGAGGCCTTTGCCCTCCTCACCAGCCTCGCAGACTTCACCGATGAGCCGCCGCCCACCATTGCGGACGACATTCTGCGGTCATACATCGTCAACGCGCCCGCCGGGGACTCGCGGACAGGCTACGAGGTCAACTACGACATCTCCGACAGCATCTGGAGCTCCAGAGATGCCTATCCCAGCACTAGCGCGAGCGGTATTTGCTGGGATGACATCGGGCACTGGCCGCAGCGTCTCCTGCATGTCAAGAGCATGACATCGTACCCATGGACTCCCGGGAATGTTTATGGAGGCTATAAATCGCCGAAATACAACGCGGTCTCGTATACCTGGGGACGGTATAATATTGACCAACACTCTGTGCAAGCGGATAATCCGCTACGGCCGAGTAAGAAGACGTTGCGAGAGACACGCAGGATGAGCATTGCAGGGATCGAGTGGGGGGGTGCGTTACCGCGGATTGATCCGAAGCATTATACGCTGGATGAGTTTCGGCGGTTGATCAAGGCCACCACCTCTCGTTTGGGGAGAAAGAAGGTAAAAGATGGTGATGTTGAGGAGGGAGAAGGGTTAGGTGATGAAGTGCACTTTCTCTGGCTTGATCTCGCGTGTATCGATCAGCAGAATGGGCCTCAAAAGATGGAGGAGATTGGGCGACAGGCGGGGATTTACCGAGGTGCAGAAGACGTGTTTATTTGGTTGACGACAACCAGCGAGGAGAGCTTGAAAAAGGCCATGGAGGATTTGGGGGTGTGTGCAGGTGAGATTAGTATTTCCTAAGCACACGTCAGGAAAGAGGGTTGGACCATATCTGACAAAGATATACATAGAAAGAGCACTTGAGCAACCCTCCGATGACCTGGACAGCTGGCTGCAGCACACACCACCCGAAGACCAAATGTCCTGGCTCAAAACTGCCCGAAGCGCCCTTGACGAACTCTTCATCGACCCCTGGTTCACCTCCGTCTGGACACTTCAAGAAGGCTACCTGGGCCCCGACGCGTACCTGGTCTCGCGCGAAGCAACCTGTCCTCTGATCCATGTTGTTCCATCCGACTCATCATGTTCCCCGGCGCCGGTGAAAGCAACCCTAGGCCACCTGTGCCGCTTCGCATCCACGCTTGAAAAGGTCTGCCAACACAAATTCCGCGCCGCAAAAGTGTACTGGGAGCGAATCCGGCCGTCGAAACCGCAATGCAAGCGACTAAAGTACCTAGACGAGATCCCGCGCATGCTCGACGAGCGCGGCGTCATGGCGCTCGCCTCGCGGAATCCAATCGCGCTTTTGGGCGCCTCGCATTACCGCAAGGCGATGCACGATAACGACAAGGTATATGGGATCCAGCAGATCTTCAATATCAGACTGAGCACAGGAGGGGGAGGGCATGACGGGAGGAAGATCACCAAAATCGCGCTGGAGAATCAGCTGGGCGCGGAGATCCTCGAGTCGTTTCCCGTCCTCAGTCAGATGCACGTTTACTCGATGCCGGTCGAGACGGGCAGAGGGTGGAGGGTCAGCGCCGCGTCGAGCGTGTTGCATCTGGATCTGCGGACAGAGTTGGCCGATCTTGAGTTTGTGGTGGATTGTAAGCTGTCGACTGTGAATACAGCTCGGATGCAGTGGGGGTTCTTTGATGGTCGAATCTGTGAGTTTGAACACCTGGCCAAGGCATGGGCAGACACAAAACAATCAAAGAGGAGTCTTCAGCAGATCTGTTTGGATGCACTGAAGAAGCCAGCTACTGCTACAATGGAATATCGAGTATCTGTCAAATCCGCGCAGGGGGGGGCATCATTCGAGCCGCGGTACCCGCGCATCTGGGAGTTTTCGTGGAGCATATCGCGAGACGAGCGGCAGAATGACGTTGCTGCGTGGATGCTCGAGCATTACCCTCACGTTTCTCCCGGGAAGAAATTGATGGTTTTGCTGCTGGGTCACTTTCACGACATTCACAAGGCCAAGAAGGTTACGGGCGACACAACCGACGACATTTATAGAGCTGGTCTGATTCTGGTGGAGACTGAGTTCAATGGCCAGTCCTATTGGAAGCGGCTTGGGTTTTGTATTTGGGAATGCCCTCAAGGTCCCGCGTTTGATGGGGTTTTTGATGATGTGTTGGAAGCGCCGAGTGACAGCAATTCATGGACAGAGGCGAAAGGCATGTTTGGCTGATCCAATATAAAGCAGCCGGGGCTCCATCGCCTACTCGCACAGAAAGCGGCTCGCCAGCGACGAGAAGGAGTACTTGTCGCCGTCGTGGACACCGTGCTGGCCGGTGATCGTTGATGTTTGGCTGCAGCTCCACGGTGACTCGGCCCAGGGACGGTGCCGCGGTGGCTATGTATGATGCTCAGAGAAAACTCAATCTGCCTAAGTAATATCCTGAATCCCAAATTCGCACACATTAGTTCTTATTTGAGGACTGGAGTCATTCTTCGGCTCTTGGGTTTCTACCTATGTAGTTTTGAACGACAACAGACAGAAATAAATCAAAACTCGGCTTAACAAGGATTAAATCTAGACATATTTTAACATCAATAGAATATAAATGAATAGAGCAATGCATATGTAGTAGTAATGTATTATATATATGCTTCGATAGGTCAAAACAAAGACCTTCCTTTGCTTGATGAGGTCAATCATCAATGGTTAAAAACAATCCGTAACGCCGCCCAAAAGGGAAAATGCATATAAATGAAGTTATATATAAACGCCGAAAATTTCGGAAATAGATTCAGAAATAGATCCACAATCAAGTCGTTTTTGTTTTGAAAGTAGAAATGCGTGTGACAGACTGAAAAGTCTATGCAGTTAAATTGGGACATTCACCCTTGGCCCGTAAAAAGGCACCTGCAAATAACTCTTGCATGGCCAAGTAATGGAATAGGATCCCGCCGAGAACGGCAATGTGCCAGATATTGTGGCTCGCGCCGCAGTAGTCGAATAGACCGGGGAACCATCGCTCGGGGATTTGCGAGGCGTAGATGCAGGCGCCGAGCAGATAGACTAGCATGCTCTTCATGACTGGGGCATAAAAGTAGAGACACCATTCGAAGCTGCGGGTGTAGCTGAGTTGAATAAGTGGGGCGAATCCCGTGAGCGCCATGAAGCTGAAAAATGAGACTCGCGCCCAGGCCATGTCGGATCGGTTAAATGTTGGGTGCCATGGTAGGATGACGCCGCCGACGCCGAGAGAAAAGGTGAGGAAGATGTAGATCCAACGGGAGGTGGGCTCGCAATAAAAGGCTGTGTATTCGGTGGTCATGATCGATGCTGCAACTAGAAACGAGATGCCCGTGTAGTCGACGCAGGCGAACCGCTCTAATACTTTTTGGTTTGCGATTCCGTTCATCGTGTGCCACATTGTACTGCAGACGAGGCACTTGCATGCTGCGAAAAAGAAGACTGCTGCAATCATGATATCTGCTTTCGTGCTGAGGTGGAAATTGGGGTTGGTCGGATAAAAGTAGAAGGCAATTGACAACACAATAAAAAGTCCAATCAAATGAGACCAGATATTGACGAGTTCATTAGAAAACGTAAAAACCGACGTTACGCATTCCGTGGGCGATGTAGTAAATCGATAGCCCTGCAAGATGTGCGGGTTGATTCTCCATGGCTGTGGCAAGTCCTTGTAATGAATCAAACGTTGCTCCTGTGCTAATCCGATAGCACGATCTATACTTTGGCGTAAAGCTTCCTTGGCCCTTCGGACACTTTCCATTCCCTCATCAACGGCTTCCCGGGCATGAGTCAGGCTAGAGTCGACGGCCTTCCAGCCTTCGTCAAACGCACCGGATATGCCGCCCTCGCGGACCAGTTGTGACGCCGCTTCGATGTCGCTTAGAAATGATTCCATGAGCCGCATGCTAGCATAGGCCTTTTCACTAAGTGTTTCTTTCGTTGCCAAGGCTTCGTTGTATCTCTCCTCCAGTGTTTCGACTAGGATCATCGCTCGTTTCTTGCCGCCACCCATTATTTCGCCAGAGGCAGCACAGCAGGAGTCCCGGACCGCTTCCAGTGCTGCATAGCCTCTTCGCATGCTGGAGTCTATATGTTGCATGTGAGACTTTCGATATTCTTCGAGCCATTGTAGTCGCCTCTCTAATTCGACGAGGAAAACCTCCACCTACAATTCCGACCGTCAGTAAGGAAATTCGGCTTTTTTTCTCTTTTTTTTTTAGAAAAAAATTCGAAAGATAAATGAGACTAACCCGAAGAAACACAGCATCAGCATCATAGTCGCAAGACGACCGTCGTGCATGTTGGAAAGAATGCCGCCTCCGAGAGCGGATCAGGGGCGTCTCTTCGTTGGGCGTCGTGCAAGTCGAGGTCGAAATAGCACCTTCAAAGGCCCCAATTGCCACGGCGGGAGCCTTGCACGACATTTTTATTCAGATAATATATTCGTATTCCTGGGCAGAATGCCTGCACAGAGAGAAAGAGTTGTTTATTTCATGTTCTGGTAGTAAGTAGACTGGGAGGGGGAAATCCTGTTGAGACGGTAGACCGAAGAGCGACCGACGTGCAACTAGTTAAAGAAGAGGATCGGAGCGCCGGTGGAGAAGCGTTGACTAGTCTGATCCGATCGCCTCTGGAAATTCCGTATAGCCGGGGCCAAGCCCAATCATTGATTCACTATGGAGACACCATTTAAACGTGTGCCTTTATAAAGGGACTTATTTGTCGAATACGCCGCTAGAAGAATATCCATACTCAGTCTGTCTTTCTCTGCATGAAAAAACGATAAAAAGAAGAAAGAGGCAGTCTTGGCATCACATGACAGCGGGTGTCACTTTTTGAGTGGCGCTAACCGCTAAGAGCCTAAATTAATTAGCCTTCATGACAAGAATGCACCGGCGACAAGACAGCCTATGAGTGCGCCTTACATCTTGCGTCCGACCACCGCCGTCCAAGAATCGCTCCCGATAACTAGTCTTGCAGGGTCACAGGGTGGCAATTTACGCACGGGACCTTATCAGGAAGAGCTAGAGGAACAGCCAGAGACGACAAGAGCCTAAGAGGACGACAGAATCATGGCAGAAACAGCAACCATGACAGTCCGCGACATTGTCACCGATCCCTCCCTCCTGCCCGTGCTGCAGATCAGCGCAGAGGCGCACAGCGAGTGCCAACAGCTTCTTGCCCTGCTTGACCCCAACAATGCCGATACACAAGCTACCACCCCACCATCACAAGATACCATAATCGCCATCTCCAAACAACAGAAAATTCTATACTCGCTGCTCGCCCAGCTCCGAGGCCAGAACCGCGATGCCATCCTCCGCGTCCGCGAGACAAAACAATCCACCGCCGAAGCCCGCCAGGAGATTGACCGGCTACATCTCCAATTACAGAACCTCTACTACGAGCAGAAACACTTGATGGGCGAAATTGCCGCCTGTGAATCTTACGAGCACGTCTCCCTTCCCTTCTTTTGCTCTCCTTTTACTAATTGTGTTGTTCCAGCCACAAATACCTCTCCCTCCCCCTCATCCCCATCGACGAATTCCTCTCTCTCTTCCCCGAACACGCGTCCTCCGACGCGCACGACCTCATGATTGCGCGCATAAACCACGAACACGCCGAGCGCGAAAAGCTGGAGCAAGCACGCCAAGAACTCCTCAAGCGCAAGCAAGCCCTCATCGCCGAAAACAAGAAGCGAAAAGACGACTTGGCGAATCTGGATCAGGATTTGGAGCGGTTTATTGATGTACTATCCCCTTATCTACTTTCTATCTTTTTTTTTGAGACTGGCTAACTAGGTATTTAGGCTGCGAAACCGATCCAGAAGATTTTCGAAAAGGAGTATTGATGGGAAAAAGACGGGTTTAGACATGGCGTTCGTTCTTGTTTGCGTTTGCAGTTGCAGATACCCCCTGGAAATAATCATTTCATTGGCATTTAAACGGTGTTTGGCACCCAAAACTTGGTGTACCCATATAGATATTAATTGTATTACTATCCATGAATTATGCAAAATTAAAAAGATCTTTTCTTCAATATATACACATAACATACAATGCTCAACTGGTATCACTAATTAACAAGAGCCAACAACAGTCTTTCTTATGTTGCTATCTATCTATTTATTTCTTCATCCTCCTCTGCCTAAAATCCATAACCAAATTCTTCACCTCCCTTAACAACGCCATCACCAGCGGAACCCCAATGGGCCCCAACAGCGGCAAATAAACGGCAATCTTGTGCTCGTCCGGGAAATACATTTGTCCCACCATACTCTTCTCAAAAAAGCTCTTTTCGGCTTCCTTTTCGGCGACGCGTGCGCTGGCAAGGGCAGAGGTGAATTTGCCTTCGCGGAGGAGTTGGCATGTTGATGCGAGATGGGAGAGGGTGGTGATTACCGATGAGGCGACGTTCAGTGGGATGGGGATGGAGGCGAGGGATTGGGTGAGGCGGGCGAGGGAGCCCATGGTTGAAGATGCAGACAGTAACAGAGTGGCTGCTCGGGTGCGGATTGATGTTTGTAGGCGGAGAGGAAGGGAGGATGGTGTGGCGGGTGTGCCCAGGAGAGTGAGTAGTTGGTGCGAGAATGTAAGAAGGGCCGGTTTGAGGAATTCCTTAGAGAGGGAAGATGGGTTGGAAGTGCCGTCAGCAGCAACAGCAAGCGGAGGGTTGACAATTGCAACGCCGCCCCATTGCGGCACAATCCAGCTCGTGGCCTGATTCTCTTTAACGACGAGCGGTGACTGCGATGGAGCCGGGACGTAGAGGACGAAATTAATGGTTGGTCCGCTGCCAATGCTTGGACTGAGCGGCCATTCTGCAGCGTTGATAAAGGCGCTGAGATCCTCTTCCTTCAATGTCCATTGCTGAGTGGTCTCTTCGAACTCTGGATGCGGAGACGATGGTGAAAAGGACGCATAAAGCTGGACTTGCGTGTCGATGGAGAAGTTGCTGATTGGAGAGAAAGCATCTAGTAGAGGAATCATATATTCCTGGATTGCATTCTCAATTTCCCACGAAGACGGTTGTGAACCGGGCGTAAAGAGGGAGAAGGACAAATGATAGGTTTCGGCGTATTTGAAGGACCTTGCAACTCTCTTGCCGACAAGTTCGGCCAATGCGGGTGAGATGGAGTTGAGTTGCGTTGCTCCGGATGCTAGCACGGAATTGCCCTGTCCGAGAATATGCGCTATAGTTGCCTGTTCCTCATTGAATAATTTCTGGATCTCGCCCGCAATAAACGTGACAAGGGGCGACGTTGTAGACGCCACGGACGGAAGTTGGCTAGGAGGATACAAAATATTCATCCGCGGGGAATACGAGTGAAGCTCCGAGGTAGGAGCTGGTACTTCATTCGGAATGAGATTCACGACGAGAGCGGCGTTCGAGTTGTCCTCCATTTCCACATCAATATCCAGCTTACTATTTTCGGCCGTTTCAATATGATCCGCCAGTTTGAGGCGCAGATGATGCACGGGGAATTCGTTCAGATCGTCAAGGGCGTGTTGAGTCGTTCTCACAAGGTTTTGGGCTTCTGCCAGAGAAATAGATGGAGTTCGAAGGACAATTTCTAACGGAAACTCCGGTTTGCATGCCTGTTCACAGATCATATCAGCTTGTGCTCCAATTCGAATACCTACCTAGGTAGGTATTTGCTTTCTTCTTACCCTGCCCTCAGCCCAACTCATCATCTCATCAAGGGGCAAAGACGCCCGATACACAGAAGTCGTCTTCCACCACATTGGAATCCCAAAAAAGATAATCACCACCCAAAAGGCTATTATAACCTTTGACCGCGTCCGCACTACTTCAGGTTTCTCGGGTGGGAGCGCATGGCTGACCGCAGCGCCGTCGGGGGGTGTCGCTGTTGTCGCGCTCATTGTTGCAGAGTCGGCTACCGTTGCAGACAGTATAGATTTGCCAGAGGCAGTAGCGCCTCCGTTCTGAGATGCCATTTCAAAGCATGTCTGTTCGTGAAGATGATGGAATTGAGCCTCAGGCACTGTTGAGTGTTTGGATCTTGAAAGCTGGCGGATTGTGAATTGATTGGCCAGAGTTGATAGAAAGTCACGTGTAATTCGGACCCACATTGGCGTCAACGACTGCCATTGGCTGCATTTTCAAGGGGAAAACATTCACCAAGATCGAATATCAAAAGATGAACTGGCATTGGAGAGGCCACTCGTCACTACCAAATTCGAAATACAAATAACCATCATGCCCCAAGCTGATTGACTCGATTCTTATTAAGTGGCTAGAGGATGCAGATAACATACATGGTATTGATTGGTACATCAAAAGAGAAAGAAAAAAATAACGACAGTTCTCAAAAGTATATGAATTACGGGACAACTTCTACTTCTTCTGCGATGGCGAAGCCTCAACTCTGTAAGAAGGCTCCCCCTTCCAATTCTGGAACCCTGCCTTCTCCATAACCTCGCTGAAAGTAGTGTTGCGATCTTCTGGTCGTCGTCCATTGTTAATGCCTAGCATATTCGGGGGAGAATATACCTTGATACTCTCCGTGCTAGGTTGGCGAGGACCAATTCTGCTGCCAGGGCCAGTCTGTTGTGGCGGCGTCACTGGAAGTTCACCTGCACCAGGTATGGCCGGGACAGGCGGCGGAGGAGATGCACTGTTCCACTGCGGACTGTCATCGTGTTTATTCCTCTTGATGCTATTATTCGGCCCAATAAAGATACTCTTCACTCGAATCGCGCTTTTGCGAAGAATCCTTGATTTGGGACGTGAGACACTGCCGGGAGCCGGGAATCGTCCACTGAGTTTCCGTTGCAGCAGGAAATCGGTTCGGAATGAGCCATTCTCATCGTCTGGGATGGGATCTGATATGCCGATGATAGCACCCCCGGAAGACCGATGGGCCTTCAGAGCCATGATGTCTTCAGCGCGCTGCTTGTCAGATCGTCGCCTGCACATCATGATCATTGCAGCTGCCAAGGCTCCAGCAACGGCGCCAGGGAAGAAGCCAGCGACAACTGCCGTTGCGGGGAACTTGTCGCATGTGTCTGTTGTTTTGGTTTGTGTTGTTGAGTTGGTTGTCATGCTAGAAGATGAGATGCTAGAAGCAGCGCTCGAAGCGGCGGTCGTTGCTGCAGGTGACGAATCACTTATAGATATTGTTGATGGCGTCGCAGAGGCAACAGTCAGCCCCGATATTGATGACACCATCGTCGTGGCTGTAGACGTTGCACTAGAAGAAGAAGAGGAATCCGCTTCTGACGAAGTAGACTCGTCAAGGACACATGTGGTATTACTTGCACATGTGTAACCAAATGGACAGCATCCATCGGCACATGATGGTAGCGTGTCAGATAGCAGCGTAGATTTTATCGGTGCGGTTGGGTTGGCGGTGGCATTTAGTGCCTGAACGTTGCATGTAATAGGTTCGATGTAAGTACAATTCGCACCGGTTGGACAGCAGAGGACAGTGGTGTAGTTGTCCAAGCCTAGACATGTTGTGTCTGATGAACAGCAAAAGTCGGATGGATATGAGCTGCCACAGGAGGTGTAATTAGTCGCGCAGGAGGAGTCGTCTCGTAGGAATAGGTCGTGCAGAGGTAGGTTCATAAATGAAGCTGCAGCCAGCGAGGTCCAGCCTAGGGCCACAGCGCAGATGGTGCCTAGGTGCCTGACCATGGCTGTCGTTTAGTATGGTCGAGGTAGCAAAGATTGAAGATGGGTAAAAGAGATGGACAGAAAGAGAGAAAGAGAGAAAGTAATGTCTATGATCTGCACATTAAAGCAATATCTGAGAATTTGTCTGGCAATTGCCTCTAAAACAATGCTATGCAAATAACAAAGGGAAAGGAATGAATAGAGATGCTGGAAAAGACAAAGACGTTGAAGAATTAAGATTTCTAGTCAGTATCGGCTGTGGCTGTCAGTTTCTATATGTGTCAGGTGAATAGATGCGCCACCAGCCATCGCCCAAAAATATCATCGTCAAATGGTAGCATTTTGCTGTTACGCGCCCAATGTCCTAGAATAGCCATGATGAAGGCAAATTGCAGGCAGAGTGCAGTGCTGGGATAGGTCAGTACAAGCCGGGCAATACGTATGACTCTTCAAGGCAGCAGGATGTCAAGTTTCTAAATTTATTGCCGTTGAACAGATCTGAAACGACTGGCTCCAACCCAAGGAATGGGAGCGAGGCATCGTGTGGTGTTTATGGCTCGACGTTGGTGAAGGTTAACCGCCGACACAAATAGTATACAGCCGGTTCCGCGTTTTCATTGGCCAGAGCATCTCGCGCTGGCACTAAACCGGATTGGGTTCACAACGGCAGAAATTCTGCGGACCTCAAATTGGCTTGCCGCTTGAAGCCATTGCAAGACCTCGACAATAGAGCGAAACAAGCAGCTTATTGCAGTTGCAGGCGCTTTTTGACTAGCTCCATTCCTACAGATTCACAATGTTGCAGCGACTATTACGGCCGCAGAGCGGCGTACGCGCAGCCTCGGCCATTTCCAAAGTGAGCAAAACACATCTCTCCCCGGAGCTGATGAATCGCCCAGTGTCGTGTGAGGCCTTTTCTGATCTGAATCTTAACCCAGGCGTCGTCATTCCAATACCAGTATCGCAGCCTCCATCGCGTGCCCCAATTGACGCACGAGCGGCTTTTCAACGAACATGGCATTTCGGAACTCATGTCTCCGGATCAATTCAATTTCGCATGGACAGAGTATCAGAGCCTGATGGTCGAGAAGCTGAATTTGTTGACGGAAGGTTAGATTGGACATTTTCCTCACGACGCAAGCTTTTGGGTCTAGTTGGTACAATTGCAATACTCATTCATCACGCATGACAGATACCGCCGATGCTGATCTCGACACCCTCGCCCTCGTTAAAAAGTACGCCAAAAGGCGCGAAACCGCTCACCTGTTCAATTATGCCTCCATGGCCCATAATAATCACTTCTTCTTCCACCGTCTTGTCAGTTCCATGCCTTCTTCTTCCACAGAGCTTTTTACTAACAAGTTTCCTGACAGGCCCCCGTCAAAGTCCCATTACCCGACAAACTGGCATCCGACATGAGCGACAGCGCCTCCTCCCCCGAGTCCCTCAAACAAGACTTCCTGGCCACCGCCAGCTCCCAATTCGGTCCCGGCTTCGTCTGGCTCGTGTCCCAAAACAACACCGGCCTGCTCCGAATCCTATCAACCTATAACGCCGGAACCCCATACCCCGAAGCCTTTGCCCGACAACAGGGAGTGGACATGAACACCGAGCCTGCTTCCCCGGCCTCTCAGAAATTTATTAGCTTCCTCGGTCTCCCCATGTCCGGCGAAGGTACCACAGACCTCGCCCCCGGCGCCATGTCACTTACTCCATTGCTATGTGTGAACACCTGGGAACATGCCTGGGTCATGGATTACGGCATCAGGGGCAAGGACGAGTTCCTCGAGCGATGGTGGGATAGAGTAGACTGGAACGCGGTGGAAGATGCGCACAAGGCTACGCGGGGATACGGTGTGAATTTGAACAAGCGGTCCCTTTCGCTTTAAAGGGTAGACGCCCTTTTTCTTTCTTCTGTCTTACTATCTGTTCCGTTCCCCGTTTTTTCACCATTCACACATGTATTATATAGAACACCGCATTGGGTACTGGGACAAAAATGTAATTTGACTCTAGGCATATAATTGATGAATGTCTTCCATGCAAATATTACACTTGATCTAACTATATATAACAAATAGTGTACATTGCCATCATCTATCTTTATGTCTTCAGGCCAGTTTAAGCAGGCTACCTTCCCAGCGTCATCTGCTCCTTAATCCTCCTCTCAAACGCCTCAATCATCAAGCCCGCAACCTGATTCTCCACCGTCGCCATCATCGCCGTATGCATGGGATTCTGAAACCGAAACCGAATCTCCAACTGCACTTCCGTCTGTTCCTGACCCCCTTGGGGTGTCTTTGGCACAAGCTCCCATTTCGTACTCAAATATCCAAATAGTCCCTCATCGCCGCCTGGAACGGGCCGGCCGTCATCGCCCACGCCGCCGCCACTGCGTGCTTCGACGATCCATTTTGATCTGTCGCAGTTCACGCGGGATGTGAATGTTTCCGTAAAAGGGCCGTAGCCGACGGTCAAAAAAGCTTGGGAAGGGTAGCCAGAGACAGGATCGCGTGCGGTTACGGTTGAGGCGGTGAGGAAGGGGAGGAATTGAGCGTAGGATTCGACGGAGGCGATGATGTCGTATAATGGGGCGGGTGGGAAGGGTAGCGTGCGGGATGCGCGGAGCGTGCGGATGGGTGCTGGTTTGTTGCTGTTGTTGTTGGGGTTGGGGAAGATATTGGGGATGTTGATGAAGGATCGTCGAGTGCAGAGTGGTAGTAGCTGTGCTGGTCGTGTTGCTGGCTGTCGTCGTAGGGTATGGCGGTGTTGGTTTCCTAACGATGCTGACACAGGTTTTGAGGTTGTGGTAGCGTAACACCGAGCAATTGAGAGCCGAGCAGGGCTTTCAATTGCAGCGAAGACATTATTTTGTTCGCGCCGTAGCTTGGAATAGCCTCGCAATGGTTGCGAGCGTAGGATGTGTTGTCGCATGGTTCTGGTTGGATGGCTGTCAACGCCAGGTATCACCGTATCTTCTTCAGGATGCTTCTATCGGAGTGGAAATTTCGGTCTGTAGATGATGCTGTATATTTCTAAATATGCATTGACAATGATACAGCTGCAATGCAAAGGGCGTTCGAGAGAATCATGTACTTTTTCTTGTTGGGATGCGGGAAAGCATTGCTCGGATGTCATCATAAAATATTTGGCTCCGCGCGGATCCACCCTTCAACATTTACTCAGGAACGGAACGACGTACATATACACGGAGTACAATATAGATTTTGCATTGACATTGTTGTTCGTTCGTTTTTATATATCATCTTCATATGGAATAATATTCCCTGGAGATGTTTGGCAAAAGAAATAGCCATCGACAAATTGCCTGCTCTGGACCAATAGGAGGCGCGTAATCTATGGCGTATTCATCACGTTTTCTGGCGTAATCTATTACTAGCGGTATACCTATCGATGGCGCTAAGAGATAGGCTAAATTTCTGGCCAATCACAAGCCGTACTTCACGAGCAAGCCAATGGCGACTCTTCGACCTTATTCCCATGATCTCCATCTCCATTGCATCAGCGATCTGGAGCTCTCTACTATCTAGAATTGTTTAAATAGCTCAGCTCATGCCTGGGTAGTATGACTTGTCAAAAGAATTTCAGGTGCTAGGAGGTGCCTGGACTTTACGAAGCTACACGGTTACCCGACACAGCCGGTGCATCCCCAATTGACTCGGATAGAGAACTCGCCACTGCAAGAAGTCAATCAGCATATTCGCAAAAGGAACATCGCCAGGATCAATAGTGATACAAGAAATATGGTGTCAGATCTGGAGCCTTCGTATCCCGGGCAGATCCGCAAAATCCGACGACGAGGCACACGACATGTCAAATCTGGCTGCAAGACATGCAAGTGAGTAGATATCTGCATTCTCTCGATTCCCAGGGTAGAGCTGACATCGTCCAGGATCCGTAGAGTAAAATGCGACGAGAAAAGGCCGGCCTGTGAGCGATGCACCTCCACAGGTCGCACATGCGATGGATATGGTGTCTGGAGCAATACTACTCCTAGCAGTGGCAAATATCACGAATTCCGCCCTCGTCACGAGCCTGAATCAGGTCGTCGCCTTCGCATTGATAACAGTCAAACGATTGAGCCTATCTGCGGTCCTGCATTCCTAAGAGACGACATCAAATTCTTCAGACACATAAGCATGAACATCCACCCCGACGAATCATTCTGCCTCGAATTCTTCCAGCTTCGCTCTCTCGTCAAACTCCCCGGATTCTTCGACTCGGGCTTCTGGGACCGAATCCTCCCTCAACTATCCTGCACAGAACCCGCCGTATTCCACGCCGTCGTCGCATTGGCCTCAACACAGCGCAGCCAGGAGTTTACCGGCTGCATGCGAACCTGTGACGACAACCCCTTTATCGATTACGAATACGAGACTGAACGCTGGGATCGGTTTGCGCTACAACAATACAACAAAGCGATTCTCCATCTGCGAGCGCATTTTGAGGATGATAGCCACCACTCTGTGCAGATTGCGTTGACGACGTGCATTCTTTTTATTTGTATTGAGTTTATGAGGGGCTCGTATTCGCTGGCGAATGTGCATATTGATCATGGGATTAATGTGTTGGAGACGCTGAAATCGAGACAGAAATTTGATGCCTCGGTGAAGAAACCAAACAAAACTATCGTTCGTACATCGGTGCCGGAGACGGTGGATGATCATTTGCTAGAAATACTGGCAAGAATGAACACGCAGTGCGTTTTGTTTGGATATCCCTCGCGATACTTGTACGCGACGGATACGGAAGATTTTCCTACGCATACAATCTCGGACACATTTTCTTCAATAGAAGAGTCCCGTCAATATTTAGAGGTCGTAATGAGCAGAACCCTCCGGTTAGTCGACAAATCCAAAACCAGCAGTTTATCCTCTCTTGTCGATAGAATCGGAACCCACCCTTCTTTTGACCCCCGAGAAGAGTTACTATCAGCTCTAAACTCATGGAAGAAAACATACGACAGAACCGAAACCAAACTCCTACCAACCCTCGACGTCCGCGCCTTCATCGGCCTCACCGTGCTCCGCATGTTCTCCATCATGATCGAAATCATGCTCCGCACATGCCCTACCCCTGGTGAAAAATGGAACGAAACGGTCTTTGACGAGTACACAGAGCTTTTCAAAGATCTCATGCGAACCTCTAGCGATCTAGTCATGATGAGGAGGTTTCCTAAAAAGTATCTCCCGAGCAACATGTCCTGTCGTTTGGGGCCGTTGAATTTTTCGGTGGATATGGGTGCTGTTGCGCCCTTGTACTATACGGCGCTTAAATGTCGTGTGCCTTTTCTAAGGAGACAGGCGATTAGATTGTTGAAGATGGCGCCGCATCGGGAGGCAGTCTGGGACGGAGCGGCGGCTGCAGGGGCTGCTGAGGAGGTTATTAGATTGGAGGAGGGTGATTTTTATGGTTATAATAATGATGACTCGTCGCCATTATCATCGATATCGTCAATGTCGACCAAACAGGATCCGCTGCCTGAATCACGCCGCTTCCAAGATGTCCGAATAGTCATGGAAGATGGGTTAAAATCTCGGGGTAAAGTCGTGTGTAAGCGACTAAAAAGGAAAACCTATAACAATTCGTTTGACTTTGACGATTACGTCCAAGATTCAGAGTGGGAAACTATTGAGAAATGGTTTGGCTGCGATGACCGAATTACCACTTTTACTTGGACCAATATGCAGGATATGTATAGAGAGTCGGGGTTGGACTATTTGTTTCAGTCTTAGAGCTTTCTTTCGTCGTGAATGAATGTATAATATAGGACACATATATATGAAGTATAAATAAAGAACCTTTAGCGTATGTTGGTAGTCATGTTGGTATGTTGGCTTTAATGCCGAAATAGGCAATTTCCTGCATCAGTTAGGTCAAATATAGCCAGCCCTAACACACCTCCGGTGGTCATTTGCCTTGATCAAAAAATTATTCAAGCAGGCAATGGTCCTGCTCTCACCAGTGCTTCTGATGTTAACAATTCCATGGTTACAGAAAAATATTACCTCCTGTGAGTATTCAATATATACGCTGAAAACTGTTGATTTTCTGGCAATCTGTGCAACTTCCCGCACAAAGGATTGGCCATGTATGATTTACGTGACATTGGATAAGAGGGCATCATTGATGGGCATAGAATTTACTGGAATACCTAGTGATTTCCCAGTTGAATAAAATAAAAAACAAATGTTCCTCTGCTACATATATCTAGGCAGGCAGGGCCTAAGGGCCTAAGGGCCTAGTTCTCAATGCATCTGGAAAAATCTACAAGAATTTGGAACATTTTTATCTTGACAGTTCGAGCTTCAGATTCTCATCATGCTAGAAACATATATTGAACGGGGACGCCAAGACGACACACTCATATCAGAAACTTAGAATCGGTGACTTTTATGGCCAAGAAAAAAGGCGTGAGGTCAAACCCACATGCCCTCGAACGGTCGAACTTAATCTTCTCTTCGACCTGCTCATATCTTTCGTGTCGGATATACTCGGCAACCTATACTGTACTACGTAGGTACCTAAAGGAGTAGCCGGCATCCATGGATCCCACTAGCATTATGGCTGGCCTAGTTGTAGTTGTTGATATACTCAAGTCTCAACTGCCTAGGTATGGGCTGATAGGTATATCAATGATAACAGAGAGTCCTGGACAGTGTGATGAGACGAGTTTTTGTATCCTCGGAGGCTTCCCGGTTTTGCCGGCGAGCCCCCGATTCTTCAACCCAGTGCTCAGGTGCTGAATTCTCTGAATGGACGCACGAGTCAGGGCATTCATTACTAAGAGAGTTTGGGCGGCGTTTTAAGAAACCAACAACTTTAAAATTCAAAAAACAAGCTTAAATCGCACTCTATTTCCAATAAGGGTTACCGTGCTGAAGGGAATGCAACATTGATCCGGCGGGTCGGTTCGTATATCTGGAACTAGGGCTGATTGCTGAGGGGCCATTGTTCGTATATGGAAAGGTTCGTTCGCAAAGGTATTACTGTAGTGCTAAATACACATGCAAAATTGCCATGTTTTCTGCCCATGCTCTTATCAATTCTACTGGTTTGTCGTTTTCGCATCGGCGAAGTTTATATCCTGATTCTTTCCAGGCACTTGCCCCTTTGGGCTAAGCATTTCGGACTCGTAGCGACTACCAGCGAGTCGGTTTGCAAGTTCAGTGGGCAATCTCGACTGTTAGCTGTCAATTGATAAGCCCACGTGCTTCCTGGGAAATAACGTTTGAGTCGCGTGGGAATCGTATTAAAACAGTCCAGCTGCCCCTCGTGGTGTTGAAAAAATGAAGATATTTCGTAATCTGATCAGTCGATCATCCGTTCAGAACGACGACTTTATATGCCACACGCGACATCCAAACCTCGAATTCGACACAAGTAGTGAATGGTATATATAAACCCTGTCCAGGGCATAAACACAACATATCCCTAAGAATGTTAAAGGGGAAAAGCGCGGCACCGGCTGCTGCTGCTGGTGATGCCATAGCCAAGTACAACAATCTGCCTTCCGTTTTGGGCAATATCCTCTGGCACGAACTCCAACTCTGCTATGGGTTTGTACGGCGAGACTTGGGAACTGGTCTTCTGCCTGTTCCTGGATTTACATTGGCGTCCTTGCTTTATCGAAAGGCCCCCTCGGAGGAGATATATCGCGTGATACCGTGTACGTTGATCCATTTTCATCCATTCCATAACACCAACTTGTTGGCACTATACCATATAACTAGTTACTAACGAAGGGGCTTGATAGACGCCTTCCTCTACGGCTTCCTATACCTCTACACCTTCGTAGTCGCCAACCAAATCGACGGCGTCGCCGAGGACAAAGTCAACAAACCCGACCGCCCCATCGCCAGCGGCGCAACATCCCTGAGCGCCGCCAAAGTGCGCTGGGTCATACTCAACATCCTCTATCTCGGTTATAGCTACAGTCTCGGGGTCGAAAAACCGACTCTGCTATGGATTGCCACAACCATTGCGCACAACTTTCTCGGGTTTTCCAACTTCGGGCCCACAAAGGATGGATGTATGGGCGCAGGATGTATTGCACAGTTGACGGCGGCGTGGGCGATTGGTGGTTCTGAAGCGGCAATGGGCTGGGAGTGGATAAAGTATATTACGTTGTATATGTTGTGGCCGATTCCGTTGCAGGATTTGAGAGATGTGCCCGGTGACAAGGCTGTGGGACGGTTGACGACGCCGATTTTGATGGGTGATACATTGGGTACATCTCCCCTCTTCTATTCATTTGCTGAGTTGTTTGCTGACTGAAATTTTCAAGCCCGCATCTATATTTCCGCTGGAATCATTGTGTCTCAGGTAAGATGCCCCCTAGATCGGTGCTGGACGGGGTGATGGCTGACAATAGTTCAATAACAGTACCTCCTTGTACGACACCGAATCCTCGAATACAGATATGACACCTCGACCATAATCCTTAGTGCGCTGCTTGCTATTATGAGTGTGGCAGTCGTCGTGAGGCTATTTCTATGGAAGACTGTAACGGCTGATCGTTATTCATACTGGCTTTATACAGTCATTTATGTCTTCCAGCCTGTCTCGGCTTGCATAGTTTTTGCTTAGAGGGAGATATGTGGAAGTTTTAAAGACAAATAAGTACATTAGGCAGATGTCTCTTGTTGGGGATATGTGTACGGCGGTGATACCGACCCGAACATGAAATAGAATCTCAGATGGAGGTGAATTTCTTCGTCAAGAAAGGGAATGGAGAATAATAGAACAGAAAAGAGAAGGATACAGAGGTGTATATACAAGGGAGTTGAAAAAATACCAACGCAGTTACTCCGATAGTTATCATTCCTGTACAAATTTCTTTCCTATATAGTATAAATGTGACCAACAAGCACTTTGTTGATAGAAACTATCCAACTATACATACATACATGGATCCATAATAGGACAAACAAACAAACAGCAGCCGTAAATTGCAGTAGTATCAATATTCGTTATTTCATCGCGATTCGCTTTCGGCGAAATATATCGTTTTCATTATTTACACCCGCAAGACAAGACCTACTGTTTCAATCGTTGTCCGTACACCACGTGGCTATAAGAAAAGAAAGGTGAGCTGTTGTTCCAAGTATTTGTAGGTTGGAAAGAACACTTACAAATCATGCATCATATGCACAGTCCGATTCTTTGCGTCTTTCCGCACAAGGGCCAGGAATACCTGGATTTCCTCATGGCTCCATCCCAAGATTTGAGTGAACGTAGCCACGCTAAAGGCTTCCAGGCCCTCGAGGAACTGTAGCATGTTAAACGCGCCTATTTCTTTCTATAGGTCTGTTAGTAAGCTGATCGCACAGGGCGATTCGGGGGAGGTACCATCTTCGGATCCCTTGGCCACGTCCCCAACGGAAGCCGAAACACTTTATGCTCTACATTCTCAAACCCAGCCTCCTCCGCCCACTGCTTCAGATTCACGCCAATAGTAACGGGTCGATTGATTTTGTCGCATGCTTCGCGCAGCAGCTCGTAGAATTTGTTCACATTGTTGCCTTCTTTGAGCGAGTCGTCTTCCGAGTAGTTGACGAGATGCAGGTCTTGGAATTCGACCCAGCCGCCGACTTTGGTTTGTCTACCTCATACATTAGCACTATGTTTATATTGTAGTAAGGGTAGTAGAGAGAGGCCTACTTGTATGCTTGCCGAAACAGCTTGGGCCAGTCTGTGATGGAGCCGCACATGTATCGAGAAAAAATAAAGTCAAAGGATGGGCGAGGTGGCCATTCGGCTTCGGCGTCGTCAATTTCGAATTGCACGTTGGGCGGTACCCTAGACATTCCTATCAATAAAGGTTATCAGACAAGAGAAATTGAGAAATGCGCACCATGGCGGTTGGATTGGGCTCAGGTCGTTTCCGATAATCTGAGGCATCTACTCTTTAGATAAACTCAGCATGAACAATGAAATAAACACACCGTTTCGATAGAAGGCAACGCGTCGGCTGCAACGTATCAATTAGCTTATGATCCTTTTCTGGTTGTTAAGTATGTGATGGCATACCCATTTCTATAGCCCATATTCCCGTCCCCGTCCCGACATCCAGAATGCGCAACGACTCGCCCTCGACCGGCGCGAGGAATAGTTTCCCTCCGAGCGCCAGCTTGAACATGTAATGGAACATGTCCAGCCGGTCCTGCTCCTTCTCATCGTTGGGGAATTTGTAGCCTAGTCAGTTATCCTCCTGTGTCAGTTTTCGGCATCATGAATTGCGGTCGGGAACACGTTCTACGGGTGGATGTTTTTGTTGGGAGTCGTACTGCCTTCTTGGTAGCTATGAAATCGCCGCCCATGTATATACTTGTAGTCGGTCACGCTCGAGCTCAACGACGTGGAATAGCTCTGTCTGTTATAGGCGTCGAGGCGACGTGTCAGCACTAGTTCCATCGTACGTATCATATCACCATCTGGCCTCCTCCGGGGCGGTGGGGTTTACAGTTCGTCGCCATATGTTTCATCGTTCTCGTCTGTCTGTTGCAGCTCTTAGCATCGCGATCCGATAGGACATTCAATACTTACGTTCTCGTCCACCCACAAGGGCGGCTCTCGTTGCGCGTCTATCATGGCTGATAATGTGCAAATTATTGCTCAAAATGCGATCGTCAGGTGTTAACGTTCCACCAACACAGGACCTAAGACTTGGCGGAGTATTTAACCTCGCTAACTGCTCTCGACTCTAGCACTGCCGACGTTGCCGTGGGGTCTCTATACCAGCGCTTGTTATACCCTCGTGGTCGTCGTCATGTTGGCTGTAGCCTGACAGGGGTTTTCTTTTTTATTTTGTGTCATTTTTTAGCATTACTACCATATACATGAATCATATGTGTATAACCTCAAATCGCTGCTAACCCTAACCCGTAGCCCGCAAATCATTAACCGAGTCAGATCATCAGATCCCCTGTAAGCAGCATGGCAACAAATCTTGGTACTACAAATCTCCGGGATCTCGCAGCCCAGATCACCCAAACAGCCAATGCCATCGACAGCTTCATCGTCGCCAACGGCCACCCACAGCCCTCATTCGACGCCGATGCGCCCGCTGCATTCCCGGCGACAGCGCCCAAGGAGATCCTGGACGCCCGCCGACAGCTACTAGATGCATCGCAGGCCATCTCCGAGCTGCTGATTGGCCCGGCGGAGTATTTGCGCTGGTTCTCTTGCCGGGTATATTCCTTTTTCTTTATTCTCTAGTTTGCATTTCCAGCCAATAAGATGTACTGACTTGCTGCATAGTACCATGACATGTCCAGTCTCCGCTGGCTATACAATTTCAAAATCGCATCTGCAGTGCCATTGGATCGGTCCATCTCCTTTGCAGACATCGCGCAGGCGCGCAGCGTCGATGAAGACATCCTAAAACGAGTCCTGCGCCATGCCATGACGAACCGCATCTTCCACGAGCCCGAACCGGGCCTCGTCGCTCACACATCTGTCTCTGCCCTCCTGGCGCGCTCGCCATCCCTCAACGACTGGGTTGGCTACACCTGCGACGAAACCTACCCAGCGTCCGCGAAATTGGTTGAGGCGCATCAAAAGTATGGCAATAGCCAAAACCCCAGCCAGGCGGCGTATAGCATCGCGTTTGATACGAACGAGCCCATGTTTGCGCATCTGACTAAATTTCCGGAGCGGGAGAGGCGGTTTGCGAATACCATGGTCGAGATGACTTCGACCGAGGGGTATGGGGTGCATCATTTGAAAGAGGGGTATAAATGGGAAGAGATTGGGAAGGCGACTGTTGTTGATGTACGCTAACCATCCAGTCTTGTCGAACTTGTTGTATATTGACTACTTTTAGGTCGGCGGTTCAACCGGACACGCATGCATCGCCATCGCAGACAAAGCCCCCGAAGCAACCTTTGTCGTCCAGGATCTGGCGACGGTCATTGAGCAAGGCAAAGAAGCGCTGTCAAAGGACCTCGAATCCCGGTTTACGTTCCAGGAGCACGACTTTTTCACGCCGCAGCCAGTCTCGGCCGACATTTATCTGCTGCGCTTCATTCTGCACGACCATCCTGATGCAGTCAGCCATCAGATTGTCAAGAATCTGGTCCCTGCAATGAAGAATGGTGCGCGGTTGATAGTCAATGATGGTGTGCTCGCGGAGCCAAAGACGTTGCCTACGATTGAAGAGCGGATTTCACGGTATGCCTGATGTTCATATTGAAAGGGAACTTGCTAATTGTATACAGAATCATGGACCTCGAGATGATGACCACGTTCAATGCGCGCGAGAGACCGATAGCAGACTGGGTGAAGCTGTGTTCGGATGCGGATAGCCGGCTCAAGCTGCGCTCTGTATCGCGACCGGAGGGGAGTGTCCTGTCTATTATGGAATTTGTGTTTGAGGATGAGTAATTGTCCTATCCTGTCACGACGTTATGATGCGCATGCAAATGAGTTGAATATGTACATACCTAGGATCTATCTCTGTACCCAGACACGTTTGAAATAAATGGATGTGGTGATAGACCTGGATTTGACTTGTATATAGATAGTTGATGCCGTGCTAGGTATGAATAGATATATATTATTTCCAAAAATGATAAACTCGTTTAATTTAATCATCTGCTCGGTTTATTCGCTCAGAAGAGAATACATGTCCAAAAAAAAAAAGTCGCTGGTCTTTTGATGCATAACAAGTATGCGATATAAACGATATAAACAAATCTATTAAAATCCAATAGTCTATAACGTAGTAGCTTCAAGCTTCTCTGCAATAACTTCCGGCGTTGGTGTCGGCTTTTCACTCTCATCGGTACTAATAGCTCGCTTCTTGAAACGAGCCTGCAACCAGCATCGATACATTTTGAGCTTCTTTTGACGATTGACTAGCAGTCGCTGATCTTTTCCGAAATTTATGACCTCGAAAGCGCCTTCTGGTGAATCTTCTGTCGGTTTTTCTTCTTTGCTGTCTGGGGCTGCTTGCTCTTCCGTACTTTCCGTCTCTTCACCATTATCTTTGTTTTCTTTGTTATCGGTCAATCGCAGTCCATGCTCAGGTGTCCACCCGCTCCAGATCTGCCTCAGTTCCTCCTGATCAAAGAAATAGACTCTTGTCCCATCGCCTCGGCAATAGAAATTCTCCGCCAGATAGCGCTCCTTCTTAAAGCGTACCTGCGCAAGATCGCCACGGCCATAATCGCGGAATAAAACATCACCTCCCGGTTTGAGGACTCGATATACGTTCCGCAACGCCGCATTCCACTGATCTGGTGCCAACGCGGACATGATAAAAATGAGAATAACGACATCCACCGAATTTTCTTCCAGTCCAGGTGGCAAGCCGGACTCTTCTTCTGTCTGTTCTTGTGTGACATCCCAGACCTCTGCGCGCACATGTTTTTCATTGTAATGCTCGCTCTCGCGCATAACTTTGACGGCATTCTTGGAATAGTCGCATGCCCAAACCATCAATTCCTCATTATCATTGTTATTGATTAGGGGAAATGCTGTATTGCCCGCACCCGCACCAATCTCCAACACGACTTTGCGACCTGCGTCCTTTTTGGTCACCTCGGCGAGAACTGGGAATTCCTGTTGCAGCCATTTTCGGTCCTTGAAGAAATTTTGGTTATGGTTTTTGTAGAACCTGTCCCAGAATTTCGCGGGCGTGCCATTATACAGTTTTTTGTGCCAGTCGGAAGCGGGGTTTTCGCGCTGCTTGGCGTATTGCAATTCCGCATAGGCGCGGTAGTCCTCGTCCGTTTCGACGTGATCCCAGGCGTTGTATTCAAAGACGTTGTCGCCTTCTTCGAGGTAGCGCTGGCCAAAGGCAAAGGGGTCGACTCGTTTGGCGTTGCGTTCGGGGTCGTGGGAGCGCCAGGTTGGGACGGTGGGGGGCTCGACGAGTTGAGCGATGGTTATGTAGTCGCCATCGGCGGGGAGTGCGGGCATCTTGCTCGCTGAAATTAGATCACAAAGGATTGTTTGGCTAGATCTAGTTATTGCGCAGAGTAGGAACGAGGGAGCGAACGAACGAACGAGGGGATTGTTCCTGCAAGTGAAAATAAAATCGGCGCCAATCCCAAAATGTCCGGGCAGCCCCACGTGAGCCGTATCGATAAGGCCTGGTGGGGGAGCCAATCGCAGCCAATCACAGCCGGCCGGGGGAATGCTGGTGCCTGAGGGACTGCGGCTCAGCCTCAGGCCCTCGAGCCCTCGTGTCGCTACGTATTCACCACCGTCACCCTCTTGACTTCCTTCTTCCTTTTGTCACTTCATTCTCATTCTGGGTCACCATTCCACCCTCTTTCTCCTCTTCTACACCCAAGAAGGCGGAGATCGCAGGAGGATGGCCTTGGCTGGTAATTGATTGGCCTCAACTTGGATATCTTCACTTTTGGATGCATCGTCTCTATCATCGTATAGCCTTGTTCATTGCATTAGATTGCTGCATTTCTGCTGAATCACTTCATCGATCGTTGCATGAATTTTCTTCTTAAATTCGAACAACAACCATACGGAACTGAAAATGCCTCAACTCTGTTGCTTGGGCTCGAATGAACCAGAGCCTTCCACCCAAGTACCAGCTCATCCCGAGGCTGGCTTCATGCGCAGGGTAGACTCTCACCAATCCCAGCCCCCGCAGTACGACACCGTGAACAACGGCTATAACCCGGTTGTGCCTTTGCCGCGCTACACAGCACGTCCGATGAGCATCCACGAGAAAACCGTCGAGGGCAACCCGCATGAACAAAATAACCGACACCTACAAGACGAGAAAAACCGACAAGGATTCGAGCTCGAAGCCCCCGTCGAGTCACACAGCACCGGCAGCAGCACAGGAAGCAGCAGTGCAACCGTAACTGCAACCATGGACGATGCATCATCTGCATACTCATTTCCGAGCAGCTTCGGACATACCTCTACGGACACGAGAGATACACCCCCGCCACCTTATTCATCATGCGGAGGATCACTCTACTCGCGATCAAGAGCCTCATCACTAAGAAGCCACCACCGTCGTCGAAGCGACAGTCTATCCATGCCTGCGCCCGATTTCGTACTGGTGACAATCGCCCCACCGCCTATGGCGCATATAAATTCTTCTACTACTCCGTCGGGTTTTGCACCGCAAATGACCCAGACTCACGCCCCTTTTAATTCTCGCTCGCGTTCTATCCAAGGTCGGCGTAGACTATCATGGGAGAGCCGGTGATTGCAACATGATTCATCTCATGTAGCTGTACATATCGTCACAGTTCTTCTTTCTCTCCTTTATCTTTTCTTTACTATTAAACTTGACAGGGTACCCAAGAAATGGGTCACCATCCCGAGCCTAATAGTAGGCTGATGTCAACATCATGATTTCTTTGGCAATTTATGGAGGGGTCGTTTAATTGGAGTTCACCGGTTTATTTCTTTCTATTTCCTTGGTAATATGGAGTCGGAAAGGAGGAGGAACTTAATTAGCTATATTGTCTGAGCATGCAGGCCATTACTAGGGCAAATATAATATATACATACATGCCATATTATTCATATATTCATCAACCATTAGCGAATGCTCATCACAGCTCAGCCTCAAACTCATTCACAATCTCATCAACCGTAGCAGCAACACCACCCGGCCGCGACAGAAACGGACTATGCCCAGCCCCTTCAATCGTGCGAATCACCCATTTCTCCCTCCCACCCCCAGCCTCGAGCATCTGGTCCTGCCTCGTAAGCGAATGGCCCCCATCACCCGTGCACCTGATAAACCCCAACTGCCCAGTATACCCTTCATCCTGCCAGGCCTGCGGCGCCGGCACACTGCCCAACATCGCCGCCATGCTCTGCGGCCGGAGCTGCGGCAGCGCCCACTCAACCAACTCATCAGACACATCCGGCGTCAAAAACATGCTTCGCGGATCCTTCATCACAACGAACCCCTCGGCCGGCGTATCCCACACAAAATAGGGAAAGCGCTCGGGCATGCTGCGAATGTACTCGCCCTGGTCCTGGCCACCCGGGAAGATGTGTGCGCATAACCCAATCATGCCTAGCAGCTTTCCGCCTCCACTGCTGTTGCTTTGTGAGGGTAGGCCTGTGACGGCAGAGCTGGCAATGGGTCCTCCGTACGAGTGCGCCAGCACGACGACACGCTTGCCCTGGGTTAAGAGTGATTCGACAGCGGACCGCACGCATGCCGCGTCGTCGAGCTGCGTTTTACCGACGATGCCACTGGCGCTCGGCAAGTCTACGGTTTCTGTGGTATAGCTGAGGGCTTCGAGGGCGGGGATTTGGAATTTCCAGCACCATGAGCCGTGGAACGCGCCGTGCACGAGAAGGATGGTGGGTTTGGTGGTTGACATTATGGAAGTAGCAGAGAAGAAGCAGTAGAGTAGTCGGCAAAGGTGATGGAATTGGAGGAATGATTATTGAAAGAGCAGCGCCATCTACGTTATACAGTACAACCTATCTATATATAGTAGATCTACCCCATTGCAAGCTACAGTCTCACCACAAATCATGATATAGTGTGAATGTTGGTATGCAGCTCAATTACCCTTATAGGTATAGCGCGTACACTTTCGAAGTTGTGAACATCTTGGATACGAATATAGGTTTACAGTAGCGCCCGCGTCTTAGCTGCAAATTGAATTGGGTTAAAAACGTGCATTGTTTTTGCAATAAATTGTACGAACAACGAGAGAGCGTTAGGGTTATGTACAACTTCCATCAAATGGGTATTCCAAAATACCAAAAAGGTACCTATCAACAGAGTCCCATTCCAATGTTTAGATGCCACAGACAATGTCATTCGAACTTTGGAAGAAAGACACGCTCAACTTTGGAAGTCTCTTTTGTCGCATCAACGGTGGGTATATTTTTGTATCTGAACTGTACAATTAGGTGGTCACATTTTGACTCTCTATATTCAGAGGCTCAATCAAACAACGGACTCGCTAAGAAGAGTAGAGATCAAATCTTGGTGCCAAGGGACATAGTCGCCTGTGACTTGTGGGATGTAATCCGGGAAGCCCTCATTAATGGCTTGCAGGGACCCCCAAGAAATTTCACCATCACTATCGTACGTGGTGTTGGTGAATCTGGAGGCATTGAACGAGCGGTAGACGATAGGCTCCTCCTCCTCAGTGACACTGGCCAAGATCTGGGACCAGACCGCAGAAGACCCCGAAGGAAAGATCGTGCCGGTACCAATGGCAGCCTGGAGCACAATAGCATCGCCCAAGATCGCGTACACTCGGCCCAGAGCAGTAATCACCTCGGCGGATTCATATGTCAGCGAGGTGTTGCCAAAGTCGGGAACCAGAGGCCAAGAGCCAATATGGATATCTTCAGTCTGCGACTGCATGATGAACGTGGCTTCGGGGGCTGTGTGTTCACCACAGGACAACATTCCGATCCGGCCAATGGGGGTAGTTACCGCGTAGATTTGGTCAACAGTTCCATCTGTCCAGAGATCTCGCTCCTGCGCGGATGGCCTCAGCTTATGTCGATGAATGAGGATTTCACCATCAGGGGCGATCAGTGCTTGCGCCATGTAGAGGTGAGCGGCGTCCTTTTCAGAAAAGGACAGTCCCTGTAGTCAAATCGGTTAACAAAAGCAGACAGGTGCTTGAAAAAGTTCCACACGTACAACATAGATTTCATTGTCAATAGCGGCATGAACCAATTTGTTCCAGTTGTCGTCGCCAACGACGATTGAGTTGGCAATGTAGTCTTTCACATGGTACTCAAACCATGGATTGGGAATCGCGTCATTAATAATACCCTGCATTCACGGTCAAAATAGATCTTTCTTGAGGACCTAATTGATTCTTCTTACCTTGGGATAACCTGGGAACCAAACTTCGGGAAATGCAACCACTCGAGCTTGGTTTTCTGCAGCCTCTTGGATGAGACTAACGCCGTAATCAACAGTGCCGTTGATATCCAAATGGACACCATCCCAATTTTTGTTCATGATAGGCATCGGCCAGTTCTTGGGAATCGCGCGCACGGCAGCAAGGGTGAGGTTGTTGAGATCCCACTTATCGGTGATATCGTAGATGGTAGTCGTAGTATTGGTGGTGTGTTCACTGCATCTCTTCGTAAGGTCATTTGCCCTTTGTGCCATGGGATGGCTAGCAAGGCACCTTGCGGCGAGAGTTGCGAGGAGAGCGAGCTTCATCTCGATGGATTGTTTCTATTTTTCATGAAGTATATACTGCTACGAAAGTCCGACATGATGCCCGTATTTATAGATACCTAGGTACAATTCAATGAGGGAAAAGAATGTTCAGATGTCCTCCTCCTTCACTTTCACCTAGAACACAATCAGGTAACGTTAGGAGCAAAACGCAGCAAAATGCCTTTCATATCCATCACCATTGGCCAGCTGTACCAACTTATCTCTGGCGGAGGTAAATTTTCCGCAATCTTCAGAGTGGATCGGATACGCACAGTGGGGGTTGTAGGGCATATCTTTTCAGACAATTGATTCCATGATAAGACAGATAATGAATAAACTAGCTTATTATATTCATATATATAATATAATATACTGGATGATTATATATGACGATTGGCGCGCTAAAGAGTTAAAAATCCAAATTCTGCTGCAATTCTTTACAACTTTTGTCCCTTCTATCTATCAGAAAAAAAAAAAAAAAAAAAAAAAAACTGTGGCGAATTGCCGTCAAAGTCCTTGTGGTCTGCAGCAGCCTACGTTTAATAATAATAATGAATTTTGCTACTGACTCTATTGCCTTTGCCCTGCAACCCGGACGATAATGGACGATCTAGAGTCACACAATAGAGTCCGTAGAGCCTGCGAAAATTGCCGCAAGCGAAAACGCAAGGTATGCACACTCTCTTACAAAGACAGTGAATGACCAGCAATCTAATCGCATTTTAGTGCGATGGACTGCAGCCTATATGCTCCTGGTGCCTCGCGCGGAACATAGCATGTCATTACCATCAAAAGAAACCCTCACAGTACGTCAAAGGACTCTATTTTGACATCAGCAGCTAACTCTCTGCAAGGCGACATCATGATCCAGACTATGCTCGGGGATTAGAAGACCAGGTCCAGCTGTTGAGAGAGGAGGTGCGCCGCCTTCAAGAGTTACATCCTAACCATAATGCTATTGAAAATGATATCAACACCAACATTGAAGCGCAAGAGCCTCCGGGGGATCAGAATTTCAATGGGCACAATCAGCCTGTGCCAAGAGACGAATCCACAGCCATCAGCGATGTGAGCTCTTTGATGTGGCGCATGAATATCGATGAGACTGGCGAGCCGACCTTCATCGGTCCATCCGGCAACTTCTGCTTTCCTAGTACTCGACCACCCTCCCATGACCTTCAGAAAACCTTTGAAACATACCAAGGCACCTCCTCAAACGAAGCATACAGGTCACTGGGTGATGAACCTGACACTGTTGGCCATCTTCTCAATCTCTTTAGCACCTTCATCAACCCAATTCACCATTTCCTTGATCAGGCTACGCTTCTCAAAATTCAACAACCATTCGTTAGCCCCCAACTTATGCTTGTCAAGTACGCAGTCCTCGCGGCCGCGTCGCTGCTCGCTGACGATACTAGAAGCCAAGAATATGGCAGAATGATGGCCTCTTCTTTTGATTCTGCTGCTTTGACCGTCTGTAGGGAGCTCGCGAATGTGTCGACTGTCCAGGCCTTTTCGATTATGTGCTGGCGAGAGTTGGGGCTAGAGCAACACAAAATGGCTTGGATGTATAATTGTGCGTGACGACGTATTCTCCGGGCCAGCGTGTATTTTATGTATCATCACTGGTCCGGTTTCCCTTTCTTTTCCTCTAGACTGACTGGTGTTGCTGTAGCACTGTGTGCGGGTATGGTACTGCACCTGGGGCTCCCTGTCAGCTCCCTGCCCGTGTTGGAAGAAGCCAGAGCTAGTGCACGAGATGATGATTTCGTAAATTTGGACTCAAGCAATACCCGCTTAAAAACTCTTTGGTCCGCAGTACTGATGGATAGGTAAGTTTGCCTACTGGTGTCATGAAATTTTTGCCAAATGCGTAGATCCCTGAGTGAGATATCTGATCAGAATTGCAACCTCTTTGCTCGGCCGAAACTGCATGGTCCCCTGGAGAAGAGTACGGGCTCAGTCTTTCCTCGAAGCTGTGGAGGTTTCTCCTACTTTAACTGAGGTGGTTTTCGATCATCATTGTCGGCTGTGGTTCATCCACGATCAGTGCATGGAGGCAATGTACGGAAGACATCTCCCCCATGAACTATAAGGGGTGTCTTTCTCGGCTGATACAGTGCTAGTTATTCATTTGAATTTGACACTCTAGGCAAATCTGAGCAGCATCGGCTTCTTCTGGATGCACGAGAGCGCTTATATACATTCCACCGCAACATGGATCCCCAAGTTTGGCTCCGACGAGAGGTCACATCTCCAAGTCTTATTATTCTTCACATGTCGTACAACATGTCCCAAATGTTGATTCACCGGCCTTATCTCAGAGAGCCCCCAGAAAGCGTTTTGTATCAAATGTCCATTCGGTCCATGTCGACAGCAGCGGAAAATATGGTGCGATTGATACGCCACTACGAGAAAATCTCTCAGCTCGACAAGGCCCCGTACTTTGTCTCACACAGCGTGATGACAGCAGCCATAACTCATCTTCTTCGTGCAACATCCGAAGAACCGACGATCAGATCGCAGGCTATCCACCGGTTTCGAGTATGTTTCAACTGCCTTTTCACCATGCAAACAAGATGGGCCAAAGCCCATCAATCTATATTGGTGTTGCGCCAGTTGGCTCATCGATGGCGGGTTGTGAGAGCGCTGCCTATCCACAATGGATTTCCTGACCCCCGGGATGATGATGCACCTAGCTTGAGCAGGTCTCTCGAAGAACCAGTAATACAACCAAGCACTAAAACACACGATACAACACCTCTTGTCAATGAAGCTTATAACACTGCAATGTGGGCTGATGTGAACCCAACCGATTTTTCAACTTATTTGGCGAATGTTGTCGGACCCGACTATCGGTCGGAGACTGATCCGTGGAGTCTAAGCCGTATCTTTGAAGAGACGTAAGCAATAAGTTAGTAAACAGTCTATATACATGGCCAACAGTCTTGATACATGGCGGATACAGTGGATAAATATACTATCAGCGGCGGTAACGAGTTTTCCGCCGCGATAGAATCTCCGTTTCTCGGCACTGGTAGCTAATTGATAATTAACCATCAATCTGCTCAATTCTTTAGTCTAGTAAAAACAGTAGAGAAGTCTTTTGTCCTTTTTTTTTTCCATATCGCATCACCACCATGCAAGGCTCATCCACATCCAAAGTTCGCGTGGCTGTCACCCAGGCCGAGCCTGTTTGGCTAGATGTAGATGCAACAGTCGAGAAAACATGTGTCTTGATCAAAGAGGCCGCTTCCAACGGCGCTCAATTGGTGACTTTTCCCGAGTGTTGGATTCCAGGATATCCAGCTTGGATATGGTATGGTGGTACCTCTTGCGTCCATTTGGCAAAGCTAACGATATAGGTCTCGTCCGGTTGATATGCGGCTGATAACCCTCTACATGCAAAACTCATTGAAGCTTGATTCCCCTCAAATGATTCGGATTCGAGAATGCGCGGCAGCGAACAATATCATTGTGTCTCTCGGATTCTCTGAGAATATCCATCACTCCCTGTATATATCGCAGGTGACAATTGGTTGCGATGGCAAGATTCTTATGCAACGGAAGAAGATCAAGGCAACCCATATGGAGCGAACAGTCTTTGGGGACTCCTTGGATGATTGCCTCAACAGCGTGGTCGATACTCCAATTGGCCGAGTTGGCGCCCTGTCCTGCTGGGAGCACGTTCAACCCCTGCTGAAATACCACACGTATTTACAGCGTGAACAGATTCATGTCGCCGCCTGGCCACCGCTATTCGAACACACTGAAAACAAGGAGTCTTTGTTCTCCATGTCGCGTGAAGGTACGATAAAAAAAATAAAGAAATCCATGTTTAGTTTATCATATAAAACAGGTTGACGTTCGTTTGGCCTAGGCACCGACGCACTTTCCACAACATACGCCATCGAGTCACAGTCATTTGTACTGCATACCACAGCAGTATTGACGCAGGCTTCGATTGACAGGATGGAAATAAACACTGGTGCTATCATGAACTCTCCGGGAGGCGGGTTTTCGGCAATCTTTGGTCCTGATGGTCGTCGGCTCTCGGAACCCATCCCCAGCAACGAGGAAGGTATAGTTTATGCTACCATTGACTTGGAAGATATTTGCAAGCCTAGGGCCTTTCTTGATGTTTGTGGCCATTACAGTCGGCCTGATTTGCTTTGGCTTGGTGTTGACTCTACTGTGAGGACTCATTTGAGGCACCACCGAGCCGTGGATAGCTCAGAGCCAGCTCCACACCTTCAGGGATCTGAGAATGAAGTTGAATTGCTGAAAAAGGATTTGAGACTGCTGTGAGCCGTGTATTCTGTCTTTATCTTCAAATTGTTTAAAGTTAGATCTTTGCGTTTGATGTATCGCTTTGATAAGCTGTAGAGTGGCGGTTGATATTACAAGAGTTTGCGCACAAAAGCACCTTATATTCCAAGGCAGACTTGAATATACAATAAATACATGGTAATAGATTCATATTGTAGTTTAATCAATATCTCTCTCTGTTTATAAAGGCTCAGGTCGACGAAGTAGATTGTGTCGTTCTGACCAGGCTCGAATCTTCTTTCCAAATATGTAGAGCGGGATAGTTGTCAACATAACACCAATTGTCACGGCACCAAAAGTAAAGAAAAACACTCGAGGACCGCTGGCGGCAAGATATGTGTTAAAGACAAAGCTCAAGCCAAAGGCAAAAGCGCTTTTTATTACCTGCAACATAAGACTTAGCAATGGTGTCTGAAAATGGATTTTTCCGGGTGACAAAATGAAAAGAAAGACCTACCATTGAGAGCCCAAAGGCATCGGCTGCCTTTTCGGCACAGACATCGTTCGTATATGCAACAATAACGGTACAGCCTACGCCAACGGCGAAGTTTATGATGGCCAAAAGCACGCCGCACGCTATGGCGGAGTCCCGCTGATCAAGAGCAACGCCGAGGCCAAAAGTGCCAGCAGCCATGGTGACAATCGCCAAAGGCATGGCTACAAGGCGGAATTCTGGCTCGTACACACCGGAATTATGTTTAGCCATCACTCTGCCACTCAAATCACAGAACCAACCCCCAAAGGCTGTCCCGAGTGCGGATCCGATGAAAGGTGCAATTCCTGTTAGGTTACCCACTGCGACAGTGGTCATGTTGTAGGGTGGCGCGGTGAATATTTGAGAGGCCACTGCACCGATCAAAATGGTCCAGGTGAAAACCACGGCCCACATCACACACTCCCAAATGACGACCGGGTGAATTATGGTTGCCCAGGGCATGATACATGCCCTGAGAAGATCTGGTCGAGTAGGAGCAAGTCTCTCTGGGGCACATCCAACAACCTCACTTGTGAAATACGTCCACGGACCGCGAGATTTGTGTTGCATTTCCGCACTGTGGGCGATGGAGTCGTCTGATTTAATCTCTGCGCAATCCTCAGGCTGGCTTGCAGGCTCGTTATCCCGATGGAACGATGTCTCGGGAAAAAAGCAGAGCACAGCGGCGAGAACGACGCCAAAAAGCAGAGCCTCGAGCCACATGCTCCATCGCCAAGATAGAGAAGATATGACATGTCCACTAATGACCGGCGTGAGATTAACGGATGCTATAACACCAAAGTTCCAAAGTCCGACACGCAACCCGCGCTCGTGAATAAAAAAAAGATCATTGATCGAGGCCGTTCCAGCCAGAGCGAAGAATCCTCCCATTCCAAGCCCTATGTATTGGAAGTTTTAGTATTTGGCCTCTTTCGTTTCATTTACATAGCATGTACACAGGGATCATCCCACCTTGGAAAACACGAGCAACAAGAAGCGATGTATATGATTCCGAGGCAGCAGCCCAGCAGCAGGTAATCACCAGTACCAGTGTGGTGACTAGATATACAATTCGCTTCCCGAACACCGTGGCGAAACATGCACACAAATAAGCGCTCACGCCTAATGCCATCACGAGACTCCCATTTAGGAGCGTGATACTGGTGAGGTCGACATTTAGAGCTTCAACAAGAACGGCAAAGCCAGGCACAAATAACGGCCCGAGGGAACCGGTAGCACAAGATCCCAAGATGATTGTTGCAAAACAAAGCTCCTTTCGTATGTGCGACCAGTTCAAAGGGTCACGCGGCGATTTGGAGGGATGGGGAACGAGGACACGTTCTTCGGCATTGGAGCTTGACGATTGGATTCTGCTCGTTGAGGTTGGTTGAAAGCCATCCGCAGGCTCTTGGATGCCGAACACCATGTCTGTTTTACTGAGAGAGATCACGGCCTCAGGTAGTTGATATGGTCCAAGGCTTGTTGCTGTTGCTACTCTCTTGGTTGCTTCCCGGGGTTTGATTTCGTTCCTTCCTAGGCTTGTTCTACTCTGAGCAGACACAAATGACCTTCCCTCCATGCCATTTTAGAGGATGGAGCAATGTATTAAATACAAAAGCTGCACTGCACCTTGCAACGGATGCTATATGCTATAGGGTCGGGGTTTGGATATTGGCTCAGATAAGATATCTGGGCGGCTCATGCAACTCCGCCGCTAGATAACCCAGTACCGGTGCCTATTACTTACAGTATTGATGGATCAGGGAGTAGGTCTGCTTTCAGGTCAATTACATACAGAGGAGACTTTGATGAGGGAAGAAACAATCCCTGACCCCGGCTCCAAACGCCTCTTCGCCGGCATTCTGGCCAATCTACACTGATGCAGGGCTTATCCAGAGCGTTCAGAATGACAAGCAAGTACGTAAATGATATTCACTCCTCTTGTCGCTTTTAATCAGATACATCTTCCCTCGATCACTGACCCATGCTGATAGTGCTGTTGGCAAGGTCCCTGGTGGATATGCCTTGGGAGGCGTTCCCGAGGCCGAATAATCTATGTATGCGGGTTTGCACAGGACAACCCATTATGGACATTTCTTACTGCCGCCATGATAATAACAAGTCAAATATATTCTTGAATCGCATGGAAGAGGAATTGTGCCTTCCTTATTTGTGTTTGATGAAACAAGGATCAAGCTGAAAAGTCGTATGTAGATAATAGGTGGAAGGAAAAGTGTGTTTGATTTCTTGCTTTATTGAGCCTCAATTGATTTCCAATGTCATCAGAGACAATGTTATGAGAAATAAAGATGCGCCCAAGCCTTTTTGTGTCATGTCAACGGTATTAGGTAGGTAAATTTTCCTGCCGAGATAACATCAGTACCACTGCCTTAGGTATTTGCAACGGGGAAGAGAGAGAGAGAGAGAGAGAGAGAGAGCCGTACACATAATCCATTACCTAACCCCAATACTTCCAGGTTACCTGGACTCCAGTCTGCTTCACCTTAACACAAGCATCAGTCCCTAGCAAGTTACCGTCATTGCCACCACCGTCGAGACTGATCTCGTCTGTTCCTTCAACAATCACACCCAACACATTGGAATCAAAGTCGCCCTTGGTGAGAGATGAAGAGCTAGAATCAATGTAACCAAGAGCACTGGTGCAGACGTTGTTTGAGTACCAGGCCAAGGCCCACGAGGAGACGAGGGCCGGGGCAACAGCAAGGCCGAAGAGAAGGTATTGGTATTGCATTTTTGAGTGTTATTTGAAGTAAGAGAGGATTGCTTGAACTTCAACGTTGATTATTCTGGTCATTACAGAAATCTTTTTATATCCAGCCATGGATAATATCTCTCTTGGCCTTGTCTTTTGCTAAATCGGCAGTTTTGGGATAGGATGTATCCATATTCAACTTTTGGCCACCTCCCCTCCCCAACAGTCTTTCTTGGGGGCTGTGGTTAGCGGAGATCTCTCCTCAGATTCTCAGGAACACTGGATCTTGATCCTTGCCAAGTTGTTGCTTGGTTCGCGGTTTCCACTGAATATGGCCATAATTTAAGAGTTATATAAGTGATTAATGTTTTACAGATCAGCCTTATCCCAACCTAAATTATTGGCGCGATGTAACCTGATAAGGTTTGTGTCGAATGTGCCTGGATAGAGATATGGCTATTGGCTAATATAAGGTTAAAAGGAATAAACAATAAATAGTATAAAGTGTAATTAACTGGGGGATGATATAATTACATACTTCCAGATGATTCCTGGCATCATGTTGATTTCAGGCTGACGGGCCAATTGCTGATGAAGTGCAATGGGACAATTCACTTCTCATTTATAGCTGAATAGATATCGGGTGTAATAATACATGCAGTTCAAAGTCTAAAGAAATATGCAAAAGATGGGTTTGGTGACAAGAAGAAAAGAAATAAGCAGTGATATTTCTAGGCCCTTGTCTGGGCCGGCAGCCCTGCCTTGCTGATAATAGTTGTGCCACCTCTTTCTTGTTCATACAGATCATCATCCTCTTCATCGTCGTCATCAGGTTCGCCTACGATTCTTCGCCATAGGCCGTCCCATACCCCCTTTTTAGTGGCCAGTCCACCGATCAGAAAGATGGGAAGCTGCCAAACACTCGCCCAAAAGAGCCCGCGAGCAGTCCCCTTGGCACCTTGATGTTTCCAGAATCCATACGCCTCTTTCAACATCCATCCATTGGCCAGTGAACTACTGACCAAGAACCAGTTGTTGACGTATCCGCACCACCAAAACCCAAATGCAATGGGGAACATGAGCACTGAATACCTCAGCGCGACTCGCGCATTCCGAGCTGGATTTACCCAAGCCATCATTTGATGGCCAGCCGCTTTGTATTCGTGTCGTATCAGATGCGAAAGAGAATTGAAATGCGGGAACTGCCACGCAAACAGCATCGAAGCCAGTATCCATCCACCTATGCTTTCTTCGCTTAACAGCATATCTCTCCAGGTATCATGCCCCGTCGTCGCAGTCTGCCCAGCTGCAGCGACCCAGCCCATCATAGGCGGAATTGCGCCGACAATAGCTCCAACCCATGTGTTGATGACATGTACTCTCTTCATCGGAGTATAGATGAAGCCATATAGAATAATATTCGCTGCGGATAAGCCGGAAACAGTCGGGTTTGTGCCTACATAGAGGAGACCGACACCAACGATACCAGCCGTAATGGCGAAAACCAGAGCGCCACGGGTAGATACAAGTCCACGCACTAGCGGTCTGTTGCGTGTTCGTGACATCAAGGCGTCGTATTTGGGCTCAAAAAACATGTTGAAGGCATTGGCACTGGCGCATGATATAAACGTCCCCGCAGTTAGATAGAGAAATGTGAGTGTAGAGGTAGAGAGCGTCGGGAGTTGAGTGGCGGATGGGTCGAGAGCGAGGAGTGTGGTTATGGGATACAGTCCATATGCAGAGGTCGTTGAAAGAAGAATTAAAACGGATAATCGAGGTTTGGCGAGTGCGAGGTATGCGGCGAGTTTCCTGCGTAGGGAAGCGGTAGGAAGAGAGGAGGATATCTCAGAGAGTTGGGCGGAAGCGTCCATGGGCAGTTGTTCTTCGGTGGCATTGTTCTTGGCCTCCTCCTTCAATCGTTTTCGCCGCCTATGAGGTAGTTCTTGTGTTTGGTCTAGGATACTTGTGTTGGTGCTTGCTTGCGTGGATATTGAGCTATCCGTGTTGAGGGACGCCGTATGGCCTGATGAGAAGAAGCTCTTCTTAAAGGCACGTTTTAACGGGTCGTAGGAGACAAAATATTCCCGTTGAAACAGTTTCGAGCCATTCGCCGTCCCGCTAATAACATTGGATCGCTGAGGGTGTTTTGTCCCGAAACCTCGCTGTGTTGCAGCGCGGCCACCTACACTGGCCTTGAACAGGCATCGTGAGCATAAGGAAGCCGCGTCTCGGGCCACGGGTGGCCGTATCAATGCAGGTCGTAGAAGCATGGCCGAGAAGTGCGTTCAAGAATATGCATGGCGGATTAGAATTGAAGCGACATCTTGTCGTAGTGACAGGCTAATTGTGCAGTCTCATGATGCTTTTCTTTTCTCTCGGGAAGTCGCCCAAGGATTTCGGATGAGGAAAGCTTCAACCGCGACCAGCCAATCACGGGCCGTCCAATGGCCCCGCATCGGTGGAATGACACTTTTGTAAGACCTTCATTTTATTTGTTATCCTAGCACAACAAGTGAACAACACAACAAGTCTCCATCCATCGCATCGATATTGTCCTGCGCATTCAAAATGGACAAGCTCCAAACCTTCGTCGTCGAACCCCTCAAACCCGTTCTCAAACCCATCAGCGATGCGCTCCCTGAGCCAGTCCACGATGCGATCATCTCCCTCCTCGGCGCGACGTGCCACAGCGCGCTCCTGCTTGACTTGGATGTGAACAAGGATCCAAACTGCACGACGCTCGCCATCTCCAAGGCCCTCGGCCTCGCCATCGTCGGAACTAGCGCTATTGTGAAGGTCCCTCAAATCCTCAAGCTTATCAACTCGCGCTCCTCAGCTGGCGTGTCGTTCATGTCGTATGCCATGGAAACAGCCAGCCTGCTCATTACACTTTCCTACAACGTTCGCCAGCAGTTCCCCTTCAGCACCTATGGTGAGACTGCTTTCATCGCAGTGCAGGACGTCGTTATTGGAGTTCTGGTTTTGTCTTTTGCTGGCAAACCTGCCGGTGCCGCCGCCTTTGTCGCGGTCGTTGCTGCTAGCATCTACGCGCTTTTGTTTGACCAGACTCTGATCGATTCCAACACAATTACGCTGCTGCAAGCAGGCGCCGGTGGCCTTGGAGTTGGAAGCAAACTTCCTCAAATTATCACCATCTTCAACGAGGGTAGCACCGGACAACTTAGTGCATTTGCGGTATGTTTTAAGAAGAGACAAACATCTAATTATTATTTGTTGAGTAGTCACTAATTCTATTGACAGGTTTTCAACTACCTCCTCGGCACGCTGTCTCGTATATTCACCACTCTCCAAGAAGTTGATGACCAGCTCATCCTATACAGCATCATTGCCGCTTTCGTGCTCAACGCCGTTCTTGCACTCCAGATGGTGTACTACTGGAACAGCCCAGCAAAGAAGCAGACAGCTGCCCCAGCTAAGGAGAGTAAAAAGGCAGTGAAAGCCAGCCCTGCAGTTGCCCAAAGCTCTGGTGTCTCGCCGAAATCAGCCGGCAAGTCACCTTCTACTCGCCGACGAGGCTAATTGTGATATTTTGTTGTTTCATTTCGGCACTTGTTTTAGTATAGAATGACAAATTCTTTCTTTTCTCAGTAATCCAAATCAGCATGATTCTTATTCTTAGGACAATGTAGGATCGCTCGTACCTGAAAACGATCGCTTAAAAAAGCTGGATTGATTGCATATTGCAAGGCAGTCGATTGTATGTAGTGAAATTGCGGGTTAGAAATTTCAGCTCGCGCATATTCGAAGAAAATCAAGATCCAGATTTCGGCTTCATCCCCGTCATCATAAAGCGGAAAACGTCGTCGAGAGGTAAAGCAGGCGAAGCAGAAGCGCTCAGAACATGATCCTTTTCCCTGGCGAGATCAAACTCGACACCGCCAACACCAGGTCTCGTATGCACGCCAACTATATCCATCTTTTCTCCTTCTTCTGCTTCATCATCATCGTCTTCTTCCTCGTCGGATTCTTCCTCGTCATCGTCATCCGGCAGCTGCCGCCTTAGACCCGTGACCACATTCTGAATCCCCAACTCCTTTTCTTCAAGTGTATAATTACCGCCCCAGTTGCGTCTTCGCGCCTCCTGGTTTGCTTCAAAGGGTGCCCATGCCCATAACTCGGCCAAATCTGCTTCGCCGAGCCCGCCGCTGCTTTCGTCTAGCAATTCGGTGGTGCCTGCGATTCGGCCTCTTGTGACCCAGTCTTCGACGCGTGGGTCGAGTTTTGTGCGAAGTAACTGCTCGAGGACGCCTTGTTGGGTGGTTCCAGGGAAGGACGGTGCGGGATACGCGACTAGTGAGGATAGAAGTTCTTGGTGCTCTGATAGCTGGGTGCAGATGTTGATTAGGTTGTTTGAGATGATGCTAGCTTGCGATTGTAGGGAGGACCTGTTTGCCACCTCAAAATTAGCAAATGATAGAAAATAGGTCTGCTTTGTGTCTGCCAGGTCTCGTCGTACCACGAGGGTAAGGGATCGCTCTGTTGCAGGCTGCCTGTGAGCGAGCCTAGGGAATGGGTGAGCTGCAGCAGACGTTGCCTGGTCTGCTCCAGGACCTTGACCTGGTTCTCGTTTATTGTCGCCATGATTGGGTTGAAGCTATTCGCGAGTGGACACTGAGTGGTTGGGGCTTTGATGGCGGAGGAAGTGCTGTCAGTCGCCGTTCCGTCGCAGCCAATCATGCGCGCACGCACGCACGTGTCAGCGACCCGCTTCGGCTTGATCGGGCTAGCTAAGCCTATCGATCGATAATCTTTTGGAACTCTCACCTTTTTCTCTCTTCTTCTTCTTTTTCTGTCCAGATGTCGTGTGAGCTCTTTTATAATCTGCCAGACCGCTATTTAACGACGCATCTTTCTTGACATAATCGAATTGAGTTGGTCGACATGAAGCCGTTGCGCGAGTTCTATATCCCCTCCATCCACGACGGGACCCGCCTGAGCTGCCGCATATACCAGCCTGATGGAGTGGACTACGAGCAACTGCCTGTGATCAAGGCTGCTGTCGTCGCTCATCCGTACGCCACCCTTGGAGGAAACAACGACGATCCCGTCGTGCTCTCGATCGCTGCCGAGCTTGTACGGAATGGATATGCTGTGACTACCTTGAATTTCCGGTACTGTATTCCGCCGCATCGCACCACCAAGAAATTCTGCTGTCATCTCATTGAATGCTAATATTGAACTGTATCTATACAGGGGTGCGAGCACTTCTGGTGGTTCAACGACGTGGACCGCCAAAGCTGAAATGGCCGACTATGTCTCTGCCTACGGATTCATGTTGAAATATTGCCAACTCCTTGCGCCATCCAAACCGGTCGAATTGGTCCTGGCGGGATATTCATATGGATCCATGATCGCATCGCACCAGCCTAGCGTCGAGGACGTGAAAGCCGTGTTCCTGAAACCAAAGGCAAACACATCTGCGGCAAAAATTATCGCAAAAGCAAAGCAGGTGGCCTCCAGAGAAGGAGCAGAAGTAAACGAAGATGAAGAGTTCTACAACCATAGCAGACTAGTTGAAATGAGCGAGGAAGAAAGTGATTTACCACAGGCAAAGATTTCTTTCTTATTGGTATCGCCTATCCTTTCATTCATCTCCGGATTTGTGAGATTATGGGGCGACTTGACAAAACTTTGGATTCTGAATAGACAAATCGTCACACCGACACCGGATGAGCGGCTGCCAAATCACCAGACTCTCGTCGTATACGGTACCGACGATATGTTTACCGGTGAGAAGAAGCTTCAAACGTGGACTCAGCAGCTGAAGGACGTCCCCGAAAGTCAAGTGAGTGTTACAGAGGTGCCCATGGCGGGACACTTTTGGATGGAGCATAGTTTCCATCAAAAGCTGAGAAAAGCCATTGGCGATTGGCTGAATCATGCATGATGATTCGACATTAGGCTAAGACCTTTATTGTGATCTATTTATCCTGTATAATATAATATTAACATTGCATGTGAAACGAACGCGTTGAATTACAGAGACTGGCATTTGATTAAGACATGAAAGCAGTTACTACAGTAACAGATTGTTGCGTTCCATTCACTGCTGTTTACTGGCAGGTAATATTGATTGTTCAAACAAGTGGCGTCATACGCGCCTCGAATGAGGAGAAGAGCAGCCATTCGGCTTCGTAGATTACCCCGGTCTAGGGCGAAGATAAGCGCCAAAGCTACGCCTCCAAGGCTGCAACAAAGAAAACCCATGCATCATGGCCAGCTAATCTAGGTACATGAGATAAGTTCCTGGTTTTGGATACAATTTAGGCAGCAATCGCTCTTGTCTCATTTCGTAAATGCGCAAAAGCCAAGTCCCCGCACAACTCTATATAATGCGTCGATCTCCCAGCACCGAGTCGTATTTGATATACCTCAAAAGATCATAACATTCGCTATACAAATCTGTTCTGCCACGCATTAAATCATTTTTTTCCTGCTTACCAGCCATGACATCTTACCAATTCGCCCTGCCACAGTCCCTGACTGAAAAGGACCTATTCTCCAACTCCACCACAGCCAATGTCCGATTCAACCCCCCCGACGCCTTTGCCCCGGCCAAGATAACGAAAACGGGTGACGACGACGATAGCGAGTTCTCTGCATTAGTCGAAGCTATTCCTAGGGCACATGGACGTCATGGTGATGGCTCGACGCCGCGAGAAAAGAATCCAAAGGCTACTTTGTTTCTGAGCAAAGGGGACAAGGTTATTGCTGAGATTTTGTTGAATGCTGGGGAGGGTTAGTCAATAGATCTGTTTTGTTTTGGTGGTACCGCAGAGTTCTAATGTAGTCTGCAGATTAAATTGGAAGAGATCTTTTGATCTATGACTTGATGGTGACTACGTACGTGTGTATATGGGATATCGGAATATTGTTGAAGGTTGACGGAAGATAGATAGGGGCAAATTTTCGTAGATCAATTGGTTTATGGAAGTTGCAATCTATGTATATAGAAAGACTACCTAGATACGAGCTACAGCTTTTTCAATACACAAGTGGGTTGCGAAATTCATAACAATACAAGGCCAAGTAGTGCATATATATATCTGGAGATAGGCTTCCTTTGAGCACTTTTATCCATAAATATCTACTTATGGGATGACCCCGGAAGAGGAGAAAGAGAGAAAGAAAGAAAAACTTGTCGGAAGTGTCAACAAGAAACATATACATCTAATGATAGGTCTTTGTCTACCTATGCCGGTTTGCGATATAGAAACGCGCAGCTCCAAGATTATCGCGTCCGGCCACCACTAATGCGTCGTACTGGCGAATGAGCATAGATACCACGGTTAAGGCACCCTAGGATGCCATGAGTAGCCCTCGCGCCCACAACATCGACATCCCCCCAAGCAATGTCCCACGAACACGGCGTGGCCGCCAGGCCTTGCCAAGGAGGAAGAGATTCATCGTGCACATCATTACCATGACTCTGGGATGACGATGATGATCCAGAGAATGCCTCGCGAAACACGGCACGAAATCCGGCGACAGGCGATACCCCGGGCATTGGTATACCTGTCTCATTGTATGGGATATATGTATCATCCAACGGGAGGTTTCGGTTGACCGGCAGTGTGTAATAACAATAACGCGCGGAGTACATATATGAGAGCTCCATATACAGAAGAGTGAACAGCGGACTAGGGGCATAATGAGAAGATTGTGCCACGGAAATCATGGAACCGCGGAACAAGCGAGCACATCAATCGGGCTGTCCCAACTGCCCATAATCCAGCACATGTTAGCCACTCTCGCCGTGAGCCCGTCACTGATGTCATCAAACACGTCGTTTGATAGCAGCGATCCCCAGATCCATACACTTGAAGCAGTCGAGGTATGATAGGAGGGTTGAGTCGTAGATCCTAGCGAGGATCAATGTCCGTGCCGTATGGATTGCCACTATGAACTTCATATCTGTCCTGCGGACGACGGAAGCTCCTGGCTTCCTCTGAGAACTGGTATATGCTTTTCCCCTCCATTTGGTCATATGTATGTAGACGATATACACCCAGTAAAATAGAATCCAGATGATGAATGAGCTCGGTCACAGGGAGAGAAACCTTAAATTGAATGTCATGGAAGATCCACTTGTCAAGTGTTAGTAGAAAGGATCATCCATGTACTTAAGGTACAAACTGGAAGCGTGATCCTTACCTTTATGCTTCGGACATCTTAACTTGCCGTCGTAGACGTCTTTTCCCCATTGCTGCGTCCTCTAGTATGTCTTCAAGGGGAAAGAACTGGTATACCGATAGAGATTCCCAGAAGAATAACCGAACCACATCCGAGACAAAATAAGGGGTATGGTGACAGGATGCATATATGCAGACAAGAGAGATGAGTATGTAGGCTTGACATATTCCAAGATTGTAAGTCAAGATAGTCTGCGACAAAGAGACAGAATAATAATGTAATCTGCATTCAATCCAAAAATGAAAGCACATAAAATAGATTATAGTAGCGTTGAACATTTATATCTATATTTGATCAATTCAGGAACCCAAAAAACACCCGTGGACCAGGCATATATAAATTCGTAATCGTCATGTCCAAAATCACGGTGTGTATGGCTTCGCATTTACCAGAAGACGAGTCTATTATTGCTACCCAATATCATCATCACACACTGTATTGTTACTAAGCTAGCCTTTGCATTCGCCTATTAGTAGTAATGGTAATTAAGTTAAGGATTACTATCGGACAGAATGCGACTGAAGAACAATAATTAGAACCCTAAAATCAACGTACATGTCATACACTGCACCGCGACGCAAGGGTACATGTTCCACGACCAAAAGAGTCTCGTGCTTAAATGATCTAACGATCATCCAACGACGTACCTCTTAGATTTATTTACATAAACTTTAAGCAAGTGTGTTTTGTCAGTATGCACCGTTTTATTCAATTCTTCAGGCATACTTTCCATAACCCCCTGCACATGACAGCAGGCTGTGGCTGCAGGAAATGCATAGCGCTAATAGATTAAGGGCTCTCATAGAAATTTCTAGACTGACTTTATTCGTTTATGATGTCTAATATACGAGGTCATTTATGCGTATAAGACAACTCAGTGACGTTGACATGGACTCCTTGCCACCGTGAAGCTTAAGAACTAGCCGGTATATCAGGCTGGCACGGAAGTGTTCGGATTTGAGTTATTGAATATGTAGATCTTTGAATGAGCTATCACCTAATAGAGTCACAGTGTACATCCCGTCTTAAAGGTCATACTGTATTCAATGTCGTTCACTGACAGGGAACGTCGTCAAGCAAGTAGAGTCATAAGCACTTGGAAAGGCGGTATTAGTTCCAGTCTGATTATTCCAGGCCAGACGAATCAGTCGCTCTTCAAATGGGGAGTAAATCGGCCACCCATCTTCATAGTTGGCCAGCCCATGAACAGGATCTTTGGCGAATGCGGCCCAGGCACCTTGAATATAAGAACGGATGGCGACCTCCGGATTGGTATCCGGAGGAATACCATCCCCTCTAGGTAACGTATCGTAAATGAATGGCATCTCCGAACCGTGATAGGCACCGCTATCGGGATCTGTATACAGACGCGTATTAGGGAAGTTCCCAAACCAACGGTAGCGCCAGATTGGCAAATTGTGCAAATAGCTGACATTCGCACGAGCACCCGCCGGGCATGCAAATGTGGTATTGGTGAAACTCTCCCAGTAGGTGACATCATGCGTGGCGTTATCAAGAGCGTCAAGTGCAATGAAGACGCCGGCTTCGTAGTCGTTGTTTCCAGTTAGAACAGGCAGTTGGGCAAATTTCCCAGCCTGTCCAAGGCCTGGGTAGTCGGGAAAGCCAGTGATACCGTCAGCAGTTGGTTCGAAAGAATTAGACCCCTGTGCATTGAGAATATCATAGACATCCTTGCTCTGCATGCAGGAAAGGATCTCTGAGCTGTCAGAAGTAGAGTTCGTCCCGCAGCCAAGCGAATCAGTGGCATTGTACCACGCTGCTGCGTTGTTGATAGGAAGTGAACTGCCCAGCGCGGCCGAGCCAGACTCCATGATGAAACCCGAAACGATTGGATCCTCATACCATGAGTAGGTATAGGAATCCACCGAGGCAGCACCGGCTGATTGACCGAAAAGAACTATACGTGAAGGATCGCCGTCAAACGCAGCTATGTTGTCTCTCACCCATTCTACTCCTAGTCGCTGGTCGAGAAATCCCGGGTTTTGGTTGGTCAGTTCTGGATCACCGGGGAATCCAAAAATGTCAACTCGGTAGCTAGATGAACAAGAGTGATCATAAGCAAACTAGCAGTACAAATGACGCAATGAGAAGAAAAGAAAATCCGGCTGCCTACTTGATAGAAACAACGATCACATCCTGATTCGCGGCTAAATGCTGTCCATCGTAGAGAGAGATTTGCGTACTGCCTGTAGTGTACCCACCACCGTATATCCAAATCATGACGGCCTTTTTGGCCTCACCGCCGCTAGGCGCCCAGACATTGAGTGTCAGGCAATCTTCACTAAATGTTGCCCCCACGTCAATTGAGCCAAAGAGACATAGATTTTCTAGTAGGAGCTAGAATGGTGCCCTCATATTTATAAAGCGGCCTTAGGCATCAGGTGTCCAGGGGGGGATTAGGGCACGGATGCTCAAACCCTAACATATAAGTAGTAGTAGTAGAACATTTACCCCCTAGTTTCTAGAAAATTATTCTTCTACTTCTTCTCCTAATGTTTTATACCCTTTGCTCAATCGCATTCTTTGTATCGGGAAGTTCCATGATTGCTAGATTTCCAACGCATGTAACGAGTCACCCACCCCAGTGTACCATGGTCTAGTGAAATAGTATTATCTTTACTTGAAGCGACCAAAAGTTATTCATGGCATAATTGAAACACCAAATCTATTATTTCATAGCATAATACATCCCCCGAATCATATATAAATAAATCATCAAAGACAACATTAACCCAACGTCGACCTTTGTATTGTCGACTACAGACACCTATACCCATCCCGCTACATATTTATAATAACAAGACCTTTAACCAGAGTACCGGAAATGCTTATTCTGCACATCCGTCTCATCCCTGAGACCAGACAAGAGATCAAGATTGGCATCACCAGTTGCATAAGCCGGATCGGTGAGGGCCTTCTGGTCACGACGCCTATTCTCGGCGGCCATACACATCCAAGATGTCAAGCTAGTGGCCACATAGAGAGAAAGGAAGGCAAGCACAAACGCTAGACCGGTGTGGTAGTAAGGCGCTTCGGTACCCAAGAAGGTCTGTGGTGTGATGATGTTCGAAACACAGTACATCAGGAATGCGGCAGAGGTAGTAACCTGCTTCTTGGTGAAACCACCCACGTTCGAGGAGATGATGGACATGACGACGGTGTAGTTGACGCCGGAGAAGGAGATCATGATGCAGCCGGCAAGTCGGCGGTATTCGAATTGCTTTTCGGGAGGAGTTACGTAGAGGATGACGATACCGGCAATGGCGACCAGGCTGGAGAGGGAGGCAAGAGGTTGTTTCCAGTTGCGAAGACGTGGAACGAAAGTGGGTAGACCGGAAACGATCATTTGCATAACGGCCTGAACGGCGTAGTTTGGTGCGGTGTACAGCTGAGCCTTCAATGCACTGAATCCGAAGCCCTTGATAATAATACCCAAGAAGTTGGTGGTGACGCTTCCCGCAGCTTGGCTGAACAACATTTGAGCAACCATCAACCAGCAGCGGTAGTCTGTAGCAGCATCCTTGACATGCTCCCACTTGAAGTGTTCGTTCTTGACACCGAGTTGATCGTCAGAAACACGCTTGATGGCAATAGCTTTTTCGCGGTCGTTGAGCCATGAGACGCTGATGGGGGAGTCGGGGAAGAAGAACCACTATTCAAAAGTTAGTTTTCTGTTATCATCGTAATGAGCATAATGGGGCTAAGTCATACCAGCATGATGCCGGTGAGACAGGAGAGTATTCCGATGAGGAGGAAAATGAGGTGCCATGATTGCTAGACAAAGACACGGGTTAGTTGGTTTTAGAGAGCTGTTGTGGTGAGATGGATAACGTACAACTGGGCCTGTCGTCACATGGCCGAGACCGTAGTAGATGACAAGGAAAGGCACAGGCATAGCACCGTTTGTCACAGTCCACAGTCCGAAGCGGAACGGTTTCTCTTCCTGTGTGTACCACATACCAGTACTATTGTTGAAGTCAGCAACTCATCCATATCAATAAAAGCCGGTATTCGAAGTAAACTTACACAAGACTGAGACCCGGGACAACGCAAGATTCAAATACACCGAGAAGGAATCGAAGAACGAGAAGGGTTGCATAGTTTTTGGCGCCGATGCATCCTAATAGAGTGCAGCCCCAGAGAAAGAAGTTGATACCCATGTATTTTCCAGCATGGAATCGTTGAAGACCACGACCAGCGAAGAATGTACCAGCAATGTAGCCGAAGTAGAAGATCTAAACCGGGCGATCAGTAAGTGCATTGTAAAAGAAGAGATAATGTGGCAGACATACCGAAACACACCAAGAGTATTCTTGGTTCTTGAGACCCAAGTCGGTTTCAAGTCCATAAGTAGCTGCAGCACCGAGACCAGACTTGTCGACAAACTGAAGACCACAAGACCAGGCAGCGATAGGCATGATGCGCCAGTCAATCTTGCGCAGCAGCTTGCGAGCCTCTTCCTTCGTATAGCTCAGGTCCTGGCCAGCAAGAGCCTGAGCACCAACGTCCATATCGCCCTTGAGCTCGGCATCTTCAATGTGAGTATGGCCTTGAACGACCTGCTCGACCTGCTCCAGGTCTGATTTCCGCCCTTCCTCGGTCATGTTGTGTCGTAATTGCAGAGGTAATAAAAGCGGCTGACAAGTTGGGGTATCTTTGCGAGAAACTGCTTTGTTCAACCAGCTGTGTCGGGGACCCTGGCTGGTATTTAATTGACAGAAGGTTGGCCCAGGAAAATTTCAGACCTCCGCGGGAGGCGAGATTCGCCCCGTGACAAAGTTTGAATGCCGGGGAAGCACTTAAGCGGATAGGCTGGGGTACGGGGGTACGACCCGGTTCACGTCTCTATGATTGGATGAATTCGTCTGTACCAGAATGCCGATTGTGGGGTACCGGCCAATGAAAGCTCGCACGGGATTTTAGTGGCGCATTGCCAAGAGATTTCCGAGCGGAGCGCGAAATCGCACCGCCCATTGGCCAATCGGTGTCTTGGCGCCGAAACAGGCTCAGACAAACAACGCGATTCGCTGTTCCTGCGGCAATACATCGGGTCGAATAAAGTGCGGCGTTGACTTACTTTGACGCGTAAGAGGCAGATCCTGAGACCGGCACTTTAATTAATCGGCCTGACTTTGAAGGGCCTACTGCAGTTCAACTGTTCGGCGAGCTTTCAGGCCAAGCTAGTACGCGAGTACAGCACGCGTAGGATCAGCAAGAAGTCTCAGGACGCTTTGGCTTAGGCAGCAACTGCTACGGGAAAAGAAAATCCCGCTGTAGGAGATGGGGCTCTCTGCAGGATGTTGGTTGACTACGTATTTGATTTGGAGCCCCAGAAGACTTTGTTTCGGGCCTGAACAAAAGAGTGTAAGCCTTACGCCGTACGGGGCCTGGGCTACTTTGGGATATCTTGGCAATTTTGAGTTCGTCCATCATTGCGCCTCGCCACCTCTTCTTTGACAAAATTCGCCGGTCACGTATTGCTTCAGCGGTGATCATTAATACGGTCCCAGACGCTCTCCCAAGGCCTGAGCGAGCATCATGGGTTTGTTTTGATCACATTGAGCCCCATTGTCCAAATCTGGCGAAGTAATCAAACATTGTGGAGATAGAGGCGAAAACATTCAACCAGTTAGTTGGAGTGCTAAGCCTATCACGGAGAACGAATTATAAGATTAGAGTTTCGTCAAACTTTGTTACTATTACTTCCCAGGCCAAGACCACGTGAACCACTGACCCCATGGGCCTTCAGTAAACGTGGCTTTGACCGTCTTGAAGCCATGGAAATTGCGCCATGGGGCTGAACGCTGCGAGACCGGCTATATGAATCGCCGTCGGGGTATTGCTCATGCGGAGAGTTGTGGGGGTGGAGATAGCTACGCCCGCCCACCAATGACGTTTCACATAAAAATAACCCTAAGCCCTAATTATCGCGGGGTCACGCGGGGGTTCCGACCGTACCGACACCCCGGCCAGACGGCGGAAGGAAACGCCGAAAAGTCATCTCACACCGCCTGCTACATTAGAATTTCTTCATCCTACGTCTTCATCAAAGAGCCTCGAAACTCTACAAAGAAGGCCTTATTGTACTGGATGGCATTGGTACAGTCCTCTCCTCTTTCGATCTTAGGATTTTGTAGTTTTAAGTAATTGTCATAGACAAAAAACCTGCGTCTTCACACTACCGGAAAAATGTCCGTAGCGCGGAAGCATGTTCCGAATATATATTAAGCCATGCGCTTTAGATCTTGTCTAACCCCGCAAAAACTTCCATCTCAGTCGATATCTTCAAGATGGCTATACCAGAGCAGTGGCCTTCCTTCGAGGATCTCCCCTTAGACAAAAATGGCCCTGCCGGCAACGCATGGGGTCTCTTCGGTCCCGATGACCAGCTCGGCATGCTAAACCTGCTCACGCCCGAGACTATCCAGGCAGCAGCTGCATCAGAGATACGAACGGGAATTCGCGTCTCCCTTGACTGGGAATTAGACCAGCCTCTGGTTCCTAATTTTGGCCGTCAGAAGTTTGAGCATCAAATAGTTCCGAGTACGCATTTGGTGGCGAATGATGATGTGCTCGTCTTCAATACCCAGGGAAGTAGTCAGTGGGATGGGTTTAGGCATTTCGGTAGGATACTCTGCCACAATCTTCAAAACAGATACTGAGTCTTGCAGCATATCAAAAATCGGGGCAGTTTTTCAATGGCCATAGTCAAGCGGATTTTGAGAAAAGCTCGACGCTTGGGATTAATGGTAAGACGCTTCGGACTTTGAATAAACCACTTGACTTACCGTAGGTGCACAGTTTGGGTGAAAAATGGCGGCATCGTCGGGCGTGGCATATTGCTTGACTGGAAGGCTTGGGCCGACAGAAAAGGCATTCATCGAAACCCCCATGAGACCGGCGCCGTCACCCTCGAAGACTTACATGAAATAATCAAAGAAACTGGACTCACCATCAAACCCGGCGACATACTATTTATCCGCGTGGGCTTCACAGCTGGATACAACGAGCTGTCTGTCCAAGCCAAGGAAGAATTTCCCAACCGGAAACCCATCGGTGTGCTGGGTTTCGAAGCAACCCGAGACTCTCTACGCTGGCTGTGGGAGAACAGATTCTCAGCCGTGGCAAGTGATTGTCCTAGTTTTGAACGGGGTCCCATAATGGGCCCGTTTAATGACCCAGATATGAACGTTCATCAGTGGGCGTTGGCAGGCTGGGGAATGCCCATTGGTGAATTGTTTGATCTGGAGGAGCTTTCTGTTCAGTGTAAGAAGCTGGGACGGTATTCATTTTTTGTTTCTAGTGTACCTTTGAAGGTGAGCTCAACTCGTTACTGGAATCGATATATTGTGATCTCGTTGCTAATACTCGGCATAGGTTCCGAATGGTGTCGCTAGTCCGCCGAATGCTGTTGCTATTTTTTGATGTAGATGCGGTCTGGCCTATGTTACTCAGCTACTTATCACGTACGCTTCTTCTTTTGAATAGAAGGTAATATCCAGGGAAGTAATATCTAAATGCAGCACTGCAATCCAACATTTGTGATTTACAATATGAATGAATGAATACACCTACGTATTATGAATCTGCCCAGGTTTGAAGCACGTCAAGCATTCAACATACGTACCTTCTGTGGATATTTGGAGACTACGCTCCACTAGAGGTATCTTATCAAAAACATGCATTGATCATTAGTACATTTTGACATTCTCATGAACTCGTTACCAGCTATTGCCAGGGTCGTAAGCGCGCATCCGGACAGGTTACGAGAATCGTGACTTCGTATTTGCGATGCGATTTTTATTGGATCGCGTCTAGATGGGCGGCCGGATAGAACTGGTCAAACTATGAAGACATGAGAACATGTCCAACCATGAGATAACCAACCCTAAACACTGACAGAGAAGGCTGCTTCAGGTACATGTTCGTATATGCCGTTTACAAAGCCAACTTTACGAAATAACGAATACGTAGGCGGCTGAATTATTACTAGTTGGATGGTTTATCGACGCTCTTTAGGTACTCTTGCTACAGTTTCTATATCGAAGATTAATATATATTCACAAAAGCCTATGCTTATATATACCTAGGTAATAAACATGAAACTTGCATACATCTCTACATATAGATAACGGTTACATAACTTGAATACGTTTCTCTAAGTGCATATGGAGGGTATAGTGAACATGTTGGCGATTTACGAATCCTAGTTGGTCAAACCATAAAGGATTCTGCACCCTGGTCTACAAGCCTAGAAACTCAATCACCTCTGTAGCTATATACCCCTCTTTGGTCAAGCCAGCCACGCTGTCACAGTCATCCTTCCCACGAGGTACCAGAACATGATGTCCAATCGTGGATACGCACAGAAGCCTCACACTATGTCAGAATACTACCTTGTAACATATACTTTGGGGGTACAAAGCCTGATTTATCTGACCTATTCTATCCAATCAGAAAATTTCCCCAACATGGGGAATAGTAGCCGGTCGATAAGTATTATCCACTATATATGAGGTGGCTTGCTACTAATGAGGCTGGCTGATAGTTAACATCGGGTTTAATCATCAGGAATAATTTTCAGCTCCGAATGGGGGCAGACTTGAACTGGTTTGCCAACAGCCTCGGCTAGTATACATCCTTGTATGCATCGAATAATAGTCGACATGAAAGCCGTCCGATGTAACGAGAAATATATTGAGGTGGTGTTCATGAGAAATCGGCTGATGAAAAATGGCCGAATTATACAGCACGTAAACGGCGCTAGAATAATAATAACAGCAACGGTTTAAAGTAATCAGCCTGAATTGCGGGGGTTTGTCTATTTTTTGGCCCTACCTACCTACAGTGTACACTAAGCAGTTTTGAGATTGTTGCTCCGCGTTCTGGGTCCGGGGGATTTTTTAGTAGATTTTATTATTTAGTTTATTTGTTGTTCGAGAAGTTGGTTGGTCGTATTCAAGTGCATTAGTGTAGCATGGTGGATATAGCGTGGACGGTGTAGGTATCTGTGACAACACCACGAGTAGTCCCAAGCGTTGGATGTATTGATACGAAGTAGGACACGATAGTAGACTCCAATACGCGTGTGTGTTGTGTTTATCGGCCCAAATGTACGAGGCGGACTAAGTCCTGTACTGTAGCATTGTGGCTAATCATTAGTGCGAAGAGTTGAATCTGCTGACACGCCCTGCCTACGACCTAATTTTTCAAGCCTCCTTACGTCACTGTACATTTTACCTGGCTGACTGCCTAATCTGATTCGATTCTGAAATCCCCAACTTCAAGAGCCTGCTACTCGATTGGCTATCTCCTGAATATGTATGTACACACAAAATCTTCTTTCCCCTCTCGTATATTGAATATTCAATATTCTCGGAAAGCACTGCTACCTTCTCAACTAGGCAAAAGATACAGCTTTGAGCAACATTAGATCGAAATAGCGGCAATCAATGCATCCATAGCTGAACTCTGCGTCGACGAATTGGCGGGGGTGACGAATGGTCCTGACCAATCCACGCTCAGTTCATCGGTCGAATCGTCACGGTCATTGGCCCAGATACTAGTTGCGCAAGCCTCAATGACCGTGGTGTAGAGGTCGTTGGGAGATGCGTCTTGCAGGAGGAGTAAGTTGCGAATGAAGATCCCCTTGAACTGGGTTCCATCGGGGGCACAGTCTGGCTCGCATGAGTCGTGGATAACGTAGTTGGAGTCTGCAAGGGCGGAGATGGCGGCTTCGGCGATGCTGTTGGCTGAGTCGATGTATGAGGAGTTGGGTGAGGCTTTGTTGAGTTCGACGAGACCGCCGAGGATGACACCTTGGTTGTAGGACCATCTATAGTATCTCATTAGTTTCATGGCTTTTAGTAGTCACAGGACACGAAAGGAACCTACGTTGTTTCGCCGTTGTTTGTGCAGTTTGTGGTTAGGCCATCGTTGATGGTGCCCTCGGAATTGATCATACCGCTGGCCGCGAACCAATTCCATGCCTTTTCAGCCCAGGCAATGTACGTTGTAGCATTGTCAGGCACACGGTTGGCTAGATGGGCCGCTAGAGAGATGAAAAGCTCGTTAGGGATGGCATTGACATAGTCATTGGTTGTTTCCCAGTAGATGCCGCCGTCGTTGCAATATGTTCCCCAGCTATTTGCCTGGACAGATAGTTAGCCCAAGAAACGCTAGTGGCATGTTTAGAGGTTTGCTCACAATATCGCTAAAAAGTCCCTCCGCCAAGGTCAGATACGTATCATTGCCCGTAACATCGTACGCAGCGACCCATGCCAGCGCCCACCATTGAGCGTCATCATTAGCCCCATCTAGCCACGATGAAGGATCCGTAGAGTCAGTGACAGCACGCTTCCAAACTCCCTTGTACGGCCAGCCGGCAGGATATCTTGTCTGTATGTCTCCGTTGGAGGTCACACTCTTCTCAACGCCGTTAGCAGGATTGGCTGTGGGCGCAACAGTGAAAGTTGTCTCGAAAATGGTCTCGGCCTCAGCCAGGATGCTCGAGTCAGCAGCTGCGAGCTCTGCAACCACCGTCAAGGAGTTTGCGGCGTTCCACCAACCTGCGGTATCCCACAGGCCGGTGCTATTATCATACCACGTTTGGAGAGCTTCAAACGCGGCCACCGATTCGGCAAGTTGTGCGGAGGCTCCTGCGGCGAGCAACAGCAGAGTAGGGGATACAAGTTTTGTGTGTGAAAACATTGTGGCAGTGAACTCCTTGGTATTTACAAAGGGATAGATGGATGGATGATTATTTGACCTTTCGTATAACTCCCTCTTGTTTTCGCGGGGAAATAATGGTCGCTTTATACTCTCAGCAGCTAAACATCTAGTTCAGCATCAAGAAGGAGCGCTATAGTGTAATTGAGAAGTTAAGAATTAAGCTTCGCGTCACGCAGCAAACAGAAACTGCCAGACAGACTGGCGTAGTCACATTCCAGTCATTGCTTTTGGTCGGGGCTGCAGCGAGTGGTTACATTCCAACACTATTCCAACCCCCTTCCGTCTCAACAAGACGAAAAACAAGCAAGCAAGCATGATGCATGAACTTGCATTGTATGCGCCATGCAGCAATTTAGCGCACCAGGCACAGAGTAAATTCATATGTGTTAGTGCCCACTGCCAGGTACTAACACGTAGTCATTGGATCAATGGTGGTGTGCGCCCTTGCGTGACCCCTCGGGGCTGCCCTTCTGACCCAGTAGATTTTAATTAATTACTCCGTAAGTGGCGGTGGGCTGCGACTCTGCAAGAGGGGAAACAAGGTCTAGTTTAGAATCTAGAATAAAAGTCCGTAAATCGCTCATTCAAGTAAGTTTTTGGTATAGCCAAGTCTGGTCTTCTAGAAGACTGTCAGTTGATTGATCGGTCATATGTGAGTGATGCTCCGAGCCTGCAGGGTATCCTCCGAAAGGGCCTGGTTGGACACGCATGCAGCATCTCGCCCTATCACGCATGCGAGATATTTCGCTCATGCACAGAATCTGTAAAAATTCGAGCGATGTCGACGTCATCCCTCATTGGTATTTTAACTAGCTTTTGAGGCCCATCTGCCACTATATTTTAGCCTCGGCGGGGGAGAGTCAACCAACAACACTCAACATGCGACGATACGATTGGGGTAGGACATACTCTTAGGTAGTAGAGTTGCTGACCCCATCCAATAATGATGCACAAGATCGTGAAGAATAGATCCGAAACTGTGTATGTTCGTTGTCTGGATTCGGAAGGTCACACAGACTGGATGCTAGACTTCGCCGTGCATATGCATGTGGTTTTTGCATGTGTGTTGCAGAACGATGAGGTTGACAAATCCATGATCGTTGGGTAGGTTACATTTATTTTCTCTGCGTTTTGTTGAGCGTGCGTCATTAATGGTGTCTTTGCTGGCATGTGGTTGAGGCTGTTTAGTGTCAATCGTCGATATTCATGATAGCGGAGCATGCGCTAGCATCTATGGTCTTGGGTGAGCAATAAGCTAATAACAAGTTTGCCCTAGCCCTAGCCCTACCCACGCACTGGGTACCTGGGCAGTTATTTGGAATTTTTGAAATAAGGGTTTCGATTACCAGGTGACTGTAAACAAGGCCGGGGTGGTTGGGCATGGCTGTTGTTGCTCAGGCGATGAAATATGCCGACTGGGTTGTTTTTTATTCAAGGCAGGTTTGATTACATTCACCTTCCACCTAATACAGATGGCTTCACGACAGGCTGTGAATTCCTATTATCGTTGCTGGAGTTTCAGAATCACATACTACAGTGGCGCAACGTAAACATGTGCTTCCATCTTCCTAACCACAGACAGCCCCCAAGAACCAGCCAGACACTCATAGTTTATGAATGAAGCTATTCCTCGTCATCTTTCAAAGTGCTTTCCCGTATGGCATCAATATACACAATCATATCAGCCCGATACCAACCGTCAGTGCCATCACCATCATCGATGGCTGTGTATAGCCTGCACGAGCAGCCCAGTCATTAATATAGTAGGTCATACCAAGACCAAACATATTCTTGGTGACGGTAGCAAGAGCCAATATAGAGCCAGAGGCCGGTTTATAGCAGTCAATCGCATACTTTAGGATCAAAAATCGGTCAGTACAGAATCAATCAATACGCACTGACACACTTCCCCGAAGGCTTACTCACTGTAAGTGGGATGGTCTGCAAGGACACAACAACGATGCTAATAACTGGCATTGCAAGGATTACGCAGATTTCTGCAGGCCATTGACGGTCCCGGATTACCCCGTACATCTGTGTTTAGTAGGATTTTAGCATACATTTTCAAAGGTGAAAGGGGTAGGTAGCTTACCACCAGGCCCAAAACCGTGAGCAACAAAAAGGGAATTATGGCAGGCAACCTCGATTCTGGCTCCCTAATACTACCATTTCTTTTGGTTGCCCTAACTACAACCCAATCAGAGAATGGCCCAGCTGTCCCAGTACCTATCAGAGCACTGACAAAGAGGCCGAAATTGGCAAAGCCAATGCCCTGAGAGCCCCAATTATAGGGTTCAACTCAAAGAGCCCGGGAGATTGTTAATTGCACAACTAAAAGCGTATTGGCAGCCAAACAGGCCATTATCACCGCCCAACATCCAATGGGCAGGATGAGAACAAGGAATGGGGCAATAAAGCGCAACAGAAGTCCGTCAAAACTAGACCTTTGTATCTTATGGAAAGGCATGAATTGATGAAACTTTGGACCGGCGTTGGCAAGAGAAGAGTTAGCACCCTCCTCTTCCGGTATAGATAAACTTGAAACACGATTAGTGTTCGCCATGTCGAAGTCGTTCCTCCGGGTTTCTGGGGCGAAAAATACGAGGATCACGACGCAGCATCCTGTCATAATAGAGCAAAACCAGTAAAACCACCTGTATCCGATATGCTCAGCAAATGCGCCGGACAAAATTGGCCCAATATAGGTACCAGAGGCATAAGTGAGGCTATGTAGTTCGTCAGCGGCCAGTTACATATAAGTACAATCTTGGAAAGAAGCCCAGGTATTAGTCCACTAACAAAAAGATTCCCACAGCAAATGCCCGGTGGCGTAGGGAGAAAATGTCAGTCGCAACCACCGCCATGAGAGTTCCATTGGCAGCTGAACCCAAGCCAGAAAGCACCCTGGCACCAATGAACGAGTTGTATGAATCGGCCCTTGCACTCCAGACATTTGCTCCGATCATAATCAGCGAGGAGACAAGAACAACCGGACGATAACCAATGGCATCAGCAAGAGGAACAAATACTAAGTTCGCTGTGCCATAGGTAGCCGCATTGATTCCAGTCTAGTATCTCCGTGGGTTAGTAGTTTTTCGAAGGAACAATTTTTCCAAAGAGCAATTATGGACAGGCCGTATTTACTAGTTGCGAGATGGCAGCATCAGTCTTGTTCCATTGCGTAGTCAAAATTCCGTACAGGGGTGAGATGGCAAATACGGAGAGACTCCCGAAGAAAGTGAAGCAGCCCTGGGCAAAGTACTCGATACACTTCCAACGAGGGCTCCAATTCTAGCATGATTCCACGTTGGTGAATTGCAGTAGAAGGAAAAATGCGGCTTACACTTTGTGACTTACTAGAGGATTTGCCGGGTCATGAGACGGCTGTGAAAAAGACGTTGTGGCCCTTCCGGGGTACTCGTCTTGTTCGATATGCTTGACAACGCTTTCAGCGTCCATCTTGCTACTTTCGTACGTCATCCCTAGGATTGTTATTTCTGAAATCAACGGAACCACCAGGAAAAGAATGAAGATAACCTAGCAGTATCAATGCTATTTTATGGGTAGAGGTCATCTGAAGAGACAATGCGATTCCCCGGGTATTTGAGAATCTCGAGATCCGGGGAAAGAAAGGTTAAGGTTTATTCTTAGACCAGTCACCTCAGGCGGCGAATCCCCTAGCCTGTAAGTGAACGAAAACCGAGAGATTGGAGTTACTAATTCATTACGCCTAACTAACTAACCGGCCCTCCGTTTACTATAAAGTTTTCGGTGACCTTGGGGGACTGGGGATTCCGGGGAAATCGATGCTTATCAGTAAGCACGAGGGGCTAGTTATATCATAGTTCTACGGTAATACCCAAATCTACTAGGCACTTTGTAATTGAGGTGGCGTCTATTATGTATTATGAGCGTACTCTATTGCATTATGTTATATAAAATGGCTGGTCTTCTCAGTCTTTTAATAAGGTGTAAACAGCTGGGACAACACGGGATCACAGTTAGGGCTAAGTACTCAGTACAAAATAGGAATCTAATATATTGTAGAAGTGACTCTTGGCAAGCCTCGCAGAGGTCTCACAAAATAATGGAATAAATATCTCATCGACGGGGGTGGATATGTTGTTGCCGAGACGTCAAATTATGCCGATGTCGCTAAACAACATGAAATGAATTCATTCAAGGATACAACGAGAACTTATAATTGTATGAATACTGGTTCCCAAAGTCATGCTAAAGTATCGAGAACTAGGATGAAGGCACTCGTCAATTCTTGTACCTATATGGTGGAACACGAATGGGCCAGACATACGCCATCCTAGACATCGCTACAGATTGCAACCGAATTTGACTCTCTACCTAGGTACCTAGGTAGTAAATGAGGGTTTCGATTTGCAGGTGACTGTAAAAACGGCCATATCGATGAACGTGGTCGTAAATATGTTGGCGCGGAGACGATGAAGTATACCGACACCGCTAAACAATAAATCCATTCGAGGATGTAATGAGGGCGTACCTCCATAGGCATAACTTTATACATGCTGATTGTCAATTAATGCAGCTCGGATGAAAGGTTGTCGCGAATTCTCGTTATTTGGTGGAATATGGGCTCGGATATGTCTTCTTGGATATATCTACAGATCAAAACTGAATTGCCGGACACATCGCTATTTATCATCGGTCTATAGAAACAGGTTGACCCATCGATGTACCTGGGCACTTTTAACTTCTTACTCCGTACAGTTCTAAAGAAGAGCGAGCGCCCTGTAATCTTTCCGGGCAACACGCGAGTAACATTGGTCATCAACCTATTTCAGATACAGAAACAATTGGCGAATACAGCCTATCCAAACTAATAATTCGTCTGGTTCGTTACGTTGGTTTTTCTCGGAAGGTAACTAATGGACAGGGAACAAAGAGATGGACCCATCGGACTATTCAGCACCAAAACTTTGGGACGAACCATAATTTCCACTTCCGGTAATCATCTCTTTGTTTCCCTGAACAATGGAAGGCGCTAACAGCCCACGATTCTCGGAACAGGACTACACATTGTTATTGTGCACACACATGGCTTGGGGAACCGAAGATGACCGCTGGAAAATACAAAGAAAATTGACGGAATAAGTAGGGCGCGAAGGGAATTGACAATGAATAAGCGTTCTCCTCTGGCGTACCTGCTATTTGTCTCTTTGTTCTTTATGAGATGTTTACGCACGAATCCTATCGCTACCACTGTCTAATCAGGCTGAACTAATTGTAGTACCCATGGAATCAAGCTGGATGTTGCTAGATACGCCCTTTCGACGAGTTCGGGTCAGCAAACTGTCACGTCGAGGGGGCCTGAATTGAGGCGAAAACTATATAGCTGCTCGAATTCTTCTGTATTTTGCTTGTTTTTTTTGCTCTGTACTCCTCTGTAAATATTGGGATAAGTCGTCTTAAGGTATTATATCATCTATCCTCAGAATCGACGCAATAATGCAATTATATAAATTTTTAATATCACCCGCCATCCTTATAATCGGCGTGAGCGCAACTACGACGCCAAACTCACTTCCTACAGTCGACCTGGGGTATTCAGTTTATCAGGCCAGCTTCAACGTACGTCCTATATCGAGTTCCCTTCAAGAATCACTCCCCTAACCCATCATAACCGCAGTCATCAGCAAACCTCTACAACTTTTCAAATATACATTTCGCCACCGCTCCTCTCTTGTCCAAACCTCTCCCTATTTCAGCAATCAATCGCACCATTAATACAGGTCAAACACCCGGAATATGTCCCCAGAGTACACCATACTGGGAAGTGGCATTGGCACAGTCATCGACTGATAACAACACGGGCCTGCAGCAAATAAATGAAACATATACGGCTATCCAGCAAATGTATGCTACAGGAAATACGACGTTATTAGAATCGCAACAATCGGAGCTTCAATTCGATCCGCGCACTGTGCAGGAATGCCTTACTCTTGATGTAATTGTTCCGGAGGGTATATGGGCAGAAAAAAATACAACGCGAGGTAGGCCGGCAGCTATCTGAGACGAGATTTACGCATGCTGACTGTTGATGATATATGAATAGCCCCCGTGATAGTCTGGATATTCGGCGGTGGCTATGTTTCCGGAGACAAAAACTCAGCTGGAGATCCATCTACGCTGGTTGCTCAGTCCGTTGACACGAACACTTCTACCTCCGGAGTCATCTTCGTTTCAATCAACTACCGACTCGGTCTTTTCGGTTGGCTATCCGGACCTAGATTTCAATCCGAAGGAGGAACATCAAATTTAGGACTATACGACCAGCTCGCCGGCATCAAATGGGTGCAGGAAAATATTCACCTCTTCGGTGGTGACCCTGACCGAATCACAGTGATGGGGGAATCAGCCGGTGCGGGCAGTATCATGCATCATCTAACAGCGTATGGAGGCACACAAAAAGCGCCATTTGGGCAGGCAATCATCCAGAGTCCGGAATTTGCTCCTTATTCTGGCCCGGATGTGCAAGATGAAAACTACTTTTTTGTCCTACAGTGGGCGAGTACCATGAACAACACCCGAGTGACTACATTGCGCGAGCTGAAGGAACTGCCCTTTGAAATCTTGCTTCAAATCAATCAACTGTCGACAGCACAGGCGTACTGGGGATCAATGACCTGGGCGCCAGCTGTCGATGGTATATACATCCCGGAACCAGCTGGATTATTGCTAAAACAAGGTCTTTTCGACCACTCAGTTCAGATCATGACGGGCCATAATAGCAACGAAGGGGCTATATTTGGGTCGCCGCTCGTCACCACAGAGGCCTCATACATGGATTATCTGAATCAACTCATACCCAATGCAGGGTACAATGTACTTGGATACGTGAATGGAGCCCTCTACGCACCGGCGTTTAGCGGCAGCCTGCCATACACAAGCCAGGCGGAGCGAGAAATTAGCCTCATCACCGACGCAGCATTCATCTGCAACGCGCGATATATCGATTTTGCATATGCAGGTCTCGGAGCAAGAGGGTATTATTTCGATGTCTCCCCGGGATACCATGCACAGGACTTGGTTTACACATTTTTTAATGACGGCGGAACCGTGGCTGGCTCGTACGATGTCAATATGACGCTTGCCCGACAGATGCAGCGAACATTCACGAACTTTGCGCAAACGGGGAGCCCCGAGGGGCCGGGGGGATTGCCATCCTTGCCTTGGTACAGCGAGAATTCGGAGTTGTTGTCGATTGACAAGGGTGTTCCTGTGGTTGATAGTGCGGCAACGACGCAGTGCGATTGGTGGCAGGAGGCATATTACTACCCACGATGGAGATAAGAGACGATACATTTATCTTTGGGGCAGTTTTGATTTTCAAGCAGATACATTATAGCGAGGATTTGGTGCATACGTACGTCTTTGTTGGTTAAGTCAAGCTTTTGGATGGCCCGGCGGCGTTGCATGGTGCCAACTCCTGCGTCAGCTTCGATCCAATAACAAGTACCATTTGGAACATGATGGCCATGTGGCTGACGAGGGCTGCAGATAGTATAAATAAATAGAGTGGTAGTTATATAGTTTAGAAAGATTGATCTCGGGATCGCCGTGCTATACCTTGCGTCCCTAGGTGCCTACGGACTTGGTATATTTTTTTGTATATTTGAGACATTTATATTTAGATCGATAATAAATCACTTCTATGATCTCTCTCTGAACCCAGGGTAATCCACCTCCAGGACTTAATATAATTTAATATTAATTGTCCCTAATAATCCTTAATAAAGAATGGATACGGAGTACCTATTACCTAGGTGGGTAAAAGGTGAGACCTAAGATCATGCCTAGATATTGGCAACCTAATTATACAGCTATATACCTCATAAGGAAATTTTTGTTGGAATTTGCTGAAGTTGAAATGACTCGCTTAGCGATTTAGCGTGCACTTCAAACGTGGGCCTCGCCGTTTGTGGAAACTCGGAAGCTCAAGGGTGTTTGAGGGATCCATAGCATGTTGGTAGACAAGAAAAAGGCGTCAAATTGAGTCATGGCAAAAAGGTTACGATTCATGCCATTATTAATTTATCGGATCACCTAGTAGGGGGTGGTCAACATGAAGGTTGTATTTGTGGCGTCGTGTGGCATAATTAGTCAACTGTAGCGGAGGATCATTGTCCAAGGATTTGATAAGGATGATCATAAGCCGTAAAATGATGGCATTTTGCACATGATTCTACGGATTCCCGAGAGTACAGCGTTGAACGTAGTGATGTAGAAATCCTCCGGATGTCTGACAAGCCACAACAAGCCAGAGGCCAAGTCGTGGGGGCTACTCTTAGTGATGACGAATCACACTTGCAACGTTACAGGGTTCCGTTGGGAGGCTTGGGTGTAAGCTCGTTTTCCTTGGCTTGAGCGCCATTGGCCTCTCGACGAGAAGCTTTGATCAGGATTTAGCTAATTTGCAACACTACGACACATGGTTTTCGCGGTGTCACATATGTCAGTCAAGTTAGTTGTTACGTGTTCCTGGCATCCCTGGCACCTGCAGCAATTTGTTTGAAGTTTGTATTGCTGTTGGCCCCAGTGGGTGGATTTGTTTAGTAGTGAGGCCAATGACAAGCCACAAAACCAACACTTTAAACTATCCCGGGCTTAATACGATTGCAAGTGCTTATTTAGCTCGTTTTGAGCATGAGCTTATTCCCCCTGTTTCATCTACTGGCTTGATTAGAGGACCGCAGTGGATATCCACATCTCAAGCCTCGATCGATCGTTCGCTGCTGTGTATCGGATTGATTGAATAGCGCCGGCAGTTCTATCCAGGTGGTACTTTTGCGATGGAACATTGAACATTGGCGTAGAAACATAAATATGGACTTCTCCTCGCATGTTTTGAGGTCTTTCACCACACCACACCACGCTCTTTACAAAGTAACTATTCAACACTCATTTCCATCATGAAGACCTCTTCCGTTGTCGCGGCCGTCTCTATGGCCTCCATGGCCGCAGCAACTGACATGCTGTTGCCTCTTTACATCTACCCTACCACCGGTGCCTGGGATTCTGTCTATTCCGCGATCGCAGCGTACCCCGACACCTTGTTCCGTGTCATCGTGAACCCTGACTCTGGCCCGGGCGACACTGGTATGTAAAAGTTCTCCCAATCTGCCAGCCAAACGCACCAGCTTACAAGGCATGAAATAGACTACCCAGCCACTGACTACATCAGCGCCATCGCTGAGCTCAACTCGTACAACAATGTCGTAACAATCGGCTACATACCCGTCGACTACACCGACACCGACATTAGCACCGTCGAAGGCTACATCAGCACCTACTCGGGCTGGAACGACTACTCCGACAGCAACATCACCGTGCACGGTATCTTCTTCGATGAAGCACCTTACGAGGACGACTCAACCTACACCGACTACATGACCGAGGTTGCCGACTACGCAACCAACCTCGGACTGGACTACATCGTGTTCAACCCAGGCACCCCGACCACGGCTGCCGCTTACTATGAGGCTGCCAACTTGATCATCAACCAGGAGGTTGATTACACCTCGTGGTCTGACAGCACCATCACTGATATCGAGGAGGAGTACCGTGATGTGTCTGCTGTGCTGATCCACGACTTTTCGACCTCGGCTGATATCTCCTCGATTGTGAGCACTGTTGTTGACGCCGATATTGCCGCTTTTTACGCCACCAGTGACTGCTGCTACAACGCTATTGACTCTACTTTGTTGGACGACATTGCGTCTGATCTCTCGTGAAATGGATCATCGCCAGGTGTTTACTCCTCCTGGGCAAGAAAATCACATATGACACCCGATCGCTCTTACGGCACAATTGTGTATATAGTTACATTCTCTCTCTCACTATTTTTGTATATGTAAATCAGTCAGGATAGCTTGCATCAATGTCATAGCCTTTTTGCATCATAAAAAATCTTCAGAGTGTGGTTATTTTAAGCTTCAATACATGCGTCGTTGAATTAAGCTTATTTCGACAACGTGTATCAAGGTTATTCTGGAAAATTCAAGGTTGTTCTGGAAAGGGCAACCACGACGGGTATGAACCTTCCTCGTGAATGAATGGCAGTTTGCGTCACCAATTGTTACCTTAGGCTGTAAGGCAGTAAAGTTGTGCCTAATCGACGAGGACGTCCAGCAGCTAAAGATACAATATTTCGAATTCCTATGTAATGGTGATATAAAATAGATTCCTGAAGGATCAAATGACAATATGGACTATTGCACTAGAAATAGCTAACCAACTTGATCCTTGCGATAAGGAACAATCTGCACAGGAGACAGCAAACCATATTCAGCTTCACTCGGCGGCGACGGCACAGTGGCTGTGGCAAGCTTCCCACTTGTCTCAAGGTCATCCCAATACGTCCTTAAGACATTGCCCAGCGGTGTACTGACAACTACCTGCACGGTATTTTCTCCTTCTACGAGTAGAGAGCCAATATCGCTTTTAGCCCATGTTATGTCAACAGGAGGTAGAACGTCGCCGTTCACTGTCACTTGGGCCGTATGGGAAACTGCGCCGAGGTCAATGATAGCACCGGATAGACTCTCGTTGGTAACTGAGGGCGGCCAGGTAAATGTTGTTGAATAGTATCCGAGACCCGACACGTTTGTCATCGCCGATGAAATATTATTCCAGGGGACCAAAGTGGGAAGCTGGAACGTATAGTTGGTGCGCGTTGAGCCAGCTACGATGTCATAGAGGTCGGCTGGCGCCGTCCAGGATTCAATCACCATCGTCCAGTTGGCGAGTGTAAAGGCGCTTGCCAGCATTGGGTCGATGGTGGCCGATTCGCCATTGGACAAGTCGATGACGCGCGACTGTTCATCATAGGATCTGAAGACCGTGAGAGATTCCTTGTTCCCTTCAACCCAAAAAACTCCATCGGCCGTGTTCTGCGCATGCAGATTTTCCTGCCGTGGTTCTTGGGTGAAGGCAATGATAGTTGTCTGGTTCCCAGCTAGCTCAAAAGGGATTGTGATGTGCGTGTCCGACTTTTGATAAACAGATATGGCGAAAACGTTTCCAGTCCATGCGTCGTAGAGGAACGGCGTGCCGGTTGTTTCGAATGATATATTTCCAGCACTAAACGATTCCTCAAAGGTTAAGCCTGGTGCGTCGTTATAAACATACACATAATCCACAGAGTTGTCAGGCCCATGTCGCCAGTACGTATACCACGTGCCATTGGTGGCAATAGCAGTTCGTGGAGTGATATCAAGCAACTGCAGAGAAGTTGCCAAGTTGCCCTCTTGGACGACGTGCACGTTGGAAAGCGAAGCCAAACTGTTTACGGATTGGATTGCCTGCGTGGCAGCTCTTGGGTTGTATCCACTGAAATTGGATGGAACTCCACCATAGAAGATTACTGGGAGTCCGGCATGAGCATATTCGGCAAGTTTTGTGACTCCTAGTGTTGTGAGACTTTGGTTGCTTGGGACTACCATGACCTTGAAGGCCTGCCTGTTTGGCGCGAAAGTATTGTCACCAACGAAAGCCTCGGGTAGTGCGAAGTTATCCGGACTGAGATATTCATAAGAGTAACCTAGATGGCAAGAAGTGATTGAATTAGCAATGGTTGTCACGACTGAAGGGAAAAAGTGATATAGGTACTATACCTGCTTGCTGTAAATCTTCAGGATAATAAGCAGTAGGAACTTTTGCGTAGGAGGTAGATTTAGACCAGAATGCAATATCCACTTTGGGAATCCCCGTTTGTGTAATAAACTGTGTCCTTGAAAGCCAATTCATGAAATCCGAATAAAATGTAAACGCGGGCTGACGAGGCCCATGCTGCTCGGAGAAAATGTATGCAAAGCTTGTAAAACCAGGCCAGGTCGTGTTGCCATAGTTTCCCGAGGTTGGGTAACCATGGAGGACAAACTGGTTGACGGAGCCAGCAAAGGCACGCTTGAGAGTCCACAGGAGTTCAGAGATAGTCATGGAGTACACTTCACCCATGACTGCACCTGCTTCATTTGAGATGACACGTTTTCCAGCAAGGTTTGCAGGGCCTGCGAATTGCCTGTAACTGTCGATGTTGCTATCAAAGCCTGCAGTTTCGCATTCGGGGGCGTCGACATAGGGGATATTAGCTAGCATGTCCATCGGCAGGTTGTAAACGACTTGTGCTGAAAAATTGAATACCGAGCTGGTTGCTCCATTCTGTTAGAGCAGTGAGGTACTCTTGATTCAATTCTGTGAGCTGATGTAGGTCAGTCATAGTTCACCATTTTTTGAGGGTTACATATACACACAGTTTGCTGATAATCCACAATATGACTATCCCCTGAATCACTCTCGTCCGTAACGTAGACAGTACTCTGTGAGACCCCAGAGCCGATCAAAAGAGGTATATACTTGTTGATAGAGTATCCACGATTTGACTGAAACACTTGCTGCAGACTAGGAGTCCACCAAGTGGAAGCGCTATATTCCTGGCTATCCTCCCACATATAATTCCCGAGCTCGCGTATGAGGCCGTCTGTGCCTCTATCAAGCATCGACTGTTGCCAGAAATCAATGACCACCTGCGCTCCCGCAGCAGAGAAATGATCAGTAGCCCAGGATCCGTTTTGCGCGTATGTTGTGATTGGGGATTGCGGGACAGCAGCCTCGACATCAGCGGGGCTTTGAACTTCGCGATATTCGGAGTGCGTGAGGTAGTAGGCAAACACTACTTGGTCGAGGCTACTAGCACTATTGGGCTTGAAATGTAGGTGCCCATTCTTTTTGACAGAATCGGCGACATCGACGAGGCTTTGCTCAGATAGTACAATAGTTGTGTCCGAGCCGGAAGTTGTCGAGTTGACTATCTGTGCTGTGACGGCTGCAACAAAAGAGCCTGAGCCCCAGCCGGGGATAAGCCCTGAGAAGCTGTCGCCAGCCGAAAACCTCGAGTTGAATCCAGCGAGGCTCCACAGAAGACCGTCATCGTTGTATGGAGCTGGCACACCAGCTCCCTGGCTAGGATCAATGGCAAAATCGACAATGGCGTCCACATTCTTAGCTGTAGTCAGTACTGTCTCGAGCAGGTTCTCTATTATCGCCTCGTTAGGCATTCTGTGATCTACTAACTAACTATCATGGATAGGGAACTCACTCCAAGCCGAACTCCCAAACCCATATATGGTCCAGTCCGATTGAAGAGGCGACGCTAGCTGGCCACCAAAGTTTGACGAATCTCCATAAAGATAATAGCCTAGTAATTCCGCTCCTCCCGCTCCAATTTGACGCATAGCCTTGATGTCATCGGCGATGGTGGTCAAACTGATGGAGGCATCATTCACCCAATAGCGGAAGCGTGGCCGCACGTTTGATGATGGGTTTTGGAATGTGCCGTAATTAATGTTAGCCTCGACTTGATCATTGGTGCCTACTCCACCACACCACGCGACAGAAGTGCCACGAGAAGGGGGGTAAGGGTATATATTCTATGTATTTTATGATCCTGCCTGTCTGGTAGGTAGCTAGAGTATATTACCTAGACAGTTGAAGTCTCTCCTACCTAGATATATACCTGACAGGGATACGCTATCTATACAGAAAAACGGAGTCTAATCTGCTCGGTATGATTATATACCGAGAGCTCTTAGCAGGATATGCAACTCTTCGGATATCCCGAGTATTAGAGGCACTGAAGAGGATGGGATTGGTCCGGCACTCTTCTACTCCGCATTATGCCGTCTTCACAAGGCTGGGCGTGCAAGAAATGCGGAGAACCCTCTATGGGGTATATGGGGTACATGCATGTAACTAACCCGGCAGGGATATAACTTCATCTAGGATAGAAGATACTTGGGTGATGTTAGTCCCGGCAATTATTCAGGAGTGATCTAGATTCGAGCGGAAGTATTTATGTCTGCGTACATAGGACGAGGGGTCAAATGTTAAGAAAGGAAGATGGCAATGAGATGTTTATGAAAGATGCGATACATAATCAAACTTGACACTAACACAACGTTTTAAACTGGAAATATCCAGACTATACTTCTTGAGGCTTTGGAAAAGAAGCCGCAAAGCAAGCCCTGTGCATAGTCTTCTTTTCACACTATACAAACACGCATCTTATTTTGAGCTGTCGTCGTTTTTCGTAGACAGGTCCTGATATTTAGCACTCATTGATCGACTGCAAGGCCAAAGTAGGGGGCATTCAGGCGGACATCAGATAGAGGACAGCCCGCTGTTCCAGCTTTGCGAATCCCGTTTGTAACTTCACCCTTATCGCCCCAGAAAAGGGTCTCGTGATCCCATTCATCTATAACAAAAGAGAGTCGTTGAATGTCGCCGTAGGTGACAGGCTGCGGGCCTTTTGGCCTATGCCTGATCAAACACTCCGTAAAGATGCCTAGTATTAGGTACAGGCCTGTCATTGCTACTAGTGGCAATAGGGTCATAGTAATTAAAACATCGGCTCGGAAAGCATAGCCAAAAACCCATTGTATGAGAGACTTGGATGCCATTAATACCGGACTTTGCCAATTGGTCATGAATGACTTCATTGAACTCGAATTTGTCTTTATACCGACTGAGGCTGCCTTTCGCCAGACCGCTTCGTCTCTTGACACATTGAAGAGAAGCTCGACGCAATGAAGGTTGAAACATATAAACGACTGGACGCAAATTTGTATAAGAAGACCTATAAAATCTCGTCGAAGAAAATGATGCTGATGTGCGTAGAGAAAAAATTGATGCCCGAACTTTTCCCATTCATCTGAAGTATTGTCCCAGTTCTCCAAGTTACCAATCTTGTAGTCGCTAGCTGCCAGTGTACCAGACCATATTACAAAAGCCCCAAAATATGTCCATACAAGAAATCGAATGCGACAGACATTAGGCAATACCGAAAGCATAGACGGCTGACGTTCTTGGGGGAACGAATAGGCAATGTGACCAAAACTCTCTTTCGAGGGAGATGGTATTTGAAAATGTGTACATGATGGGGACATAATATCGGCTACTTCTGAAGGGGGTTCAACGTTAGTACCGGATACAGGCCTCATAGATATAATTTCGCTGCGTGAGCCATGTGAGCCATTTGGGCGATGTAATGACGTAGACGGGCTTGGGAATGCATGATAGCCATGATAGGCTTTGGCGTTTGTCAAAGGATCTGAGCTCCAAGTAGCAACGAAGGCAGTTTTGCTGATAGCACAGGTAGACACCAAAGCTTGGAGTAGAATCCCGATCCCCAAAGCGATAAGCGCCGCTCCGTTAAAGTCCAGTCCGTCCTGATGGCTATCAGTTAGATAGACAGGTATAATGTCATCTTTGGTTCCTTCTTTCAGGCTACAACCTGAGAATACTTTTGCGCCCATTGTGACTGATGTCAACGCTCCAAACGTTATTGTGACACCAACGAGATAAATGACGTTCATATACCATTTGTTTGGGAAATAAAACTTTGAGCTAGAGAAAAGTCGAAGGTTTGAATTCATCTGAAGTCGACTTTCCCGTACAAGAGCCCATCTCAGCGTAGTTGCATGAATATAGCCAATGGAATCAAGAAGAATATTTGCCGTTGTAGTCAAGCCTAGAGTGATCAATAGCTGCACGCTTTTTGGCATGGCGTAGATCGCATGACCGCTGCGGTTGAAGTTGCCGTTTCCTTCAAAGCCTGCAGAAAAGCAATAGCTGGAGCTGCCAACGGTAACTAGTTTTCCTCTGAAAGCGGAATCCAATGACAACGGAACGTAAATCATGTAAATACCCATTACTATGCACAAAATCGAGGTGCTCCATCCGAAAAGAAGTGCTAGGATGCAAAGGTTGCGAGGGCTAGGATGCTTTTTTGAAAGATCCTGCAATGCCAATTTGTATTCTTTCATTGATAAAGAATTATTCCATTCACCAAGGAAAACGCCCCACAGAACTTTTGCTTCTGAAAGCATAATGTGTTCCGCGAAAAAAAAGGAGGAAGGGATTGGTGTTCTTCCAAAACACACAGTAAAAGAATCTGCCGTTACCCTGAGGACTGCGAACAGAACATGGACTCTCCAGCGTCCAAAAACTCCTGGTTGGTCATAGATAGTTATCGTTTAGCACGCTATATAACAAGTAAAAAGATGAAGTATATGAGATTTCCTCGTAAGCGGGCAGGCTTTGCCGGCAAGGCAATTGAGGCTCAAATTCGTCAAGTTGGCCCAGGCCTTGGATCCTCACTGCTCGCATACGGAGAGACTCAAGACAGTATAGAAAAGTCATGCCGCATTTTGGGGCTTGAAACGTGTTTACCCGGGTAAGTTTCAAGTACGTATGTGTGGTATGCCAGCGAGGGCTTCGAAGCCCCTTGCATCGGACAGTGTCTCCAATACATTCCACGATGAGGTTGGCAATGAGGCTCCTCGGGAGTCGAAAATATGGATATACCTAGTTTTGCTCTGGGGGTGAGGCGTCTAGATACAAAATATACTTACATACTCTACGTTGCAGTAGCTGATGTGGTAGTAGCATGCATTATTCTCTAATACACCCAACTGGGGCTCTTTCAAATTCGCTAGTTAACGCGAGGGTACTACATAGAAGCTTTTGACTTAATAGGACAAAAACAGAATAATGTATAATAGGTATATTTAAATGTTTGTCACTGATACCTACCTAGGTAGCTAACTCCTCCTCACTATACTGTCAAATAGTTCTTCATACTAATATACATATACGTATATTTGACATAAAGGGAAAGTGAGGTTGTGCCTGGGTATTGGATGAGGTCCCCAAAATTAGTATAAAGATATGTGCAAATTGCGCCGCCAGGGTCTTTTGGAGTTGTGAAACCCAGTGATTAATTGAAGTGCCAGTGAATTACATGCTCTATAATTGGGCACCGCGTTCCTCGCTTATAGCGAGAGCGCACACACTACGGCTTCATCTTTCTTCCTCTCTCGATTAAGCTATATATTATCCAATATAGAGGTAATAAAGACTTTCTAGGTGTACGTAAAGCGTAGTCGTGCTCATATATACTTACAAATGGATCTCTAAGCAGTATTGTTCATTGATAATTTATAACTTTACCAGAAGTGAGATGCGATAAACGCCCCCGTGTAAGTTGCCAACCTCGTAACGAAATAGATGAATACTAAAATTTAACACAAATTGGATGGCAAATACGTGGAGGTTTCCGAAAGTCTACACCATGGTACTGACAATCACCGTTTTCAGCTTGACTTTCTCTTCTTCCCCATCAATGCGGAACATGGCGGGGGACCGATGACGTGTATAATCCAACACTTCATGCTATTTAACAAAAGAATACTTGCACAGTTTATAAGGTGATTAAATATCGACCTGATATCTACGCTTCGTACACGGTTTTCTATGAGAGTTATTGCGCCTCCCTCGGTTGCCTCATTGCCATCGTTTTCCCTTTCATTTCATCAAAATAGAACAGGGAGAAAAAAAAAAAAAAAAGAAAAAAAAAGAAAAAACATGCTTCGACCTGCCGTGGTGTTCCTTCTTGTCTGCCTGTTAGCTTTCTACTTTTCTCCGTACCAGTTTGCCTCGCGATTTCTCACCGGATTAGGAAACAAGAGCCATGAGGATGTGAGTGCAGCATCTTGCGGGAAGGGGTGCACCAACGATGGGAATGGCAATTGCATATGTTCAACACATACGGAAGAAGAACAGAGGTTAGTTTCTCTTTTTCTTTTGAAATTGTAGTCATACCACGCAGCATAAATCTTAACAAAGCTTGCTAGTTTTGCCGAATCCAAGCACGAAGAATTGTGAACTTTGAATACCCGAGTACCCTCCTTGAGAGAAAACGTGAGATGGAAACATAGTTGTTGTTGGAATAGGTGGTGTTGGAGTGAAAGGTGTATATTTATCAATAGTAATATCGGAAATTGACATCATACATCATATATGAAGTGCTGAGTGTCAATCTCCAAGCTAAGTACGTTATCAACAGTTTAACTTGCAAATATTCACAGAGAACGGAGAGAAGTAAGGAATATCCGATCATGCTATCTTGTAAATTTTCATTAGAGTCGTCATGAGAAATATCATTTCTATTCAAATTCGAGACCGATACAACATTTTTTGGCCTCCAAACATCTAGACTATACTTCTTGAGGCTTTGAAAAAGGCGCCGCAAACCCATAGGTCTTGAAGCCCTGCGCATAATCCTTTCCTGCTTCGCGTTCTTCAAAAAAGTCAGTAACTAGAAACCAAGTCGAACGAAAGACGGGTGAAGGAATTACCATGATCAGGCGGAAAATTAGCCCTCCGGTGCACATAATACTTTTGTCTCAAATCCAGTCCATCGCTCTTCGAATGAAACGTAGCATACAAACTGGCGCGCGCCTTGTCAGTATCATTAATCGCTGATCTGTGAGCCAGATGTGAACCGAATATCAGCACATCGCCAGCGTCTAAAGGCACTGACACCCAGTTTTGCGCAGCTTCCCAGGCTGGATCAATACGGCCGCCGTCGATACAGGGAACGGTCATCTTGTGGCTGCCTGGCACGACTTCGAGACATCCGTTTTCTGGAGTGGCAGCGTCAATGGCGAAGTTGGCAGTGACATGCTCGATGCGTCCGATGTGATCATATGCAGGGGCGTCAAGGTGTGCCTGGAATCCGTTACCGCGGGCTTGCTTGTAGTTGATTTTATCTTTGAATAGGAGCATATCCTTCCTCCCACTATTAGCACATCTTTCTTTTGGGGTTAGAGTTGGGGACATACATCGCCGCTCAAAGCCTTCAAAATGCTAGCCAGCTCTTCCCCGCAGACCAGTTTCTTAAACTGCTCGTGATAATCGACAAAGTTCTCGGTGCGCATTAGTTGGCGCTCGCCTTTGATATTGATTTCGTCATAGGGCATCCATTTCCCCTTCTCGCGCGGCCATGATTTGATCTCTGCCGTCCAGTTTGACAGCTCGATTGGGTCGACGAGTTGGTGCTCGGTCACGCGAAGGAGAAGGAAGCCGTCGCGGTGGTACGATTCTACCTGGGATGGGGAAATGGTATACATTGTTGCGTCGTCTTCTCGGGAATTATACCAATGTTGTCACCTGTGTTTTTGACATCAACTTGGGTTAAGCTTGATAGTTATATGTCTATCAATTTATTACTCACCGGACTTATTTATTTTCCCCTCTACAAAAAAGAATATTCAGGACCACATAATCAGTTGTCATTGGCTTAGACCTACTATAGTGCATACCTAGTACGGGTCTTCGTGCCGGAATCCATCCATCGCACTTCGTGCCGTCGTGAATAGCTGCGATGTTCATGCCGAAATTGCAGCCCCATAAATTCCGTTTCTTTTTTCATCTCATATAGCTATGCGTGGATCAAGCATACGCAAATATTTGATAGCATCAAAATAGGTCCGTCGGACTTCGTGCCATGCTCTTTCTCTCCCCACGCGCTCATAGGCGGGGGCTACGACAGCCCGGCGTTGATAATCGACAACACATCACTGCAGGGATATAACAACAATAAGAATACACAATATACTTGAGACTACCGACACAATTAACAGGGAAAGAGACAACTGCACTGATATACCCAAGATGAATATGAAATACAACCCCAACACCACCCCGACCCTGCAGTCCGTGGAATCGCACACCCGCGACACCGTCAACACTCTAATCGGCTTCCTCGTCGCGCAGGGAGGCAGCGACTACCTCGGCGAGCGCGTAACCCAACTCGAACACTCCTTGCAATGCGCCCATCTTGCGCGCGAGGACCCGCTATACGGACACGACGATGAGGTTGTAATCGCCGCTCTTCTGCATGATGTTGGCCGCTTCATCCCCGCAGCCTCGAAAATGGGGAATATGTACTCTGCAGATGGCGAGTATCTCGGAACGATGAGCCATGAGGTGGTTGGAGAGCATTATTTGCGCAGCTTGGGGTTCAGTAACAAAGTTGCTGAGCTTGTGGGAGCGCATGTTATGGCGAAAAGGTATTTGACGGGGATCGATAAGGGTTATTATGAGGGGTTGAGTGAGACGAGTAAGAGGACGTTAGGGTATCAGGTATGCAAACTATATTTACTTAAAGAGAGTGTGTGCTCATGTTTAGGGCTATAGGGAGGCCCTTTTGATGAAGATCAAGTCAAGCAAGCGCAGAAAGATCCGTTGCTCGAGGCAAAACTCGCCGTTCGACGCTGGGATGATCTAGCCAAGGTTCCTGATATCGAGGTGCCTGGATTATCGGCTTATGAAGAAACTATATACAAATGTTTGCTGGGTGCGTCCATCGACACATATAAACTTATACAAGATAATTGACTTTCAACAGAATCAAGGCAAAAATTCACCCTCCATTCACGAACATACAACCTCCCCACCCAGCCAACAGTCGTCATTTGTATCGACGGCTTCGACCCGGAATACCTCGAGTCTGGTATTAAGTCTGGAATCTTACCAACATTCAAATCATTTGTTGAAAACGGCTTCCATCGAACAGGCAAGAGCTGCATGCCATCATTCACAAACCCTAACAATGTGTCGATCATCACCGGTGCACCCCCTGCCGCTCACGGCATTGCTGGAAATTTTTTCCTTGATAGGGAAACTGGCAAGGAAACCATGATCACGGATGACACTCTCTTGCGAGGGTCGACTATTCTCGAACAAATGTCTATCCGCGGCGTACGTGTCGCCGCAGTCACGGCGAAGGATAAACTGCGCAAGATCCTCGCTCACGGTCTCAATCTTAAAAGTGACATCTGCTTTTCTACCGAGCGTGCTGCCGATTGTACCCTGAGTGAAAACGGTATCGAGGACGTTGAGAACTGGCTTGGTCGAGCAGCACCAAGTCAATACTCTGCCGACCTTTCCTTGTATGTCCTCGATGCCGGAATCAAGATACTCAAAGAGGGGAAATCGGACTTTTTATATCTCACTCTGTCAGACTACATACAACACAAATTTGCGCCCGGAAGCAAGGAAGCCGACGAATTTATGAGCGCAATTGATACTCGCTTAACAAAGCTGGCTGCGTTGGCTCCTGTTGTGGGTGTTACAGGCGATCACGGTATGACTCGAAAGTCAAATGCAGCCGGTGAACCCAACGTGCTCTTCCTCGAAGACGCATTACACGAAAAGTTTGGCGTTGGCTCAGCACGTGTGATTTGCCCTATTACGGATCCGTTTGTGCGGCATCACGGCGCTTTGGGCTCCTTTGTGCGCGTGTATCTGAAGGATCTCGGGCAGCTTGATACGATGCTCGACTATTGCAAGTCCCTACCAGAAGTTGAAGTTGCATTAGACCGGAAAGAAGCTGCTGAGCAGTATGAAATGCCTCTAGACCGAGAAGGCGATATTGTGGTTATCTCCAAGCCTGATACGGTGGTGGGCTCGCGCAAGTCAGAGCATGATCTGTCAAAGGTGAAAGATCATCCACTGCGATCACACGGGGGTCTGAGTGAACAAGATGTGCCGGTCAGTATGTCAAAACCTGTTAAGAATGTGGATAGAGGGAGGCCATGGAGGAATTATGATATTTTTGATCTAACGTTGAACTGATCATTGTGATTAAACGAATGATTATATAGGATGCGAAGATGAAGACGGAGCATTAGCAACAGAATCATGAAAAACCCAGTCATCCACATTAGAAAAGTTAGTTAAGAAATCAAAGTTTGTTATATTTTCCATCCATGCGTTTTCCTCCGTGGCGGATTGCTCAAATGCAGCAGAGACTTGTTGCGGCATCGGTTGTTGTTGCGTAATATGAGCTGGTGGTGGTTCCTGACACCTCCATAGTAACTTCTGTAAACTCTCGGCGACAATAACTAAAAGATGCTGGGGATGCATATATTGTGTTATTTCATGTAGTGCCGCCACCGTCTGGTTGACGAGCGACATGATTTTGTCCGTGTCGATGCGTATCGTCGTTTCGTATTTGGTGGCTACCTTGAGCAGGAAGACAACGGCAAAGGCGATCATGGTATCAAAATATAGCGGTAGGCCGTGTAGGAAAGAGCGCATCTCGTCGTCGGACACGATGATGCTAAGAATTGACATGGCAGATAGCACAACGGTGTTTGCGATTTCTTCAAGTTCGGGCGTCAAGCAGCACTGCTGTTGCATCGTGAGCGCCCCACGAAAGGAATGCGAACACAGATAAAGCTTTGCGAAATGGAAATGTAAGACGACCCCCTTTTGTGGGTAATTTCCTATATTGCGGTGAGGCGTGAATGTCTCGTTCCAGTCTGCATGCCATGTGTCCAGTGCAATGGAATACCGACGAAGTTGTGGAAGACATTGAAGCAGTATTGGAGTTTCGATGTCGACGCCACACGTGTCGAATACTTGCGCTAGGATGGACCATTCCTGGACTTGGCTTATGAGTCGTGCATCATCTTCTGTTGCGTGTTCGGTCTCTAAGAATCGGTTGGCCAAGTCGATGACGAATTTCTCGCGGGACATGGGCGGTCTGCCGTAGGCGACTGAAAAGTGGTGATCGCACACGTAGACGAGATAATATAACCTGGCATGGAGGTGTCCCTCGCGCTCGCCTTTCAATGCGCGGTATATTCCGTAATGGAGTTTGATGTCGGAGGAGATGCGTACAGCTACAGTAGTTAGTGTATGCAATTCCAAGGTTGAGCTGGACAAATATACCCATTCCTATAAGTACCCAAGATAGCTCATGAAGCCAAAATGCGCCTATACACAGACCGCGAATGTCATCTGCATTTAAACAGGACGAAAACGTATGGGCAGTTACTAGGGACTTGTATTCACGATAGCACCGCTCGAACAAATGGCCGAGTGACTGCGCATGTAGCGCTCCAACCGTGCAGATGGCGGCTGTAAGTAGTGGCGAACATCGCCGAACGGAGTCAAGGGTAGTAAGTTCGCCGAGGATCTTGTATAGAAAGTGATCGAGTCGTTGGTGGTATATATCGAATAGTGTTAGAGCTTCTTGGAGAGATATGATTCCGGCGGTGATTAAGTCGGGGTACCTCGGGGTAAGAGGGATATTGCCTAATGAAGCTGTTGTGCGGACTTCTGAGACACATGATGCTGGGCCACCGGGAGGATCCATTACTACTTGCCATCGCTGCGATGGCTCTGGCATCTGTTGTGGACTTGGGTTGCCTGAAACTGGCGGAGAGTTCATAGGATCCGACATTGCTGGCTGAAGTTCCGGCCTGTCGATTTTGGCCATGACTTGATCCATGGACTCTTCCAGGAGTCGGATCTTCTGTGTCATAGTTTCTTTCCATCTATCTCTCTAGTTAGCGATCATGCTTTCGCCAAATTGGTTGTGCTGACGTACGTCACATCGTTCTCCAGCAACATCTGTAAGCTCCGGTTAACAGTGCAAGACAGTCCTCGCTGTTTGCATCGTGTGCATGGCGCTTGGCCGTCTCGCATGTAGCATTTTATCTTTACTCTCATCAATACTTTCTTCATTTATAGTAGTCAAAAGAGAGAAAAAAAAACCTTTTGTTTCCGACAAGCCACGCAGGCGGTGATCTTGCGGGATATGTCTGGCACCTTCCTATCGCCAAAAGACTCGCGCAAGGCACTGGCCGCCGTGGATATGGATTGAGACGATTCACCCATTATATCCCGTCGTCTTCTTCTCTTGACCGATTGTCCTTCACTTTTTGCTTCTAAGGGTGATTCCATCTTGATATTTTGATCTTCCCGACCATCGCCAAGCCAGTTCCAGAACAGCCGATGATGCCATTCAAACCCCTGCCAAGCTTAGCTCAATGGAAATAATTGAGACAGCGAATCATATCCCGGGTGCCTGATCCAATAGTAATTTGTGGATTGAAAACGATCTCCAAAGAAAGGAGGGGAGCCACAGGACTTCGTGCCGACCCCGCCGTGCCATGGCGCACGTGGGTGCCTCAGGCCGTCGGAGTGGCTTAGGGCTGGAGGTCACGAGGGTGAAAGCAGCTGGTACGATTCCAAGGCCCAGGAGAAGGCGCCAGACCCACTCCAGGTGGTCGATGTTGGTGTAGATCGACGACTTGAATGCTGCAAGAAGAATGATAGACACGATACCAGCTGCAAGCGTACCAATATTAAGGAATGCGTAGACTAACAGCACCAACCGGGCACGAGTTAAGACGATGCTGTGCTCGGCGGAGAGCGTCGATGTCATGGGATAATCTATTGTCGTCAGAAAATATACGTCCAAACTACGTAAAATAGTACTTACCTCCACCAGTTCCCACGCCAGTCAAGAAGCGAAACACAGCCAACCAGCCCACGATCCCAGTATGCGACAACCCATGCCATGGAAGAAGAACAACCATAAGTGTTCCGAAAATGACAAAGATACACTCTTTTCCGTACACACGATGTCGTCCGATGGCATCTCCCAACGTACCAAAGACTAACTGACCGAATATCATGCCGATACTGAAGGGGCCTTTGATTTCGTCACTCTGGAGTGTTGGAATGGAGCCTCCATTAGATTTATAGTAGATGTAGCCGATCATTGGGGTGACTATACAATCGTTAGACTCAAAATTGCTCTCCTTGTCCCAGTTAACATGGATATGATATACTTAGACCGATGGTACTGTTCAAGTATCCATCGCCAAACAGACCACCGCCGGCAACGAGCAGGAATTTGAGATTGGAGAGCCATCTCTCCTTCTTAGGGGCTGTTTGTCCGACGTCCATGACTGATTGTTCACAGTGAATAAAAGAAATCTATCTTGATGTAAATGTTGGCCGACTGACAATTGTGCTTGAAACTTCCAACACCCGGTCCTGGAGGACTTCCAGAGGTAGCTTTTATACCATGCTCCTCTCGTTCTGAATATAGACATCGAGATCGAACTCTCTCTTGGCCCAACATTAAGGACAACGACTTGGAGATCTTTGTCGCCCACATGGCTCTATACACACCTTACTCTGGGATATCACCCATTTAGCTCTCTAGAGGCCTCTTGCCTAGAAGATGCCGGCGATCTTACCGCAACTCTTCGCATCAAAATGATTCAGATGCTATTCCATATTTTGAATAGGGCTGTTCGCTGCCCGACACGAACGCCGCAGAAATCGCGCCCGAATCAGAGGGCAATGTAGGATCATGTGGTAAATCTATAGCACTATTGTTCTTTACTGTACGAACTTCTGCATGTTAATTTATGAACTATTAGAGAGCTTCTTCACTGCCAAGGTACCCAGTCAGTCTCAATACCCCAACGTGTTCAACAGGTGAACCACGCACGCCAAACCCACTCCAGCTTTGGGCTCTATAGACATAGATTGTGTGTAAAATGGAATTTATTGGATCTTACTACAAATATTTGACAGTGAGGTACAGTAGAAGTTACACTTGTACCGTATAAATATTTCCGGCGGTGATCAAAAATTAAAAGCCTTTGATTGTCGCGGGATGTTAATGCTACCTCAACGTCTGTCAAGATCAACATGAGTATGAGGAAGAATATCGTTAATTGTTAAAATAAATTAAAATGCTTCTCTTTCGGAATTAGTTTCAATACGCCTTATTCCTGCCTGAGAAGGCATTCATTGATCCGTCAGTCCGACATGTCAAGACACTCTCGTATATCAGACGACCTTCATATTGGCCAAATAAAAGTTTACTAGTATATTTAAGCTTGCTTATGTCCCCGGATACAAGCCCAACTAGGGTTTAGAGACAGCCGATTAATAATTCTCATCACAAGGCGTATAATGGCCTTGAAACTTGGCGAAGTTGCATTCGATACGCCTCGTTCATTGCTTCAATACAGTGCCTGTATCCTCCACCTGCAAGGCGCGTAATGTGGCTTATGAGGCAGCAAAAATGATGATGTGGCTGACATTAGCCGGACGCCCAGCAACGGCAGTTCTGGGCAAGTTTCATGACAGGCAAAGTAATTGTGATCGAGATAATTAACATATCACAAGTGTCCCCTTATTTGTTTCGACTTGATTAGAAGCGTCCTATTCAACAGCTCCGCGATATTCATGCTAATATTTGGTAGAGTAAGGTAAGCTGACACTGTCACCAGCAGTTGCCGTCGTAATACTTGGATAGTTATTCGTTGGAAAGGGGAGCTACTCCAACGTTGCAATGCCAATTCGACCGCCTTGATTAAGGACCTTTGCTGCAGAGGGGTCGGATGATCGGGATTTTGTTTTCTGTTGTCAAACTTCAAACATCGAGGATTAATCTATTTACCACGATAAGGATGCTTTTCCTAGTTCAATTAAGCATCATCAGAAAAAGAAAAGCACCATAACCAGTCAAAATGCTGAGTATGCGAGGTATCATGAGAAATTATTAAATTTCCGCATGCCAAGTTGTGGGCTAGTCGGCATATTGTATTGTCGATGTTCCTTTAATACCACCCTTCAATTTTGTTGTGAGGCTCACCACTCGTGGAAAAAAGGATCTCCGCTAAATATGCTTAGGGCACGGATGATATTCCGGGGTAACGTTTTAAACAACCCCCCGGGGAGCAGCCGGGGAAATTGCAGATCTACAGTTCCAAGAAAACTCCAAACAACGCCCGATCAATCTTTCTTACTTGGCAGGATGTTTGTTTTGCGTTTCTAAGGCTTGAATTATGCAGATGTGGAATTGCTTGTACGCCGTATAGGCAGTTGGAATATATGCAGGGTTGGGGATATATGACGATCACTCCATTTTCAGGGCCATTGTAGAAGCGGAGTGTCGGGACGAAGAAGTCGGGGAGTCTCGGTCTGATATAAGCATACTGGAATGTGTCAAGTGTATCGTGGGGTGACTTTGTTTCATGAAAACACTCATTTTGCTAAAGGGTGATGAAGTCGACGAGCAGCATCAAAAACAAGGAGAAACGACGACGGAGGGAAAATGAAGAGGTATAAAGAGGCAGGAATGGCCCATGAATCTTCTTCTTCTATCATCAGGACAGCGACAACAATCTTGACAACAGAAAGGATAAAGCCCTGAAGAACAGCCGCGATCATGTTGCAGAAAGCACTCTTGCTCTCGTCTTCCCTCCTGCTCACTGCGCGCGCGCAGCAAGCCGGTACTCTCACGACGGAGACTCATCCATCCCTGACTTGGGAGACATGTACCGCCGTTGGTGACTGCACCACTGTCGACGGCACCGTCGTTATTGATGCCAACTGGCGTTGGGTTCATGACGTTAACAGCAGCACCAACTGCTACACCGGCAATACCTGGGACGCAACCCTCTGCCCAGATGATGAAACTTGCGCAATCAACTGTGCTGTCGACGGAGCAGACTACGAATCCACCTATGGAGTTACCACTTCGGGAAGCGCGATAACAATCGATTTTGTGACTGAAAACTCGAACGGTGCCAATGTTGGAGCACGCTTGTATCTGTTGGAGGATGAGTCGACGTATGAGACGTTTGATCTGTTGGGCAAGGAGTTCACCTTTGATGTCGATGTATCGAACCTGCCCTGCGGTTTGAACGGTGCTCTGTACTTCACGCAGATGCAGGCTGATGGCGGTTTGTCGGAATACACCAACAATAAAGCCGGTGCCAAGTACGGCGTTGGTTATTGTGACGCACAATGCCCGCGTGACTTGAAGTTCATTGAGGGACAGGTACGTACTTCATTATCGATTTACAAGTTAAGAACTAACATATTCACTTTTTCCAGGGCAACGTTGACGACTGGGTCCCCTCATCAAACAATGCCAACACCGGTGTTGGTGGACACGGAAACTGCTGCACGGAGATGGACATCTGGGAAGCAAACAGCATGTCCTATGCAGTAACCGCGCACCCATGCTCCAACCTCGGCACCTACATGTGCGACGGTGACGACTGCGGTGGCACATACTCCTCGGAGCGATATGCCGGAACCTGTGACCCAGACGGCTGCGACTTCAACCCATACCGGTTGGGCAACACCACCTTCTACGGCCCCGGAGACGACTTTACCATCAACACCGACGACACAATCACAGTCGTAACACAATTCATCACCGATGATTCCGGCGCCTTGTCCGCCATCAAGCGCTTCTTCGTGCAGAATGGTGTTGTCATCCCTCAAGCCAACTCCGACATCAGCGGTGCTACTGGCAATGAAATCACACAGGACTTCTGCACTGATTTGAAGGATGCCTTTAGCGCCACTGACCCCGATGAGTTTGATGACCATGGTGGTTTGTCGCAATTCAGTGATGCCTTGGCTGAAGGTATGGTCTTGGTGCTCTCCCTGTGGGACGATTACTATGCAGACATGCTCTGGCTCGACAGCGACTACCCAACCAACGACTCTACCACGACCCCTGGTGTTGCTCGCGGTTCTTGCTCTACTTCTTCTGGTGTCCCGGCTACCATTGAGTCATCAGATGCGAGCGCTTCTGTTACCTTTTCGAACATCAAGTTTGGTGCTATCAACTCGACATTCTCGGCTTCTTAAGTAGGTCACCGATTGAATGCGTTCGATATATGGGAATACATTCTTGAAGAGACCGAAGTATACGGTTGAGACAACTGTGTTCCTCATATTCGTATCGGTTAAGAGGGGGTGTTGCTTTCAGGACTGAAAAGTCGTCCAACATTCGTTTCTGTTTTTGATCTTTTTTTTTTCCCTTTTTATTCGATTCAAGTACATTATTGTTCAATCATAAATGTTATGATCGAAATCGTAGTATAGTCAAATTGAATTCTTTCTTTTATCATGCACATTTTTCTTTCACTCGGTAATACGTTCAAGATCATGCCAAGTGATCTAGTAGTCTAAATTGGCCCAAAACGCTACCCATCTACCGAGCTATTATAAAAACCGAAAGTCTGAGTAAACCGGACGATGCGCTTCTCTACAGTGGTCTGTTTTGACAGTTCCAGCTTGATTTAATGCGCCCAGTACATTGTTAAAGGAGAAGGAAATATTCGAAACCTGAGTATCCGTACCACGCAATTCAATCGATTTAGCGATGTATTTCCACGTTCACTATTTCATCTAAGGGAGGGCAGTCGGGGGGTGACCTGTTGTGTCACTTCAGCCCTGGACCTCCATAGCAGGGCTAAATAAAAAGAGGATACGTGAAATTTTCATAGTTCATATTCATGAAGATTCGATTCTATTACTGAAACATAAAAATATGGAACAAAGAAGCAGACATCAGTCTCAATCATGCGACTGGTCACGAAAGAACGCCAACATCTAATTCTAAATCAGACATGTTGGGAATGAAACAATAGAGAGGGTATGAGGTATAAATAGAGTTCGAAAGCACGGCGACATTGCTGAATTCGTTCAAGGAAGTCAAAGAGGAACAAAGCCGGAAATAATAGCGGCCAGCTGAAGCATCGGATTTGGTGTTCAGAATAAGAGCTGGGATTCAATGACATGAGAAATCCTAGATTGAAGAAAAGCTTTAGCACGACCGTTTCAAGCCCTGAGCTTTGAATAATGAGGCATTACAAACCTGCTATTGGTAGTGATTTGGAGGCGGTGGTCCTTGGTTGTACTGCTGCTGCTGATATGGCGCCGGCGCTGACTGTCTTGGTGGACCACCAGCTGGAGCCATGCGTGGTGGTGACCCATCGTTCTTCTCAGACTTCGACCCCTTCATCGTAAACGATCCGAGTAGTGCTGCAAGACACATGTTTGCTTGTATGGGATGATAGTATTGAATGAGATATTAAGGACTCGCAATGGACTTGGCGCGGGATTTATCCAAGACTGGAAGAAAGAAGTACTGTAGGTGATGGTTCACAGTTCGTCAATAAGGCAGATGGAAGAATCAATTTGGATTCTAGAAAAACTCGAGGGTGAGCAGACCTTTAAATAGAGAGACTGGCTGGTTCCTGATGATGAGCAGTCTTGGCCAGCATCGTATCCATTTAAAGTTAAACCCGTCGTGCGGTGCCAGGGTACTGCGCCTACGTGCGTAAACGGCGCACCTGCGATGGCCCACAATCTCCTTAATAAAGCTGAAGCTGATTGAATCGAGCCCTGAATAGGGAATGAGTGGATGATGATCCCCATGTTATCCGCGTATCAGGCCGCTAGTGAATACGCGGATCGCAATGCCATTCCACGCGCAGCTCAGCTTTCTGATTTTAAGTTCCGCGTTAAATTCCGCGTATCCTAACTATATATAAGGCAGACCTTTGATGCATTCTGAATGGACAAAAAATTAATTAAAATGGACCGGGGGCAGTAACTAGCTTGAGCCTTGAGGGGGCGATGCTCGTTTATCGTTCAAAATACTGAGATAGGCTAGGAATTAATAAGCTTTATTAAGGTTAAGGGTTGTTATCAAATAACCCTAAATCCCCATGAAAGTGGGAAACATCAAAAAGACCCATGAAGGTTCAAATATTACAGTAAGCATCATCTTCAGGGATAAATGGCGAAGATAATGTTGAACTTTAAGATATATTAAGAACTAGGCCCCCAGGCCTGCCTAACTAGATACATGTAACAGTGGAAGATTTCCCTGTTATTTAACTAGGAAATCCTTCTGCCAGCTCATTCCATGCTCTTTGTCAAATGCCACGTAACCATACGTGGCCAATCCTTTGTGTGAGAAGTTGCACAGATTGCCAAAAATCAACAGAGAAGGACTTGGCAGAGCAGGCTGGCTCAGAGTCGTGTCACAACTGCAGAGGAGTCCCCTAGACGGTCGAGTTTGAAAATATATAATGTTCGGCATCAGTAAGCTGCCACTTTTACCATGACACAGTCAGCAATTATCAATGAGCAAAGACAAGCTAGAAAGTAAAATTGATTAATCAGTAATATTAACCAATCATAAATCTCTTACCGTGCGTGCGGAAAAGCAAAAAATTGTAAAATAAGAATTTTTTCCCTAACGTACCTATGCCCCGTATCTGTGAAACGTCAACTTTTCCTCAATACTCGACGTTTGCAGGTCCTTGGAATAACGTTGCCAGCGATAACCACATAGATCAGTTTCGAGCGCAAGAAGTAGCCAATGCATACAATACTCCTATAAAAGCTGTAGGCCATTTCGTACACTGTTCACACTTCCGAGTATGTATCTCTCTGAAGCTTCCCTGAATGTTGAATAAATCTAACAACTTTAGTGTATAACAGCTTGGGATGCCCCTGGGCTTCCAGCCTGCTAGGGTTTGTAGCAGTTGCGGCTCGCATTCTCGCCATGGATTTTCTACATATTTGGTAGCAAAGTCCGCCAGCCCAGTGCATGTATTAGATGATGCCTGGGCGCTTGATACGAAGTCAAAGGAGGGGAATGAAAATTCAGTTCTTGAAATAAACTTCACCTAAAATTATCATCTCTACGTGAACTTCTGGTTCGCAGGGCTACTTGTACTACGTGGCCAGCGCACTATCAGCGGCCCAATCCAGGCCCAGCGGGACCCACGCTGTGCTGGAAGTTTGGATTGTCAAAGGCGGGTCGTGGTCGGCTATTATTGCACTAGCAGTGAGTAACCTATTATCTTTTAGCACGTCCTTAAAGGAGAACGTATTCAGCTACGCCTCCCTCGGAATTCAATCCCAACGGGCTGGTTGAACCGAAGCAAACACCGAAGCAAACACATAAAATGATAAAAGGCCTATTATCTTTTAGCACGTCCTTAAAGTAGAACGTATTCAGCCACGCCTCCCTCGGCATTCAAACGGGCATGGTTGAACCGAAGCAAACACATAAAAGGCCCTTCATCATGTTGTGACTCCGGGCAATTTTAACACAATCATCTCTGAAAACTCCAACGAACATGCCTCTCGAGCAGCTACCAAATTCAGACCATACTTCCGCCGTATCAGAGTGCCGTGCACTCTATGAGCAAATATGGCACACGCCTTCACCAACTCTGGAATTGGCGCGGTCACCACTGATGCAGCCTGCATCACTGTCGTTGACTCTCGAAGAGCGGACGCGGCTCACATACCAAAGAGCAAGGGCCCTAGCACAAGCTTACAGTAACCTTCCCTGCTGTAGTTATCATGCTTGCAAGCGACTGATTGGGACTTGGATGTAGACTTGACGTTGAAGGATGTAGTTGAAATGACACCAGCTTTCTGGAAACTTCATATGGACATGCTCACCGCTATGGACGGCAGCGCCATCAATCTCATTAGCGTCGGATATAATCTGTTTGTCGGCACAGTTGCTCCTTTTGCTGCCACGCATCCGGAATTGCCGTCAATCATACAGAAGGCGTTGAGGGTTGATATCTCGTGCGTTCTCCACCTGGTTTCTTTGAAATTCTATCTTGTTAACCTGCTTTAGAGCACAATTCATGCTTACTGAGCTCGGACATGGCTTGGATGCACGCAATCTTGAAACAACGGCAACTCTTCTGCCCAATGGCGGCTTTGAATTGCACACACCGTCTCCGAACGCCGCCAAGTAAACGACCGTAGACTCCAGGTTTATTCTACCCCGATACTAACAATGCAATCTTAGATGCATGCCACCCAATACTCCACGCAATGGCCTCCCGACCATTGCAGTGGTAATCGCCCGTCTCATAGTTGAAGGGGAGGACCGCGGAGTCCGGCCGTTCCTTGTCCCCATGTCCGACGGTACTAAGATGTGCACAGGGATCACCTCAAAGTAGGTATCAGCCATCAATCTCTATAGATACATCCATGACTGACAATATCCAGAGTCTTTCCACCCCGTCCGGGCGCGAACCCAATCGATCATGCCCTGACCTACTTTAACCACGTAAAGCTCCCGCCCTCTGCCCTACTCGGCAGCCTGAAAAAGCCACGCAATGAACGCGACAACTTTCTGTCCACCATCCACCGCATGGGCGCCGGAACCCTCTTCCTGGCCGGCGCGTGCATCCCCCTAATCAAGATGGCCGTGTACAACGCCAGCAAATTCAGTTTCCGGCGCCACGTCCTCGGAAACGACGGACAGCCGATGCCCGTAATCAACTTCCGGACGCAACATCTTCCCATCTTGCACTCTATTGCGCGTGCCCATGTTCTGCAGGCGTTTTTGATTTACGCGGGCAGGGAATATTGCATTCAGGCTGATCCGCGCCTCCGGCATATCTTTGCCACGACGTTCAAAGCGGTTACGATTCATCACTTCAAAACCAGTCTCCAATCTATGAATGAGGGCTGCGGCTGGCAGGGGTATTATGATCGCAATCAAATCCTTGCGGCCAATGTAAGGCTCCTTCTTCTAAAGATATAGTGTGCATTGCTAACCGTTTTTCCCCAATATAGCTGGAATTCAACGCAGTGGCAACCGCAGAAGGCGACGTTCGCGTCTTAGCTATCCGTATGTCTTGTCCCACTCATTGAAACAGCTAACCCAAGCTAAATCTATTCAATAGGTCTGGCCAGCGAGCTCCTAATCGGCCGCTATGAGGTTCCGCCGCCAAAGGACCCCAACGGCAACCTCGCACGCCACGAGGCAGGCCTCTTCACCGAAGCACGCACATTAATGAAAGGCTTCGGCAACAAACACCGCAGCGAAGCTTTCAACCGGACTATCCTTCCTCTGTGTCTCCCCCTAGTCCTTGCGATCGGTTACCGAATGGCAATCGAGGCCGCCGCAGACATCGGCATCGACCCGATGCTCCGCGCCCTTTACGAAGCTGGAGTTATCAAGGAAGACGCTGGCTGGTACGCGGAGAAGGGCGGGATTAGCCGTGAAGTGCAGCACGCAGTGGAGGCGCAGGCGGCCGACGCTGTTCTACCGCAATTAGAGCGACTAGTCGAGGAAACTGGGGTCCAACCGTATTGCACTGCGCCTATGACCTCGGAGGCGTTGTGGAATGGGTATGTTGGGGAGTTGGAGACGTTCTCGGGGGATGCGGTGTGGAGCTTTGAAGAGACAACAAAAGCGCGGATTTAAGAGTTGTTCAAGGTTTTGCATGAGCGAGCGCCTTTAGAGATATTATAGAGACAAATTGAGTTTAAGTAATTACTGATCCACCGGCATACATATAGCCAAGCTTAACGACATGAGTTTCGCAATCTATAAGAATATGGGACTCTCCTTTGTACCACATTCGCACGGATCGTCTTCGCATAACCGCAAAACCTTTCTATGGGTTACATACTAGCCACGGGTGCCCAGTTCGTACTGAAATAAAAATAATAATAAAAAAGAATAGTTCCTACTAGCAAAAAAGCAAAAAAATACACATACAACAGACGGGATTCGCTGGTGGTCACCCACCCAACTACTAACCGGCCGGCGTGTGGCTTAAGTACGGCTGAGCGGACGGGAAGCCCTGTTTTCCACACCCTATGGTCGTATGTACTATCCTCATGTCACTAATGGGTTATATGGTAGATGTATTAGGCTGGTGCTGTTTGGACAAGTACCGGAGAAAACGTGATGGAGCACAAATTTTATATCGCCGGCAAGGGTTTCGTAAATGACCGGTGGCTGGAGTTTATCGCCATCCACTCTTTCTTCCTGTTTTTCATGGAGGGGGGCATGGTTTATCTTATCAATATGGAACTAACTATTATATTGCACAATTCGACCTTCAAAACGCAAATGTTCTGCTACGAGGTCACAAGCTCGCATATTTTATACCAACATGGCTCTAGACGCTTTTCCTCGGCTGAGGAAAATCTTCAGTGAAGGGAAGGGGATCGACGTGGTGGACTCGCATACCTGTGGTCAACCGACGCGCGTTATTATCGATGGCACAGGTCTCAAGACAGGAATGAGTCCTGCACAGGGACGAGACTTTTTAAGAACGCATGCCGACTGGGTTCGCCGTCTGGCCGTCATGGAGCCTCGCGGGCACCGATCGATATTCGGTGCTGCTATTATCACGCCTACGTCCCCGGATGAGCCATTCGGTGTTGTATATATGGATGCAAACGATTATCCGGATATGTGTGGTCATGCGACCATTGGTGTGGCCACTACATTATATGAGCTGGGCTTGGTGGGTGCAGCAGAGACAAGCAATGCCGATGCCGAACACTGTTTTCAGCTGAAAACACCGGCAGGTACGATAGATGTTACGGCAACAATACGTGATGGGAGATGCCAGTCAGTCGCCTTCCAGACACCCCTCGCATATTACGTTGGATCGGTAGACCTTCCGCTGTCCACTGGTCAAACAACGAGAGTGGATGTTGCATGGGGTGGGCAATATTACGCTTTCCTACCAGCGGAGAGCGTAGGGCTAAAGATTGTCCCCGACGCGATAGATGACCTCATCGATGCTGCATCACCCATTCGGAGACAGCTAAATACTAGCTTTACGAGTCTCGACCCTCGTACAGGCGCTGTACCAAGTATCGGCAATATCGTCTGGACATCTTCGCCTGTCAGTGGAGAGGCTCATGCTCGCAATGTCCCCATCTCCAGTAAAGATTCATTCGACCGATCGCCATGCGGAACAGCGACTTGCGCACGGATGGCTGTCCTCGAAGCGCAAGGGAAGCTGGCTGCCGGACAAACGTTTGTCAATGAGAGTATTTTGAATACATTGTATTATGGACGTGTTATTTCGACGTCCGAAGCGGATGGATTTCATAGTATAGTACCGCAGGTCAAGGGCAGTGCCTGGATCACTGCTGCAAGTCGATTATCGCTTGACCCGACAGACTTGCTCGGTCTTGGATATCTTATTGGTGGTGGTAGCGCCGTTCTTTGATTCATATATAGAAATTGTTTATCAGCGTGGCTTGGGATGTGCTCAGCTTGTTCAGGTTCTGGTTTACTGGATTGAGACCAAAGGCCTTACACTCGAACAGATTGATCGATTGATAGATGGCATAAGCATCGGTTTGTCGGATAGCGCTGTGAGTGGCGATGTCAAAGTCTTGGAAGGGGTGGAATATGAGTCTAATCAAGGGTCCGAGCCTGTTGTCACTATGGTGGCAAAAGCAAAATCTAGCTGAACAGAGCGAATAGTCTTCATGTTCGAATGCTGTGTCTTGTCAAGATTGCTCACTGTCGAATTTAGTGCAAGTAAAGACACAGCCACTGTTTTCTGGTTCCTGTTTCGATAGCACAAATGATTGGTTTTTATTGAATTCACATGCTGCTATATGACAGAATCCCTGACATATTTGATGGTAGCTTTCCAGACAACTTACACACGCGTATATGCAAGCAGAAAATACGCGCAAAGATTCTCAGATCGCAAACCCGAGCAGCTGGAGTCTGGATTCCAAATACGCGTATGTGGAACTGGCCTGAGTGGAGATCCTTAGCGATTAGGCAGCGGCGCTAATGTGTTAGCCCCAAGGAATAGGCGAATTGGAAGATGGGATTCACCAACACTTCAAAGCCAAGTCGCTCAGCTGAAACTTTAAAACCTTGAATCATGAGGATCGTCGAGAAACTTGAGTCTCCATGTCCATGAGGCTCAACCAATTGTCGTTCGATCTGGAATGCAACTACCAAAACTCGGAACATCTATCGGCCGATGCTCGCCAAAAGACGGTTAGCGCAGGAACAGCAGCAGCATGACGTCAGGAAAAGCGCCGATGTCCAATCCAACATTTTCACCTCCAACGGCTTTTTCTGGCCCCTTGTCTATACATAGTCTACACAAGCATACGCCGCTGACTCGCTAACAAGTCAGAACTGGCAAAAACATGGCAATTGGGTTGCACTAATTTTATGAATGGCATAAAACAACCCTCCAAAGCAGCCCCCACCTCCCCCCGTCGCTATCAGTGCCTAAATTTAGGTTAGTTGGCCCTAGCCGGTATATATCCGAGCCAAATTCCAGATTCCTCCCCGGACCAACATCATGTCGAAGGCCATTATTTGTCTGGAGGTATGGAGGAAAATCGAAAACGACACTGTTGGGAATGCCTTCGACGACGCCTTGTCTGCGATTTTACACATCCCGCATGTCGACGTTGTTCTGTGGCTGGCATCCCATGTCCCGGCTACGATGATAAGCCCCCTTCTAAATTGCGATGGCTGGCCCCTGGGAAGGTGAACTTTCACAACCGGAAGGTCGAGAGTAAAAATAAGAGCAAAGCGACAAAAGCGATTACGAAGAAATCAACCGGCAGACAGGATGTAGTCACCCCTGGTTTTGAGATCAAGACAGAGCTTCACATGTTAATGGAAGCCGTAGAATACTGTAAGTGAAGGCCATCACGTTCAGAGCCTAACAAATATTCTGACTGCTTTCGCAGATAACACCTGCATATACCAAAACATCGCACCGATCCTTGAGCTTGGTCCGCATACTGGCATTTATAAAATCTCACCCGCCATTTTTCAAATGGGCATGGAGCGTCCGGTGTACATACGATTGAGTATAGCTTGCATGTCGCTGAGCCATCGAATGAATCGGACATGGGACGAACACGAATACAAAAGCCTATCGAAGAACTTTTTGCATTATCGCGGCGATATACTGCGGTCTCTCAGAGATGAAATCGGTTTGGGCCGAGAGCACACATCTAATTTTGTGATTGCTGGGATTTTGACGCTTTTGCTCGTTGATGTGAGTTGCCCCTCTGCTGCAATTAGGGCATTCTTCCAGTCAATACTAAATCGTAATGTTTCATACCAGTCTCAGCAAGGAATCTCGCCATACTGGCGATGTCACATCCAGGGAATCCAAAGAATAATCATGCTTCGCGGCGGTATACAGTCATTTACCGAAGCGCCCGGAACACAGCCGCTCCTTGTTTGTTTTGCATAGTACGTGGTTTATTATCCGATACAATAAACTGCGACCACTGACCATCGCACAGCCTCGCAGTGGTCGGGGATACCACATCGCCCGCCTCCTCCCTAGCAATGGACCCCTCACTCCTCGAAGAACTCGCCCTGATCCTAGAACGATATCGCAAAGACGTCTTTGTCATCCAAGTATTCCCCACAGACCTCTTCGCCGAAACCATCCAGATCAACTACCTCCGCCTACGCGCCTCACAAAAGCAGTTCCAGTCCCCCACCACGGCGGTGGAGGAGGAAAACTTTACGCGGGAAGCATACGAAATCCTCGCCCGTATCAATGCCTTTTCGCCGGAAGATTGGGCCGAGTCCAAGGCTAGGGCGAAGCCGTCGTCAATGTCACATTGGCTTCTGATTGGGAATATCTATCAAGCTGCCGTGGCTTTGTATTGCCTTTCGTCGCTGCAGAGTATATCCGTTCTACCTCCGACACACGTTTTGAGACAAAGTCGTGCTGGGTATTGCCATAATTTGCACGGACTATTGAAAAGGGGGTTGTCAAGGCCCAGTACAGAGGGGTTTATGCTCTGGCCGCTGATTGTGTTTGGCGTGGAGGCTGTGAATGGCGACACGGAAATGCGCCTCTTTGTACGTGACCAACTACCCGAAATGAGTCATCGTCTGGGCGTTTATCTGCCTCTTGTTGCTAAAGGGGTGCTTGAAAGGTTCTGGGCTTCGGGTCTGACGCATTGGGATGAGTGCTTTGATGAGCCGTATGGGTTTGTGACGCAGCTTGCAGTGGACACTAGCAAATTGCGGTAGTCTATCAGCGGCGTTTCGCGATGCATGTCTTCGGACAAAATTTACTTCTAGATTGCTCTCTATTCTGGGTTAGACATTCACCAATGATGTTACGCGTATATGTTTTAATAGATGAATACAATATACCCTGCTTTATGCACTTGCATTTTCGCCGCCGTTTTCTCCTACATGTATCGGTATTTAAAAATAAAAAAAAAAAAAACAAATCGATCTATAAATATACAAGAGAGCCGGGTGCACGAAGTAATAGAACTACAAAATCAAATATATAAAGAATGCATAAACACCGACTCCAACCAATCTTGAAAAAACTCAAGAAGAAGAAGAAGATGTGGCAGTAGAATTCGTCCTACATAACGGCCCATACCCCGTCGTCCCATTAACCACCTCCGCCCACCTCTCACTCCCCACACACCGCCAACAATAAAACGTCCCATTCGGATCATATTTATCCTTGATCGATTCCAACCAGTCATAATTCGCCCCAAAAAAGTCCTCCTTCCACAATGGATCAAGACCGCTGGCTTCATTGAGATAGGCGCCCGATCCAGGCGTTAACGCCCTCATGGCATCCGTCTTGCGGTTGACGATGTTATCTGTGATGTTTGCTGCTTCTTGGCTGCTCACATCGGACCATTCGCCGATGATTTCGGCGAGGAGGTAGGTTTCCCGCCATGCTGGATTTACGGAGGTGTAGTTGTTGGGTTGTAAGACGGCGCCTCCGCCGACGAGCGCGAGGTAGAAGTACGTGTTGTTCATGGTGAGTGGGCCACCATCGGTAATTGTGAAAATTGTCTCCAGCATGTCATTGAGGTTAATAGTGTTGTTTGGAAGAGATGTCTTGTTGAACATGCGTGACGATATGACACAGTTGCTGTCTTCGGCAGACGCGACGGCGGTTCCGACGGCAGTGTAGTAGTCCTCGAACGACGAGTATTGAGCCCAGGCCGAGTCGACATTGAATACGGTTCCGTTGTATGGTAGCAAATCCTGCAAAATCTGTTCGTTGATGACGGATTGCGCTGCTTGGATGCTAGATGATGTATTTCCCTTGGGCAGGAACATTGCGAAAGAATGCGAATAGCCTCCACCGCCCGAGTTCAATGGTGATAAAGATGACTCGTCCCCCATTATGCCATAGCCTGAATATCCTGTGTCAGACAGGATCGGGTACTTCGATATCATGTTTGCCGAGGCATTTAATAGCGAAGATAGATTGGAATCTAATGAGTTGAGGGCCAAAGTATGCACAATCACTGGCTGTGTTGGGTATGCTTTAATGGTAGCTGAAATCACGATGCCGTACGTGCCACCGCCGCCTCCGAGGAGTGCTGTGAAGAGGTCCGTGTATTGACATGGGTTGGCGGTGACCGTCTCTCCTGATGCGAGTACAACTATTAATTCGAGGACTTGATCTGTTGCTAGTCCAAAGTTGTGGCTTGCTGGACCATGTCCTCCGCCTTGGAGGAAGCCGCCTAGAACACCGACTGTCTGCGACTGTGTTAGTGTATTTTCATGTTACTTTTGGTGGCTTATTAGACGTACTGGGTTATCACCACCCACAACGATCAGGTCATGGCTGGCCGCTTCGTCGTACAGGTCTCCCCAGACATAGCCTCCGCCGACAGTGAACGCGCTGCCAGTCCAATCGGATGCACATGCTGATGAATTATATTCTTCCTGGTATTCAACTCCAGTTTGAATATACTTGATCCAAATCATCAAACCGGCATATCCTTGTGATCTATTGGCGTCTACTTAGCATGCCAAATCTATATGCAAGGTAAATGCACGACTTCCTACCTCCCAACGATATCATGCCCCGTATTCTTAACCACCAACCGCACATTATTATTCTGCGCAAACTTGATTCCAGCCGCCACATCCGATGCCTCTGTCGCGTTGATAGTATACACCGGCGCTGTGCCGAGTTGACACTGTGAATTTGTCGACCAGGTTGTATTATCGATTGGAGGACAGCTATCCACTTGTGGAAAGGAGTATCCAACTGGAAATGTAGCTATGACCGTCTCATTTGTCCATATATCGGTGACGTATTCGCAGGACTGGGAGCTGTAGTCTGGTCCCGGGTAGCATGGTTCGGCGATGGGTTCGTTGAGGATGAGTTTCCCGCTGACGGAGGTGTTGAGGGAGTTCCATGTTGAGGTGGAGGGCCAGCAGGTATCACCCGGTGTCTGTTTGTGGTAGTTAATTCGGGTGGTTGCATATTGTAAATTAGAGGGATGACATACGCATTTGCATGTGGTCGCAAAGGCTGACTGGGCTCCGGCGAGGAGCAAGGCAGGTAAGAGAAACATCGTGAATGCTACCTATTGGCCTTGGAATGGCAGACATAACTATTCCTGTGCACCTGAGGTGGGCTCCAGAGATATTTATATCCATGGCGACGTCTGCACTCGCTTTCTATCCCCAGGGGCTTTGACATCACCTCACTATGGAGCTAGACCCCAAGCACCCATCTGTCTCAGGCTATAGAGATGAAGGATCCAATAATACGGCATGATGTAGACGTAAAAGCTTGTTTCATCGGGAATATCGGTTGCCAGTTGTTGGTTTGGACCACAGCCATATGGCATAGTTAGGGCAGCTAACGTTTGTCTGGGGCCAGTCCTTCGTGATTCGTTTGGAGATGCTTTTGTAAACGGCCCCAACATGCAGGTTCAATTTCGTAATTATAGAAACTCCACTTTTATGTTCTAGAAGCTTTCTATCCTTGCGAAGGCGAACAGGATTTGATGATATGCCAGTAAGGATTCTTTTCAATTAGTTTACCCTACCCTGATGTCAGCGCTTGGTAGTTTCTTTTATCATACGCAGATAAATCACTCGTGTTCGCACGTACAGAACAGCCTTGAAGCGAGTTGACAGCTAATACACTGAGAAACATCTTTGATACCCCTGGTTAATCCTGAAGCCCCACGGATAGTTCGGACTCGATATCCAAAATCCCGCGCGCGCGCCCTCCCCGCGCGGGTAGATCATCATATCACTTCGTATTATCCAACCAAAAAAATCCCCCCTTGTTAGGTCAAGCTTTTTAGGGGGCCATAGTTTACCTCACAAGGTGAAGATGTGCGAGGCCCGCGGAAAATAATCTATATATAAACGATCTATATGCCAGATTGCCAGGCCATGTGTTTCCCACGATTTCCTATGCCACCATGTGCCTTCTAGAAGGAATCTAGCTTCTTGATTTAGATAAACTTTGTCGCAATGACGAATAGAGACAGGGGCGAAGAAAGAGAAATAGCCCCCTGCGCCTCTTCAAACCAACTCGTGGAATCGGAGTAAGTTGTCTTTCACATACATTACACCAAACTCGGGAAAAATAATTACACAGCGCGCGCGGCAACCCTCTGGGGCCTCCATCAATCTAATTCTACCAGGGATATTCTTAGAAATTAAACAAATTTATTGAAACTCCCTAGGAGCACACCAGTTCAGATTCCTGTTTCGTGCAGAATAATTACCAAATCGGGAAATGGTAGGGTTTGGTTGGTGATTGGCTACCTCCTAGAACGTCACCACACAGGTAGACTAAAGAACGTATCGGCTGCGAATACTTAATTAGTATCACGTAATTGTTGGAATCCCAAAGCGGTTCGTAGGAGAGAAGAGACTTACAACGACAAGTTCTCCCGATCCGTCAAATCGAGCTGATTATTGTCAACAACCTTGGTAACTGTTGTACCGTTGTCGTCGACCGTTTCGACAATTCCATCGTCACGGACTTGACTAGCCGCTTGAAGTGCATCTCGGCGTTTGTTTTCTTTGACGAGTAGAATTCGTAGGGCCCCTATGATTGCAGAAGGTAGAATCGCGGCTACCTGGAAAGGGATGAGTAAAGGGACAGAAGAGTCACGGTGAAGGCAACTTACGATGAGCAAGATAATCCAAGTCGGCCTATATCGTGGCTGTATCATATTATTAGCATTTTAGAATTTACTTTGAAGAATGACAAGCATCCCCAGGAACTTACTTTCCACTGTGGCTGGAAAAGCTGCGGAGAAATGATATTACCCAGCCCATATCCAATGTGATACAGGGCGATAACAGTAGTCTTCTTCGTGTGCCCAGCTGATGTATTAGCAGCCCAGATCATGACGACGGCATATGCAATCCCAGTTGTAGACCGGATCCATATGCCTGTGATGAGGCCCCAGCGATTTGACCATGGGAGAGCTGCGATAGATATAAGCACTTGACGAGAATGTAATTATTGGAAGTAGGCAAAGACTTACCTAACAATAGAATACTGGACAAAGCTCCGGGGATATATGAAGCAAGGGATATCCATGCTCGCCAGTTCTGGTTTCATCAGTATAATTTAGAACACTCAATATGTAGTTAGGCTTTGGGTCATTGTCTTACTTTAGTTTGATGCAGCACAATTGCAGCAGTTATAAGGACAACGAATGAAACAGCCCCAGTGACGGTACCCAATAGAGTTGTTTGCACAACGGAGAATCCAAATGAGTTGATGATTAGTGAGTACTGGTTGGTGATACCGTTCGCCATTTCTTGCGACCAAGCGTGGAGGAAGAAGAGCCATGTTTTGGGATCTTTGATCGCTTCGATGAACCTATGATAATGTTAATAAATGCACGTCTTGGTGGTGTTTTTAGGAACAGTTTGATTACTGGTATCTCTTGAATGTCTTTTGCTCAATGCCAGAATGATTATCCTTAATCCTCAGAATAGATTGTGCCCGTTCCTCAATTGTCAAGAATCTGGCATGCAATGGACTATTGGGGAATATAAAATAGACCAAGACACCGAATATAACCGTGATGCTGCCGGTAATAACTGTCATCCAAATATCAGCGTGTATTCAAGTTATCAAAAAGGGGTTGGACAAACCCATAAACCACTTCCAAGGCGCGAAGCCATCGGTATTGATATAAAGCACGCCGTATGATATCAAGCCTGATGTTATAGGACTTGCATTCCCAATTGACCACATTATTGGCATCATTACTGCTTGCTCCTGATAAGTGAAGAACATCGACATGATGAGTAGAAACCCCGGTACGATACAGGCCTCTGACAAGCCGAGTAGAAAACGAACGACGAAAAGGGATGCGAAGCTATTGCATGGAATGTGCAAGAGTGTGATGCCGCCCCTGTAATATCGTATTAGCAGGTTTCCGGCGAAGATATATGAGGAAAATTGTAAAAGACGCACCAGACTACCAAGTTGCCCGCCAACCATGTCCCCACTGGAAACCTCTGCAAAGCCCAGTTTTGTGGCCATTCTGCTAGCAAATAGCCGAAATAGAAGATAGAAGAGAGCCAGTTATATTGATTGGAGTTGAGATGAGCATCCGTCATGATTCCGAGGATTGAAGAGTTTCCCAACTACGCTCAATTATCAGTGACTGTAGGCCCGGAAAAGCTATTGTTTTCAAACCCACCGTCTGTTTGTCGATATACATAAGATGGTAGCCAATGCAAAGGAACGGTAAAATCCTGCGCAGACATTTGTTTCGGATGATCCTGGCCTGCTCCGGGGTCGGGTCTGTTACTTGGAGTTTCTGG